>CM042544.1:18389255-18989255 GCA_023630585.1 Cranoglanis bouderius
GAAGAAAGTTTATGACTTCTGGCCTCTTTTTTCAGCATGTAAAATGTATGCATAATTTAAATCAGGACGTTTACTCAGTATAAAACTTTTCCCGTTTTCCTTTAATGAACTCTGCGGTTGGCTTGGCAGCATGCTTTGTATTACCACTAAGTCTGGAAGCATTTTCTTTCCAGACTTCTGAAGATGGTGTTCTTTTGTCTTCTTTAGTTAAATCATTGATAATAATACTGCATACACTATGTTTGACTAATTTAGTAACAAGCTTAAAACCTTTCCATTACTTTGAAAGGTTAAAAGTCTGTTTTCCTCTAATCTACCCCTAAGCAGTGCTTTCTGGTAGATTTCCATCTTGCAGTGTAGTCATTATAATTCTGCTAGTGAAGTCCTCCGCCAGCAGAGTATCGGTTATCTCAGCGCTGATTAACAGTATTTCCTTACAGCGCCGTTATTTTCCTTGGTACACTTTGTTGCTGATTTTATTGCCTATTCTAGATTGTTTTAGCTATGTCCAGTTATTTGCTTTGTTTAATTTCTCTCAGGCAGAGTTCTGAATTATTAATGTTGATTTATGACTGCAGCCTCCAAGGTCCACCACTAAACACAAAAGCAAGGACTTTAATATCTATAAAATATTTTGTCTTTATTTATCACAGACGTTTTGGTGAATACATGCTATAGATAAGCTTATACTGCAATGAAAAAAAAGTAGAATATTTGCATGAGAACATTTTAACTGGTGTACCTGTGAGAAGGTTATATCTGAGAAAGAAAAAGAATGAGAGAGAATCAAAGAGAAGAGCTGTGAGCAGAGTGGACGAAAGGCACCTGTGGTGGGAGGTGGGGGTTCATTAGTATTCATTCTACATATCTCTCCAGTTCCTGGAGACAAAAAGAGGGGGGGAGGGGGGATCATCTGTCCCCCCACAGGCTCTGCAGCTCTACTTCAGAGACTAAAACAAAGAGAACAATGCTGTTGTGTAGAAAGTCTTACAGAGGAACCAAACAAAAGAGTTTGTCTGATTAAGCACACAAACCATGTTTAGCTTAATTCAGAGTCTCACTTTGAATACTTTAAAGACATTTAGAACAAACCCTTGCATTCTCCATTGTCTTTGAGTTGCTGACAGAGCTTTAGTTTTCTCTCTGTTCTCTGTACTGGTTGCTGTGGTCCTGTTTTATAGGACCTGGGAGGGTTGAGGCAGCAGATGGGCTGCCCCGCTGTGTGCCTGATTGAAACGCTGGAGCTGAAGCATACTAGTAAGCACAGTCCTCAGCTTCAGTCAGCATCAGTCCAGCCTGAGAAACAATCACAGAGCTGGATTCTGGGTGGAGGACGAGTGGACCCTGCCAGGGCACTGAGGTCCTGCTCGGTCCATGACTCCACCATCATTTATACACCTGCTGCCTGCCTGACTGAGTTGGCTGTGCTTTTAGTGGACCTGTGGTCCTCTGAGTGCTGTTGGCTTTTTCTTAAAACGAACAAACAAACAAAAAAACAAACAAACAAAGAGATTTTAAAGAAAGCATGTTCTTCACACTTGTGTAAACTGGTACACTTATATGATTTAAATAAAATCTCACAGCAAAGGATTAATAGCCTAGTAAAAAAAAAAAAAAGACTATACATTTAAAATGTAAAAGTAGCTTTATATTTGTGCATGAATACAGTAGGATCCAAGCACCACCACCTATAATCATTCAGCATCAATATTCTATTTTTTCAAATAGAAAATATAGATAAGAACAGAATGTTCAGGTTTTAACAGTGTTAGATAAATAGAATATCTGCAAGCACATTTTACAAGACAACACAATCAGCATTCACTGCAGTACCAGCAGGAGACCAGGCAAATGCTGATTTCAGTGTTTAATGAGTTTAATGCAGAGATCACTAAACAAATATGAGTATACAGCAAAAAAAAAATAGGGGGCACGGTGGCTTAGTGGTTAGCATGATTGCCTCACACCTCCAGGGGTGAGGGTTCAATTTCTGCCATGGCCATGTGTGTGCAGAGTTTGCATGTTCTCCCTATGCTTTGGGGGCTTCCTCCCCAGTCCAAAGTCATGCAATGTAGGCTAATTGGCATGTTCAAGTGTGTGAATGTGTGGGTGATTGTTCCCTGCAATGGACTGGCATCCCATCTGTGCCCCATGCTCCCTGAGATAGGCTCCAGGTTCCCCGTGACCCAGTAAGAATAAGCTGTACAGAAAATGGATGGGTTGTGAAATATGATGCTGAAGAGGTTTTCAGCCAATGTCAGACAGCTTAGTTTCGGGTGATGAGAAGGTTTCAGGTTTTTTCAAACAAAAACACAAAAATGCTAAAAATATAATTGATGTGAGTTTCATAATCAGTAGAATTATCCAAACTGAAAAATAGTTACAAATCAATTACAGTTCATATATAATGTATAATACTTATAACTTAATAAATAGGTTAGCTGTATTATTTCAATATTTAATATGTTCATATGTTTTGTTTTACCACCGCCACCTTTCTGAATGCAGAAATACAGTGTTGTTGTTGATAAAAATTGACAATTAAAGTACAGTGACACCACCATGTTTTTCCTGTCACAATTTTTTTCCCCTTTTTGTCTTCTGATTTAAGTTTTTGGGAGTATTGTAGGATTTTTTTTGTTCTAAGGCATGAAAACACTGCTACTACTAAAACTCATTTGCCTGGGCTGTAAATATTTTTTTTTAAATAGTAAGTGTCAAGTGGATTAAAATGTCATATTAGCTTTAGATAAATGATGAAATAATAACTGTAGTGTGCTTAGGTTTAAACTCTGCTGTAGATATCCTAATTTGAGCTATAGGTACTTACGCTTATTGAGTAGGCCTATAATTCTGGCTACAGTAGTAGGGATGGGTACGTTTGGCATTGAGTAGAGAAGGATGGGGCGTTTTTGTGTCTTTGTGATGATATATAGTGCTTCAGGCTGGGGGCTGAATGATGAGGAGCCGGCCCGCTGTCCTCTGGGTGACATTCAAAGCCCCCATAAATCCTGGCCTTTATAGTACCAGATCGCCATAAATCCCACAGTCTAATTGGAGGTGTAATGAATTACCATAATTAGTCGTAGGCGATATTACATTAAAAGCAGGGCGTGTGTGCTGCAGGGACGAGCCCACTATGGCAGAGGAAGCTCAGTGTGCGTGAAGAATAGAAGTGTTGGGAGAAGTTGACCCAACCTGCTGAGATGAGAACAAATATGAGAACAGCTTTTATCTAATTGTGGATTTTTTTCATATTTTATATTTATGCAATATAAAGTTGAACCCACATATAAATGAACTACAACACTACTTATATGATTAATGTGCATTGATGTATGTTATGACTTCCTATTAATAATGTCACCTGTCATCATGATTTGAGCTTCAGGTCCTAAAGTGCAAAGTACTTATTAGATGTTTGCAAGGTGCAACACATGTTTGGATGCTTACATCATTACAAAACAAAACAAAACAAAAAATGTCTGGGTCTAGATTAATTGATCTATTTTTTTTCTGACTTCATTAAAAATTCTTTAAACAATTTGTGTAAAACCTGTGTGACCTGTTTACTACCATGTACATGAGTTGCAAATGGCTCTTGCAAACACAGGGCAGTGTGGTCTACTTATCCTTTTGCCCCACAGCAAATTCTACTTGGTACTGAGAGAACTACACCAGGGTGCCAAAGGCTGTTTGGCAAAATATTGCTCGTCAGTTTTATGATGCTAATAAATGATGTTGTTAATGGATCCACACCATGTCCTGTGCCCAGCTCTAGACAGCTCCAGCTATGACTCCTTTATTACAATTTGATTCTAAAATATAAGGTTTCATAGATAAAAGCCATAAACCAATTAATCTTGTGGGCGCTAAATTCCATTAATGATACTGAAACATTTCTAATTAAATTGGGCAACTATAAAAGGATACGTTTGATTAGACAGAAAGGAAGAGAGAGTTATAGGGGAAGGAAAGAAAGGTCAGAAAAAAACTGAGAACTAAGAAGCTAACAACTGCAAGTTCAGACAAGGTGTTCACTTGGACCTGCTTTTTGTCCTGTATTCTGTATTCTACAGTGATTGATTTTAAGCAACTTAATTGGTTAAGCAGGGTTAATAAATGTATGTGGCAGAACTTGGTGGGTGATAAGATTATGGTTATGGAAAATTTGTAATCTTCCTCTTTAAGACTCTGGCAATAAATTTTTGGTCTATTAATCTTGACAACTGGAGAACGTTGATAAAGATCTTCTCTACTACAGTCTTTACTCACCCAACTTGTTCACATCTAGATCATTTTTATCTGACCTTTTTTTTTTTTTATCTCTCTTCCTTCATTTTTCGCTCACTCTCTCTCACACACCTTAATCTCTCTCTGAATAACAGGGGTGTACTGATGTGATATTCTGAGACATTTCTCAAGGAAATATATATGCATATATTTTTAACTGGCCATCTGTCAGCAAACCATTAAGGCCACGTCTTCATTTTTTGGCACTAAATCTGACACGGAAGCTGCTGAAATGTAAGCAAATATTAATTGGGGTCATCATCTGGAGATGCAACTCATGCTGAAAACTAACATAAAGCACTTTGGTGGGACCCAAAGCTATACAGACAAGGATGCTGATGCATTACATTTCTCATGATTGCTGGCCACAGCCGTGATGATTCATAATGACCGGTGAACTTCGCCTTCGTATTTTAGGTGCTGAGTGTTTTAGCAATTAAAAAGGCCTCTGTTAGTCTGAGTGGCTTTTAAACTACAATTTTTGAATATATTTGGCTATAATCATCACATAAGGTGTTATTTTGATTGTTTGTTTTGTATGTTTTCTTCCATTCATCCAAATATATTAAGGAAGTAATATACTTCTGGTTTTCTGAAGAGCAAATATTTATGAGCCATTGTCTGCAATCAGCTTCTTTGCTTTACATCAGGGGTCTCTCCTTTTGTCTGGACAGCATTGCTAAGAGGAATATATGAGCAATTTGTTAAAAGCACTATGTCTACCGATCCGTGGGTGTTATTAATTGCTGCCCGTTAAGTACCATTGGGAACAGTGGGCCACCAGGTCTCAGCAACAACCACATTTTCTACTGAGACACCTTGGGTATGGGGTTGTACTCCAAGATTGACAAGCCCATGTGACTCAGACATTTTTCACAGCAAATACCACAGCTTACAAGTGATTATTCTGGTCTTGTTCCAAATCATTTAAAACAAATTTTTAGAGATCATGCTTCTCATTTTTATTTTTACCACTGTTTGAAAGTGAGTCAGTACTTGGCAGTATTTTGTTCTTATGGTCACTTCTCTTAAGCTACAGGTGCTCCTCTTTACCATTACCTAAACACAGAATCAAATGCACTAGCTAATAATAAAAGTAATTATAAATACAATACTGTGCAAAACATTTAGGCACCCTATGTTTTTAGTACAAACTTTGTTACAGATTTTTTATTTTATGACTTGTACATTATCAAGTCAGTACAAAAAACATTTAACTCTAGATTCCCAAACATTAGTTTTCTATCACACAATTAAATGTTACAGAAAAATGTTTGTATGTCATTAAAGAAAGCAGCATGTTATGTAAGAGACACTTTTCAGACTAAAAACACAATGAAGGCTGCTGGGTTTTGCTGCAAAAATAAGAAGCAAGTGTGAAAGTCAAAGTCTCCAGAAGAACTGTGTCTGGTTCAGCAAGATGCTCAATAAAACTTACCAGCTCATTTCCTTATAAAACTGCACAACTTGTACCGGAGATTACTATTTTTATTATTATTATTATTATTTTTCACACCAGATATTGACTTTGTTTCATTTACTACTGTTTACAGCTCTTTATAGGTTTTTTTTTTTTTTTTTTCAAATGTAGAAACATTTAATTTCATTATTTTGAAGGCATCTTTGCTCTATAGCATTTCTTTGCATGTGCCTAAAACTTTTGCACAGTGCTGTACATACATAAACTAAGTGGAAGTTAAATTCACAGCCTATAGAAAGTTTGATTTAAATGAATTTCTACTGAGTTAACACCACTTACATAAGAGTGAAAACATAGAGTTAGCAGCAAACAGCATGATGCAAGGGCTCATGTTTTATGTGCCTCTGACACACCTGGTATGGATTGAGATGCTTGTTAAAATGGAAGCTTAACTGCCACATGTGAAAAAAATGTATATATTTGTCCGGTGTGAATTGGCCTGAATGGAGCCAGAGGACCACATAACATTACCACAGAGTGAGTGAGTGAAATACTCAAACATACAATGTCAAACCATTTTAACATTTTGCAGATTTCCCTGAGAAATGTTAATAATTTGGAATATTTGGATAGATTTTAATATTTTAAGATTATTTGAATAATGAGACTCGTGTCTTCATTCTTAACACTACAGTGCAAGGTTCTTTGTTGAAAAATAACAAAGTCAGGGGAGAAAATATTGCATAATCTGATCCCATGTTGCTGTGAATCACGTTGATGGTTGTCTCAGTCAGTGCTTTGCCATGATGTTGAGTTGGAATTGTTGAGAAATTTATATGCAATTGTCTTATACTAGTTCAGTTGCATCAAACATCTAATCACCAAGGCCCAGCTTTAAGTGTAAAAAAAAAAAAAAAAAAAAGAAGAAGAAAGGCAATCATTTGTTGTGTAATTTTGTAGGAAGCCAATGAATAATAGATGATGGTCAGATGAATTATCCTTATTGTGAAGTTTATAACCCATTTTAGAAGTTGTTATCTAGAGAATTATAAAAGCAGGCTAGTGATCAAGGGAAAGTGTTAGCGAGTTTACCTGTATTTTTGTGTTTCAAACATGGTTATATTGGGAAAGAGTGATTTGACCCCTCTACTCACATGTCCTTTCATCCTCTAGTGTGTTTTTTAACTATCATGCTTACACTATCCGATACATGCCAAACTTTCTTTAACAGCCTGGAGAACCAAATAAACAGATTAGATAATAAAATACACAGAGAACACAGATTGAGTAATAAAACACAGTGGAAATGAGGTGATAGTTTTATACACTTTGCTATATTTTATTTAGTGAGTTGGAGTTAGAGGACTAGTTGCATCTTTCAGCCTTACATATGTGCGGAGCCTCAGGGAAAGCCCCCTACATTCATCCTGTGGTCTGGCCCTGAGCAGTGCACTATGAGATTACAGCAGGGCAACCCTTTTTCCTTTAAACACAACTTATATTTTAGCTAGCTAGCTAAAATCGGGGTTGACTTTGTGATATTTTTGATATTGCATAACAAGAACAGTTACATCACTGCATTGCTAATGCATAGGTAATGCTGCTGGATCAGGCAGTCAAAGTGCTAACTGGTCAACAGTAGCTAAAAGATAAACTGTTTTATGTGGTACTCAGTCACTTCGACAGTCACAGTGATATGCAGTGATGTACAATAAAGTTATTTAATTTTTCATAACACTTCTGTAATACTAAGCAATCATGACTTGTGAACATTTGTGTTGCATCCCATACTGCATCCTAATGTACTAAATAGTATTTTGCTATGACATTGGTGTCTGTTCTGTTTCGGCATACACATTAATCAGTATGCATGTGGTTTGGAACACAGACTTGAATTCTCTTAGAAAGGGTGCACTGGCAGCCAATCCAAAGGCGTAGCACAACCCACATTACAAAATGTTCTTCTGAAAGTGGCTTTCAATAGCGATGGCAAAATTCCAAACTCTTACTTCCTGCAGTTTTAAAGTAATAGATTATACACTAAACAATGTTATATATGTTGCCAGGTTAGTGTCCTATGCACTGCAGATCTGCAAATATGACATAATAGTTGATAAAAAGTGGTTACACCTACACTATAACATCCCAAAAAGAGGAGCAATCGTAAAGAGAGAAAGAGAGATCAACTTGGCAGCTAGAAGAGACATATGTGCTGAAGTTTCTCCCAGAATAAATCAGCACTATAAGTATGACAGGTGTTTGTCCACCTGCTATAAACATCTCGCCCATGCCCTTGGCTGCCTCATCATGGCGTGATTATTTACTGGGCTATGGTCCTGTTTACTCTTATGGTGTCCACGAATATGATTGTACTCCAGCTGTCCAGTTGAGAGACCTAGTGCTTGTTAATAAATGATGGATGGTTTTGCATGCCCATAGGGTGAGCTTGTCAGTGCAAAGAGTAGCCTGGAATGACAGATGATACTACAGTTATCTGAGATGGGGCATGAGCTGCCAAACTGTTTTAGCTGGTGGATGTTAAACTTGCAGATACACACATACTGTCACTCTGGGTGTTAAACTCAAACTAACCCCAAGTTAAGCTCAGTGTTGCACTTTCTCGGTTTAACCCCACCAGGGTCACACACACTATGCGAACATGGATGGAAGTGGAGCAATCATGTTCAGGCTGGAAGTGCTGAGCTTAGCAGCATCACTGCTGAGGCTCATGCCTCTATCATGGCTAGGGCAGGGTTCTCTTTTTAGATACCAAGTTCACCAGAGTTGACTTAGCACCCTAAGTGCAGGAGAAAAAAGGTGCTTGCTTGGGCCAGGGCTAAGTCAAAACCTAACCAGGTAAGAAGAGCTGTGGTCCTTGTGCATGATTTGCAGTGACAGACAGCGACTTGAATTAGGTCTAGAAGGTCCTTTGATGTTAGGCCTATCAGCCAGGCAACTTGCTAATTTTTTAAAATTGTGCATGTGGTTATCAGGTTCCAGTAGATAAGTGAGCATCACTTTCATGGCCTAAAACCAAAACCATGGGAACATTAAATATTTTTAATACCACTGATACCCATTATATTTTAATTGTTTGATAATTCCTCACAAAAGTGCAACAACATGAGTACTATGTCACATGCAAAACTGGTAACTAAAAAGCATTAATGCAATTCTGCCCATATGTCCCATGTAGAATTAGGTTGTCCTTCAGGAATTTCTGCCTAAATTACGTGAGTATGAAGCACTCATAGTAAGAGCATTATATGAGTAGCAGGTGTGGTAATTTGAGTCATTTGTGGTAGTGCGATGATGAATGGCGTCTGGAATAAACAATCAGACCTGGGCAGTGGATCTATTGCCGAGTAAGGAGAATTTAGTTTCATCATAAAAGAATTCTCCCTCCCTCTATTTCACTCCGACACTTTTATGCTTTTTTTATTTTCTAGCTCGTTGCGGCCGCAAGCTGCATGCTGATTTATATGACCTGGCAGGGATACAAGGGGCCCTCGAGAGATCGAGTCCTCTTCTGAGCACCCCCTCCCTCCACACACCCACACACACACACACACACACACACACACACACACACACACACACACACACACACACACACACACACGGCTTACCCAGCAAACACCAAACTTCATTCCCTCTAGCTCTCTTACGTATTTCCCCCCTCTAACAAGATATTAGCTTAGTGCTATTATTTGCCCCACTGTGAGGACCTCAGGAAACCATGCTTCTTAAAGGCCATCACACAAACCCATTTAAAAGGTGTCAGAGGCGATCACAGACACTCACTGATTCAGGCATGGGGTATAACTGAGCCTTTTTGTAAGATGGGCTTTTTTCTGAAGAGATCTTTCTTCATGCTATTGCAGAAGCCTAGTGCAGGCCTTTTAAGATGTGTATAGGTTCATAGACATCAGGTTGGACATCAGTGGAGATGGCTCTCTTGTAAGTACTATTAAGGACAAAACCCAGGGAGGCTGACTACATATCAGATTGATCTTTATCATGTACGGAGAACATTATTAATGCATTTAGGTGATGCGTTTATTAATGCGGTGATGGGGCTTTTTTTTTTCTTTGTTTCATTATTGACCACCAGCTGCTACATCTAAGTTATCCACAAACATTGTTGTTCATTGGGCTTTAGAGATCATAACAATGCATCACTTATTATATGAGGGAAGCATTTTAGTGAAATGGTCCATATGCATGGATGAGGTGCTCCCCAGGGTCATAGGCTAGAAAATACAGGTCACTGATGACATTTAACACCCAGTCAAACGGCGCTGCACCAGTGATCAGCTGCTATAATTTCTCTATAATTTTGCCATCTCAAGCTAGTGTGTACCATCACTGTCTGCTTCATGCTGCTGGCACCCAACCAAGTGTAACCACGCAAAGGTAGCCTGTCAGGCTTGATGAATGAGGGACAAGCTACATCCAGCTTCATT
This sequence comes from Cranoglanis bouderius, assembly GCA_023630585.1. Classification (NCBI taxonomy): domain Eukaryota; kingdom Metazoa; phylum Chordata; class Actinopteri; order Siluriformes; family Cranoglanididae; genus Cranoglanis; species Cranoglanis bouderius. Next base: position 18,399,435 of record CM042544.1, read on the forward strand.
TCCCACTTGACGTGTGATTGACAGCGGGAAAATGTCTGGATCAGTTAGCAGTGACAGAGAGAGCTGTTTCTCAGATTGAGCTCAATGTGGAGATGGGACACACAAAGCCAACCCCCTATCTAACTTCTTATGAAAGACAAATGAGTTATTGCATGATCTTGCTTGTAAATCTGAGTTTCCCTATATATGTGTGTGCATTTTTAATCTTCCAGGTGGTTCCTCCAACACACTTGAATAACTATTTTAATTATGCAGTGCTATTTATGTACATTTGATTTTTAATTGCAAAAGGTTGTTTCTCGGCACAGTGTTTTTAAATATCAAGCATCTGACCTTGGTAGACAAATTTTCGATATTGTAGGTTACTTAGAGGGTGGTGATTTAATGAGGACCGGTTCTTATTTGTGAAGAGGAAAATGGACATTTGTCATTCACAGACTTTGACAACAAGGAAAGATGCATAGGTACTGATTTGCATCTCATTTCATGCACTCTTTATAGCTTATGACAAAGTAAAGGTCAAATTCAAGGTGTGTGCGCATGTGTATGCATGAGTGTGCTGATTTGTGATTGGAATGGACTGAAGCGCTGATGTGCCCTGCAGCAGATGGTTGAGTCCCCTGCGGAGCTATTCCTTTCCCTTCTCTCCTTCTGCAGCTTCTGCTTGAGAAATATTCTGCTCATTCAGCACTAATATGCAACTTCAATACGTATATCCTCGATCCTCGATATCCTTCTACAAAGTCTTCTTTCTGAAATGAGTCACATATGGAGCAGTTGTTCTTTAATGTCTGGGCTCTGGTATTTGGTAGGACTCTGTGCGGAGGATTTTTAGCATTGTCATGGGAGCTGATTGGCTTAACAGCTGAGGTCGCCATTGCTCTCTAGTCCTTTTCAGACAGCTCAAAGTAACTAAAGACAAACAAAGCAAACATTTACACAGTAAGTAGTTCTTCACTGTCCTGGGAAATGTGATGCTATGTTTAGATTCAAAGAACTATTCATATGGTGAGGCTCAGTTCTTATTAATCCATGTGTAGCCTGAGTTTCCACTGAACAATTAATAACATCTACATAGAGCAACACAGTAAGTATTGTCATCAGGGTGACACATAAATCATGTCCCTGTTCCAGGTGAAGTAGATATTCAACACATTAAATTACCATTTTTAACTAGCACTTCAACAGTATGTCCATATGCATGCATCCTAGGAAGTGTACCTCAGATCTAAGGCAGGTACAAAAATCCTTAGTTGGTAGCAGCTAGTAGTATCCATACATTCTACACAGCACAGGAGAGCAATTCATGCTGTTACAGCTGGCCATGGATCATCGTGTAAGTCCGCAGTGAACACTGAAACACTACACTGTGTTTGCTCCTCTTGGTGGAGATACAGGAGGCGTACCTTTGCCTGGCCCTGGTCTCTGCCCTCTGCCTCTAATTGGACTATTCTGTCATGAGCAGGTGATGGCTTTCCAATTTGAATATCAGCCACATCCACACTGTGGCAGCCATGACAGCTTCATTACTACAGTGTGTGAAAGGGACGGGAGGGGTAATGTAAGCGGTGTACACACACACACACACACACACACACACTCTTTTTATGAGCAAGTCGACAGACCCTGAGAGGATTAATAAGACAGCTTCAGTAGAGAGTCCTCCCATTTCCAATTTGGTGAGCTCACCCCTGCCCTTCTAGTCCATAGTGAGCACAGGAGGGCTAGAGGTGCCTTTACCTGTCTGTCATGGAGCCAGGAGCCCTTTGTTTCTTCTCATTATGAATTTATAATGAATATCACTGTCACTATAGGACGACATGATAATCTAATTAATGTAGCAAATGTGTCAGACGTATTACAGCTTATGGCATGTTACGTTAGAATAGTGTAGCCTCTGCTGCAGCCCTGCACACATATATGAAGCGTTTGCATACAGTGTAGTAGCTAAGAGTAAAATTAAAAATACAGATTATTACCCAGTGAAAATAATAAATAACCTATTACAACATTTAACAGTAAGTCCACCCAGTAAACACACTGATGAACAAATATACTACTACTACTACTACTACTAATAATAATGATAATAATAATAATAATAATACAACCAAATGATGCACAGCAGTTAGATTAATTAATGAATGAATAATCAAAATTACAATAAAAAAAATTATGCTAAATGAAAGAATAGCAGTTATTATACTTTATAGTAACAGTTATTTTATTACTCATGAAGTACAGATAAAAAACAAACATGCAATTAGTCTAAATTACATTCTTTGACATTTATTCATTCATTCTTCTTCATTAAACACTTTATCCTGGTCAGGGTCACCTGGTCAGTCTTCACCTGTCCAGTTTGGGTGAGTCTATGCCCATGATATCCTCAGATACTTGTTCTTCGCTGACAGGAGTGGAACCTGATTTAGTCTTCTGCTGTTGTAGCCCATCCACCTAAAGGTTTGATGTGTTGTGCATTCTGAGATGCTGTTCTGTTGTAAAGAGTAATTTTTTAATTACTTCCTGTCAGCTCAAACCAGTCTAGTCATTCTCCTCTGAACTCTCTCATCAACAAGGCGCTTCAACCTATAGACCCTTCACACACTGGATGTTTTTTTGTTTTTCGCACCATTCAGTGCAATCTCTAGAGACAGTTGTGTGTAAAAATCCCAGTTTCTGAAATACTCAAACCAGCCTATCTGGCTCCAACAACCATGCCATGGTTAAAGTCACAAATATCACACATTTACCTCATTCTGATATTTGATGTGAACATTAACTGAAGCTCTTGACCTGTATCTGCATGATTTTATGCACTGCACTGCTGCCATATGATTGGCTGATTAGATAACTGCATGAATGTGCAGGTGTATAGGTGTTCCTTATAAAATGGACTGTGAGTGTATTTTAACTACAGCATGTGTAATGGTGTTAAATAACTGCAACCTGAAGTCTGTGTTTTAGGTCATCCAATAAATATGTTATGTAGTAATACTCAAATTAATAGGCAAATTCATGTGATGAAGTTCTTAACTAATGTCAAGTATACTATATGGCCAAAAGTTTGTTGACACCTGACCAGCACACTCACATGTGCTTGTTGAACATCACATTCCAGATTTATTTCCCCTTTTCTGTTATAATAACCTTCTTCTGGGAAGACTTTCCACTAGATTTTGGAGCGTGGCTTTGAGGATTTGCCCATTCAGCCTCAAGAGCATTAGTGAAGTCAGGCACTGATGTCGGGTGAGGAGGCCTGGGGAGCAGTCGGCATTCCAACTCAATCCAAATGTGTTCAGGGAGTTGTGTTCAGGGAGTTGAGGTCAGGGCTCTTCCACTCCAACCTTGGCAAACCATGGACCTCACTTTGTGCACAGGGACATTGTCATGCTAGAACATGTTTGGGCCTCTTAGTTCCAGTGAATGGAAAATGTAATGCTACAGCATACAAAGACATCCTATACAATTGTGTGCTTCCCACATAAGGCCCACATATGGGTGTGATGGTCAGGTGTCCACAAACCTTTGGCCATATAGTGTAGCTTGTAATCTTTTTTGTTCTTCTTTCCTTTTGCCAGTGTGGTGTACATTTGCACTGAACAGTGAACCAGCCTATTAGAAAATAAATGCTGTAGACATTGCGGTACAATTGAAATGTCACTTGCTCCATCTAGGCTGCTGAATGACCGGCTCATGAAGAAGCCGGCCCAGAGGCCGAGTGTTTCAGCATGGTAGGTGGACAGAATGACGGCTTAATGACATTAACCAACACACCTGTCAATGTGGTGGGCCACTCACACTGCAGCAAGGGCTGCTCATACAACTCAGGTATGTGTGTGTGTGTGTCCTATGGCACTCCACTGGGAGCTCCACGGTCCCAGGCCTGTCAGCTTTACTAAGAGGCAGCTGACTGCACGGGGAGCTTATTAAGACACTCTCCATTGTTAGTGAGCCAGTGGCAGGCAGCTGACACGGTCCTTATGGGAACGCCTGGGTGTGGGGATGATATTCAGGGAGCAGGTGATTAGAGGAACATCTCAACCTGTTGACTAAACCTGAACATACTGCATCATGCTTTAACAGGGAAAGACAGGTGCAATAGAAACATTAGGGTGGGAGAGGGGACATGAGGACCTCATCTTTTTTGACTATTTGAGTCTAGTAAGATGGAGGAGGGAATGAAAGAGATTATTTCATAACAGATATCATATAAAGCATCACATTCCCACAGTTTCAATTTTTTTATATATGTTATTTATTTATTTTAAAACTGTTTCCCTGATCTGTAGTGAAAACGTTTAACATGTCAAAGTCAAACAATATGTACTATACTCCATTATACTCCGATCTGCACAATAACAGAAGACTAAAGTGGACCAGAGGACTAGAGAGCTCAGTAGTGTAGCAGACTTTTATGCAAAGAAACATAGCAGAAGCGCCACCTGCTGATCAAAATCACAGAGCATTTTAAACAGTTGTCAGATTTATCAATGGAGAAATCAGGTTTTAGGTATATTTGTGTTATGAGACTTTCTGGGTTATGATTATGACATTTAGCATAACAATGATCTACACAATAGCCAGAATTCACCTCTCAGGGGCCTCACTTAAAATATCCTTTGAGCTGACTTGTTCAGAGACAGTTGAGGATCGTTTGCAAGGGCACAGTAAATTCGTCCTATAAAACTCTCATGACCCATCTGTGGTTCAAACATTAAAATATTTCATATAGAGACCACATGCTGAATGTTTTCCCACAAATTCAGTCCCAATGAGGATTTATCATTGGGCAATAAAGATAAATATTATATAGATACAGTACATATTCACAGCACAAAAAGGAAAGAGGAAAACCAGCTTATATTAATCATTTAGTAATTACACTTCACATAGGCATTATCCCATTTTGGGCTGAATGACTTGAATTCTAGATGCTGTCACAAATACACTATGATTAAATGTATATACATATTTTTTGTAAGAGATAAATGAACAGCCATGACCAAAATAAATTGACATTGCCATGACAAAAGCCAGTCACTCTGAGTCAGTTTCTCTCTCCTCTTGTGAGTTTTCTTCAGAGCCAAAACGTTGTGCTTGTGAGCCAGATCTCTGAATGGCCTCAGTGACAGTGTAGTTTCTTCTGCCCTCAGCGCAGGCCTCAATATTCCTTATACTTAGCTGAGACTGCAGAAAGAGGTGCAGACAGCTATCAGACAGCAACACTGGGTTGCGCATGATCCTACAAAACATACACAGAAATGACATTTACATTGCCTGGGTATTTGATCAAATCTTTAAACCTTCAAATGACCTACATTCAAACATTAATGTAACTGATAAATAGCTCAACATGATTTATTTACATTTATTCATTTAGCAGATGCCTTTATCCAAAGCAACTTACAAATGAGGAAATGCAAGCAAAGTGATATATCAAGTGCACAGAGTAGAGGTGTAAGAGCCAGTGTAACAGTATATTTATTTTTTATATATATTTATGTAACAGTGTATTTATTTTTTTTAACCCCAAGTTAGGGGTTAGTTAAGTGTTCATGGAAGAGGTGGGTCTTTAGCCATTTATGAACATTCTGCTGTCTGGATTAAGGTTGGAAGTTCATTCTACCACTGAGGGAAAATTTATGGAAAAAGTTTGGACAAGCTACATCACAGGCACATTTGGAGTTCGGATAGGACTTTTGGTCACAGAGATACTCATACAGGACACTTACTCTTCCAGGAAGTGCTTTAGTCCTTCCATGCGAGCAGTGATCTGTCTGGCATTGTTGAGGCTGAAGAACGGGTTCTTTGGGGGAAGCTCAGGTAGATTAATTCTAAAGGTCACACCACAGTCCAACAAACCAGTTAACATAGCTGCTATGATAATCTTTGCAATGTAGTATGTAGTTATCCATGTAGTATGTTTTTAAGCACAGTATTTCACAACTTTTATGCAGGAATTGTCAAATATTTCACAGATATACAATATGGCCAGAAGTTTGTAGACACCTGACCATCATATCTATATGTTCTTCTTGAACATCCCATTCCAAAACAATGGTGTTAATATGGAGTTGGTCCCCTCGTTGCTTCTCTAATAGCCATCAGTCTTCTGGGAAGGCTTTCCACTAAAATTTGGAGTGTGGCCATGGGGATTTGTGCCCTTTCAGGCACAAGAGCATTGGTACTGAATTTTGGTGAGAACACTTGGTTTGCAGTTGATGTTCCAACTCATCCCAAAATTGGTCACTGGGGTTGGGGTCAGGGGTCTGTGCAGCCACTCGAGTTCTTCCGCAAGAACCTTGGCAAACAATGTCTTTATGGACTTTGCTTTATGCACAGGAGCATTGTCATGCTGGAACAGGTTTGGGCCTGTTAGTTCTAGTGAAGGGAAATTTTTATATTACACCATACAAAGACATTCTAGACAATTGTGTGCTTCCAACTTTGTGGCAACAGAAGAACCACATATGGGTGTGATGCTCAGGTTTCCACATACTTTTTGCCATATAGTGTGTCAATAATAGTACATAAATACTAAATATAATAAATAGTAATATAGAGAGATTATAAATCAAGGGCCAATCTTTAAAAGATTTTTTTTTTAAACTCAGAGATAGTAAATAATACAATTTTTAAAAATCAGTAAAGAACTAAAGGGTACATACGCAAGCAAGGCATTCTCCTGCAGCTTCTGCCTCAACCATACAAACTCACTGTACCTCCTTCGCACACAAGAGCTCTTCTTATTGAAGGCCAAGCTGTTTGTCTATGAGCACCATGAGAGACATAGATTTACTGGCATCATACATTTCCTAAATGAGAACAGGACTCTGGATTTTATATAGTTAGTTAGTTAGTTAGAACACTTACATGTATGCAGATTTCATAATCCAGATATGCATGCCAGAAGTCCTCCTTTTGAATGCGAGGATCCCGGACCCACACACTGATTAACTCCTGCATAGGACTATAGAGATAGACCAGCAGAATAAAGTGCCTATAACTCAGAGTACAACAAACTGTCTGAGAACAAAATGGGAAGTTGTCAAATTATAGGGAACTTGTAGCAATTTTGGAATTACTAATGCTGAGCACTTGTTTTTCCATTTAGATAGAAACCATTCTTCTCATTTTTGATCTCTGAAGGTCAAAAGATCCTTAGTTATAACAGCTACTACAGATGTTAAGATTAAATAAAGGTCAGGTCAAGATGCAGTGCATGTCAAACAAAAAACCAATAGATACAAGCTAAAAATGTAATTTCATAATGAAATCTATTGAAAATCCATCAAATTGAAATCTAGATTTTGAAATCCAGGAGAATACATCTACACCATACATTCTGGTCAGGTAACTAATTTACTCCCTATTTGTGGTAATCTAGCCTGATACACACATATTATTAGAGAAAACTGGCAACAGTAGTGTACAGTAAAAGAAATGAGACTTTCTCAAGTTAATCTGACATTTATTAAGCCAACAGGAGTTCCTTGTTTCTCATTAAAACCCACTAACAAACCATAAAGAGACCATGAAAGTGAAACAAACTACATTTTGCAACACAATGCACTGCGCTGGCAGAGATGTAATAAAATATATCACACTGTGTTATCAGTGCTTTTAAAGAAAACATGGTCTTAAAATGCTACATTTGTATTTCTTTGTGCAAATGAACAAAACTACAAATTTCACAGATCACTGGTCTTAATCACAGTAGTAGAAGTGCTAAAACAGCTACACAGAGACCAACAGTGATTACTCCTAATATACAAGTTCTCATTAGTATATGATGTGGCCCTTTTTTCAAGTCAAGTCAAATTTGAAAGACAGTAAAGCAATAAGATAACACATTTTAAACAAATACAAATTATACAAATTAAAGTTCGAATACAGCACCGATTATCCACCCATTTATTTCATAACCTAGATCATTTGACTTACTTGTTAAAACATATCACCCTACAGTGCAGTTCAGTGTGCTATGACATGTTTCACAGTGTCTGGGGATTTACACACTTTCACAACAAGACCTTTCACATACAGGAAAATCCATTGGGCATGTTTGAGAGGAAACTTTAAAAGCTGCCAAGACATATTATTCAGTTCATTGTCACTGTTCCTCTTCCTCATGCCAGCTAAGCTTATCCTCATAGAAACCGATCACCATCTTGGGCCATTTTACACTTGCCTCCCTGGCTGACAGCAACGCCACATCATCTGTGTCTTTCCTGTAATGGCACAATCATTTAAGAACAGTCAGTAGCCACTAAATGACGAAATGTAAATGAACATGACACCTGACATACAAAACTGTAAACAATAACCAAAAAATATAATAGAGGAACCATGCCATTTGATGAGGAACATGAGCTCTCCTTGTCGGTCGGTGGAGCCAATGATGCGTTCTGGTTCTTGGATAAGAGGTTGGTCGTTGGTGGTCTCAGTGTTGTGATCTGCAGATTCCCCAGTCTCACACACTGTCTGTTCTTCCTCAGACTGTTGCTGATGCTGCTGGCAGTCACCAACAAATATACAACAGTAATTACAGACATGGTGAGGTCTGGTATATGTATGCTACAATAATGATTTCAGTATATTACTAGTGGCTAAATCGGGTAGCTATATATCATTCCTGTGGATAAGGTGTGGATATTTCTGGCTAATTTTGAGGAGAGCTTTTTTTTTAACTTATATAATTTTATAAGCTGACTATATGGTATACAAATGCCTAAACACTTACAATGTTAGCATCCAGCTCTGTCTGTTCTTCTTTGGGTTGAATAACAGGATCCAAAGGGGGATTGTCCTTTCTTTCTCTCTCGCCTGAGACAGCCAGGTTTATGAGAAACTCTTCAATCAGCTCTGGGCAGTCCAGATTGTCCTCTGGCTCCCAAGTGTTTTCAGCACTGGGGAGATAAAGCAGTAGAACCAGCTTCACATTTGCTTTATATATTGAGTCATGAGGAAACAAGAAATTACAGCTGATTAAACCGATATTAATGTTTTAGAGTCTGATCAGCAGGAAATGAGATACAACATAAGAGATGGATTGCAGGATGTGTATTTTCAAAGTGAATAAAGGACTATAATAATATGAATAATAATATTCATGAATAATAATAAATAATATTTGAAAGATCCAATCAATTAAACTTTTCAAGTTGTGGCAAAGCTCAAGGATGAATCCAATTTACTGAAACAGACCCTAAAAAAATCTGTATAAACATATATAGCTACCGTGTCAGACATTTCCGGTCACTCACTCTGTGAAGCCTTTCCACTTTAGATAATATTCCACTTTTCCATTGTTGACTCTTCGACGAATGATTTTTTCCACAGCAAACTCCTGCACAATTGTAGTCTCTTCTGCCTTCCTGTTTTTCACATTCTGCTTTTTCCTCATGTTTTCCTGAGACACATGAAGACATGTGGACATGATTAGATTTAGCTCATTCAATACTGAATGCATTGATGTAAATGAAAACCAATAAAAAAAACTGGCCTATTTTGGTGCCATGCTATCCTAGGCAATGTGCTTAGTGAATGCTGCAGTAGAAGACACTGCTACCAGGTCCTTGATTGCACTGAAACCAATGTCATAATTTTTCGATTCTGTACTGCTGGTGCATGAGCCAGCATGGGAACATTTTGGATGCTACCCATCAAACATGTCCACATGACTCTCACCCACATTCACTCATCCTGGGCAGCCAACATCATGCCATTGGGGCTAGCCCACAGTGGTCCTGCATGGGGCCATTTTGGGATTAGTCCTTGCCCACAATGCCCTAAACTTGCTGGTAAAATGGGCCAATGTGAACATGTTTGCTGGGTATACAACATCATCGTGATGGAGAACATGTTTCATACTGCTAAGCATACACTCACCGAGCACATTATTAGGAACACTATACTAATACTGGACAAGGCCTCCCTTTGCTCTCAAAACAGCTTCAGTTCTTCGTGGCATGGATTCCACAAGATGTTGGAAAAATTCTTTTGAGATTCTGGTCCATGTTGACATGACTGCATCATGCAATTCCTGCAGATTTTTCAGGTGCACTTTCATGCTGTGAATCTCCTGTTCTACACATCCCAAAGGTGTTCTACTGGATTCAGATCCATAGACTGAGAAGGCCAGTGGAGAACATAAAACCAGTATGCATAGTGTACTTTAAATTACCAAGCAAAATTATAAGAACCACAAGTAAAGGTTAAATAAGAATGATATATATCTTTATATTTTGTTATATTTTATATCTTATTATGAAATATTTGTTTTTCTTTTCTTTTTTTCTTCTGTTTTTACAATATTGTTGTTCTATATTACTCTTGTTCTATATTACTCTTCTATATTACTCTTGATTTTAGTACTGGGAGAAAAAAGGGAGACAAATTTACTTAGGATTGGCAATAATGTTGAAAAGGAAATGTAACAAATAGGCCAAAGGGGAGCAATTAAAAAAAAAAAAAAAGGTTTTGATTGAATTCTTATGGCTTGTGGCCCATTTGCAACTTCTTAGATCTTGAAACATTTTAGCTGTTGTTGCTTCATAATTTGCTTGCAATTCTCTGTAAGACTGTATATATAGTATATATAGTTTTGGGACAAAATGAACTCCATATGGAAGTTAAGGCACTAGCTGTAAATTTACAGGTTTCCAGGCTACTTCCTTTAACTGTGGTGTGAAGCTAGGCTAAAGGTTGGTCGCAATTTTTTATTTTTTTTTAAAATCCAACAATAAATATCACTGGAATGCTAATTTCCGCCCTCATCTCCAGCCTTCTTAAATATAAAAATGAACAGATTTATGGAAACACAACACCAGAGAACTCCAATTCGGGAATGAACCACGGATGATCTGCGCATGCGCCTAGGTTTCCCGGAGGCGGCGACAGAGCGGCAGTAGTAATGAACTTCCGGCTTTTTTAAAGTGATTCAGAGCACTCGGCTCAGCTCATCAGTAAGAGTCGACTCTTTAAACTCTCAAAATTCTCAGTGTTTTTTTTGTTTTTTTTTAAACAAAAGTTGCTGGTTTACACCTACCGATCATTTCAATTGTTCAGTGAAATCCTTGTCTATCTTGTGATTATCAAAACATCATTACAGGCTACTTGACATTGCAGTTAATTTAAATAAATGTAAAAAAGAGAGAAATGTGCTACATATTTGCACTGACAATTACAGCAAGCAATACTGTTATTATTGTGCCTCCCGTGTCTGCACTAAAAAAACACACACAGGATTTTCTTATTATTGGGCCCTGTTATGACGGTGATGATTAATTAGCTATATGTACAAATGCAGCAAATCGAGTGTTTTATCACATCCACGTAACAGGAACCTTATAACACCGATAGGAGACCATTATCCGACCATGCCGGGTTGGTGCAAGGTTCCAGACAGGTTCAAATTATGTAAGAAGTTTTAGTGAACCTAACCTGAACCATAATCCACAGTGAAACAAGTATGTTATATTTCAAGCAACAAGAACAAGAAAACTTTTCTGGAAAACCAAACGGGAACTAAAAAAATCTACTGCCAAACGTTTCGGGAACAACAACAACAAAAAAAAAATAAAATAAAATAAAATAAAATAAATAAATAAATAAATATATATATATATATATATATATATATATATATATATATATATATATATATATATATATATATATATTTTTTTTTGGAGGGGGGATTCCTGCCCATATAACCTGACATTCACGTCCCTCAAATACTGCGCTTACACACATTATAACAAGCAGTAACAAACTGCAGTCGAACCTTCATGCTGTAACAGTTCACATGATGACAAGTTTCACTGGATGCCTTGCGGTCACGGTTGCACTGTAGGCTATGTGATAAATGTTGTTCGCGAATCCTGAATACAGAATAAGCTTTATTCATTTTCAATCAAAGTATTACGGTGTCTACTGTATTTATCTTGTCCACCATTAAAAAAAAGTTTCTTCAGTCGGCTCCCAAGCGTCACCTAAAAGAGCCGGTTCAAAGAGTCGACTCATTCGCGAACGACACATGACTAAGCGGCGGTACCAAATAGAACAATAAAGTGAAATAAAATGCTTGCACGCCTAGTAAAGCTGTGTGTTTCGAGTAACAGCTGTTGAAAAGACGTTAGTAATTATTTTAATCTAACGTACAACAGGCAACTAAGGCTGTCGTTTAGCCTAATCAGGTGCCTAAGTGGCATTTTTTTTTTAAATTAGTGGCGTTGTCTTATGTGTGAATAAAGTGAGCGTTAGATTTCAGACAGAACATAACTTTAGCATTAATTTCAGTGTTCAAGGATAAGCCAAGGCCATTGCTGAAGGATGCTGGAAGTGTGCACTGCCTACCTGATAATGTTATCGCAGGCTGCTCTCAGTATTCCCACTGCAGCCCGGAGTCCTGGGGTCGTCCTCTTCCCACGCCTGTTTATTTATTTATTTATTTATTTATCGATCACATTTAGCGATCATACATATTAGGTGTTTTTGGCGAAGGTGACCATCAAAGCCTTTAGTAGCTTTCTTGTGTTTACATAACTTTTCATGAAAGAGTTAAATTAAAAATGGCCGATAAGGAGACGCGGCGGAAGTGCAGGAGGGAGATAGAGGCAGGGAGGGGGCCTTAAAGCGGTGGCATTTTCCTACTTCTGGACAAACCACACATCATTTACTGTACAACCTGTTACAGGCTAGTTTTTAATGTGTTTCCCCCCATTATATTCTAGTTCAGGCGTTCTCAAAACAATTTCAGCCAGGAACCCTTTTAAATATATAATAAATTCTGCAGACCCATATAGTCATGTGAAAAAACAAGTACACCCCATTCTGGCTTTTTTGACATAATTGGACAAGCAAACATTTGATCATTTTTGAAACAGTGTCTGTTAAAAAGTTGATATACTTGAACAAAACCACAAGGAAAATTAGCTTTTTCAATTGTTTATTCAGCAGAAATATCAACAGATATTCTTCTGTGGAAAAAGAAAGTACACTGTTGGCCTCAGAAGCTAGTATTGCCCCCTTTAGCAGAAATAATTTCTTGTAGGTGTTTTGCATAATTGTACACCAGTCTCTGACATTGGCTTGCTGGAATTTTTGACCACTCTTCCATGCAATATTCTTTCAGTTGCAAGATATCTGAGGGTTTTCTTGCATGTACTGCCCATTTCAAATCCCCCCACAACATTTCAATGCGATTCAAATCCGGGCTTTGACTGTGCCATTCCATAACCCTCAATTTCTTCTTTTTGAGCCATTCCTTGGTGCATTTGCTTGTGTGCTTAGGATCATTATCCTGTTGAAAGGTCCACTTTCAGTTCAACTTCAACTTTTAGAGAGATGGCCTCACATTATCTTCAAGCACTCTTTGATATGATGCAGAATTCATAGTTGAATCAATGAATGCAAGCTGTCCAGTCCCTGTCGCACCAAAGCAACCCCAAACAATAACATTTCCACCACTGTGCTATACAGTTGGTATGAGGTGCTTCTCTGAAAAGCTGTCTTTGGTCTGTGCCAAACATGTTTGCTGTTATTGCAGCCAATCAACTCTATCTTTGATTCGTCTGTCCAGAGCACATTATTCCAAAAGGCCTGGTCTTTGCGTATATGTTCATTGGCAAACTGTAGTCACTTCTTTTTGCATCAGACAGTCTGCTCTTGAGCTGAATTTGCTGGAACGGCCAGTCCTGGACAAATTGGCAGTCGTTTGAAATCTGCACCATTTGTAGATAATTTTCCTTACAGTGGAATGATGTATTTCAAATAATTTGGAGATCTTTTTAAATCCCTTGCCAGACTCATAGGCATCCACAGCCTTTTTTATGAAGGCCTTACAGAACTCTTTAGATCTTGGCATGATGACACCACAGACCTCAATAGCAAAGGGAACACCAGACACTAGATATGAGAGGGGTATAAATAAGACAAGATCCACCTGCACTCGCTAAGCAGGTTCTAATCACTGGCACCCAATCTTCAACACCTGATTCAAATTTTATGGATTTGTAATAAATGTACTTAGTTGTGACTCATCTGTTTTTTTTTTTTTTTTTTTTTTTTTTTTTTTTTTGTTAATTTAAATTGTGAAAATTACTACAAAATGTCAATTTTATGCCATTTGATAGAGTGTATCAACTTTATTAATAGGCACTGTTTCAAAGAGGATCAAATGTTTGCTTGTCCAAATATGTAAAAAAAAAAAAAAAAAAAAAAAAAAAAAAAAAATCCATGGGGTGTACTTATTTTTGCAAATGACTGTATATATAAAGTTATGCTAGATTTAAATTAATATTATAGCTTCTTTGTGAGTTCTTGGACTTTTGATTAAACCCATTCAATTCAAGTGACCAGTCTAAACAAACAAACATACAAACAAACAAACAAACAAACACATCTAAATATAATACTATAAACAACTATAAATCTTGAACTAAAAAAAGAACTCAGTAATAAATAGGTTATAATAATCTTAATAATGGTGGGTTGTGATTTCAACTCATGTAACAAAAAATAAAAAACAAACAAACAAACCAATAAATCATGGAGCCCCAGGCCCCCTGGACAGTACTTTGAGAACCAAAGTTCATTATGCTTAATTAAATAAGTTACACTAGTATAAAAATAAAATAGTCATTGCATAATTGTAGAGTGAATAGTAGAATAATAGGAATAAAATGGATATGAGTTAAGTCAGTTTCCCTACATTAATTAAGAGGCTTATTTTAATGTTTAATCTTGAAGTATTAATGTCCTGGTGAAACTGGTAATATGGAAGAAACCAGATCAGCCTTAGAACCTTTCCATTACCAAAGCTTTAATATATTGAAGCACATACATACACATACAGTGGGGGGAAAAAGTATTTGATCCCCTGCTGATTTTGTATGTTTGCCCACTGACAAAGAAATGATCAGTCTATGATTTTAATGGTAGGTGTATTTTAACAGTGAGAGACAGAATAACAACAACAAAAAAAAAATCCAGAAAAACTCATTTCAAAAAAGTTATAAATTGATTTGCATTTTAATGAGGGAAATAAGTATTTGACCCCTTCGACTTAGTACTTGGTGGCAAAACCCTTGTTGGCAATCACAGAGGTCAGATGTTTCTTGTAGTTGGCCACCAGGTTTGCACACATCTCAGGAGGGATTTTGTCCCACACCTCTTTGCAGATCCTCTCCAAGTCATTAAGGTCATTTTCAATGCCCTGGCTGAGGGAAGGAGGTTCTCACCCAAGATTTGACGGTACATGGCCCCGTCCATCGTCCCTTTGATGCGGTGCAGTTGACCTGTCCCCTTAGCAGAAAAACACCCCCAAAGCATAATGTTCCCAAGTCCATGTTTGACGGTGGGGATGGTGTTATGACTTGGGGTCATAGGCAGCATTCCTCCTCCTCCAAACACGGTGAGTTGAGTTGATGCCAAAGAGATCTGACCACACCTGACCACAACACTTTCACCCAGTTCTCCTCTGAATCATTCAGGCAAACTTCAGATGGGCCTATACATGTGCTTTCTTGAGCAGGAGGACCTTGCGGGCGCTGCAGGATTTCAGTCCTTCACAGCGTAGTGTGTTACCAATTGTTTTCCCATGGTCCCAGCTGCCTTGAGATCATTAACAAGATCCTCCCGTGTAGTTCTGGGCTGATTCCTCACCGTTCTCAGGATCACTGAAACTCCACGAGGTGAGATCTTGCATGGAGCCCCAGACCGAGGGAGACTGACAGTTTCTTCCATTTGCGAATAATCGCACCAACTGTTGTCACCTTCTCACCAAGCTGCTTGGTGATGGTCTTGTAGCCCATTCCAGCCTTGTGTAGGTCTACAATCTTGTCCCTGACATCCTTGGGCAGCTCTTTGGTCTTGGCCATGGTGGAGAGTTTTGAATCTGATTGATTGATTGCTTCTGTGGACAGGTGTCTTTTATACAGGTAATGAGCTGAGATTAGGAGCACTCCCTTTAAGGGAGTGCTCCTAATCTCAGCTCATTACCTGTGTAAAAGACACCTGGGAGCCAGAAATCTTGCTGATTGATAGGGGATCATATACTTATTTCCCTCATTAAAATGCAAATCAATTTATAACTTTTTTGAAATGCATTTTTCTGAATTTTTTTGTTGTTATTCTGTCTCTCACTGTTAAAATAAACCTACCATTAAATTTACAGACTGATCATTTCTTTGTCAGTGGGCAAGCATACAAAATCAGCAGGGGATCAAATACCCTTTTCCCCTACTGTACATGGCGACAATATTTATTTAAAAAATCCTTACCATGTCGTATTTGCACGTAGTATAAACCATTATGTCCCTTCCTGTGTATCACATGGACCATGTATAAGATACGAATACTTACTCTGCCTATTTTTACAATCTCATACAACATGTAACTTGTAGTACCATCACGTGACCACTAGAGGGAACTCTTGATTAACGGCAAGAATTCGTGTCTCTTAAGAACATACCTCGTGAGATCAGTTTTTTTTTTAAACTCATCGGCAATAAGCGACTTGTGAAACTGTACAAACAATAAAAACATAACCTGTAGATGCACTCCTTCTTACAGAAAAATTACAATAATTTTACGTGATGAATTAATGTTAAATAGGCTATACTTAAATTGTTAAGTTAAATTTTACATTAAATGTATTTAATTCACAGGTTACATTTGTACACGTGTTTTTAAACCCCATATTGTGTTACTCACATCGCACATCGACCTTTAACATTTTTATTTTTTACGTTTTACACTGTTACACTTTTCACGTCTCATAACTATTTCCATATGTCTACAAGACCTAACACTCCTTATTTCATCATATATTTACACATCGTTGTAGACCTACTCACAAACGTGTCATCATACTACATAAATGTTCATAAACGTATCATTAGTCTATATTGCACCACAAATGACCCAAAAATAGCATGGTTAATGATTTTAGCATTCAGTGAAATTATTTGGAAAATATTTGGGCCTTGTTTCTGGGTAAAGCTATTCACCAGGAGGAAAATAAACGAACGAACAAACAAACAAAAACATGTAAATGTTTTTGTAGAGAGCACCAAGGGCCATTTTATTTATCAAAGAAAATCATGAGTTATGCTATAGGCCTAAATTTTTCATCCTTAAATAGTGAACAATTGTAACCTTTATGCTGCTTTGCTGCATTTTCTTTTCATTAAGTTGACTGCCAAGTGAAAATACTGAAAATATTACAAAGTTAGCTGATTGGCAACTTTTAAATATTTTCAAGTATCTGAATTTTTAAACTACCGCTGAGCAGCTCTTCCTCGGACGAGCCACTAGTGGGCAGAAAATTTCCGGCATGTTTTAGGCTCCACCCCTTTAGAACGTAACTGACGCTCTCATGCTATCCAATCAGAGAGGATGCTGAATCTGATTGGTTTACTTGCTCAACCAATTGCAGTTAACCTGCGTTAAAAAAAAAAAAATGGGGGGGTCCCGAGGAGCAGGGTTATGAAGGTACTTTATTAATGCATAAGTTTTAACAATAAACAACAGATTCACACAATTATTTTAATATTAATCTATATAACTAACTTTCAAAGTTACACACACAAAAAATGCAGTAAACAAGTAAGATGTTTATGGTGTTTCTTGCAGACTTTTCTGAATTGCTTTACTTCCTAGAGCCACAAGCAGTGAGCCAGTAAAAATGAGTTAACATTACGGTACTGGTAAAAATTAACCATCATAAAATTTTATTACATATTAAACGGTGCATTTAGGTTTTAATTTATTGCCTCCATTGCTTTAAGGCACAATGCAAATCCAAAACCAAGAACATGAGGCAATTCTCTCACATAAAGAAGTATCATACTACAAAACCCAGAATCAGCCTGTACAATACAGAAATTCATTTCAGGGTGATCTCTGTGGAAAGCTTGAGGCTTTAAGGAAACAAGTAAGAAAACATGCAGATATTTGCATGGGGTAACAGGACACTTCACCACATTTCACCATCCTTATGCAGTCACACACTGATTTACAGGCCATTCAAAAGTGGAGTCACTTTTCTTCCTACTTTATTTACGACTGCTTTACTCCACAGAAGAGGTGGAAAGTTTATAATCACCATTTATTTTTCTGTTATGGTTAGAATTTTGCTTTTGTTTCTAGCATTTTTCATATGTAAATGTTTTTTTCCTTGTTATATATGGTATATAGGCTAACTTCATGTTAGAAGTGAAGTAGTGCTGGTGTTTTTAAAAAAGAGTTTATTTAGAGATACGTTTGTGGTGTTTTTTTTTTTTTAGTGAATTTTGGTAATGAAATTAACTAATGCGCTAAGCTGTGTATTTGTACAGAGAGATGAATGAAGAAAAACAAACAAAAAAAAAAGAATGAACAAAACAAAACAAAATAATAGCAAAAAAGCACTTAACATGTATAACTAAGTCTATGATGACACCAGAAATAAAAAAAAAAAAAGAAAGTCAAAATAGCTTTCTCACAACACAATATGCATGGCTTCTCTTCAACATTTGTGTGACAGAGTTTTTTTTTTTTTTTTTTTTTAATAAACCTACACTTATTGTTCCTATGAGCTATAGCAGAGCTTGTCAGCCTGAGGGCTGTGTGCATAATGTCTGACAGATGGGTTGCGGTGTGTAAGTGCTCCTGTGTTTCTGTGTCAAATCCCTGCTTTTTTGCAGTCCCTTTCCCAAGTCTGCTTTATATCTAGTGCGGAGTGGCAGTTTTGGAACGTGCCGTGGGTGAATGTGCTCTTTACTGCAGCCATGGCCCCTGTCAGGGTAGAAATGTGTCCAGATGGAAGAACCCCACTGTGCATGCTTGGCCAACATGCTGGGGGACCAGAGAGCTGATCCGTGGGCTGTTGGTCGGCTGTGACTGGGCTTTTTCTCTGCATTGCGTTCCTGGACCCTGGCACGCTAGTTCAGCCTAGCTCAGGTTACGGACACGCTCGTGCCGGTTGTGTCAGACATGTTGTTTTTGCAGTGTGTCAACCCCATGAACCCTGCCAGATTAGCTGGAGTTTATTTAATGAGAATGTTGCAGACACACTTAATTCATGGAGAGGTTTCTGAAAGGGTCAACTGATTTACAGTGAGGAATCTTAGAGGTGGTTAAGATCTCATACAGTACATTCATCTGTTCTAGCCATAAACGCATAAGTCATGTTCAGTACATTTCCACTTGGTTATGTATTAACTCACTTATGAATTGAGTTATTTGATTACTGTCAAGTCATGTACCAGACTCACTGAATAACACCACTCAATAAGTAGATTCCCCTAGTATGGAATACATTTGTAACTCACTTCTGTGTTCCTTTCAAAGATAATCATTTAACCATAATTTACAGCAATATAAAATAATAAAATAAAAATAAAAAAAAAATTATATACCTGACTTTTGCTACTTAGCTGCAGGAGCAAAAAGAGTTAAAATAGCATGAAATACATAGAACAACAGATTTTTGCACCAACTTCACAGAAATACTTTACAATATTATCAGGCTTCCAGTGTTGAATGTTACACACAAATGGAACCCCCAATCAATAAATAATCTTAAATTACACATGTTCAGCTGTTCGCTGTCACTTAATTAAGATTAGTGACCAACTAATATTGCAACCCAATCCCATTGTTACATTAAGAGAATGACTGAAACACAATTATCTTTTTTTTTTTAACTGAACCGAAAGCACACTTCAAAGATTGTTATCTCAGCAAGTGAAAATATCTTGATGACTGAAAGAGAAGCTATATTCTAAATCTATAAATCAATAAATGTCAACATTGTAGTTAATCCATAATTTAATTCAAATGATTTATATACAAATAAATAATAACTAAATAATATAATAATAATAATAATAATAATAATTATATATATATATATATATATATATAAATATATATATATATATATATATATATATATATATATATATATATATCTCAAATAATAAACAATAAAAACAAATAAATAATCCTCAGTCAGTCAAAATATTGTTACATGAGTGATAAATTTGGCCAGAAGTACTTTGTTAAGCAGTCTACTATTTAATACTTCTGGGTCTGTGTCACATAGTCTGGTTTAAGTTTGATTTGAAAAAAAAAAAACGAAAAAAAACCCCATCATATTATCATGTTTTAGTATGCAACAGAATCTACAGTCTTACAGTCAAGCATTCTTTGCAAACTTGCACATTCAAGTTAGTACTAGTCATTTTTACAATAATTTTATTCCTTGTAAAATTTCACCTGAATCAGAGAAATCGGCTGCTCATAGTGAAAGCGTATCACAGTCCTCACAGCAGTATGTTTGTAATAACTGTCAGCTCTGTGTGTTTTAGGGGAGAATATCTCCATCACACATCTCACTTTAGCTTTCCATATCAGCACTCAAATCGTCATTATCAGCGGTGTGTCAGCCACACTTAGAGCAGTCATCTGTCATTTTGCACTCTTTGCTTTGAAAAGGCCGAACCTGACACCAGCTGACAGCCTCTGTTGTTTACCCTGCTGCATGGACACGGGTGATTGTTCGGTGAACATGACACTGCATACTGGGCGGGCGCCTGGGCCCCCTCATCACCTAACTCTCAGCACCTCTGTCAAGCCCCAAACCCGAAAGAGTATCAAATTTATTAGTTCATATTCAAGCAATCTGTGGTGCAGGTGATGATTTTGGTTGGAGAACAGAAGATGGGTTCAGATTGGAACTGACGTCCTGGAGAAAGACTGGGGCAGTTGGTGAAGAAAGACCACCAAATCAGCTTTCAAAGAGCTGTCTCCTGGAAGCCAATGCTCTACAGTCCATTTCTTTCTGTTCTGTCTGTTAGTGGAGGCCCTTAGACACATTAACTAAAAAAACAGGCACTGTGGAGATTTAAATCTAGTCTTGATTTAACCCTTCAAGTCTTGATTTAGACTTCAAGAGTCAAATTACTTAGAAGAAATCTCTTAGTTGTCACATTATTTGGAAATATTCTAAATGTACTGGGGATATATCAGGATTATGTCACCTTGAGTTTAAAATAAGGAAGTTATCAGGATTATTTTTGTTTGTGTTAAAAAGGAAATGAAAGAAAAGGGAGAAATGTTTTTGTTGTATGGGTTTATACAGTATATGTATGTTTAGGTATGGAAGATTATAATCTTATTAATTATCTTAATTAATCTTAATTACAGCTAGTGATCTAGTAAATGAGACTGTTGTTAAATATTCAGAATTTATTGGGGGAAAAAATTTTTTTTAAAGAAGTTTTTTTTGTTCATTTTAAGAAGCAAATGAGAAAAAAAGAAAACAAAAACCTTTGTTGTACACTTAGTACAGGCACAGTAGTATAAATGCGTTCAGGTACAGAAGAGCTGAGATATTACTGTGAACTAGTAATTAGGACTTCACTTCATTTGGATCCTAGTTGGTAGATTCACCCAAACAAAAGGGGGAAAGATCCGCAAGAAATTAATCCTGCCATTTGTTTGACATATTGAAAAAACATTTTTAATACAAATTTTATTTTAGATGTTAATTTTATGACTTCTGCATTATTGGGTCAGTAAAAAACAATTTAGATTTACAAAAATTATTTTCCAACAAAAAATGTGACAGAAAGATCTTTGTACATCAGTCAGGAAAGTAACATATTACATAATACACCACATAATGCTTTGTAAAACTTACCAGCCAATTTCCTTATAAAACCGCACAAAGTGGACCTGAGGCTACTGATCTATTTTTCAAAAGCAAATAGTTATAACATCAAATATTAACATGTTCAGTTTATTAACACCAAATATAGTCATTGTTTAGTTTATTAAACTTTATTGCTATTTATAGTAGATTTTCTTTATGTAGACAATTTAATTTCATTGTTTATGAAGGCAACATTGCTTTACAGCATTATTATACACAGTACTGTATTTTTTGGCATCACTTTTATTGTTGCCAACTGTCTTGTCAGAAAGTTGTTCAGAAATGCCTGTGATAAAGGATAACTGAAAATATTATTTCTACAAAATACATCTACATACTGGCAACTTCACTGTTTTTTTCACCTAGATGAAAGTTTGTGTTTATTTACTCTTTTAAACTTTCTCTTAAAGTAACAATTGGTTCTGGCGGCAAATATTAGTGAGGAAGGAAACCTGGTCTATCAATCAACACTAAAATTCTGCTTGTACATGAATGAACAAACATTTTCATATCACTGTTGATGTTATGGTCAATGCTGAAATGTTCTTTGGTGGTTCCTGTGTTCTTTGATAGTCTTGGTTGAATGTATGAAAACTGAGTATGTGTTTGTGTGTGTGAGGAGGGGTGTTTCAGCTTTCTTGAGTGGAAGGGCCTCTTGTTCAATACAGCTACATGAATGTGTCTAGATTTGTGTGAAAATACCAACAAAGAGAGATCTGTTGGTGTTGCTCCTGGCTGATAAAGGCCTTTTCTGGTCACTCTAGCAGACGGTGGGTGCCTCTACATACTTGAAAAGACAACCATTTAATGCATAGCAAATTGGGTGGGAATCTCTCTCTCTCTCTCTCTCTCTCTCTCTCTCTCTCGCTCTCTCTCTCTCTCTCTTGCATACCTCAACCCTTCATTTCTTTCTGTCACTTGACCAATGGTAATGTCAGCACTATAATATTGCAGTTAGTACAGGTATGCAGTATTAGTTATAAAGAGGCAGTAGGGCCATGTTGAGTGTGTCCATGTGTGTGTATGGAAATATGAGTGTTTAAAGGGGGTGGGGGATCAGTAACTGTGAGAGAGTGTGCAGACATCCTGTGTCTGACAGGGATCACATTCAGCACAGAACCCTACTTATTTCCCCCCTGCAGGCCACACACAAACCTCTCACTCACTCTAATTAAGAGAGAATGCCGTGTGTTCAGCATGCAATAGTGCGGCACAGAGACGGTAATGGGAGAAAGTGGTAGATCAGCAGAGACAGACTAATCAGCAGGGAGACAGAGAAAACAGGACAACTAGCTGGGGAGACACTGAAAAATAAAAGAAGGGGCAACAATTATATTTTCCTTTTCAGTCTTTTCCGGTAAGTCTTCAAAAGCCCCCCGATTATGTGCTGTAAACCTACTCTTCTTCTGAAGCCATAATGTCTGTGGTCATATAAGTGCTGTGCAACACTGTCGAGCAGGACTAGGTATTGACCCGTGACTCCAGGATATTCTCTGAGAGGAAACCAGAGCTTGCATCAGGATCTGCTCCTGCGTAGCCTGCATTATTTAAAGTCTTGCCCGAGGGGATATGCAGCCTAATGGGCTCCCTAAAAGCACCTGAGCAGAAGGCTGTGGTCAGTGAGCACATTAATCTTCACATCACCTGTGGCATTCTGCTGCATGACAGCTCATGTGGTTCACATTGTAGAAGTCACACATATAAGAAGAAAAATTTTATAAAAATATCAGTGCCAAAGTGATATTTAGATTTTGTACTTGTTTATTTCACCCTGTTGTGATTCACTATCAGTGAAGACAACATGATTCTGCTCTAACTGTGAGAAAACTTTGTTCACACCTCAAGCCCAATGATCCAAGATCCAACAGCAACCATGACCAGTTAGTGAAGATAAATGAATGAATGATTGAATGAACATGAGAGCAGATCTACATGCTCTGTTCATGTACCACACAGAAAAGGTCTGTCAGTCTTTATGCTAACCTTCTTCTCTATAATAATCAAATGAATCCTACATTCAAATCCCAGGGAATCATGACCAGTAGCGCATACCACAGGTATTTGGCAAATGGAAACAAATACAGTAGTGTCCTGCATACTGCCATTTTTCATTTCAAATGAAGACACTAAGAGCTGATGTTTCCAGTGAAGAAAGCAAAATTTGTAGAAACATTTATAATAGCTAAATTCTTAAATGGTTTTTGCAGTTCAGAAGAAGATATGTCTGACAGAACATATACAGAAAGTGGAAGATGCTTATTTGTTTTCGTTTCCTTAGTAGTTTCCTGGTTTCACATAAGTGGATGAATAGACACTTGAAGAAATCAGTTTACTTGATTTTTGCAGTGTGTTTTTCCAAACATTGATGTTACAATACAGATTAATTATACAGTTATTCTGAATGACAATTTACATTGTAACATTGTAATTTTTTTTTCTTGATATGTAATTCTACCTTGAAAATGTGGAGATGTTTTTTGCATGTTCATTTTTTTCTGCAAGATAAAAAACATCCATACATGTCTCACACACATCTCATGTTAAAAAGTCTTTCATCAGATGTGCATGCAAAGTGACTCTGAAGAACCCAGTTTATATCTAAAATTTGTATATTTTCTGTGTGTGTATGTGTGTGTATGTGTGTGGAAAAGGAGTAACATTTGGGGAAAAACACACTAGTGGGAACTGTGACTGCTCTTTCACTTCAACAGGTGTTGATCCCATGGCAGGAAGTTTCCGTAGCACAACACGAACCCCATTGGAGCTGACATCAAGCTGACAGGCGGGTGAATGACACCAATAAGAATGGAGCACTATCCTTCGGGCCAAGCTGCCTCACAATGAGTGACAGGGTGCAGGCGGGAGAATAAACTGCCTTTGAACCTGAAAAGAATCTTTTTCCTCTTTTTTCTCAGCCCTTTTCTCTCTCTTTCTCTCCTCAAGGTGCACATTACCCCCAACCCCTTACTGCTCCATTCCATTCTGTTCAGCAGCATTTGTTTCTGTGTGTGTGTGTGTGTGTGTTTGCGTGTGTGTGTGTGTGTGTGTGTGTGTGTGTGTGTGTGTGTGTGCAGAGTGGAGAGTCAGGCGTGTTAAATGCTTTCCTTTCACTAGTGCAACGTGTCAGTCTTCTCACTGCCCCTGTTTTGTTTGGAGCTGTCAGCCCTGCTGGAACAGGGAGAGGAAAAAACAGAGGCGTGGAGAAAGAGGGAGAGTAAAGTCACAGGGGAGAGGGGGATGTGTGGGTGGAGGTGTGGAGAGGCAGTTTGCAGGCCTATAGGAGAGCTTGACCCACCTCAGTGGCACACCTACAAGCCAGTCTGAACTGTTCTAGAAAACTTTCTGGAGATAGGAGGAGATGTGATTAGGATTTTTTTTTAAATGGTTGCATTTATATATATATATATATATATATATATATATATATATATATAAATTTAAACTAGAACTAGAATTAATTTTCCAAAGTACTTTTGCGCAAACCTCTAACACATTTTTTTGTCCAAACTTCCAATCATTCTTCCAAATCTACTTTCAAAATCTTCATAAAAATCCATCTTGTTAACAAAATGATGTATACACTGTTACAGAATTAACAGTGTACTTCAGTGTACTGTAATAGGAGGAAATTAAGCTTTTTGCTCTGCTGTTTTGTGTGTCAAATGCAAATTTCTATCCTGAGTAATGATTTGTTATAAAGAAAAAGAAAGTAATAACTATTCCTCTTAAATAACTAAACCTGCAAGCCTTTTGTGGCTTGAAACATGCTATGTTACCCTAAACTGGAATATATGAAGACATGTTCTCAGCAGAGTTGCTGTCATCTCTCTTGCTCTCTCATCTAGTCTCCTGCATGTTTGATTATGAGCTGGATGAGCATGTCGTGCTTCTATCTCCCTGTTTGCTTTGACCTGACTCATCTTTTGTAGCACAGCCTCCTCCACTCTGCCTGAAGAGCTCCCTTTAAAGAGTGCCAATCATGGTCAGGAGAAGGAGGACTCTCTGACAGCTCCCCCTCTTTTAGGGGCCAAGGGTGGGAGGTTAGGGTCAGGCTACGATGAGTGGGCTCACTGAAAGAGAGAGGGTGGGGAGGGAGAGAGCATGAGGGAATGAAAAATACCAACAGATTACAGTTTACAAAATTGCATACAATATGAAATTACATTACCAAGTCATGTAAACTCAAACATCATTAGTATATTTTTATGTTCCTGGTGGTTATACAGTGAGGGACTGAAGAGTGAGGTTGGTGATACACCCACTCTCCAGGCTGGGACTGAACTGGAGACTGGCATACATCTGCCCTGGCTCTATGCCTTGCTGAGTGTCAGGCTGCAGATGGAAGTGCTTATTTGTAATAATAAACCCTGGGAATGGGGGAGATCTGTGGCCTCACTTCTCACTGGCTGCATGCGTGACTCCACAACTGAACTGCTTCTTATTTTCTGCAGCCAGTCCAAAAAGGTCAGGAACAACCCCTATATAGTTCTTAGCCATCTTTTTGTGTCCACACACACACACACACACACACACACACACACACACACACACACACACACACACACACACACACACACACAGACACACAGACACACAAAAGGACATAATGCAGGCTTAGGCTGCTTTCCAGCTTTAGACGTGAATTTGTGTTCTTGTATATAAATTATTTCATGTTTTTTCACTACTTTAAGTTAACAGGACAGACTTCCAATGGATATAAATATGGTATCACTTTACAATGCTCATAGCTAACTATGCAGGAATTAATCAATAGTACTATATTAACACCTAGAGGTAAGTTATTACTATTACCTACTAATGAATTCTGAGTAATTATAGCTGATGCAAAGTAGCCTAGTCAAACACTTCAGTAACTCCAACATAAAAGTTTTTATATGTT
The DNA here is from genome assembly GCA_023630585.1 of Cranoglanis bouderius. Lineage (NCBI taxonomy): Eukaryota > Metazoa > Chordata > Actinopteri > Siluriformes > Cranoglanididae > Cranoglanis > Cranoglanis bouderius. Next base: position 18,426,044 of record CM042544.1, read on the forward strand.
ACTATTATAAAACTAATTACAATGAAATGACTGTATTGTATTATTCTATTACTTACTGAGTAGATACTACTATTAAAGTTACTACTATTACCTACTAATGAATACTGAGTATTCATTAGTAGGTGCCAATATAATACTACTTATTTATTCCTGCTTAGTCTCTGTATAGCTATCTATTTACTATTGAACAGTACTGGAAAGTATTACCATTAATGTCTTGTATATCATAATGGGGTTTATAGACAATCTTGCATGAAACAAAACATGTACCTTTACTAGTCATCCATGGACTTAATCAGGAGAGAACATGTCAAAAAGTATCGTGCTAGTGTGTACTTTCTGTCCGATTTGTGTGGAACAGTCATACTAAACATGTTTATTTTTATTAAATGTTCCTCTGGGCCAGTTGGTTAAACTGGACATTTCTCCACAGTCACTGAAATGAAGTCTTTCATCTCTGTTTTTTGTGGGATGTTGACAAAAAGTAAAAATGAGTTAACATTTAACACAGTGCCAAAAGCAATGTTTACCATAAAGTGATTCATACATTTCTTCACTGGTATTGTCAGACAAAATTTACATCAAAGAAAGAATGAGCGACCGCTCACAGCCAAGGAAAGACTTGGATTAGTTGGTTTAAAGCATTGAATGTCCACAAAATGTCAGCAGTTTCCCTCTACAAATAAATACACGACACTCCACGGTGGCTGCAAGCTCCCATCCCACAGCAAGAAAAACAACACCTTCTTCTTTCTGAAAGTGGCTGAACTCTTACTGCCCTCAGACCGGGAACTTGTAGACAGCAACATATAAACTGAATTAGATAACTCTTATGTATGATATCCACATGGTAAAAGAAGAATTCATTTTATGATCAGAATGCAAAAATACACATAAAAACACAATTATAACATGCTGTGTCTTTTGATCGTGCACAAACACTTTCCATCATTAAATGGGTCAGCAAGCCAATTATTGTACTACACCTTAATCAGAAGTTAGTTCACTGAGAATAGTCAATTAAAGCCAAGCCAAGTGTACTGGCCACCATATGACTCAGGCTCATAGCGCCTGTCAATATCAGTGAGTATCATGGCTCTGATTGGACTTGCTTTTGTTACGGAACAGGTCAAACTGACAGGCCTGACAGCGCTATGGCATGATGTCTTTGTGGACAAGAGAAGAGTGAAGTCCTGCTAGGCCTCACTGTCACACTGCAGCTGCTGTCTGTCTCTTCTCCCTCCTCCTTCGCAAAGCTCCGTCTCTGCGTACACAGTCTGTTGACCCTCTGAGCTCTATGCTCCCTCTCTCTCTCACAGCTGTGCAGCTTTGAACTCTAGATCGGTGTGTTAAAAGCAGCCAGGGCCAAATGCTGTTCACAGTGTCACCCCAAGGCCTCACAAGCTGTTCTGAGTGATCCCACTTTCTTTAGGCGAGAAGATCATGTATGTTGGAGGAAAACGAGACTGTTCATATGTGTGGCTGGCCCACAGTCAGACTCATTTCTCTGCCTTTATGGTCATTACATTATCAAAGAGAATACAGCATTGTTTCTTTATACTGTTAGTGGTGTGTAACCAGCACATTTCTCTTAATAGCTTGGCAAGTAAATTCCTACCCGGTCTTAAGAGTTTTTTAGAAACCCACCATGTCCCAGGTGGATTTATTGAGTTTAAAAAGATTAATCTCTAAGCAAACATGGAGAACCAGAATATAAATGCCAGTTTGTTCATTTCAATAAGTGTTTTGCATGCTGTATATAAAATATAACCAAAAATACTACACAATATATTGGACTATTCTAGGATCTTTACAAAGAATGTTATCTATCTGTATATAAAACATATCAAGCTATGTTAAAAAATGGGGGATTTGTGGTGTTTTTTTTTTCTATTCTCTCATTCAGCCTTATTTCATATCTTAATTTATTTAACAAAATTTCCCCAGTAACTTTTTTTTTAAAGAAAATTAATGTGTGGCAATTTAAAATTTTAAAATTAAAATTTGTTTAAAAAAAAATTTTTTTTAAACAAAATTGTTTTAATAAAAATACTTATTCAAATAATGTGACTAAAAATATAACCTACAAAAGCAGTTATTACACTTATGAATAATTGTAAAGGTTGTAAAATCCAGTTCTGTGCAAATCAAATATATTCTGTTGTGTCTTTGCGTTTTTTTTTTTGTCCTGTAGATTTAAAAGAAAGTTGCAGAACTTCAAGACTACAGAACAGAACAAAACACACAGGCTTTTTTCCCCTAACAGAGTAGTGAAAGCAGGACTCTTTTTTTTTTTTAGGAAAAAAAAGCCAAAGTCCACTCTTGTCTGAATGTGCACTAATTGAGTGAGACAGGCCTCAGCTGCCTGCCAGTCACAGAACTCATGCTTTTTCAGTGGACCCGTTAGTTTCCCTTGATTGCTTCCAGCATCATAGCACGACTCCTGTCATCTCATTGTCAGTCTTGTGTCTTGTTTTCTTTGCAGTTTTTCTAGAGGATGTAAACAAATATACCAGTGCTTTCAATTATTGTTTTTTTTAATACTATGTAAAATTTTGCAAGCATGAGGAATATTACATTTCAAAAAAGTTCAGAAGTCTGGCTTCAGGCGATGGAAAATTACATTAATGTACGTGTGAATTTCAATTATTGCACAAGAAGTAAAAATGTTGAAAAAAAAAATTAGATGATGACAAGTTTAGTAATTTCACTACCAGGATCTTTGACTCTTTACACAGAATCAAATCCTGATTAGATGACCATTATTTTTTTTAACTGTCTCTTAAACATTTAAGGCAATGAAATTATTTGTTCGTGCATCTACTACTATAACATGTCTTGTTTGCACATATAGGTTCATATTTTAAGATTATAAGATCATTATATCTCCACATGTAAGCATTTACACATTGCTTTGAGATGTGAGAAACAGATGGAAGTAACCTTTGGGTTTTTTCTCCCCCCAAATGTAGCAATGTCACGTAACAATAATTTGTCTCCATTTGGTAAGATTTTATTCCCCACAAGGCCTTGAAGACGTAGCCTGCGGCTCTTTCTCTGACCAACTACCTGGAACTGACAAAACCAGAAATGGATTTACTTCATCCATACTCTGAACTGTCTCTCTTAATTTGGAAGCCATTCTGAAGCAATCTGGAAACCGTTAGTCAGTCAGTCCTCAACGTAATTGCATGCAGCTGAGAATTTGGTCCCATGTGACCAGTGTATGGTTTTGAGGGGGCCTTGCATGTAGAGAAAAACTTTAGATATAATAAGCGCAATTGATCCTGTTCTAATTCCTTGTGGGAGCAGACTAGTGCTCAGGAAACTGGCTGGCACACGGAAACAGGCCTCTGTTTTTCTACATGTTCAATCACACTTGTTCATCCACTCACACAATCACACTAATGCATAAATACACATGCATGCACATTCCCACACACACACACACACACACACACACACACACACACACACACACACACACAAAAAGTCTCTCTCTCTCTCTCTATCTTATCTCTCTGTCTCTCTTGCACACACATACACTGACAGGAAAACCCACAAGACTGCAGACACTGACTTGGATCTGGTTGTTTCCAAGAGCGGAAATGTGCTGCTGGTTGTTTTGGCATATGTGACACAGTAAACAGTCCAGCAGTTTGTTTGAGTAGCCCTAAGTGCTGGTGACGGCGGGTGGTAAACATAGTGGGCTTTGGGGCTGTCTTCAACTCTGAGGTCAGGAAGTGAGCTGAGAGAAATTTGATCCCCACAGGAGAGGTAGGAGCTCAGGAATCCACATGAACCATCATGAGCACTGCCCCATGAAATTAACACTGATGGAAATGTATTCATTGTGCAGTAATCTTTGGAATTTATTCAAGTGTAGTTAAGCTCCCAGACTATAAGAAAGACCAAGAAAAAAAACCCTACTAATATTGGATATCAGTCGGTATCAGTCCTTCGAATTCAGAAGCATTTTGATATCACAGCTGATGAAAAACTTATATGCGTGTTGTTTTTGTGTCCAAAGTCTGCTCATTTACAGATAATTAATCTCTTACATACTATGCTCTTATCTGTCAAAAATGGGACTTAAAAACATTTTATCTCATAAACATTACATAAAATATATAAAAGTATATATACGTCTTAATATCAAAATTCCCATATGTCTAGCCACCTGGATTTGTGCATTCAGCCTTTTGATGCTGTATCTCATAAGTATTTATGTCACTATATATGTTATATGTTATCTTAGAGCAAGAGAAAGAAAAAAAGATCAGAGGGAAAAAAAGATGGGGGGAGACAAGGGAGCGGTAAAGAAGGTCAAAGGAGGTGAGTGCAAGTCAGGCTAGTCAATGAAGCCATCATTCTTTTGGGTTGAAGACCTGTCTGTGCAGCAGATGAAATATGGGCATTGTGTGTGTCTGCGGACAACGACTGCCCTGATCTGTAATGCAAGAAACACAGCTCTATCTGCATCCTCTGCACTTTCTGTGAATCACACTGAGCCTCTTAGGTAATATACAAGTACACCGATGGCCACCCAAGCACATTTGATCTAATCATGTTCCCCCTCCCTCCGAACACACACATTTTGTTTGAGACGGTTGGTTTCAGAAGGAGCAAGAGTTGGAGGACGGCAACTGGCCCCCCATTCCGCCTACCTCCAAACACACACATACAGAATGGTACAGGAGGCAAATTAGGCCTAGTCACAGTTTTCACAGAATCCCACAGTTTATTTGTTTTTTGGGGGTTGTGAAGATATTAATAGCTTCAAAAGTTCTGCAGGGAGGAGGTCCAAGACCCTTGGTGTGTCTCCAACCTTGTTAGACAGGATCAGTGCTGTTATTCTCTCCAGGGAAGCTTATTAAAAAAACATTGCAGAAAAAAATACAGTCTGTAAAAAATCTGTTGTACCATTGTGCCTACAATGGAACAGCAGGTAGTATTGCTGACTCACAGCTTCAGGGTCCCAGGTTTGAGTATTAGTTCACGTTATTGTCAGTAAAACATGCCAATAGGTGGATTGACAATGCAAAAAATTGCTGCTAGGTGTATATGTGTGTGTGTGTGTGTGTGTGTGTGTGTGTGTGTGCGCATGGTGCCATGCAATGGACTGATGTCCCACCCAGATGGTGTTGTCACCTCTAGGCTCTTGAGCCACTGCAACTATAGGAATAAATATGACATTTATGCATATTTCTGAGACAGTCCCTCAGTGATTCCCAAATATGAAGCAGCTGATCTATTAATACTGCACATGCTAACAGATACAGGCTAATGGGGTTAATGACTCAAAACTCATTATATCTGCCTTAAACCAAAAAAGTGTGTGTATAACAACACAATCATTTAGGTTATTGTTGTTTCTTTATAAGAATTTCAATGCTTGTCAAAGCACTAATGCTTATGCAATGTGTATTTAATGCTTTTTCATATCTAAATCACAAAAGACCAAACACATAAGAGCCATTTTCCAATTACGATCCTTTTTCATTTTTCTGACCCTGTTAAAATATTCATGCACAGTGGAAAGTGTATCTCCCAATGAGGAAAAAATCTATGAGCATGGCTTTGGAACCTTAATCTATCACTAGCCGGCCATTATCCCTGCAGCTCTCATACTCGAATGCCTAGAGACTGAAGGACTCCTCAGCTTTTGGCCCCTTCGCTTTTTTTTACAGCTCCTGTTTCACTTAATGTGTCCATTAGTCTTTGCAAGGCAAGTCAATTCAATCAGCATGCATTTGCACACAGCATTATTTCCTAATCATAATGGAATTTTTCTCATAGGTTCTCATTGGGTTATTACACCATTTGTAATGGTTTCAAGTTATCAGAAATGTGTTAAAAATTTAAAAGCAATCATAGTATCCTAACAGCTGGTTGGGATTTAATATCGGGAATGTGGAACAGGGCTTTCAGAAATATTATCGTTCCTGTACTCTACCAATCTCTCTCACAGTTGGCTGTTGTCATTTGATAAAGCACAACATCAGAGTGATAAGCTTAAAATTAATATGGGGGGAAAAAACTTTCAGTACTATGGCAGACTATGATGAGAAAGAGCCAGGAATTGAGAGGGGAAAAAAAGAGTTTTTCAATATTTATCAAAGGTTTTCAAATTCAAATTTTATTTGTCACACACAACCATACACAGTATGACATGTACTGAAATGCTTTTTATGTCCGTGACATAAAATAGAATTTACATAGATCAGAATTTACTTGTATACAGCTAGAAAAAGAAATAGTATTTAAAAGGTATACAAATATAATTTGTCAGTCTTACTGTATTTGAGATAAAGTGCAGATATGTGCAGTTGTTTTAGTTTAGCTTTGTTCTCATGAAAACACACATCCACAGTCACATCTGTCCTTCTACAACCCCAATTCCAAAAGAGTTGGGCCGCTGTGTAAAATGTAAATAAAAACAGAATGCAATGATTTGCAAATCTCATGAACCCATATGTTCTTCACAATAGAACACAGAAAACATATCAAATGTTTAAACTGAGGACATGTACCATTTTAAGAAAAAAAATAAGGTAATTCTGAATTTGATGGCCGCAACACGTCTCAAAAAAGTTGGGACGGGGCAACAAAAAGCTGGAAAAGTAAATGTTACTAAAAAGAAACAGATGGAGGAACATTTTTCAACTAATTAGGTTAATTGCCAACAGGTCAGTAACATGATTGGTTATAAAAAGAGTATCTTAGAGAGGCAGAGTCTCTCAGAAGTAAAAATGGGATGGAATCTGGATGGAAGCATATGTTGCTCTAAAACCTGTATATACCTTTCAGCATTGATGGTGTATTTCCAGATGTGCAAGCTGCCCATTCCATAGACACTAATGCACCCCCATACCATCAAAGATGCAGGCTTTTGAACTGAGCGCTGATATAAAGCCAGATGCTCCCGCTTTAGATTAGAGAATGCAGCATTGGTTTCCAAAAATAATTTCAAATTTCGATTCGTCTGACCACAGAGCTTTGCTGCAGTCCATTTTAAATGAGCTTTGGCCCAGAGAAGACAGCAGCGTTTCTGGATCATGTTCACATATGGCTTCTTCTTTGCATGATAGCTTTAACCAGCATTTGTGGATGGCACGGCAAACTGTGTTCACAGACAATGAGTTCTGGAGGTGTTTCTGAGCCCATGCAGTGATTTCCATTACAGAATCATGCCTGTTTTTAATTCAGTGCCGCCTGAGGGCCCAAAGATCACGGGCATGCAATATTGATTTTCACCCTTGTCCCTTGCACACAGAGATTTCTCCAGATTCTCGAAATCTTCTGATGATATTATGTGCTGATAACATTATTCTGAAATTGTTCCACAAATTGTAGATGCAGTTTTTCGCAGATTGGTGAACCTCTGCTCATCTTTACTTCTGAAAGACTCTGCCTGTCTAAGATACTCTTTTTATACCCAATCATGTTACTGACCTGTTGCCAATTAACCTCCAGCTGTTTCTTTTTAGTAACACTTACTTTTCCAGCCTTTTGTTGCCCCCGTCCCATTGCGGCCATCAATTCAAAAAATACCTTTTTTTTCCTTAAAATGGTACATTTACTCAGTTTAAACATTTGATATGTTTTCTTTGTTCTATTGTGAATAACATATGGTTAATGAGATTTGCAAATCATTGCATTCTGTTTTTATTTACATCTTAGACAGCGTCCCAACTTTTTTGGAATTGGGGTTGTATACATGTTTGATTTGAATGATTATGATTTAATTTCATTTAAAATTTTAGTTTAGTTCTAGTTAGTTTTAGTGGGTTTTCAATTTTATTTTTAAATTTTTTTTAAGAGAAAATTATATTTGTGTTTTTTATATTTTAGTTTCAGTTTTGGTTTAAAAATGTTCATCCTAGGGTTAGATTGAAAATAACTGCATGAAGTTGAGACTCAACTTTAATTTTAGAATATACAAAGGCAAAGTACAAATCCCCTTAAAGTACAGCTACTTATGTAATTCTTACCTCTGATGAAAACCTATGGAACGAGCGTTTGCCCTATAATGTAGGCCTGATTTAGCTCTTCAGTAGGCCTACAAAGTCCAGTAAAGCATGCTGAGTAGCTGAGTCAAATGGAGAGCATGTTTTCACTATGTAACTAGCTGCCGTGGAGAGTAGCTACACATCAACAGAAGCAGCTCTAGAAAATAAGATTACATCTTATATTAACAGACTAACAGCTTACATAAGCAAATAGCTGGCTAACATTATTGTAAAAACACACCAATGTTAAAGTGGTTCTTAGGCCCAGGGCAGAGATTATCTGGTTTGGATTTCAACATGACTCACTGTATAGTGTATAGTCTGGCTGTCTAAGACTGTCCATGATTAAATGACTTTTAACTAATGATGGATTCATTTCAGTGTCTTCACAGCAGAATGATCAACACCCAAATATCTGGTAAGCACTGGTCTGATGGTGTTTCCTTTTCTGGAATAGTTCAGAGAAGGATCTATCTGCCAACTTCTAGTCTCAGCCTCAGATGCTTGCTCTGTTGGTTTTGCTTCTGAATTTTGAAAGTTGCTATCCACACTTCCATGTACTGAGTTTCATTCAGAAACAAACACCATGACACTATCAGCTTTTCAGAGCAAGACTTAATCATTGGATTAAAAAACATTCATACCATTACATCATTAAAAGTCATTGCAGAGCATTTTATAAGCAGTTAGTGGTGAGTAAATTAGTTTCCTGACAGGCTCCAGGCAAAATCTGTAGTTGGTCATTTGCAATTTCTGTCAAACGGCCTCTTCCTGTGAAAATAGTAGGTTCTTGGCCATGTTTAGTGATGAAAAGTAGCATACTCTCCAGTGACAGCTAAAAGCCTGGCTTGTAAGACTAGCTGACTGCAGACCTTGGGGCTTGTCTCTGAGCTCATAGATGAACTCTAGGCCCTTTACTTGGTATATGAATCATATGAATTCAAACCCATTTATGAGCTCAAAGCCAGTCAGCTAGCAATAACAATAAAGATTACAAACATTTACAATTATTGCTTAATTGTTTCATGAGATTCTCAAGTTAAATACCTGGATAACATTAGGAGTAGGAATGAAAGTACTTCTGCTTATTGGTGAATTTAATATAAAACATAACTTCAACTTATATAAGCTATAAACACTTGATAACACTTCCTAAAATGTTCTCACTTGCATATTTGCTAATTGCTGCATCATATCGTATGTAGACAGTTTCCCTTCACACCAGGGGCATTGCCAGACGCTCTTATCCAGAGCGACTTACATTTATCTCATTTATACAGCTGAGCAGTTGAGGATTAAGGGCCTTGCTCAAGGGCCCAACAGTGGCAGCTTGGTGGTGCTGAATTCATGATCTTCTGAACAGTAGACCAACGCCTTAACCACTGAGCTACCACTGTTCCAATCTCTCGTTCACACTCACCTGATTACTGATTGCACACACCTGGACTCACTGACACCTTCACAGTATATAAAGACTCTCAAGCCAATCACTAACTGCAAAATATACACTCTGTGTCATTTTGTACCAGCCGATACCAAACCTTGATTCTGTTTTTGATTTTGTTTCTGGTTTTCACATTTTTGCTCTTGCCTTGTCTGGTTAATGTTGTTTGCTCATCACCTTACCCTTTGCTGAATACTGACCTTGCCTTTGGGTTACATTTCTGTGTTGTTTGCTGTGTTGTTATAATATATCTGATGAAAACATTGTGTAACATTATGGAACGAGCGTTTGCGCTATAATGTAGGCCTGATTTAGCTCTTCAGTAGGCCTACAAAGTCCAATAAGGCCTACAAAGTCCAATAAATGCATCATACAATTCTCAGAATACAGCGCAGCCTACAAACATGGCCACCAAAGACTACAACACCCACTCACCACAGACTCTCTCTTGTTCACACTCACCTGATTACTGATTGCACACACCTGGACTCACTGACACCCTCACAGTATATAAAGACTCTCAAGCCACTCACTCACTGCAAAGTATACACTCTGTGTCATTTTATACCAGTCGATACCAAACCTTGACTCTGTTTTTCTGTTTTTTTTTGCTCTTGCCTTGTCTAGTTTATGTTGTTTGCTCATCACCTGACCCTTTGCTGAATATTGACCTTGCCTTTGTATTACATTTCTGTGTTGTTTGCTATGTTTTTAATAATCATTGAACATCTGCGCTTGCATCCGTACCTATATTCTGACAGAATACTTCACTGTCCCATGGCCGCAACAGGTCATGACAAGTGGCACTAGGCACTAGGAGAGCAGCAGCAGCAGGTCAACATGATAACCGAACAGCTAGCACAGCTCCGAACCACCACTCCAGCTACAGCAGTTCTACCAGCCTCTTCTCCATCAACATCCCCTCTCATCACTCATCCTGAGAAGTACTTTGGCAACCCTGCAGGCTTCAAGGGTTTCATGCTTCAGTAACTGATAAAGCACTAGCATGGGCGATGGCCGTCTGGCACCAAGGAGGAGAGCACACCATCTCCTATGACAGCTTCCTACAGCTTTTCCAGTGAGTTCAGTTTGACCATTCTCATGAGGGCAAAGAGACTGGTGAGCGACTCCTTGCCCTCCAACAAGGTACCCAGAGTGCTGCGGAATATGCTCTTAGTTTCCACATGTTGGTGGCAGATAGTGGTTAGAATGAGCCAGTCCTCAAGGTCACATATCATCAAGGGCTGAACAAGGACCTATTCACTGAACTGGCATATCACAATGACCAGGTAACCCTGGACACCTTGATCGACATGTCCATTCAACTCTATGCTTTGATCAAGAACCAACAAGCTGTGAAGGTGACCGACATTCCAGTCCCTGAAATCCAGGCCACAGAACCCATGAAACTTGGCCAGATAAAGCTTGACAATGTGGAAAGACAACGGCGTCATAAAGAGAGGCTATGTTTTTACGGCGACAGTCCCCACACCAGATTGCACAGTGCTCCACCAAGGTTCCACAGCCCCCTACTGAGTGAGCAGCTTCCAAGTCTTGCTCCAACACAGTGAGTCCTGTCAGTTTCATTTCTCACCACACTTTCATGCTTCCAGTTCAGATCACGCACTCAGAAAAACTTTCCCCAGTGCATCAGGGAAAGTCCAGGCCCTGGATGGAGGACCCATTGGAGGGAGGTCAGTAACCCAGTGCACAGAACCCATCACCCTTAATGTCAGCACTTTGCGCCAGGAACGCATATCTCTCCTTGCCACCATCACAACTAAGTTCCTGGTGGTGCCGGTATTCCCATGGATGCAGACCCACAACCCCCAAATCTCATTGAAGGAGCAGTAAATCATGTTTTAGTCTGCACATTGTCATACTAACTGTCTCTGCACTCCCTCAGTTCATGTGGCCTCTACCTCCATCAAAAACCCAGAAACCACAGCCCAAGTTATCAACCCGCCAGAATACCAAGAGCACAGCTAGGCATTTAACAATACCAATGCCATTAGCCCTCCTCCTCATCTCCCCTATGACTGGGATATTGATCTACTGGCTGGAGCTACACCCCCTAGCAACTGTATTTACCCCCTCTTTGCCAAGGAGACACAGGCTATGGAGGAATATATTGAGGAAGCCCACAAACAGGGGCACATACACCCCTCAACCTTACCAGCTTCCACCAGATTTTTCTTTGTAGAGAAAAAAGGGGGTGGCCTACGGACATGCACTGACTGTCATCGGCTAAACCAAGTCACCGCCAAGTATCATTATCCCCTGCTTCTGGTCCTGGCTGCCCTAGAACACCTACAAGAGGCCAAAATATTCACAAATCTCAATCTACCAAGCTCCTACAATCTTGTACACATCCGGGAGGGAGTCGAGTGGAAGACAGCCATAGCACCACTTCTGGTCACTTTGAGTACTGTGTAATGCCATATGGGCTATCTTAGGCACCAGCAGTATTTCAGTGCCTGATCAATGATGTTGTGCAGCAGATGTTGGGAAGTATGTCATCACCTATATTGATGACATTTTGATTTACTCCCCCGACGAGACCACTCACATCCAGCACATCAAGTTACTGTCACAACTACTCAAACATCAACTTTATGTAAAGGAAGAAAAAGGGAGAACAATGTTCCATGTGTGCAAGGTGGCTTTTCTAGGCTGCATCATAGGACCAGAGGGGGTGCTTATGGACCAGGATAAGTTTGCAGCAATAGCAAACTGGCCCATACCCACCACAGTTAAGGATCTACAATGTTTCTTGGGATTTGCCAATTTCTATCAGTGCTTCATAAGAGGTTTCAGCAGCATAGCATCTCCATTAACCACCCTCTTAAAAAAGGGGACCTAGAAGTTGCAATGGAACTCCACAACAGATCAAGCATTTTCACAACTCAAGAAAACTTTTACCACCACACCCATCCTGAAAAATCCTGACCCTTCTAAGCCCTTCATAGAAGCCAGTGTCAGGGCCATCCTCTCACAGCGGTCAGGCGAGAAGCCCAAGATCTACCCAGTGGCCTTCTTCTCAAAGAAGCTGTCCCTTGCTGAAATAAACTATGACATTGGCAACCAGGAGGTCCTTGCAGTAAAACATGCCTTGGAAGAATGGTGTCACTGGCAGGAGGGGGCTCTCTACTCATTCACCATTTACACTGACCAAAAGAACTTGACTGCCAAGAGATTGAATTCCTGCCAGGCACGCTGGGCACTCTTCTTAGCCCACTTTGACTTTGCTCTCTCATACTATCCAGGATCTAAAAACACCAACGCTGATTCCCTCTCCTGCATGTACCCAGCGCCACCTCTGGAACACATAGGAGAGTCCATCTTGCCAGAATCATGTCTTGCTGGAACACTTACCTGGGACAATGACAGAGAGATTGAGGGTGCACAGGAAATGAGGATCCCAGTGGGAAAGAAATTTGTGTCCTCTCCCCTGTGGGACAAACTAATCTCATGGGCTCACAACTCTCTGGCCATGGGACACTCTGGCACTCACAAAACACACCAACTACTGCAGGCAAATACTGGTGGCCACAGATGCTACAGGACATTCACTGGTTCATCTAATCATGCTCAGTGTGTGCCAAAGCCAAGCTACCATGCACACTGACTGTGGGCAAGCTCCTCCCACTACATACACCCCAAACACCATGGTTGCACCTAGCCATAGACTTCATAACTGACATTCCCCCAGAACAAAACAAATCTTGGTGATCGTGTACTGGTTTTCCAAGTGCCTATGCCTGATTCCTCTACCTACTTTAAAATGGCAGAGCTTGTGTTCAAGCATGTGTTTCATCCAGTCGTTAATTTGTAAATCTGCAGGTCCCAGAACACCAAGAACGTAGTGATATGGAAAGTCAAAACAGAACTGTAGGCTTACTGTACTGTCAATTCAGTTAGCTACAAAGCATATTTTCCCAAAGTACTTTGAAAACAAAGCTATGTTTCATACAGTAGGCCTATTGGCAATAAACTAACATTAACTGCACAACATAATCAAGAAATAAGTGTCTTACCTAACACCTACTGTGTTTTGCTTTGAGTGTCTGTGGCGGTCCCTTATATATCCATGGGTGCACAAATGGGGACCATTAAAAGCAGCAGGTGGTTATTCACAAGTGTGGAAAGCTCCAAGCAGAAGTAGAGTATCAGGATGAATCAGACAGGTCCAGAGGGCAATCCCAGCTGTAGAAAACGTATGGCAAAGGCATCACCTCAGGTAGCAGGAGTGCATATACAGCTTGACAGAGAAAGGGAACAGATTATTAGGTGCTCTTATCCTACTGTGGTTTAAAAGTGTGTACTTTGTGATCAGAGTGCAAGCAGGGACAGTTCTAGCTATATGACAGCATAGCAAAAAGTATGAATCAGTAGGTAACACAGACATGAGGGCACTCTGGGACATAAAGTGTCCTACCATTCCACCGTCAACTAACTTGAGTTATCTTGTACATCAAAACATCCCAGTTTAGCAAAACTCTTTTTGCCCATGAACCCCCCAGATCTGCACTTTAGAGAAAATATGCAGTCCCCTCTGAAAGTAATAGAACAGCAAAGGCCAATTCCTTTATTGCTTTTGCTGTACACTGAAGACATTTGGGTTTGAGAGCAAACGATGATTAAGCAACTTAGAACATGGTACCTTTGGTGGCAGACCACCCAATTTTTAGGTGACCTTTTCAGGACATTCCAAATTGTTGTACTGGCTATGCCCAATGGTTGTGCAACAAATCCGATCAATTTTCCCTTTTTTCTCAGCTTCAAAATGGCTTTCGTTTCTTTCATAGACAGCTTTCTGGTCTTCATATTGTTTATCTTTTTTAACAACAAATGCAGTCTTCACAGGCAAAACCTAGGGCTCAAACCAAGAGTAGACATTCAGAGCTATTAATTTTTTAAACACACCTGTGCGACAAGAAATACCTGTCAGTCACATGTTTCAATATTTGTTCCAATCACTTGAAAAATGGGTGGGTTCAAACAAAAGGTATCATATTCTAAGTTGTTTAACACATCTAGATGTAAATATCAGGTATTGAAAGCTAAAATTCTGATCTTTTGTCTCATTCATCTTTTGATCTAAAATCCAAATGTCTTCAGTGTATAGTAAAACAAAATGAATTGGCCTTCCGTTCCAATACTTTCAGAGGGGGGGCTGTATTTACCAAATTACCTGACTAAACAAATAGGTTTTCAACCTAGCCTTAAAGATTGAAACTGTTTCTGAGTCCTGAACACTGACTGCGAGGCTATGGCATAGCTCCTGTGTAATAGCTCTGCCCCTTCCTGTTGATTGAAGCAGGCACTGCAGATCAAAAGTTCACTCAGGTAACATGGCGTGAGACCATTCAGTGCTTTATAGGTCATTAGTAGTATTTGTTATTAATGAGTGTGAAATTTTACTGGGTGCCAGTGCAGTGTGGATAAGATAGGGGCATTGTGATCAAATTTTCTGATTCTAGTAAGAAATCTGGCTGCTCCATTTTGAACTAACTGGAGATTTAATTGTTTAACTTTTTGGCATCATGTATCATGTGACATTATATTTTATAGCTTAGAAATTTTTATGAGTTGAAAAAGTGTACCTGTTTGGACAGAAAAGAGAGGCCTTTTTGTCACATATATAATACAAGTACAATACAGTGAATATTCTTTTCTTGTCATATCCAACCTTCTGATCAGTAACCCTGAACCAAACAGTAGCTGAGGCAGCACTGTCCAAATAAAGAATAATTTGGTGAATCTGTGTGTTTGCCATCTGGAATACTATTGTATGTGTTATAAGCTTTATAAGCTCCTTTATAAGTTGAAGTTTATTTCATACTACTTTATCACATCTCCCTTTGCCTTAATGACAGGAGCAATACAGAAAAGGATGCTACCAGTGCTCTGCCAATTTCAACACCTCTTCCACTGACTGGGTGTGCAATTCTGCAGAGTTTGCTGTGTATTTCAAATAATCCCACAAGTTTATCACATTTGGCAATGCATACCAAATGTTATAACGTTTAAATGTGCTACTGTCTTTCACATGTCCTACACATGCCTCAGAATCTGACCAACAACTGTCGATGCATGTTTTTGCTGAGTTTCATTTGTCTAGTTGTGCAACCAACTGGCATTAGCATAGTGGATGGCGACAAGCTTATACTTAATAGTGAGAATGGTGTTAGAGTTTCAAGGCAGTGTATAAGGCTTGAGGCTTGAAGGCTCATTTTTGGTTGGATTTTGAAAAGCATTTGGTAGTACTTTCAAAGAGCGAACAAATAAAGAACAGCATGGCGGCAGTGAGAGGCAACTATGTAGAAGAAAGTTGTGTTGGCTGTAGTGTTGGTTCATTTTGCAAAGAAAATAATAGACACAGAAAGAGGTGATGTGTTTCAGTTTTTCCTTGGATATATTCTCCCCGTTGCTTTCAACCTCAAGCAAAAAAGCGGATGAACTGGAAAGCAAAGTAAAATTTGGACCAATCACAGACAGGGCAGGTCTTAGAACAACAGTCATGATGTATAAGAGTAGTGGTTGTCCTATTTTGGGATGCATATTTGTCACTGTGAAGCAGCATGGAGATGTCATCTTCAAACTTTCCACCATTGTTGTGGTTAATTGTACTAAGCTGTATCTCAAATTCTATACTTTGACCTTATATATAAAAGTGTCTACATATGCTTAGGTTTTGCTGATGGTTTTTTTATATTTATGCACTCTCAAGGACTTGAGGACTAACACATCATAGGCTTGCACTTAGCCAGTATAATCAAAGTGTGGACTTGGGGTTTTGTATTTTAGTATAAGACAACAAACAAATACTGCTAACAAATTAAACCTTGTGCTCTCAGCTTTTGGTACCAAAATAAGACCATATTGATCATATGAATGAATCCACCTTTGTGTGGCCGTTTATTTTTGGCCTGTGAATATCTTGTTCTGAGTGAGGTTAGCATATGAATGACAGAGGTCTTGCATATGTAGAGTTAACGCCTCACTTGTTACTATCCGGGGTGAAATACCCGTCCGTCCGTCACACTGATGGCTCTGACAGCCATTCAGCAGAGTCCAAGGAGCCCCAGTTTACAATCAAAAGCCTTTAACTGAAGGAATCCAGGCCCACTCTGCCAGAGAGAAGGGGTGGAGCAGCCTGTCACAGTGATGAGGCCCTGCACCAGTGAACCAGTCCTAAAAGAGAGAACCTGCAGTGACGAGTGGCACTCTTCATCATTTTTCAGACACAGCATCATGCTGCAAAATCAGACCAGTTAATATATTTGATGTACATCTGATATCAGTTGTAGCAGCTTTCTCAAATACACTGTACGAGGTTTTACCATGTTAGCTGGTAAAAAAAAAATTTAAAAAAATTAATAAATAAGAATAGTTTGTTTAAGAAATACATTAAGCCATGGTTCTCTCTCCTCTGAATGCAGTGTAATGCTTTATATAAGAAGCCACATGATACCAGTATGTCTTTATAAGCAATTATTTCCAACTTATTTGATTAACAGTAGAATCACTAATCACATCATTTTCATGATTATCAATCCTCAGTGCCACTGGAGGGCTCCAGTGAGCATTAAATGAGACTTAAGGTTTTGAGAATCAATTTTTCATAAAGTTGTTAGTACTATATGTATTTTTTTTGTCTCAAAATAGCCTCAAAACCTGAAATGTGGTGCATTCAAAGCCCTGCTGAAACATATGATAATCATTAAAAAGTTATTTTCCTTCTTTCAAGGAAGCACACATAAATTTATTCTTTACAGGAAATATACTCAAAGTGTGCCTGTGAATCACGAATGTTATTCAGTACTGACTCCAGAATGATTCTTACATCAAGAGCAATAACACAGAAAAAGTCTTTGAAGAACGAGAGTTTACAGTTTTTCAGAGAGGATTAACCCCTTAAACATGCAGGACCTCTCAGTGGGTCCAGACTTAAACTGAATATAACAGTGGAATAATTAATGAATGGTGTATGGTGATAATGTATCTGTTGGTATGTAATAGACATGTACATACAAGTATGTGAACAAAAATATACTTGCATGTGTGTGTGTCTGTGTGTGTGTGTTTCATCACTTGAGAAGGAAACTGATATAGATTTGCTTAACATCTTGTTGGAGTTGGACTTCTGCCATGAAATTTCAGGTCAGTTCCTATATGTTCCCTTGAGAGATTACTGTAATGCTGGCAAAGAACACACCTCTGTGTAGTGTGTTGATCTCACTCTTGTGGAACGGGCAAGTTATCCAGTTGGAAAGCTTGCTAATATTTCTCTCTAATATAGTAGAGAGTTCTGATTGTCTTTAGAGCTTGACTGCTGAATATTCTGTAAATATGTTCAAACAACAATTCCTCCCAAACCATCTGAACATAGTTTGAGGAAACTATTAAATATTGTTGTTACATATAAAGTCCCAGACACTGAACAAAAAATGTTCAGTCTTTACATATAAACTTAAGTGTAAAAAAGAGACCAATGCTTTAAAACAGTGGATATTTTCTTTTAGAAAAGGGTTTCAACTTTATATTGCAGTCTGTAGAGAAGACTGTTATCAAAGCCTAATACTACTGATCATTTCAGTACATGTGGTCTATGATACAAATCATCATAACTAAATGTTATGACAAATTGTAAACACAATTTAAGTAAGCGATAATGTATAGAGACAGACAGAGACAGTCTTTTAGGAAATATACAGTACTGTGCAAAAGTTTTAGGTGCCCTATTTTTTTTAATACAGACTTTGTTATAGATTTTTTATTTTATGACTTCTACGTTATCAAGTCAGCACAAAAAACATTTTAGATTCCCAAACATTAGTTTTCTAGCACAAAATTAAATGTTACAGAAAAATGTTTGTATGTCATTAAAGAAAGCAGCATATTACATAAGAGACACTTTTCAGACAAAAAACACAATGAAGGCTGTTGGGTTTTAAATTAAGAAGCAATTGCAAAAATCAAAGTCTCCAGAAGAACTGTGGCTGATTCTGCAAGATGCTCAATAAAACTTACCAGTTAATTTCCTTGTGTGCAGAAATTGTACCAGAGACTACTATTTTTTATTTTTTTGTCACATCAAACATTGACTTTGTTTCATTTACTAATGTTTACTGCTCTTTACGGTTTTTTTTTTTTTAAATATAGAAACATTTAATTGAATTATTTTGAAGGCATCTTTGCTCTACAGCATTTCTTTGCATGTGCCAAAAACTTTTGCACAATACTGTACTTCTGAAAGTCTTTGTTAATTCTTTAAATTGTACATAACATGGCTTTTACCTTGATTGTTGTGTACACTGATGTGTAATTTTGATTTACACCCACATATAAGGTTATTAACCATGTATAAGAAATAGAATTACATAATGCCAGGCATGGAAACTTCACTCAGATGAATTTTTCAGCATCATGTCAAAGCTTGGAAATCTCTTTTAGTGCAGTCTGCCTGCTAATGCTGAAATTTTAATTCATTGCTGTACTGGAGCACTTTCAAGCTCCCATTTCTCACATGTGAAGAGTCTTTGAACAGTTTGGACTCTAGTGCGTGTCATTACAGAGCAAAGTGTGCTATGGGTTAGGAGCATGCATGAAAGAACTGAGATTTACACACACAAACACACAGATACACACACACTTCTCTTGGCTCAGCTACTATGAATGTATCAGACTTTTTAATGGTTGATAAAAGGTTAAACTCAGTGAAATAATCAACCTCCAACTTGTGCATACCTAACAGTGTAATTAAGTGGTGTTGAAGAAACAGTATCATAAATTCATGTGCAGATGAATTTTTGCTTTTTGAGCTAGTCAGTAAAATGTATTGAAATATGAAAACAATCCCACACAGGAAGCATAGTAGGTGGTCATTTGGTGTACTAAATTAATAAATAAATAAACAAAACCTTATTTATATATTGTTCTTCTTTCTAGGGAAACATGTTGCATGTTCCTAAAGAATATGCTGTAACCCTTTTATTACATAACAGGTAGTGCTATTGTTTTTTGCACTTTAAATCTTTCTTTTCTAGCGAAAGGATAGACACCAAACCAAAACACTTCATTCTTCACTCTTATGGATACTTAAATGTACTACAGTATGTTATACTATACATAAAAAGAACAAATGTAAGATATGATCTTCAACATGAAGCCACTCATACCAGATTACAAAGTCCACTGAATTCATACCATGATTTAGTTTATGAATATTTGATAGCAGAATGGTAACCATGAGATAACGTAGTTTTATGTAATAAAACCATTCTAAAGACAGCTACCAGTTGATGTAAGTAATCAAACAAAATGTCTTTGCAACTGCATTTTTTCTCTGCTTCATATGCACTAATGCTATTAAGTTACCTTGTTATGGCTCTGTTGGAAGGCTTCCTTTCCAAATTAATGCAATTTCTTAAACTGGATAAGAACATTCATATAGCAAAGCTTGCTTGAGTAAACAATGGCTGCAGAGACATAGCTCCCATTTAGCCTGTAACCAATGTGCATATGAGTCACTAAACACTCCGTTCCCATTTCTTCTGTGCTGATACAATCACTGTGTATTACTGCCAGCAATGTAGAACTGCATTATACATACATTATGCATTATTAAACCCTACCAGTATTGTTCACATTTAAGTCATCCACATTTACAATAATCACAGAATTAAAGGGATCTGCTGTGTTTTTCGTGTGTTTAGCTGATTTTACGTAAGGTGTAAAGAGGTTATGAGTTTTTATAACAGTAAAAACAGAACATTGCTGTGGAAAATAATGAAAGGCAAAATATAGATCTATAGTTCCAAAGGGAAATAAAGCCCCCTCTGAAAGTATTGGAATGTTCAAGGTCAATTATTTTGTTAATGCTATACACTGTATGTAAAAAAAGACACACACACACACACACACACACACACACACACACACACACACACACACACACACACACACACACACACACACACACACATACATATATATATATATATATATATATATATATATATATATATATATATATATATATATATATATATATATATATATATATATATATATATATATATATATATATATATATATATAAAGAACACATACTTTCTTGTTTTTTCTGTTTTCTTTTCTAAGTCTGTGGAAAAGCAGTGGAGCTGTGCTGAATAATAGATTATAAAGTGTGAGGCTGCTTTTGCTTGGTTAAGCCCTGTGTGGCAGTGAGACTGTCCAGGACAAAGCTTTCCTCTTCCTCTTCCAGCTTTATTAAAAGCACTACTTCAAACATTTCCTATTCTCAACAACCCTTGTTTTGTTAACCAGACCAAATGCCTATGTGCAGTCTTAAACTATTAAGAAGTATATAATGTACATGCTTAGAAAATTTTTAACTCTTAATGGTTCTACAATTGTCCCTCTGGGGGAACCCTTAAAAAGCAAACAGAGTGATTTTTGAGTAGAATCCTTTTTGAAAGCTTTTGGAATTATCCAGTGAATCTTAAAGAACCTTTGAGGATTTTTTTTTGTTTCTATGAATGTACTCAGGTAAAGTGAGATGGTTCCTCAAGCAAAGAATTAAAGTATGTTTTTAATAAATCAATTCAAATGTCTAAACATAAAAACTAAATATTGGTCCCACCATATTTTTGAATCCAAATATGCAACTATGCCAAAATGGGTTCAAAAACAACTTTTACATTTGTCTTTGAATGAATTTAGCTACTATTTATTTTGTGAATCCAGTAAACACACAGACTTCTTAATCAGACTAAATAAAAAACATAAGGAATTTAGCATCACAATATATTTTATTTACAAAATTTTGTCTTTTTTTCTTAAATGTTAGAGAATCATATAAGTGCAAAAAATAATAACATGAATAGTTTTTCAATAAGGCAGACTATGTTTGGAGCACAGCAGTATGCATTCTGGTAACTTTAACAACAAACTGCAGTGCATCTTTAAGGTTTACACTCCCATTGATAGCAGTAACCTATTTTAAAGCAGCAAACTGCAGCATGCAATACTGTGGATTTCATTTGCATTCACAGTGCTGGTACAAATGTTGTGGCAGTTTAAGTGCAGTTCAAAAATTAATTTAGCTGATGTAGTTTGGTGAAATTAAACATCACATGCTGATAATTACATGCAAACAAACTGATTTATAAATTTAGCTTGTAAAGATTGTGGACACATTACTTTGGTAAGCCTTGATTCTGTCACTAGTCCTTCATATAAGGTTAATAAAAGACAACAAATCTTCATATAAGGTATTTGTCATATTATACACAACAAAGCCAAACAACCACTGAATGTGCAGTCTGGTTCTTATGAGTCTTTATATTACCATCAGAAAGCCATAAATAACTTAATAATAAAACTTGGCACTAAAAACAAACACAATGTTTAACTATTCATAAATTCTAGGATGTAGTTCATTTTTAACTTTCATACCAATGTGTCTACCACAGTACTAGCGGAAATGGAATAATGAACCAAAAATCAACCAAAAAAATAAAAAATAAAAAAGAGGTGTCATTAATGAATTACACTAAAGTCCATGTTTAGTGTCACAGAGTAAAAGGCATTAGTCGGAATAAACCATGAACCCGTAAGTAGAATAGTCTTTATTTGTTGTCATGAACAAATAGTCACTGAGTGCTAAATATCACAGTTATATCAATTCACAGTGAATTAAATGTTGATCTGCAGTAATATCATATGATCTTATGACCTATTTTCATGGTATAACCCATGTCATCACAGTATTAACCTTAAGAAGTAGCTCATTTTCTCCTTTCAATTCAGTGCGTTAGTAACCAATCCAGTCCCCAAAGCTCAGCACAGTATAATATGCAGTATGTTAGTATACTTCCTCTGTTTTTTCTGAGGCAGGTCAGATTGATCAACATTATATGTTTATAGACTATAAGCAAGGTTATTAATATGCTATTACATATAAGCCAAGAATTATAGTGCTATTGAAATCTTAAAGCCACTGAAATTGCCTTTGCATTGCATTGCCTTTTTATATATATATATATATATATATATATATATATATATATATATATATATATATATATATATATATATATATATATATATATATATGTTTGCCATCAATGCTGACTTCTAACTGGATCCTGTGTTCTAATTTGACTCCACCCTATGGGCGGACTCTGTGCTCTGATTGGTTGCTGCAGGTTCATATGACTGTGTAAGGGTGGAGTCTGTGCATTGACTGGATTCTTCTTCTTCCACTTCTGGACACCGATTGGAGGACTCTGAGAATTGGCGTGCTTGCTTATAGGACAAACAGAGTTCCATCCATTTTTTTCGATTGGCATGTATCCCGTCTACCATTGGCTGGAGTTTCCTATTCAGTTTCACCAAAGCCTTTTCAAAAAATGACTTCATTAAGTATTGAGCCAAAACTACCAGAAGGTATAATAATTTGGTTTATTTGATTTTTACCTCATACAGTGGCTTACAAATCCCATCGATCCATTCGAGTTGAAGTGCCGGAAGTTCATCTTTACGATTGCGATCAAAAATGGCCTTGGAGAGAATGGAAAAGACACTATGGGATTTTTGCAATATATTTCCACTTTAGTAAGATAGTAATCATTCAGCATCTTTATAATTATTGTCAGTAATAGATACATTTTCAAATTGTACAGGATTATATTAGAGTCTGTACATTCATAATGCATTACTAAGAAGGATTCTGGGCTTAAAAATTGAGACACATACTCACTTTAAAGGCCCAAGAGCGAGCAAAAGCACTTACAGATGGCGTGAGCTTCAGCTCAAATCGCTCCCTGTCACCCTGCTCAAAAAACTCACTAGTCACCAACTCTGCCACCTGCAGTGAGAGACAACACTACAGTGAATCAACATTCGCTACACACAGATGTTCGTCTAACAACCAAATTAAACCTAGAGGAGAAATAAGACAAAGGGACCTGTTTAGAGATCTCCCATGGTCGAGTCACAGCACCAACATCACACGCAGTCATAAGCATGGACCTGTTATGGGGGCAGCATCATGTTTGTACTTATGGTTTAACTTAAATAGCTTTATATGTCTTTAAAATAGAAAATAATTGACCTGAAAATGTCTCTGTGCTCCTGCATTGACCAGCTAAAGTCTCCAGCCAGAACATACTCAAAGAACTTAGTTCTTTTTCTTTTATGGAGAAGAAAAAAGGGGAAAAGCTAGTGTTTGTAAGATGAAAGATACAACATCAGAGCAGGTTTAAAACTGAAAAGAAAAGGAAAAAAAAACATATTTATATGCATATACGTATAGCGCCACACTTAAGTCTGACCAAAGAAAACTAGTTTTCTAACATGCCTCTGTTCTAGTGGCGCCCCTCTGTGGATGCTTTATATATTGTGCGTTTAAAGATGCAGTAGTGTATTTTAAGTGCATTTGTGCTCTTTTGTCAGGGATCATTAACATAATCCTATGGACAATTCTTATTGCTTGGTCTGTAAAACTTACTGGAAATACAAGGTGAGATCTGTAGACAGGATGGCCTGCTTTAAAAGCTGCATCATGTTGCTGTACTCTTTAGAGCTGAGATTGGCAAAAATGTTGTGCCCCTGTTGGAAGTAACAGGTTTGTTTTGCTATTAGTGTTTAGGCTTCACTCAGAAATAATGAAAAGTCAGTAATGGTCAATGTAGTGATGGATATTATGATTCACGTTAGTGAGTTATGATCACACATTAATAAGTGTGTCTGCATGACAATGTAATTTTATGGCTAAAAAAGAACTTTGGGGGGAAATAGTAACACTTTAGGATTTTGCTTTTTTATTTCACAAATGAGCTGAACAGTAGTAACAGACAACATGTACAAAATGACACTAAAAATAAATTCAAAATTTATGCTCACTCTGATGGCTCTGGATTACAGTGCTAAACTAGAGATTAGATTAGTTTGAAGACATCTAAGTTCCACGCTAAGCTCGAAGAATAACGCATCGCAGATGTTCTGTAATGAACAGATTTGTGAACATGCGCATGTGCATGTGACAGCTATGTGCTTATATCGCACCAAGATTGAGCTGTTAGGGGAAAATGCCATAGAAGTAGAAGATGGTATGTTTTTGCATAGTGTTAGATTATGAAACATTCAGAGATGGGAACCTTTAGATTCATACAATCTAAACAAGACAGTAAATAAGCTGGTAAGATGAAAATATATATTTTATTCGTTCATGCTTGTGAATCACCAGACTAAATTCATGAATAGTTCACTAAGCACCCATCACTACTACAAGATGCAAGTATTGCTGTAAGGCAGTAATGCTATAAGACAGCTTCATTTCTAATCAAAGACCAAGAGAAAGCAGCATATGCACAAAGCAGCATATGTAGACCTTGAACATTCCTTCGCTCTGAACTTCAAAAGAGGAAATCTCATCTCTAAGGATGACCAAATCCTGATGCAATGTGTGCATATACTCTAAGTCCTAGCTGGTTCAGTTCTACAAATAGGCATAAGACTTTGTTATTCAAATAGACACAGTCTTCCACGCTTTTTAAACAAGTCCTGCCTTTATGCACCATTCTTCCTCTTTCTACTTCAATGGCTCAGACCCAGAGGATCTCGTCTTACCTGAGTTAATTGGCTAAAGGA
Source organism: Cranoglanis bouderius (assembly GCA_023630585.1). Lineage (NCBI taxonomy): Eukaryota > Metazoa > Chordata > Actinopteri > Siluriformes > Cranoglanididae > Cranoglanis > Cranoglanis bouderius. The sequence goes on from CM042544.1 coordinate 18,451,163, forward strand.
GCTTATTATACAGCAACAGGAAATCAATATAGAGGTTGGTAATGATTAAACAGCTGGGAGCTAAAGCACCCAATTAATCAACACTGACAGGTCTTTAAATTTCTCCTTATTGCTAAAACATACCAAAGGCAAAAGCTTATGAGCTTATGAATGAGGCAGTGGATAATTTCTCATGGGGTATATGATGTACAGGACAGTACTGATCTTTCAAAAGCAAAGAAAATGAAATAGTCACCTCACTCTGCAGGATCATAACAGCATGGTTGAAGTGGTGATGTTCAAGAGTAGCTGATGTTCCATACAACAATGCCAGTGCTGATCCTGACCTGCAGAGGGCAGTACAAATCACTGACAAGTAATTACAGGTACACTAGCTACAAAACAATGAGACTACTGTATGTTGCCATTTTTCTGATAGATGCTTGCATGTTAAATGGGCCGTTATGTGTAAAAGATTGCTTGAGTTTTTGGCTCACTTGGCTTGAAATGCATTGTTGGTGCCACGATGATCCAGGTCATGGCACAGACATCCAACCATCAGTGCTAGAGTCTCTGTGTCTGTTAGAACATCCTGGAATCCTGCAGTCTGCCAAAGGACAGAAATAAGTCTATGGAAAAACATGCATATATACATGCTATATTCAAGCTGGTTAAATCATGGCTCAATCTATTAGCTTATTATCATTGGCTTAAAAAAGTTCTTCTAATCAGATATAGACTCACAGTTATCATGACGAACATACACTGGGAGACATTGAAAGCGTGTCTCCAGTTGTGGTAGGCCACAGTGCGGTAGTTCTTCCTTACAGTGAGAAGCCAGCGGCACAACACCTGAGCAGGCGGAGGAGGAAAGTGTGACTAAGTCTTGCTAATATTCTCTACTACTGAGCATTCAGTCGGGCTGAATAACTCTTGAGCAGCTCAGCCTCTGCTTGTCTGGGGATGCATTAGTAAGTGATGACTATTGTGACTGGGAGTATGACTTCCATGCCTCCTCTCCTCACCTCATAATCAATCTTAAATTTTTGCACAACACTAAGCTCCAGAAACATGCGCAGGGAGGCAGTGATCATGGCGTCATTGTCTAGAGAAAAGTCATTGAAGTGGAACTCATCGATTCCCAGCTCACTGCTCAGGGGGATCTTAGCAGCCTGGGAGAGTAGACAGAGAAGGTTTTGGGCAAACTAACCAATAATAATAGACATCAAATAATTAAACAGCACTGGATCTGTCAGGACCAGATATACAGTGTATTTGAATTATGAACATTTATATAATTTTTAATCCCCAAGGTTGATGGACATCATGATAGTGATACACCTGAAATTAACATCACACAACTACATGTCAGTAAACCCCCTATGCCAGTCATGTAGCTTTGGTTGTGGACACACTTTATCATTACAGAACTAAACAGAATAAGTTTCTCCTATCTGTCATAAACACTTTGATTAACTACTTTTTTCCCCCTGCCAGAACTATTTTAAATGCTTGGGGTTTTCATGTTTCTATAACAGACCAACTGGTTGAGTGCAGTGCAACCTACTAGAGCCAAAACATATCTAAATCATCACTCTGTACATCACTAGTGTACAGTCAAAAAAACCCTAATGTATACACCAAATAGAAGCGTGACCAAATCACCAGGCAGCAGAAATACCATCTGGTTTTAATTGGGGTTTTTTTGACAAAATGATGGCTTTAGCAAGATGTGTCCAGCTTCATTATAATAAATCAAATCATTCTATCTCAAATAAAAGAGAAGCAGCAACAGTCTAAATACCACCTGCTGGATTACTGCAGAAAGCGGGATAAAACGCAACAGTAATAGAAATGAATAACAACTGTGATCATATGTTGCGAAACATGCACACACAGGTCCATATACACATTACTACTTCATCTGTACAAATTTAGGCATTGTAGGTTGTAAATTAGAGAGGGGTTAATGTCTTCCCAATGTCAAATGAGCTAAATGTGCAGTAACAACTTTCTAATAGTCTTAAGAATTTATATAATCAGTTTGAACTATGTATTTAAATCACTATCTGGCTGACTTAATAAACTTCTGCACTCCCTTTTTAAGCAAGATGTATTCCTAAAGCTCATATATTAGAATATTTTACTAATGACATTTACAGCTTTTCCACTATACAGACAGATTTGTACAACAGAAATCTGTGGTCTACTGTAGGGATCAGATGTTTTCTTATGTTCTACCAAAATGTTTCACAATATCCTATACTGGCTATAATCGTCTGTTTCATGTACAGTAATGACTCCTTCTATACAAAAACAGTCAAAGGATGATAAATGTGGTTGTTGTTGATTGTGTTTTTTGTGTGATGTTACCTTGAGTCGGTCCACTTCAGCTTTTGAGCATGTAGCATGATAAGACAGCATCTGAGGGCATAGATAGTATATATATAAAATATAAAAAAGTTTCACTCCATGAACACTCCAGATCACATCACTGATCAGGCATGTATAAAGACATTACATTCTGCTTACGTCCAGAGCCACAGACTGTTTGGCCCAAGCTTTCTTCACTTGGTTGTACATCATTGTATTGTTGATGCCAAGGCCACAGAAAATAACAAAGGCCTGTGTCAACACAATGAGTGATTATTATAAAGACTCCACTATCTACAGAAATAAACCATTAATAATACAGCAAAGCTCACACCTCAAATAATCTTTGATCCGCATCATTAAATGTCTTCCTGTCCAAGCGATTAAGAATCTGGGCAACACCTTGAAAATATGAGAGTTTTTAAATGTAGAAAACTTCAAGGACGTGGCTCATAGCTCACTCACTCACTAACTCATGTTTGGCATTCAAAAGATTGTCCACAAGGTGGAGCTCTTATTCATATAGCTTTTGTCTGTGTGATTATTGAAAGGGAACAACTGATAACAAACCTACACATATTTAATGCATATGTTTCTGAGATGTACACATCCTATGCCTATAGGGGCTGGACTGTCATTAAAGCAGTAAAGGTAGCATGTGGTGCAGGTACAAATGAATCAGGTACAGCAATGTTGCTGGGATTTTTAAACACCTTAATGTCTCTATCTAGTTGAGAAGCAGTAGACCAACCAAACATAACCAGCTAACTGCAGTATTGTGACCAGACACTGATAGTGATGAACTGACACTGGATGATGATTAACACAAACTGCTAATGGAAAAATATGAGCGTAGTTTCTAACTGAATCCTGCACCAACAATAGACCAACAATGAATAGCTAATGTATCTGATAGTATGAATGAAGTATAAAATAAGGATACAGAATATTTAAAAACCACAGAACCGCTTCTGTGCCTGATACACTCATACACTGTTAAAAATAAACGAATAAATAAATGAAACCTTGAATGAAAAGGTTTTTTATGTTGTACATGTTATGTATGTCTTCTTAACTTTTTTTCACTTAAGAAAAACTTAGCTGTAACAAGTGGTAGTTGCTTTCCACTGATGGATAGGGAAGGGCAATTGTATACCTACATAGTTGACTAATATTGTAGGTTTACCTGAAAGCCAATGAGGGCAAGGAGAAGGTACGTCTACCTAATACACAGCCATATGTACATGTATGTATTAATCATAATTCAGGAAACTCACCAATTATTTGATGGGTCCTGTTCCAAATGGGGACACACAGCACTGACCTGATGTGAAAGCCTGAGGCCTGGTCAGCCTGTGAACAAACACACACACAAGTGTGTGTGTGTGTGTGTGTGTGTGTGTGTGTGTGTGTGTGTGTGTGTGTGTGTGAGAGAGAGAGAGAGAGAGAGAGAGAGAGAGAGAGTATTTATGAATTGAAATGAAAATGAATAATTCTCACCTTTACTCCTCTTGTGTGATGCAAAAAAGTGTGGATCGTGGTTGGATATTTTTATTAATGGTTAGCAGTATGCCATTCATTTCAGTTATTGTTTTTTATTTAGGTTAGCCTTTGATACAACAGATAATGACCTCACTCTGAGGCTATATTAAAGCAGAATGGTCTTCCTGGAAAATTTAAGTACAGCTAGAAAGATTTGGTGTTGTTATACAGATCACTGTAGCAGAAAACCTTCATTCAGAGTGTGAGAAGCCCCTGAAATATTAAATTAAAGGCAACTGATAGAATAGACTGCACAAAACACATGTGGAGACATATCATTGTTGCACAATTTGGACACAGAATGGCTTGGCTAATAAATATGTACAACTGGGCTACACTGGTGGCACCACCAGTGTGTGTCAAAAATTATAATTAAAATAGATATCCTAGTTATATACTAAATGGCAATGTGTGTGTGTGTGTGTGTGTGTGTGTGTGTGTGTGTGTGTGTGTGTGCACACCTCAGAATCAAACCGGGGATCCTGACACACATCGCTTATATTAACAGGCAGGCCTGTAGATGCAACCAACTCAGCGATGCTGTTATTGATCAGCCAGTCAGAACAGGACACCTTCTCCCTGCTGACATCAAATAAAGACACAGACGTATACACACACACACACACACACACACACACACACACACACACACACACACACACACAAACAGAGAGAGAGAGAGAGAGAGAGAGAGAGAGAGAGAGAGAGAGAGAGAGAGAGAGAGAGAGAGAGAGTAACAGCAGATTTAGTGTACAGCTCAAATTTATTATTCATTAATTACCATACATTATTCAGTGACTACACTGAAACTGGTAGGAAATGTATGTAGCCATAAAAGTGAGGAATGTAAAGGGTCCTGGGAGTTTAAAAAGTTAATGTTTGTATAGCAGTGATTTATACATACTATGTAACAGCAGAGTTACATAGCAGTTCTTCTAGTGCAAAATAAATTCTATTGCAAATGAAACAAAATTATAAGAGCTAAATCTGTGGAATAAAGTGTAAGGATTAGTTCGAATATGTGTAACTGTCTAGATTATTATGACACAGCTGCACCAGTTGGAAGTCAATTAAAACTGAATCACTTAAAACTGATACCACACAAATCTCCTTTTTTTATTACTTCTGTACTACATTATATGGCCGAAAGTATGTGGACACCTGACCATCCCACCCATATGTAGTTCTTCACCAAACTGTTACCACAAGGTTGGAAGCACACAACTATATAGGATGTCTTTGTGTGCTGTAGCATTACATTTTAATTTAATTTAATTTAGTTTGAAATGTAGAAACTCAGGCCTCCTGAGTAGTGCAACAGAAAGTTGCCCTATTGTTGGAAGATTGTGAGTTTGAATCCTGATGAATCCACGGTCATCTGTGGCCAAGAGAGCAAAATTATTTGTGCTAACTGACACTGACCAGTCGTTCGCATCTGTCAGCGTATGTATGTGGAAGAAGGTAGATTTTCTGAGTGCGCTCAGCTGCCCTGTGATGTAGCATGTGCAGCTCGAAACAATGCAGTGGCCACATGTGTCTCGGTGGAAGAATGTGCTAGTCCTCATCCTGACTGGTTACTGTTGTGTGATAGGGGAGCGCTAATTAATGGGAATTTGCGAATGGCCAAATTGGGAAAAAATGAGACCTCTCAATCCAACTAATATCTCTCTTAATTTTTTTGGCTGCTTATAATATACTGTAAAATCTTTCATACACCAGATCTATACCACTAACGAATTGCAAACATTTATATAGCATGTGAAATGGAGCACTCACCTTATGTCATGGTCCACATTGCAAAATGGAGACATGAGCTCAAATGTCTTCGAGAACTTTACCACCTGCGAGATACAGAGGGAACAATCTGAGTAGACAGAAAGTGATGCAAGATATGATTGATTGTTTCAGAAGAAACCTGATGTACTATTCAAGAATTTTCCCTATAGGTAGATAGATAGACATAATCTGAAAAGTGTATAATGTGATTTAAAAAAGGCATGAGAATCCATTTTTCTAAATATAAATGAACATATTACAGGTGAGTGGATGTCCTCTAGGAGCAGCACAGTGCAGCGTTCACACTGCAGCAAGGTTAGTGCTCGCTGCATGATCTTTCTCACGATCTTCTCCAGGTCTGTCTGCTCTTCAAACAAATCGTTCACCACCTCCAGAAGAGCCTGCAGAAACAGCATGCACGTAATTCACTCATTGCACAACAGCACATAAACATTCAGCATGAAAGTATGTGGGGTTGAACTTAAATCAAGCTGAAAAATCTATACCACATATTGTAGGGAGTGTTTGCTAAGTGTTCACATTCAAAACACTAATAAGCTATTTTTAAAAAATGCAGGCTATTTACTTTTTTACCACACACCTTTCGGTGCATTACCACTTCACATCATATCACTGAATACATTTTGAAAATCAGTCTGTTCAGTAGAAACCAGACTGAGAATCAACCTGGAATTCTGTGTGAATTATTTATCAATGTTCTTCAGGCTGTGAGCAGAACGAGTGTGTAGCTTAGACTCTCACCCGACTCCTATCGTATTCTTTGCGGGACTCAGAGAAGAGCTTGGCATTGGAGATTGATATACCACAGAAGGGTAGGTACATCTGTAGCACCTAAGCAGAGAACAGAGAGAGAGAGAGAGAGAGAGAGAGAGAGAGAGAGAGAGAGAGCATGGTATCAATAAAAAGCAGATGCAGGAGCAACACTTCTGAGATTTTTTTTCTTGTTATTTAAATATAAATGTAGATTTAGGTCCTCAATGAGCAAGCCAAAGGTGAGAGTGCAAGAAAAAAAACTCCCTGACATGACTTGAGGAAGAAACCTTGCGAGGAACCAGATTAAAAAAGAAACCCATCCTCTTCTATGTGACACCAGATAGAGGGATTATAAATCATTACTCTTCTACAACTATATATAATATACAATGGGGGCCAAAAGTCTGACTACATTGAAAATCTGGGATTTTTTTTCCATTTAAAAACAGAAAAAAACAGAACGGTTTAGAATTTTAAAATATTTTAAACAAAGAAAGTAAATGTTCAATATCTTGAATATTTAATAGTGTGTAATATTCTAGATCCCTATTTAAATGTAAGCAAATGTGTGATATTGACCAGGTTAACTACGTTGTACAAAAGGTCAGATTTTCCTCATGCCTGATCTCTTCTACTGAAGCATGTGTTCAGATGACACTCCATGGATTTGATCTAAAACGGATCATAAGTTTTTGCACAAACTTGTGACTCTACAGTATGCCAGCTCAAGTGCACACTGTCATTAAAGCAAAAAGGGGATGTACCAAATCCTAAGAAACTCTGAAATAAATGTAAATGTTTCAAAGATTCTACTTTTCACTCAAGTTGTTGTCAATAATATAATTTGTAATAAAAATTGTTGTATTAAATTAGAAAAGAATGCAAAATAGAAGCATTTTCATTAGTGCTCTCAGACATTTGGACCCCACTGTAAGTCAAAGAGTATCCAGGTCAAATTATCCACTGAATCAAGACTTGGGCATAAACTGCTTTTGGGAAGTGCAATTCTTTGTTAAATATTTGTTAGCACACTATGATCATGATAATGATTATAAAAATCATTATAATAGACATCATGTAAAAATATCTAAACAAACTAAACAAACCCCATCAGTCAAAATGTACTAGCCAAATCTCCCAATAAAGTGTTACAGAATTATGTAGTACAGAAATAAAAAGAGCAACAAAAAGCCCCAAAAGTAAGTGTAAGTGTCATACTAACTGACAGTGGAAATCAACTATAGAATGAGTATGTAGAATGAAGCACAAGCTTCAGCCCTGAGGCTCAGGGAACAACTCTGATGTTTTTGTTATATGGTAAGTTTCCACTGCATAGATGACAAAAGAGAACAGACCACCATCTCTCACTCTCAAATTAAAGGCCAAGTAATACTCAAGCCATCCATATAACAATAAAAAAAACTCTGACAAATTTTCCCCATGGAAAAAATAATCCCTTCATTTAAATCTCTCTAAACCATTAACAATCTTTATGGTCCTGTTTACTCCAAGTATGTCAGGCTAATTTGTTACTTTTTCCTTAATTGATTACTCATTTTAGTAGCTTCTAGTTAGTTTAACTCTACAAGGAACATCACAATACACAATACTGCACAATACTGTCTGGCAATAGAATTCAAGCAACATTATAATTATAAATTATATGTTATTATATGTTATTAGCTCATTTAAAAGTATTGGAAATGTACTGCTTAATCCAGAATACAACTGGTACAAGTGTGCTCTTCCAGCTGATTTGCCAGGTTAGCATAACAATGACACAAAATTATTCAAAATTTCCACTCAAACAATTGGAGAAAATGTTAACTTCTAAAATACTTCTTATTTAAAAACACAGTGTCGTGAATTCTGTTAATTACTAGAATATTTTACACTTGGCGATAAATGAAACTTTCAACAAAATGTGCTATTCTTGTTATTTATTTATATTTGCTCATTTGCTCATGATGCTTGGCAATAATTGAAAGAATACTGTGTTGATCCACCTGCACCTACATAAATGTTTAGGTGTATATTGTTGCATTTAATGTGAATTAAGGGTCAGTGTGCAGTGTCCTTCACCACAAAACACAGGGACTGAGAGAGTAAACTATGCAATTTACAGAGGGGTTCATTCTTTCAGCAGTGCAATTTCCTCTCTAAGAAATGCTTATAACTTTCATGTCTAGTGGGACAGTAGGAAAATAATTTTATTATGATTAGCATGTAGAATAATCAACTACAAAACTGTATTACTTTAAGATATAGTACAGTGGTTATATGTTATATGAGCTACCTCTTTCATTGCTCTTTTACAATTACAGTTATTTTCAAACTTTTTTAATTGAATGATACTTCCACAACAATCAAACAAAACCTTTAAACAACCAGTGGGTTTAACCTTTCAGACTGGCTATAAAATGTCTGTGTTTTTTCACCCATAGAGAAGCTCATGAATGACAGTAAACAGAGTTACAAATTCAGAGTTTGAGTATATTCTTGGAAGAGAGAGGATGATGCAGCTCACCTTTTCATCATCCTCAGTGAAGGGAGTTCCACTGGGTTTCTTGTTGATGGCCTGCACCACTCCAATCACCTCTCCATCACTGTTACAGATGGCCATGCACAGGATTGACTGAGTCTTATAACCTGTCAGCTTGTCTGTCTCATCACTAAACCGATGGTCCTGCAGAATATACAATGATTACAGGAAAATATCTCTTGATTTTTGTACTAGGAAACATATTGCTAGATGCTTAAGTTTCGCTTTTTTAAGTTGTTTAATGATTTATTTAATATGCTGTCTAAAGAATACCTAAAGAATGTTTACCTCCTCTGCTGTGACAAACATGACTTTTCAAACTTTTAATATCTCTGTGCTACTTTAGGTAACTTTTCCTGTTTATTTGGCAGTTGATTTATGTTTTTTTTTTTTATTATTTATTTTTAATTTGCTATTTTAAGTGATCACGTCACCTTCATCCTTCTGTTAGGGAGGCTGTTTCAAAGTGGGTATACTCCATAAAGAACATCAATAAGTGTTTGATGTGGTCTATGTGACTGACAGCCCAAGGAAAGCCCTGTCGACATTCTTGAGTTGACAGTGCTTCATCATTACACTAGATCATACAAATGGTTAAATACACACACCATTTCAATATCTTAAAAATCCAACTTATTATTCAATTATTTATCTTATATCACATTATCCACGAAATAACTACTATTTTACGATTTATACAAAGATACAATTAAAGTTACAAATTAAAAGGGAAATCAATGTAGTTACAATAGTGACGAATGAAAGACTGGATCTGCTGACAGGCCCTCGAAGTTTAAGGAGTTTAAGGGGTTAAGTCAGCACTGGGCTTCTTTTCCTGTAGTGACATAGATGAAAGATGCTGCAGATCGAGGACAACAGAAGTTTATTTGTTCCAGCATAACTATGTTCTAAGGACTTGTCCATAAAAAAAAAAAAGTTAAATGCAGGAGACACTTTATATAGCATGCTCCCACTGAAACTAACTGTTCCCATTCTGTGTCAAGAAGACAGATCTGCAGTCAGAGAATTAATAAGTTCAGCAGCTGACCAATGGGGAAGGCTTGCCCTTGGCCATGTAATAACAATGTCCAGAATTCAGCTTCAGTGGGACCTACATCCTGACTGCAGTAAGGAAAACACAGAACTATAAGCGAGAAGCCTTCCGGAAAAATCAGGTTTCTCGGTCACGTTGACATAATTTAACTAATCAGGTTTTAGTTTGGCCTGACAGTAGCTCCGCTGAGTCCTGAGATAAACTAAGAATGGTTTGTGTTATTTAGGACAGGGGCCCTCGGCTGCAAACCTGAGGACCTGTGCTGCAAAATTTCATGTTTTTCCGCTTCATGAACTGGGAAGCTGTGAGTTGAGAAATGTGCTTTATGTTATGATAATGAGTATATAGCCCTTGAACTTCAAAAAAACGATAAAAACTGAACATGAATGAACAAAAGAGTGAACTAGTGAAAGATGTTTAATTTGATTTCCATATTTTTTAAATATATGTTAAATTGGTTGTCATTTGCTGAATATACACTTTATTAGGGACACTACACTCAGGGGTTAAATTGGGATTTGTTATGTGGGGGAGCTCTGTGGTTTCAGGCTTTCGAGGGGTGCACGTGTATGCAAAGCCTACAAAATCTTATCAGTTGACAAACTGTAAAATATAACAAGTTGAGAGAGCCTCAAACCACAAAATATTAAGAGTAGAACAGTCTTTTTATTAGGAAAAGTAAACTGGAATTGACTTACTAGCACAGAGCGGTCCACGGTACCCGGTATTTATTTATTTATTTGTTTGTTTGTTTGTTTGTTTGTTTGTTTGTTTGTTTGTGTATTATATAGGCTACCTTTTGATAAACTATACAATGTTGATAATCTTAAGAGGAGGACAAATGAACCATGTCCTTCTACCGGCTCAAGGCTGTGCCTGTAGAAGGACATGGTATTTTAAAACCAGACTGTCCGACCTAAAACCGGACAGATGGCCACCCTATTTAGCATTTTTATCTTAAACAGTTGGCAAATATTGCTGTATTCAGCCTCATCATGTTCAGCTCCTTGCGTCTTACCTCACATTATTCAAGCGTTAAAAAGTGCCGCGCTGAATTACTGATAGGGCTCGATTTCTGTGAACAGTAAACCCCGCCTTCATTGATTTGATTGGCCATCTCAAACAATTTCACATTGACGAGCGCTGTTAGAGTGCTGCAATGAGCCAGATCCCGCTAAATAGATTAATAATTTTGAGTCATGTTGGCCGCGTGGGCATTCGCCTGGGCCGACAGAATACGTAAATGTACTATCATTCGTTATTTATATATTTACGTAACAACGGGCCGGCCCACATTGTCCAGTGGTGCTCCAGATGGCCAGTGATCCCAGTGCTCCAGATGGCCAGTCCGCCCCTGACACCATATGGTATGAAATGGCCTCGAGAACAGCAGGCTTTGTAGGTGCTAGAACATGCTAGTAAGCTAGCATACCTGAGAAAAAATATATATAGCCTATATTGTTAAAAATGTACGACGAAAGTCGTAAGCCTATGTGCTGGGGCTCAGCCTCGGATGGCCCCGGCCCAATTTAACCCCTGGCTATACCAATGCTAGGCTGGGCCTCCCTTTGCTCTCAAAACAGCTTCAGTTCATTGTGGCATGGATTCCACAAGTTGTTGGAAAGCTTCCTTTGAAATTCTAGTCCATGCTGTGCACTTCCATGCTGCGAATCTCCTGTTCTACCACATCCCAAAAGTGTTCTTTTGGATTCAGATCTGTGACTGGGAAGGCCACTGAAGAACACTGAGCTCATTGTCATGTTCATGAAACCAATTTGAGATGACTTTTGCTTTGTGACATGGTGCATTATCATACTGAAAGTAGCCATTAGAAGATAGTAAATTGTGGCCATGAAGGGATGCACATGGTCAGCAACAATACTCCATGACATTCAAGCGTTGATTGATTGGTATTAAGGGGCCAAAAGTATGCCCAGAAAACATTCCCCACACCATCTCCACCAGCCTGTATTGTTGACACAAGGCAGGTCCATGCTGTTGGCACCAAATTCTGACCTGTGTGCCTCAGTAGAAATCGAGATTCATTTTTCCAGTCTTCAACTATCTAGTTTTGCTGAGCCCCACTGCAGCCTCAGCTTTCTGTTCTTACATTTACATTTATGGCATTTGGCAGACGCCCTTATCCAGGGCGACTTACAATTATCTCTTTTTTTTATACAACTGAGCAGTTGAGGGTTAAGGGCCTTACTCAAGGGCCCAGCAGAGGCAGCTTGGCAGTGCTGGGATTTTAACTCACGACCTTCCGATTAGAAGGCCAATGTCCTAACCACTGAGCTACCACTTCCTCATTGGCTGATAGAAGTGGAACCCGATGTGGTCTTCTGCTGTTGTAGCCCATTCGCCTCAAGGTTCAACGTGTTGTGCATCCTGAGATGCTTTTCTGCTCACCACAAGTGTAAAGAGTGGATGTCCGAGTTACTGTAGCCTTTCTGTCAGCTCAAACCAGTCTGGCCATTCTCTGTTCACCTCTCTCATCAACAAGGCATTTCTATCTGCAGCACTGCCACTCACTGGATGTTTTTTTCTTTATTGCACCATTCTGAGTAAACACTAGAGACTGTTGTGTGTTGAAAATAACTGGAGATCAGCAGTTATAGAAATACTCATACCAGCCCGTCTGGCACCAACAATCATGTCACGGTCAGAATCATGAGATCACAATTTCCCCTTATTCTGATGGTTGATGTGAACATTACCCGAAGCTGCTTGCCCATATCTGCGTGATTTAATGCATTGTACTGCCGCCACAGTACAATGCATGATTAGGTATTTGAGGAGGTGTACAGTTGTTCCTAATAGGGTGTTAAGTGAGTGTGTGTATATATAAAACACCTGTACACTTGCTCATTTACGCTGTTATCCAATCCACCAATCATGTGGCACCAGCACAATGCATAAAATCATACAGAAACGAGTAAAGAGCTTCAGTTAATGTTCAAATCAAACATCAAAATTGGGAAAAAGTGTCACCTCTGTAACTTTAACCGTGGCATGGTTGTTATGCTTGTTTGAGTATTTCAGAACCTGCTGCTCTCCTGGGAATTTCACACACAACAGTCTCTATAGTTTACACAGAATGGTGAAAAACAAACAAACAAACAAAAAAAAACATCCTGTGAGCAGAATGTCTGCAGCATCTTGTTGATGAGAGTGATCAGGGGAGAATGACCAGACTGATCTGAGCTGATAGGAAGTACTGTTTAATAACTCAAATAAACACTCTTTACAACTGTGGTGAGCAGAAAAGCATCTCAGAATGCACAACATGTTGAAACTTGAGGCGGATGGGCTACAACAGCAGAAGACCACACCAGGTTTCACTTCTGTCAGCCATCAACAAGAATCTGAGGTTATGGGCACAGACTCACCAAACTGGAGAGTTGAAGACTGGAAAAACAGGTGATTTTTCTTTCTAACCTTCAACTGTCCTCAACTTTGCTTTCTAATCTTCAACTTCAAAATCCCTGGACATCAGCAGTTTCTGAAATACTCGAACCAGTTCATCTGGCACCAACAACCATGCCACTGTTAAAGTCATGATGTTTGTTTTGAACATAAACTAAAGCTCTTGACTTATGTCTGCATGATTTCATGCAATGTGCTGCTTCACATGATTGGCTGATTGGATAACTGCTTAAATGAGCAGGTGTACAGGTGTTCCTAATAAAGTGGACGGTGAGTGTATACCTATATATGTTATTAGTGTTAAATATGAAAATATGACACGTGTGAAATCCTGAGCTTGCTGTTCGTCTAAATACCACCAGTGGTGGATGTATTTCACCTCATACGCGTTTGAGACGTTGACCGTCTCGCCGTGCTCGGCCACATAGCCGATGATACCCTTGCCCCACGGCACTTGCACCTCGGCGAAGGGAACTGCGCTGGAGCAGGGTCGCCCCGCTGTCCCCGAGTGCACGTCGAGAAACTTGGACACTAACGTCCTCTCGTGCGCAGGACCTTCTACCAGGAACAGCGAGCAGCGGTCTGCGTTCACCATGACGCACACGTTTACTAGGATCTTGTAGCCCAGGTTGGTCATGTCGAGCTCGCCGGAGATGTCCTTGACGAGCTCGAGGAAGAACTCGCGCTCGTCCGACTCCTTGAGCGTGTACTTGTAGTCGAGCGCGCTTGAGGCGTAGCGCGGCACGTTGACGCGCGACTCCAGCAGCGCGCTCAGGATGTGCGCCGTGGTGGGCGGCAGTGAACTTGCCTTGCGCAGGAGCGCTCGCCGCCTCACGCTTGCCTGTGAATCCCGCGCCGCCACGCTTGCGCGCTCGTCGTAGGTGTGGTGCGTGGCGCTCGCCTTGGAGCGCGCGAAGGTACGCCGCATCTCCGCGTGCGACGAGCGCCGTTTCCCGCTGTCCGCGTCCTCGCGCTCCTCCTCCGGAGCGGAGCTGTCGAACGGCAGCGTCTCCGTCAGGCGTGTGCTCAGAGCTGCGCGCTCGCCCTTACGGATCACGTAGTCCTCGAAGAGTTCCGGGTGGCGGTCCAGAAACGCCTCCACGTCGGAGAAGTCAAAAGTTGTCATAATTAACAGACAGACGCAATATTCGGTATTGAAATACTGCGAGAAAGACGCGAGTTGTACGAGTCCAATGTTTCTGACTGATAGTGATGCGCACCTCACTAGTAGTGATGCAGCTGGTACCGCACTGTGACCACATTCACACACCCATACACGCACACACACACACACACGCGCGCTATCCCCGTCCTCTTTTCTCTCTCGCGCGCGTGGAGTCAATCCACTAAAGAAAAGCGTTGTGCAACAAGCAATTTATGCACCCGAGCTATGAGCTATATCAGACAAGAATAAAGTTTCTCTAGGAACAAAGTCTCAGAGCAACATTCCAGCAAACTCCGCTGTACCCATGAAAGAAGAAGAAATCTGCACTATTCAAGTTAGGACACAAATTAGGACGCGTGCTGTGTTCTCTCTCTCTCTCTCTCTGTGTGTGTGTGTGTGTGTGTGTGTGTGTGACAGGAGGTGATCGATGTGGAGTGAAGGTGTGTGTAATAGTCTGAGTGTGTCTATGGATGAGTAGGTGTTAGGCGAGCGTTTGAGAGAGTGTGGGTGGATGTGTGTATAGAGAAGAAGTGAAAGAGAAAAAAGAGACAAGATTTCCTGACCTTCAACATTTCTAGTGGACTCCTGTGCAACACATTTAAATCAAATGTCTAACCGGTATATGTCTTCTATATGAAATTACATTTAATAATGAAAAATAATTATGCTTAGCCTATAGATTTAACATAATCATTCAGGCCTTCACTTTGCCTATGCATTTTTGTTTGTTTGTGTGTTTGTTTGTTTATTATGACCAATGAATTTTCTGCCCTAAAAAAATAGTAAAATAGATCTACTAATTTAGTAGACTTACCTGCAATATTAATATAATACAATATAACAATGGCAGCAGCAACTAACCAATAAGGCAGCAATGCATTAATTCACTGATTATTTCATCTTGACCTCTTTATCCTGGTCAGGGTCATGGTGGATCAGGGAACAGTGGACTTAAGGCGGTATACACCCTGGATCTCAGAGTATCATGCACACACACATTCACACCCTCATTCACACCTATGGGCAATTTAGAGTAGCAAACCAACCTACTGGCATGGTTTTGGGAGGTGGGAGGAAATCAGGTGAACATAGAGAGAACATGTGAAACTCGGCACACACAATGGTATCAGTATTTCGTCTTTACTTTTTAGATGTATCTATTTATGTTGGAGAGAAAATAATAAATTGAAGTGTTCATTGTCTCTTGGCAAGTTTGCATTCACTGCCATATATACGCGTCATGTCTATTTCATCAGTATTTCATTGCTATTTGCCTGATCTAACTGACCTTGATGCCAACACAAGCCTTTCTCTTAAGTTGTCACTGTCTCAGAAACCATCATAAACCTGCACTTCTGAATATGACTGTGAATTTTTTTTTCAATGCCTTTTAAATCCTCTACATATGTCTGTATACTGTCTTGAAAATTATTTAAAATATTCACTTTATTTTAGAAGGCAAGTTTACTGTAGGTCGCCTAGTTTGCTTCGGTACTCTGCTATAATTTAGATTTTAATCCTTAATTTAGACATTTAAGAAAAAATAAGTTTGCTCTGTAAACATGTATCAATATGCATCCATTTTTTAAAGAAATGTTTAGAGAAAGAAGGTTTTATAACCACAAAGCGCAGAAAACAAAGCTGCCATACATACCATTAGGTGTTATACTTTCCATATAGCATGGTGTTACTGACCAAATTAGATAGGAGATATCAGATGCTTAGATATTGTGCTGTATAAAGAACATATAGACAACTGCAAAACTCTAATATATAAACTGTGCAGCTAGACTTGCTAAATGCCCATTAGCTAAATGAGCCACTGTGAGGCTGTGTCAATAACAGTCTGCAACCACTTAGTTAGACTCTACTGCACTAATAAAACATGTCCCATAGCAGGGTATTACCCAGCAGCCAAGGGAAAGGAATCACTCAAGGCTCTGTTACATTCAGATTACAGCAGATGTAAATGTGCTGCCAAAATCCTCACCTCCTCTGAGGTAAAGCAAGGTAATTGACTGCTGAACTCAAGTTTGAGGTCTGTAATAAATCTGCTGACAAAATCTCCTGAGGATTCCAATTAAGGATGTGATGCAAAATAAACTGCCAACAAAGGATTACAAAACAGATCAGTGACAATGCTTGCCAGGCGTTTATTTGTGTCACATCAAGGATGATCCAGTGATACTAACTGGTATGTGCAATTGAGATGGAGCACCAGTGTAAAAAACAAATGTAGGTTTTAATGCATGAACATGAGAGAGATGGAGATTATGTTTGTAACAGCTATGGTTAAGTGAGCCAAGAACTTACCCAAAGTAAATAATTGTATCAGGCTTATGCTGTAAGACAAGGTGACTTAATTTGTAACTGGTAATTTTCAAGTTGGAATGACATCATTTTCTACCTCTGCATGTTCGACTTGTGAAGTGGAAAAAAACCTGGACACCTCCATGTTCATCGTTTGTTAGCAACAAGCTAGCCAACTAACTGTGATGACTGATGTACATTTTCCTTCTCAAAGAGTCAACTGTATAGTCAATGTTTTAGATTTAAGAAGTGATTATGTCTGTATGTTGATTGAGCATGAAAAAACTCATTTGAAGGTAAGAAGTGTACCTTGTTTATTTCTGATGCTGTGTGCAGCCATGTTGATTTGATTTCACTCCATAAACAGGGAAAGAACTTGTAGTTGAGAAGACTACCCCAAGCTGACAAGTTGGATGTTGAGGAGGCATTCTTTACCTTTTACTGGTTGGAGCTTATGGTTAAGAATTCAGTAAAGATGAAATGGGAGAGCAGAAGAGATTGATATTTTAAAGCAATCTTTAAATGGCAAGTAAAGACGTGAAACACAGTGAGAGCTCAGGACTTAAAACCACTGATTTTGATACTGATTTGATGGTTGAGAGTTCAACTCCTGGCATTTCAGCTCAATTATAAATTGCTTTAAATAAAAGCATCTACCAAATTAATATATGCAAATGTAAGATGACATGGAGACTGAACATGCTGGACATGAAATCAATTATGAAGGTTCAGTCCCACAGGCAGTGTCAGAGGTGGTTTATGTCCAGCAGAGGTGCTTCTAAAACAGAGGTGTCCAATGTGGCTGCAGGACTTCATTCCAACCAAGGAGGACTCACACTTGATTCCACCTGTTTGATTAACTGATCTTGGCCTTCTATCAAATGTGGCTCCTGCTTGGTTGAAAGAAAATCCTGCAGTCACACCAGGTAAGATTGAACACCTCTGTTGTAACCCAAGCTCTGTTAAAGCTGAAGCTCGGTTATACAAATAATCAAACAGTCACATATGGCCTACATACTGGCCTCATAAAGCAAATATACTGTTTATATTACAATTGAAAGTTCAGTGGTTAAGACTTTGGACTAATGATCAGAAGGTTATGAGTTCAAATCTCAGCACTGCCAAGCTGCCACTGCTGGGCCCTTAAACCTCAACTGCTCAGATGTATGAATGAGATCAATGTAAGTCAATCTGGATGAGTTTCTGCCAAATGTCATAAATGTAAACATTATAGCAGTGATAAACAGTCATTCCATCACCTGCCTCTGTATATATCTTTCAAAAAAAAAGCCCCCAAGTGTCACAACAGAAAAGCATTCACCTTATTGCTGAGAGATTGTGAGTTGTGAGAATCCCGACAATGCCGCAGCCATCCATGGTTGGGAGTCAAGAGAGCGAAATTGCCCATCATCTCTTGTTGGGAAGGATGGCATACTCTCTCTTCCCATACTGTCATACTCTCTCATCACAGCGACACTAGCCAATTGTGAATGACTGTGAGCTCATATACATGGAGTGATTTCCTCCAATGTGTTACGCTGCCCTGTGACCTACACCTTCTTCAGATGGTAGCTGTCATATGACAGGGGAGAGCTGGCTGATGTCACGTAATGCGAATATAGATGGATGCAAGTGCAGATAAGAGCTTTTATTAAAGAGACAGGCAGACAAATCCAAAACGTAAGGCAAAAGTGTGGTCAAAAAACAGGCGTGGGTCAGGCAATCTACAAACGGGCATGAACAGGGCTAGGACTAGAATCGTGGAAACGAGGAAACAACGGAAACATGATCAAAACCATGAAACGTGAAACAAAGATAAAGGCTTGGTACGGGTCTGGCAGAAAACACAAAACTAACGATACTTCGCCCCGAACAAAGACAGACAAGGGGTTTAAATGCACACAGTAATCAAAGAGGATAACACACAACAGCTGAGACATTAGGAAAGAGACAGGACAGAAATCAAAACAAAGCACACGTGCCAGCATAAACAAAGTCAATGCCACTGAAGCGCGCATTGCTCGCACATAGGACAGTTCATGCGTGCTGAATATTTGCGCAGCATGACGCGAAGGGAAACCCATGACAGAGCCCCCCTCTCAAGGGCGCTTCTCCCAAAGTGCCAAAAACTTCTTCTCCCTGACGGTTCTGGACCTCTGGGCAAAATTGTGCACTCTGCTCCCCAGGTCCTGAGGCAGGCATTGTCTCTGGTCGTGAGGCAGGAACAACACTTGGAAGGCTGCATCTTTGGCCTCAGGCATGAGCTGAACATGTGAGGCCGTCTTGTCAGCTTCATGCGTGAGCAGAGCATGGTGGGCTATCTCATCGGCCTCAGGCAGGAACTTGGTTTGGGAGGCCGTCTTACAGGCCTTTGACTGGTACTGGGCTTGGGAGGCCGTCTCACAGGCCTCCGACTGGAAATTGGCTTGGGCTCAGGAGGTGTGGTCACCACATTGACCTCCGTCTGGAACATGACTGGAGAAGAGGTCGTCATGTTGACTCCCGGCTGGAGCTCCGCAGGTGAGACCACCTCGTGGGTCTCAGGCTGGAACTCCGGAGAGGAGGTTGCCTCGTTGAACTCCGGCTGGAGCTCTGCAGGAGAGACCACCTCGTGGGTCTCAGGCTGGAGCTCCGGAGAAGAGACCACCTCGTGGGTCTCTGTCAGGAACATGGCTTGAGGGGAAGTCCCTGCATTGACCTCCATCTGGAACATGACTGGAGAAGAGGTCGCCACGTTGACCTCCGTCTGGAACATGACTGGAGAGTAGGTCGCCACGTTGACCTCTGTCTGGAACATGGCTGTCACACTCATTCATACCTAGGGGCAATTCATCATAGCCAGTCCACCTATATGTATACCACATGTATTTGGACAGTGGGAGGAAACTGGAGAACCCAGAGGAAACCCACTCAAACATTGGTGCAAACTTCTGCACATACAGTAACCCAAGCTCAGGATGGAACCACAGACCCTGGAGCTGTGAGGTGGCAATGCTGCCCAATGTGCTACTGTGCTGCACACATTTGACATTATAAAAATTATTTATATATACGTATTCCAAATCATTTTATATAAGCAAAGCATGTATCAAGTTCACATAGCCTTCACACTTTGCACATTTGTGTGAGTCCCTTATACAGTAGGTTGTGAGGTTTGTAGGTCACTGTATTCTGACCAGGCTGTAACCTGACCATTGCTCTCACAGGCCTATAGCTCACTCTGCACAGTCTAGGTGATTACTGATAGGTCTACTCTGGTTTCAGCTTCTCCACTCACACCACAGATCAAGCTGTGGTACCTGAATGGCCATGCTGACAGGACACTTTTCATTCTGAGCTCTGATTGCATCTGGGAGCTATAGATTTATTACTCATACTCTGTGGTTCTTTTGTTTTTTGTTTTTTGTTTTTTTTTCTGCCATAGATTTAAGATTTCATAGGTCTTGTTAGTTTGTAGGTAAAAAAAAAAAGCCATGAGTAAGAACTGCCAGCTACTTAATTTGCTCACATGAAATTTGCATTGTTTCCAATTATGTTTTTAGGATAAAAGGTGATTTTTCAGTGGCACTGAGCTAATAAAGATCTTATATCACTGCCTTTAAATGTTGTTGAAGACAATACAAATATCGTGCAGCTCTGCTTCCATAGTGTGGCCTCTGGGCAGGATTGGGTGTCACTCATCGGTTTTTTGTTGCTGTTTGTAGGATCGTCGTCATGACCAGTCTGGGGATTTGAGCCTGTGGGGTCAGGAACAGATTGCCAGTCCTAGGTACACAAGAGCTTAAGAGAGCTTGACCCAAAAGAACCTCCTCCAACATAACTGTCTTTTTCCGTTGCATGAAACAAGAGACTTTTCTGCTTCTGTTGAAGTGCCTCCAG
The DNA here is from genome assembly GCA_023630585.1 of Cranoglanis bouderius. NCBI lineage: Eukaryota > Metazoa > Chordata > Actinopteri > Siluriformes > Cranoglanididae > Cranoglanis > Cranoglanis bouderius. The sequence continues at coordinate 18,471,983 of CM042544.1, forward strand.
AGCAAGAGCCATCCAAGGAGCAACTCTTTCCCTCAAACTACAATAAGGTAAGAATATGACCTATACTGAACGCTATGATCATTGTGAATCCCACTCTGTTGTTTCGAGGCCATGGCTGTTTACTGGTTTTCTAGCTTGAAATGTGTTTGCTTTGATATGTCCTGCAAAATATGAGAATGAGAAATATTCAAAATGGAAAAACTAAAAGCATACAGTATATAATTCATATACTGTATATATTTTTGCACAAGCTGGATTAAACCAGTTGATTATAGACCTAGGTGAAAAAAACATCTCTGATAAGATCTGAATAAGCGTTTCTTTTTCCCAGGAGTCCCAGTGGGGTCAGCTCAAAGGGTCTTCATAGCAAAATCAGTAATAGGGGTGGCAGCAAAATGGCATCAAATATTCACAGTGGAAGAGTGCCTACAGTCATTAAAGGACATCGACACTTTAGTTACGGAGGAGCCACATTACCTGAGTGAGCAGCTTCATGTTCTCAACAATGAAAAATAATAGGATTAGTGCAGATTAATAAATAAAAACAGTAAGGTTAGTGTTCATAAATGTAATGTGTACATGCATTATGTAACAGAAAATTTACTAATAATGATAAAACATTAAGTGAATGTTTTGAGTTTGACACACTCAGCTGTCTCAGATTTCCTGCCATTGTTTTTTTTTTTTTTTTTTAAACCTGTTCAATTGCTTCTCTATATTGTGTTCTCAGGTCTGTTACTGTAGAGCAATACTATGACCTAACTCCATCTAAGAAAAGTAATGTTCGAGTCAACGATGAGATGTGGGTTAAACTTTTTTCCTACCAATACTTTGTATTATTTCTGAGCACTCTACAGTATGCTAACTGAGACTATGATCTCCTGTCTCCCTTCAGAATTCCCAAGCCAACCGATATCAATGTTGGGTAAGAACATAAAAATGGTTTGTTTCCTCTGTTCTCAAGATCTTGACAATGTTCATAAAGTATATATCATTTAACCAGGTTGCTAAGATTGCCTCACAAACCTTCTTTTCATCATGCAGGTGATGCAGTTGGTAAATGAGTTCAGCTGAGTGTTCACTTGCTCTAACTGATACTGAAGCTCAGCCTCTGTCTGTGTTCTCACAGTGAGAAACAAATTAAGGTCTCCATCCAGAGAGAACACCCATACCAGTCGCACATATCCCGATGTGCCATGTTCCCCACCTACCACTGCCCAGATGATCCAGACACAGGCATACGGGCCGCATCCAAACTCCCCATCAATCCTCTACTACCAGCCAGTGCTCCACAGGTCACTCTGCTCAGCAAGACTAAAGGTCAGAGCACTTGTGCCATTATGTCTTGATCAATGGACGTAAGCCTACACAGTACAACCTGGGTTATCAGTAAAATACTGTAAATTTTACATTAACAACTGTAAAACATATTTACAGTAAAGTACTGTAATATCTTACATAGTATAAAACAAGACATAATCCAGTATATTTGCTCATTTGGCTGATACAGGATACAACAGAGCTGAAGGTCTTGCTCACACAGCCAACCATGGCAGTTTGGCGGTGCTGGGATTTGAACACATAAGCTTTTGATCTGTAACTCAAAACCTTAATCACTTGAGTCACCACAACTAGCACTAACTAACTTGCAATGATTCAACCACCTAATCACTGAATTAACTCCACTAAAAGATTGCTTTGAATCAATGCAAGCTAGTTGAACTAGTTGCAAAGGCTCAGTGGTTAAGGCTCTGAATTACAGATTAGAAGGTTATGTCTGCCAAATTGCCATGGTTGGGTCCTTGAGCAAGGTCCTTAACCTTCAGGTCAGTTGTATCCTGCATCATCCAAACGAGCAAATGTACCGTGTACTCTGCAAAATCTGCAGTAATTTTTGTCTTTAGAATGTAATGTTTTAGTCTGTAATCAGATACAACAAATGTTGCGTGTCCTTTTAAAGTAAATGTATTATTATTAAACATAGGATGATCGCTGATGATGCATGGACTTGTGAATAGCCTGCAAGTTGTTCAGAACTATCTACAGTATGTAGTTTGCTTCCTATAGGTGCACCTTATCGTCATGAGCTACTTGATATTCCCATGGAAACCAGACGGAATGCTGCAACATGGCCAGGGCAAAATGGCTTCCATAATGTAAGTTGCATAACTGATGTCACAGCTCAAAAACCTCCCACATCACTGTCAAGACCAAGCATCAAGCTAGATGATACTTATTTGATTAATTTCAGAGTTTATTTATTTGTTGTATTGTATTGTTTTATTTGTGTCATTTAAGGTATTTGCACGACTGATGTATTTCTTCTATATATACTTATATAGAATAAAACGATGTCTATATTTTATGTACAGGTGATAATGGTAATCATAAACTCATGATACAATGCAATATAAGTAAAAGCTGGCATTTAATAATTTAGTACATTTGGTATTAAATGGTTTAAGTATTCCAAAAGCTATCCTTTAATAGCTTAAAACAAAAATCTTAATTGTTCTTTGTCTTGGTTCTATGTTCATACCAGCACTAATTTTACATTTAGCAGGGTTACATATTTTATTATATGGTGAATTTTATTATTTGGATGACCAAGAACAGCATGATGACAAGTGCTACATTCATAATGATTTCCATTAATGTATATCCAAATGCAGTGGAATGCCCCACTTCTGAAGCCAACGCTATGAGAGTCACTTTTATGTATAAGTATAGCCTACAGTAGCAAACTATATCTCATTCATTCAAGAAATAAATAGTATCTCAGGTGCTTGTCTGTGACAGCCATTCTTGCCCTCTGACTCTTAGCACATTAAGCCAGTAAAAGGAGAGACTCAGGTGTTTTACCCCAAGGCACCTAAAACATTGTGTCCAAATCTGACTCTGAGAGACTGGAAAATCACACTGCTGGAGCGGACTGCCAATGTGCTGCGCAACCTGGAGAAGTCCCAGTGGCTCACTTCATATCAGCTACATTACACAGGTATAGTACATTTCATAACAATATAAAGGTGCGATCAGTATACATATGGATATAATGTAGCAAGGGTTAAATTTTATCACCTCAGTATTGCAGATGTTCATGAGGCACTGCTATTCAACCGTAAAAAGACAAAGGGAAGTTCAGATCCTCACTGCCTCACTGTGCTATTACAGGTGTTGGTGGGAGTGTATTTGGCTCTTTTATTTGACAGGGATGAGGGTTCCTTTCTTTCAGAACAATATAAGCAAGAAACTAGTCAGCCAGGGTTGCCTGCAGAATCATAAGTGGAAAGTCAGGCAGAACTAGTTGTTCAAATTTTCAGTTGCTTGATAATGCTGGCTGTCTGTTTAAAACGATTCCGTAGCAGATGCATGCATCAGAGGAAGTCATTGTGCTGTTATGCACCAAGGGAGGGATTTATCATAGAGTTCACTGTGCTCTTTTTGGGGACAATAAGACAAAATTAATTACAAAAAAAAGTTTTCATTTTAATTTATTACCACAATAGAATAGATACAGATGTCCCACAATAAATGCATATGGAAATTAATAAACCTGAAAGATTTACATAAAATAAAGACTTAATAAAACTAAATGTTCTCACTGGTAAATGTTATCAGCATAGCAATGGACTAAATAATGTTCTGGGCTTTCTTCCAGGCACTGGGCCCACTAATCCTATAAAACTGGATGACTTCAACGAGAAGACAATCGCCTTGATTACAGGAGAAATGAACCCTTACACAGCACAGCTGGTATGAAACACATATGCAGCACAATTTAAAAACAGAAATTAGGTAAACGTGATGCTACTCTGCCTTGTCCGGTGTTTGCTTTTCCATTTAACCAGTCAACCATCAAGTGTTTTCTTCTCTCCTCTTAATCACTCATTCCTCCCTCTGTTCCCTGGCATGTGTTTTCATCATTGGGGAGCCTGAATGAACACTGAAACCTGAACTCTGATATTTGTCTCAGAGGGAACGATCCTATCCCGTTCTCCTGCCCCCTCGACCACTTGAAGGACGCAGGGCCAGGATCCTGCAGAACCAACGTCGTCTGGAGAATCCATGCACTCCCTACTCACCTTCCTTTCCCCCAGAGCCTCAAGATGCAGGCATGGTTTTTACACATGGACCACTAGACACTACTGCTGAGAGGATCCCCTTTGTGGGCAATACGCAGCCTAAACCATATAGTGCAAGTCTTGAGGATGAGGTGTTCAAATCCAACCAGGTTAACAAATCAAGTCAAATATGTCAGGTGGTATTTAACAACACTGCCTACATGTGTGACATGTGCTGCAAGAGAAATTGTGTCTGCAAGCTATCTGAGTCAGATGGCAATAAACCACAAACAAGCATCAACAAACCTGCTTTGACAGTAAATGAGACAGAGAATACTAAGCTAGAACCAGTTTTTGCACAACACATGTTTCAGGCTGTGCTGCAGGAGAAGGAAATGAACCAGAGAGATTTGTCCAACAGCAGAACCCAGAACTATGTGGTAGAAAATAACCCTTTTGAGCTTAAGTGCACAGCACCACCCAGTGCAGAGGAGACAGACAGGCATGTGCGCTTTGAGCAAACAGTGAAAGACTTTGAAGAGGAGGAGAAAATGAAGCAGGGTTCTTGTACTATTTCCTCCATCCATCCACGCTTCTCCAGAGGCACGTTTGGGTATGGAGTAAAGAGAAGCAGCAGGGATTTGGGGTCTGATCTGCTGGAGCTTCAGGACTCTTTTAGCCGAACAAAGGCCCACAGAACCTTCCGTGAGTCCCTGCAGGATGCCACTGTAGACCTCAGGGACAACCATCACACCGGGAAAAAGCACTTCTTCTATGGCTTCAACTCTTATTATTTTCATAACTGAAAACCTAAAAGAAGAAGCTGCTGGAAAGTGGGATGGTAGACCTGGTTAAAAGGTCTGTTAAATGCCATAAATGCACCTTTGCACCATTAATGGCTCTAGTGTATTTTAAATCCTAATTTTCTTCATTGTCACACTTTGTGTAAGTGTGAGTTTAAATATAACTTTTGTCTCAAAAATGTCACAAACCATCTGCAGTGACTGCTCTGCTAAATATTAAGAATGTTAGTGCCTTTACAGCCAGCACTGTTACTTTACATGCATTACTGAAGACAGTTTTGTCAATCTGCAATCCATTTCAGTAGGAAGGTGCTATGATGACCTTAGCCTTTCTGTGAACAATATTCTGCTTATTTCCACTTTTATTAAAGCTCTTTCAAACTAGTGAAAGGCATAACTTGCTGTGTGTGTCCTTGAGAAGACAGCACATGCTTTTGTTCTGCCTTGCTTGAGCTTGAGGCATTCCAACAGGCTGAGCTGTACTCTGCATTGCTGAATGTTCCTATTCATATCCTCTTTGCATCCAGTCAAATTCATCTGTAGAAAAGAGTGCTATTTATTTGTTTTTTTACTTTAATAAGACATTCATGAAACATGGGGTAACTTTGGGAACATGGGAAACTTTCCATTAAGGCTGGACTAAGCTTTTGCTACCTAGTATTAAGAAGTCAGATGTACTGGATTTTTGGATTTTTTTTTTATTTGGGGGGTGGGGGGCAGAGGGGTGGGGGTGGGGGGGTTGTTTCTCTACTGCTTTACCAGAGCCTCTACAATGCTATTTTTTCATATTAAAAAGCAAGGATAAATCAGATGCTATGTTTACCCAGACTTATGTCATACTATATTTACAATCCAACATATAAACGAAGACTGAGCCTGGATCACACACACATGTACTCAGTATGAATTCTGAAAGTTGGGCATTGAACTGTTAAGCATTGATATAAATATTTGTCATTTTTCCACAATAATGTATTTTTTTCTGTGATTGATTCTGCACTTTCTGGGGGAACCTTTAAAGCAGCGGTCACCAACCTGCTTCCTTGAGATCTACCTTCCTGCAGGTTTCATCTCCAAACAAAATCTAACACAGCTGTTTTAGCTGATCAAGAACTTCTTAAGGCTTGGTTAGATGGTCAGGTGGGCACGATTTTGGTTGGAGCTGAAGTCTTCAGGAAGGTAGATCTCCAGGAACAAGGTTGATGACCATTGCTTTAATGGTTCTATGCAAAACCCTGTAAGTGTTTCCTATCAGTAAAGGAAGTTGAAATAGGACCGATTTTAGACGTCTGAGAACCCTTAATTATTCTATTAATCTTAAAGAACCCCTCTATTCTACACAAAAACTGTAGTAAACCCTTAACTTGTTTGTACATTGATGCTAGGGGGGGAAAAAGCTTAGACAACATTGTTTAGAAAAAATATAGTATATTGTAAGTATATTAATAACGTTTATTATAGAAAACAGATTTAACTAAAATACTATATTTACTTGTTGCAATGCAAACAAATATCCACTAGATGTCATAAACCAACCGTTATTTTATCCTTTTACTAGCATACGTTCTGAGAGCCATCTTCCCCACATGTTCACATGTTGCTCCTGGCTTGAACATCTTCCCCACATGTCCTTCAACTTGTTCCTGAAGATTTTCCTACAGGATTCAGTTCCATCAGGCTATTGAATCAGATGGATCAGCTCTGTTAGATCAGTTAGATCGGTTTGGTGTTCACTGATTTATACAAAGAAGTGATGTAAAACATGAATATTACATAAAAATTAACAATTTATGTAGCTTTTAATGTCATGGAGTGTGATACGTGACATATTTTATCACTCCTGTCTCATCTGTTACAGAAGCATCATTTTTTTCACATCCAAATTTGATTTCTGGAAGAATTCAGTTTCATTCTGTGTGACATTTATGCTGCTCAGAGACAACCATGTGCCTCCTGGATGAATTAAATTCTGATAAACCCAATGGATTCACACTAGTTGCAAGCATATTAAGGTGGTTGCAGGATTGCAGCATGGTAAAAGCCCACAAGGCTTACACAATCACACATACCCACTTCTGATGAATGAGTGTTTGTTCTTGTGACACACCTGAGCTGTTTCTGTGATGAGGCAGTGTGTAATACCCCAGGAAAGTGCTAAAAATACACATTCCATAGCAAATACACCCCCACAACACACATCATGCTGGACCATGACTAACAACATCTATACACCGCCACTTATTCATAATATTTCTGATACTGCAGGCAGTCTTGCTTATTTGAAAAGATAGAGGGAAATTTGTAGGTGTTAAAGAATGTTTTATATTGCTTTCAAACATATGGAATGAATGTACAGAAAAAATATCCACTGCCTTTCTTCACTGGAGTCCCTTTATACCTCAGAAACATTGGCACTTTTTCAAGGAAGGTTGACTCCATGAAGGATTCACTCATCTGTATACATGCACAAAACATTCAGTATCACTTTCATTCCTCTCCTAACATTTATCCTCTTATTGGTGTTGTCATGGTGATGAAGGGACTATACTGGGTAAAAATGAGCAGATGTAGACCACATTTAGCAGGAGGATATGACATACTGTAGACATGGTACCAAGTGTATCACCGAGTGGAATGTTTGTGTGAACAACTTATACTTTTTAAAGCTCATAATAAAAACTATATGTCAACAGAATGTAATATCACACCTCAAGTATCCTAGTAGTCTTATCCAGCCATCGAAATATCATATGGATGGCTTTTAATATCAGATTTAATCATGATACAACATACCACGGAGAACCTCAGGTACACAGTTAGGTCAAGAACGTGAAAGGGCAGTTCTGTGTGCAGTATGTCCCAGGGAGTCCAGAAATAAAAAGCACACCTTGTTCTAATTTTCAAAATCTCACACTCACAGGTTCTTCAGTACTCCATACTAGACCAAGATTCCTAATATTTGAAACACAAATGTAAGGTCACAATAAATCACATTAAATGTAAACTTTGTTTAAACAACTATTTTAATTGTACTTCCAGGATCTCAAAGTGCTTTGTACCAGTGGTTGTCAAAGTAGGTCCAGGTTTCTGTAAACCACAGCCAAGGACTGATTTTATTATTATTATTATTATTATTATTATTATTATTATTATTATTATTATTATTATTATTATTATTTTATTTATTATTTTATTTATTATTATTATTATTATTATTATGTTACAGTGGTGGAAATCACAACCCCTATAATCAAAGATATTAAAGTTATGATTGAGTTCTTATTGTTATTAGTAGGTTTGACAAGTCACTTGAATTGAATGGGTTTAATCAAAACCTCAATACCACAAAAACAAGTAACCTTATAAATAATGTTAACTTAAATCTAATGACAGTTTCTGTAAAATGTGTTCTGTGTGTGAAAAGTTCAGAATGGCTCTAATAAATAGCCAGAAACATCATTGTATACATTTAAATAATGACTCTGATATTTAAATAATTAGATAATGTCATAAAATACATCTGTACTGATGGGGTCCCTGGCTGTGAAAAGTTGGAGAAACCCTGCTGTACACACTCTTATGAGAACACATTTGCGGTTCATTCATATGGGCGGCCGCTTCTGGGAGCTGCTGCGCCTGCGTCACGGATCGACGTGGTCAGAGGGGCGTAGCCCCGCCCATTATTGCAACACACTCCTTCTCATTCGCTTATTGGCAGATAGTCGTGTCAATCACTCTCTGAACGCTCAGACCTACCTGATTATGGACTGCGCTTTCTGAAAGTAGGCGCTCATCAGACATGACATCCTTTACTAGTGTGTAGGTGATCCACTGGACTCACCAGAAGAACGGAAATATATGTTCACTGTTACATTTTCATCTCTGCTTCTTAGTGGGGAGAAATTGCGATAGTTTTCACTGTATTATCTGTTTAATCCAAAGTAGCGAAATAGTAGCGTTCATACTCTACTTTTACTTTTTTTTTTACTCAGTGTCTGTGTTTATGCCTGCGAGTCCTTAAAGCCTCACATCCGAGACGCAGACCAGTTCACTTTTCGTCTTTGCCGGAAATCGGAACAGATAATCGTTTCTGCTTGGGTCCAAGTGGGTAAGTGATATGTTTGTCGCTACATTACACTTTAATCATAAACCAGTGATTATCATGTGCACCGCCTGTGCGCCAGGCAATCCAAGCATCCCAGCATGCCAGGCATGTCATTACCTGACTAGTCATGCCATGTAAACTTAGCCCTGAGCCCCGGAGACAATGTGTGAAGCTGTAGAAAATGAAGCTGTCCAAAACACAGCACGCTCTCACAAAAAGTTTCCTAAGGCTTCTTTAGTCAGGTCATAAAGGAGAACTTTTTCTCAAAAGGGTTCCCAGCTTACAATTTTTGGTCCCCGGAACGTCCTGGGAACGTTTATTATTGGTTCTGAAAATGTTTTTGGAGTTCCCGTTTGGTTTTCCGGAATATTTTTTTTTTACTAACATATAACGTTCACGTGTCCTTGTGTGTTATAGTTCACCTCACGTTCCCCTAACTTTTCAATAACTTCACTCTCTCGGTGAACCATTGCATTGTTCGCCTAACGATAGGGAACATTCTCTGAACCATGCCTAGACAAACCTGTTACTATAGTCATATAAACATGGGTGGTTGTCATAAGGTTCCCATTACGTCTGCATACAATACAACAGGACCCATAACAACATATGTTAACAACATAACAACAACATGATGTTATAACAACAATAATATTAATAATAATAACAATCATATTCATAATCATGAAACGTCACAAAGTGGGAAGCACTGCCACCTCACAGCTCAAGGGTCCTGGGTTCGAACTTGTGTTTGGGTTACTGTCTGTGTGGAGTTTTGCATGTTCTCTGCGTGTTTGCATGGGCTTCCTCAGGGTTCTCCGGTTTCCTCCCACTGTCCAAAAACAAGCAGGTACTGAAGGTGGATTGGCTACATTAAATTGACCCTAGTTGTAAATGTCTGTGCCTATAGTGCTCTGCAATCGATTGGAGCATCCCATCCAAAGTGAATTCTGCAGCCTTGCACCCAGTGTCCTCAGGATAGGCTCTGGAACCACCATGACCCTGATCAGGATAAAGCAGTTACTGAGGAAGAATGAATGAATAACCATAATCATAATAATAAGAGAACATCCAGTTTTAAAGTTCCCAGAATGTTTCAAGAGCAACGCTGAGCATTATGAAAATGGTTCCCAGAAAAATAAACAAAATGGAACCAAATGGTAATGTTAGGAATACTGTCTTTGTTTGTTGGGTTGTGTGGAACGTTTCCCAAAGAGACAACCTTTAGGGTTCTTCTAAGAGTATAGTCATGAATGAAAACATTTTATTAAGTGATCAAACTCAACCTTGTCAAAGGGTCAGACATTATAAAGGTAAGTTTCATCTTTCACACTGTTTTGGAATCAAAGTGTTCATGCCACTAAAATAAGGCAGGTTGGTGTCAGGACACTTGTTTCCCTGGATGGGCGATATAACAAAATTATTACATCTCACAATATTTTAAAAAAAAACCTCTTCACTTCACAGTGCATACTATATATTATTATTATATAATTTTCAGTATTGAACGAAAACACTCAATGTATGGCACTGTTAAATAGTTTGTTTTCCCATTGGAAACCAGCACAAGGAAGTGTGTTTACATGGATGTACAGAAAGCCAATCAGATTACAACTTTGAAGGTCTTGTAGGTTGTAGCCAGAGAAGTGCACAAAAGAAAATAGATGCGCCATGTCCAGTGTGTGGAGGCTGAGACTAGCTCAGGACACGTATCCATCCTTCAGTAAAATATCTGCAAATAGAAGAAGATTAAAATAGTGTGTGCCAACAACATGCAATCAATCAGGACAAGGAATTGAGACAGTGCGTTCATAAATGCATGGCTTTAGAGGGCTGAACACTGAAGTGAGTTGCTGTATATGTTTAAAGTTTGAGTAAAAAAAACTAGCTTCAGCAAATTTACACTAAAATCAGTGACTAAACCTTTAACTAGCCTACTGTCAGCTCTCGTTATACACATTGTGTCTATTACATACTTCTACTCTAAATACAGTACAATTGTAGGCAAACATACTGTGTCCAGCGCCATAGGTTTAATTATCATTTTATATTTGAGATATTTTTATACACTATATTGTATTTAGTCCCTTAATTCCAGCAACGTGGAACATGTGACTTCTGGGGTGATTGCTCAGCTTTAAGAAAATGAATGAGGCAGGTAAAGCAGGTGTCAAATTCATGTAGCTACTCATACTTTAGGTTGTACATTATTAATATTATTATTTTCGCACAATGTGCCAGTTGAGCTTAGATTAGATTGGATAGCTCACAGAATGTTAGTCATTGATCTTTAAATATTTAGAGGGTGTACAGATCATCCTTATATATATTGTAATATATATAAGAAAAGAATTTTTCCATTCCTACTTGAGGGCCATGCTCAGAGAACAGCAGGGGAATAGGATGTTGTAAGTTAGCAGGTGGACCTCAACATAGACCTCAGTTTCTGAGGCATGACTGAAAGCAAGCAAATGACCAAACAGTGCTGGACTCCGTCTCTCCATGATCTGAGTTATACGCCTCTGGACTAAATAGCAGCATTAATTTTTCAGCTGGAAATTGTGTAATCACTCCTGACAATGTATTAAGTGACAAGTGCAGAGAAGGTCAAGGAATCATTTGCACTCCTGTAGCTTTTTTCAGTGACATGATTTTAAGATGTCCTTGCCTGAAGTGCATGTTCTTGTCCTTTATGAAGTCCAGTAATGCACATATTTTGGAGAATTACTGCACGACCAGTCTCTGCAATAGTACAGTTCATAGTACTGTTTACATTCCAGTAGTCTTAGGATGTATCACAATATACTGTATGTCTAGGAAAATATTCTTTAATATTTCTCTGTCACCATGGTAGCAGACTGTGAAATGCATGTGCAGTAGAGTCACATGCCAAGAAAAAAAGATCTGTTTGATGCTCACTGAAATACCTTCACTATTATTATGGGGGCTAGTACATCAATCAACAGAACAATTAACTACTGTTATGGCAAACATGTATTTATTTTGTATTTTGAATTGGACATGTTGCCTGTTATCTCACTTCGTACCCATGTAGGAGTTGTGAGGAAGCTCCATTTTTTTCACAGTGTGTGTTTGTGTGAGAGCGAGACAGCCACGGCACAAAGCAGCGAGGCACAATAATAAAATTATTACGAAAAAAGTGGCTGATCATATTGCATTAATGAAACAGCATTCCCAGCAGAGGTGATCGCTGATGTAATTCTAATGATCACACCAATGATCTATATTACACAGTTTATAAATATTTTATCATCCCAGTTGCAATACGTGTGTGTCGATCTAATGAAAATGTTGTAGGTGTTAGCTAGAAAGCTGGACAAAATCTTCTGCCAAATAAATAAATGTAAATGTTAGGGATAATTAGTTTATATGCTTATGTGTGAAGAGTATCTAAGTTTCTAAAGTGTTTCTAAAGCACCTTATACACTATATGGCCAAAAGTATGTGGACACCTGACCATCACACCCACATGTGGGTCTTCCTCAAATTGTTGCCATAAAGCTGGAGGCGCACAATTGTATAGGATGTCTTTGTATGACGTAGCATTACAATTTACCTTCAATGGAAATAAGGGGTCTAGCCCAAACCTGTTCCAGCATTACAGTTCGCCTGTGCACAAAGCGAGGTCCATTAAGACATGGTTTGCCAAGGTTGGTGTGAAAGAACTTGAGTGACCTGTGCCTCGCTGAACACCTTTGGAATGAACTGGAACCCTGACTGCACTCAAGCCTCATCACCCAACATCAGTGTCTGTCCTCACTAATGCTCTTGTGGCTGAATGGAAGAAATCCCCACAGCCATGCTCAAAAATCTAGCCTTCCCAGAAGACTGGACATTATTATGACAGCAAAGGTGGGACTAAATCTGGAATGGGACGTTCAAAAAGCACATTTGGGTGTGATGGTCAGGTGTCCACAAACATTAGGATATACTCTATAGTGTATACATAAATGGATTATTTTAACAGAATAATGTCATTATTTCATTTTCTTATGTAAGATGTTTTCTGATTTCAGATACTATCTATTACTAATTTTTATGTTACATTTTATGGTAAAACCCAATAGATCTCCTTAATGCCATGAGAATTTGTTGTTTTATCTTATTGGTAAAAATCATATTCTCTTGTTTATATAGAAAGGTGTGTCAGTACATGTACATTTTGGAATGTCACTCAAGTTATTAAGCCTTGGTTTCAAATGTACTAATAAGCAGAGTTTCAGAGTGCTGAATAAGTCGTGTAATAGTATTAAAGAGTAATTACACACTAATAATTACACACATTCTGTGGTTCAGCTCTGCTATAGAGATACATGCTGTAGTTCTGGACTAAAGCAATAAGCATCTCATTATGCAAAGGGGTCACTCAAAGATCCAGACAGTCACCTCACCTCTTCACACTGCACTCACAAATACAAATCTAATATATGAGAAGAATGAAATATTCGAGCGATCAATACTGATGGGGTAATTTAGTTCATAATTCTCCTCCTATGTGTATGCATTTTCTATAGTATATTTCTTCAGCTTGTTTTTCTTTAGTGTTAGTTCCAGATTGTTATTGTTCATTGTTAGCTAGTGTGTATGTAAACAATATTAAAGCCTTAGCCTTGAATTATAATAATAATGTTTTAGGCTGCACATGTACAATGACCTATATGATAGCATGACCTGACTTATGAGTTACACCATGGGTTAAAGCCAGGGATGATGGTAAAAATCATCTACCTGTGACATCTTATCATATACGTTAAATTTGACTTATTCAAGTTTCTGGTAGCTGTCTATAACAAAATTATTTAACACAGCACTGTTGAATTCTCAAATCTGCTTAGTCAGAAGGTTTTGATTAATTTTCTAATGCCAGCTACAATGCAGACCACAGGTTTCTATTCATGCACTTTGTCTAATAATTTCTAATCATTTCTATACTGACTAACAAGCTGGGATATGTAAAGAAAATAAATTCAATGTACTGTAATGTATATGTGACAAATACAGGCTTTCATCATCTTCTTCTTCTTCATCTTCTTCATCTTCTTCTAGTAACAGCTAATTCACAGGGAATTAAACAGGTTTAAAAATCTCTCGGGCAACGTTTATTTACCAATTTTGGTAGGAGTCACTAGTGTTAGTACTTTGTAACAGTCAGAGGTGAAGCTGTAAGTTTTTTGACATAGGAAAAGGAAGACTTTGCACTTTCTGGTTTCTCAGTAACATGACATGTTGTTTGTTGTTGTTTTTTTTTTTTGTTTTTGTTTTTGAGATGCTGGTTTCTAAATGACTGTTGATAGTTGCCATAACATAAGTTAAAAACAGGAACTATCTTGTTTCATGGGCATTCCATAACATTAAACTTAACTCTAAATGGGCAAAATGTACGATGTGCCGTTCTGCACTGGCAATCTCTACATACCGTATGAGCCAAACAAATGCATGCAGTCGAATGATGTGTTGTTATAGGTTAGCAAAACGAATCTCTCTCAAGAGCAGAAAGAATTCAACTACCAGCTCTTGTGCTCTAACATTCTGGCACTAACACTATATTTGTTTGCACAAATCTTTTGTGCAGCATTGTCCTAGAGTGAAATACTTATCAAGGTGTTGTTAGATAACTGACCTTGGGAATGTGACTTGTGTTTTATTATCACCGTAGCTCATTCCTCTGAATTCCTCAGTGCTGGTGTGAACATGTGGTTCCCTGTGTGAAGCTGAATTCAATGAGCAGCTGTTGAGCTCATTCCCCCATGGTGGGTTTTGTCTCCGTCTGTCAGCCACATCCACAAAAGAGGAAGTTTTGCTATTTAAACAAAGGGGTGAGCGCTTTTTCTTTCTTTCTTTCTTTCTTTCTTTCTTTCTTTCTTTCCTTCTTTCTGTGTTGGCTGTAATGTCTAATATCTCTGAAGGACTATCACTATTCATAATATGTGCATGCTCTGTTCGTCTCACTTTGAATACAGTAAGTGAAATATGTTTATTGACCACAGAAACAACAGAGCTACTGTGCCCTCCACTAATATTGGCACCCTGGGTAAATATGAGCAAAGAAGGCTGTGAAAAATTGTCCTTATTGTTTAACCTTTTTGATCTTTTGTTAAAAAAAATATCACAAAAATACTCTGCTCTCATTGTTATCCAACAACTGCAAACAAAACACAGGTTTATCATATATATATATATATATATATATATATATATATATATATATATATATATATATATATATATATATATATTTGTTAAATTTAAATATAGGTATGCAACAATTATTGGCACCCTATTAGTCAATACTTTGTGCTACCTCCCTTTGCCAAGATAACAGCTCTGAGTCTTCTCCTATAATGCCTGATGAAGTTGGAGAATACATGGCAAGGGATCTGAGACCATTCCTCCATACAGAATCTCTCCAGATCCTTCAAATTTCGAGGTCCACGCTGGTGGACTCTACAAAAATGGTCAGTAAACCATTTTTGTGTTGATTTTGATTTATGTTTTGGATCATTGTCCTGCTGGAAGAGCCAACCACGGCCCATTTTAAGCTTTCTGGCAGAGGCAGTCAGGTTTTCATTTAATATCTGTTGATATTTGCTAGAGTCCATTATGCCATGTGTCACATTTTTAGAAAGGAAAGAATATTAAAACACGTATGTATAATCCTCTGAAAATGAGAAGAAGCACTATTGGAGAAGTAAAGATTTGTACTCTATTCATTCTATTCATTTTCAGTCCTATGTTGTTCACTATACCAGCTCTGCGTTTTAGGACTACACCCTTGCTTAACCCTAATCAGACTTGTAGGTATCCTGCACTTTAAACAACTAGATCAGGGGTTTTAAACTGGTGGGCCTTGGTGTGCGTGCAGACCCAGCAAAACATTTCAGCAGACTGAACCATGCACTTCCAAAAATACTGTAACAGAGCCAATAAACGTATGGAAAAAATTGGCCATTCAGTGACATGGAACATGAACCTCTGTGGCTTCTGTAGAAAATTCTCTGCTGCAACTTATCCAATCACATAAATTTATGTAAATGTTTAGCTGGATGCAGCTCATAAGACCACTGACTAGTTACAGGGTTAGAGACCTTAGTTGGAAAGTGGAGAGGTTTTTTGTTTGTTTGTTTTTTTACAGACTTAAGATTATTTTAACCTTCTCTGGTTTGATTACAGATCTGACGTCATGGCTTGTTTAAAGATAAGTTGATGTCTAAAACAGAAAATTCAAAACAAATGTCTGTTTAGAGTCAAAAGTGGTAATGTGAAACACCACTATGAAACGAAACATAACCACAGAATGTCTTTTTAATAGCCATAAATTAATTTATAATGGTTAGGCGTTAAAAGGTAACAGTTGTCTCCATTCATTCATGTTAGTTGCTTATCCAGACCTGTGTAAGCAAGGAATTTTACATAACTTGACCTTCACAAATTGTAGTTGAATAACCCCAAGCTAGATTTGTTTTTTCTGTTGGGTATAGGTATAGAAGTGTGGCCAGGAAGATTGAGGTAACCTGTACCCATGTTGCTCTTGGTGACGACTTTTTCAAAGCATAATAATGGGCAGGGAGGTGGTTTGTGAGAGCGGTTATCACTGAGAATGCATGTAAAAAAATTTTCCCTGGTATATCTGTAGGGTGAAGTTGTGAGACTTCAGTGCAGTTCTTAATAAATGCATTTGGTGAGCGTTGCAGCGTTACCCCTCCCAAAAGTTTACATTTGCATGGAAAGCAAATGATGGTTAGCAGCCACTCCTAGGTAAACAAAACCACAAAACCTGTAGTACTATACTTGGCTAGCCCTGTTGCCTCCTCTTACATATGTAGCAAGTGTCTGGTTTCTATTTACCATCATTCAGAGCCATCATCATTCTAATTGTGGCACATTTATATTGTAGATGGGTGTAATAGTGATCTATGACAGCATATGGCTGTGGATTAACTGTACAGTTGTTGTGCAGGCTGTTAGGGTGTCAGTGCAGGATGAATGTAACATGCCCTCAGGGAGAGCACTGAAACCGAGATCGTGCCTTCCTACTTTTACTTGCAGTTAAGTGCTTCTGCTCAGACGCAGTCACGCAGCCAGTCACAGCTGTTTCACATGTACAGTACTCTATTTCCTCTCTGTTGTACCACTGTGGACATCCAGAAATAGTTTCACTAATGTTGTTGCTGGTGTGCGTCTGAATTTTTGGTGCAGATGGCCATATCTTCTTGTTTCAGAGTGCTAGCTGTCTGTAGGCTGCAGGTGGTGAAGTTGGTGAAAGCTTAGCTTCCCATCACTGAGACATGGCACTTTGGGTTTGCTGAGATGACGGTGTTGCGGTGTTGCTGTTTCTGTCTAATCAGTGAGTGTGTTGAGATGTGGCTGTCAGGTTGGGGAAAGTTAATGAAGGGTCGTCTGTGAGACACCATGAATCCCATACACACATACGATATTGACACGGAAGAAGGAGGATGTGGTTAATGCACAGGATGCACTGCATGGGAGTAGATGTTTGCTTGGTGCAAAAAAAATAACCTCAGCTTTTAAACAACTGAGAATACTCATTGCTTTTGAAACAAATGATGGCAGGAAGCAAGGATTTGTGTGCTAGAATGTGTTCTAGTAACATGTCTTTCGCTTGTTGTCGTGCCCAAAGTGAATCAGGTGGTTAAGGAGCTTTTGCCAAACGTCCATCTGCTCGATACATTATATGTACATACAGGTGCATCTCAATAAATTAGAATGTCGTGGAAAAGTTCATTTATTTCAGTAATTCAACTCAAACTGTGAAACTCGTGTATTAAATAAATTCAATGCACACAGACTGAAGTAGTTTAAGTCTTTGGTTCTTTTAATTGTGATGATTTTGGCTCACATTTAACAAAAACCCACCAATTCACTATCTCAACAAATTAGAACATGGTGACATGCCAATCAGCTAATCAACTCAAAACACCTGCAAAGGTTTCCTGAGCCTTCAAAATGGTCTCTCAGTTTGGTTCACTAGGTAAACCACAAACATTTACTGCCATAGAAGCTGGCTGTTCACAGAGTGCTGTATCCAAGCATGTTAACAGAAAGTTGAGTGGAAGGAAAAATTGTGGAAGAAAAAGATGCACAACCAACCGAGAGAACCGCAGCCTTATGAGGATTGTCAAGCAAAATCAATTCAAGAATTTGAGTGAACTTCACAAGGAATGGACTGAGGCTGGGGTCAAGGCATCAAGAGCCACCACACACAGACGTGTCAAGGAATTTGGCTACAGTTGTCGTATTCCTCTTGTTAAGCCACTCCTGAACCACAGACAACGTCAGAGACGTCTTACCTGGGCTAAGGAGAAGAAGAACTGGACTGTTGCCCAGTGGTCCAAAGTCCTCTTTTCAGATGAGAGCAAGTTTTGTATTTCATTTGGAAACCAAGGTCCTAGAGTCTGGAGGAAGGGTGGAGAAGCTCATAGCCCAAGTTGCTTGAAGTCCAGTGTTAAGTTTCCACAGTCTGTGATGATTTAGGGTGCAATGTCATCTGCTGGTGTTGGTCCATTGTGTTTTTTGAAAACCAAAGTCACTGCACCCGTTTACCAAGAAATTTTGGAGCACTTCATGCTTCCTTCTGCTGACCAGCTTTTTGAAGATGCTGATTTCATTTTCCAGCAGGATTTGGCACCTGCCCACACTGCCAAAAGCACCAAAAGTTGGTTAAATGACCATGGTGTTGGTGTGCTTGACTGGCCAGCAAACTCACCACACCTGAACCCCATAGAGAATCTATGGGGTATTGTCAAGAGGAAAATGAGAAACAAGAGACCAAAAAATGCAGATGAGCTGAAGGCCACTGTCAAAGAAACCTGGGCTTCCATACCACCTCAGCAGTGCCACAAACTGATCACCTCCATGCCATGCCAAATTGAGGCAGTAATTAAAGCAAAAGGAGCCCCTACCAAGTACTGAGTACATGTACAGTAAATGAACATACTTTCCAGAAGGCCAACAATTCACTAAAAATGTTTTTTTATTGGTCTTATGAAATATTCTAATTTGTTGAGATAGTGAATTGGTGGGTTTTTGTTAAATGTGAGCCAAAATCATCACAATTAAAAGAACCAAAGACTTAAACTACTTCAGTCTGTGTGCATTGAATTTATTTAATACACGAGTTTCACAGTTTGAGTTGAATTACTGAAATAAATGAACTTTTCCACGACATTCTAATTTATTGAGATGCACCTGTAATCTGCTACGTTTGCATCAGTGCTTTAAGGAACCCATTCAAGACTGTTGGTCTGGTGATTAATCAGATCCCAATCTTCTTCATAAAAGTTTGTCTACCCTTACTTTAAACATGAAAGCCAAGTTTAGTCTTAACCTGTATATAAAGCTGGGCTTTCGGACCACTTACAGCATGCTCTTAATCTCTGAGCTAATTGTTGCATTGGCAGAGGCTCCGACGCAGGCTTTTTGGTATCTTGCGAGAATTGGAGCCCATCTGTTTGGTCTCTCAGTGCGTCCATTTGGCCTGAAGCACTGCACATGACTAAAGGCCTGTAATGTAGCATTACTGCTTTAGTTTCCTCTAAGGGTTGTTTTTCATTTTCATTTCCATTCATGGTCAGTGCATAACATGGAGACAGATTCAGTGTCAGTATTATTTCTATAAGATGTTTTTCAGCATTAAATCAGCAATACTGGCGGAGCCGTTTCAGACTCTGTATCGAGATGGGCTTACAGAGGTGGGCCATGAGCTCATTAAAGCATGTGTGGAGCTGACTGCTTCTGAAATCATATCCAATTGACATGCAATTTGAAGTTTAAAGTAGTTTTTATTCCATTTATTTTGTGAATATATAGAGATTTCAAACATTAACACATGAAAACTTGACATTGTCCGGTATAATCACCATTTCACTATTGGGGAAGTGAAACTAGATGTGCCCTAATATTAATCACTAATAGGGAAGTGGTATTGAATAACGTTGAAATGAGAAGCTGTTCAGTATAGAATATTTATTGTGATGTTTCAGTTATTACTTCCTTTAATGCATTGCTATAAAACCAGATAGAAATCTGATAGAAACCAGAGTTACTGTGTGAAATTGAGAGCTAAATGTAAATTCTCTTCAGATAACCTATTATTAGCCTTGGCCCAGCAGTGTGTGAAAGGAGCACAATGCGAGAGTCTTGCATGCATCACTGGTGGCCTAAATCTGCTGAAGCAGGTGCACAGGTATATGAATTTCCATTTCCAAGAAAGTTAGTGTGTTTGAGTTTGTGTGTTCTTAACCTTTGGCCCAGTAAGACTGGAATTAGACTGGAGCCTCCTTTCATTTTTACATTTATTATTTTAGCTTGCATAATGCATCACTCCTCACAAAATTAAATTACCTGATAAAAAATTGCTATATTTATCACTTCAAGTGTAGTGACTTTAATGTGAGATGTTCTAAACAGTCATTAATCAAGCTGTCAACTTTAAAGATGCTTTAAGGTGAACTTTAAACTCTGTCTTGCAACTTCATGGTGATATCTACAGCCTACAGTCATTATTTGCTGAAGTTTTTTAATGAATTTGCATGCACTTTTTTCATACTGAAAGATCACACCGAATATCTGGTGATATTAGTACTACTGTAATTGGCTGAATATGTAGAATATATATATGTATATATGCACTGAGTTGACAGGGTGAGAGTTAATTAGTGATGCAGTACAATTTCAGCCATCAAGATTAGTTAGATTAACTCTGATTCCCTGTACTGCTTATAGATAATTAGTTTTATTCTTGAAGATGCAGAGTGCATATAAAATAATCCAGGCTCTGCTGGATTCAGTGGAAAAGTCTACGACTGATAGAAACAGCATGCAACACATCTTGTTTTATTTATTGTCAAATCAATAAACAATTTATGCAACAGTACAAAAAGCTTATTAATTCGATGGTAATGTTTTCCATTAAGGATCCTTTAACATTATTTATGGCATTAGTTCATGTAAACATACAGTAAAGTTCAGCATTATTAATCCTTAAGTAATGTTAATAAAGTAACAAAGTAAGTTATCACATTTATTATGTGAATCCATCCGTCCATCCATCCATCCATCCATCCATCCATCCATCCATCCATCCATCCATTTTCTTTACTGCTTATCCTACACAGGGTTGCTGGAATCCTGGAGCCTATCTCAGGGGACTCAGGGCACAAGGCAGGGTACACCCTGAATGGGGTGTCAACCCATGGCAGGGCACAATTGCACACACACTCACACACTACAGACAATTGGGAAATGCCAGTCAGCCTACAACGCATGTCTTTGGACTGGGGGAGGAAACCGGAGTACTGGAGGAAACCCCCATGCTTTAGCGCAGAGATGGGAATCAAAACCCCAACCCTAGAGGTGTAAGGCCACCGTTCCCCATATTAAGTGAATCATTACAATTAATTCAGCTATACTGCTGTGATTTTGTTTTCTCGCTAAATACATCCCAGTCTGTACAATGGTATAATATTATTAGCAGAAAATATACCCCAGAGTAATGCTGGCAGATCGTCATGTGATCACTCATATTCACCAGGACTGGATTAGTGCTGTATTGAAGGCTCTCAGCTTCAACCTCATGTTCCAAACATAGTTAAGGGAGGCCATTTACAATGACGCTTATTTTTTTATCTCACAGACCAAGCAAAATTACTAATTTCATTATTATCTCAGTTTAACAGCTGTGAATGTTTATGTGATGATAAGAAAATATGTCATGTGATGCTGGTAGATTTCATTCAGGATGTTTATTCTCAGTGAGAAACTGCATAGGAGGCTGCTTTGGTTGTATGCAGTCATTTGTTTGCTGACCCATTACAGATTCACCCTCGTGCATTCCCTGTGGTGTTGCTGTACTGCAGTGAGTCATACTCGAGAAGTCCCGACTAACTTCCATATCTTTTGAAACTGTTCCTTGCAGGGCGTCTCCTACAAATCATAGCAAATTTGATGAAGAAACCCTAAAGCAGTTATGGTGCTTGTGTTGCATAGTTGTTTGAATAAGGCTTTTTACATTTACGGCATTTGGCAGATGCCGCTCAAGGGCCCAACAAAGGCAGTTTGGCGGTGCTGGGGTTTGAACTCATGACCTTCCGATCAGTAACCCAATGTCTTAACCACTGAGCTACCACTGCCCTGCAGCTTCTCAGTGGAGAAATTTGGTGGGATTTAGTTACAGTCTTTTAAACGCTCTTTAAGAGGCAATGGTATCCTGAGTTTTGTCTGCATGGTCATAAAGAAGCTATAGTGATGAATGAATAGTACCACTGATCTCTCTCTCTCTCTCTCTCTTTTTTTTTTTCAGTAGATGTTCTCTTTATTACACAGAAACCCCAGACAATCATGCATATTTAATCTTTGGTGTTCTCTCCCTCAGGCATGGGAGTATCCATGTTGGGTTTATGGTGTTCCACTAAAAGGTTGTTTCAGCTCAGCTGTATTAATATGCAGAGCATATTGTCTTCCTAACAGGCTGGACAGGAGGTCTGTGTACATGAGTAGCAAATGATGTTGTCATGTGGCAATGTTAATGACAAAACACATCCATGAACATTTGAAATTCAATTTAGGATGCAAGTCTATAAACTCAGCATGGGAAATCCAAGAATCATAGTCACTGTCGATATCACTGGTCAAAACACAGGTAAGCAATGTTATACCAGAATAATTTATGATCAAGGATCAAGAAATAGAGTTAAGAGTCAAGAAACGGGAACAAACGCAGAATACGGTGTAACTGGAAAACATGGCTTAGATTTGATGTGAAAACAAATGCAAGATAAGATTTAGTGATGAGGGAGAGAAAGAACAGGGTATAAATAACCAAACTAATCAAGGATTGAACTTACGACATGTGCACACATTAGGGGAACAAACCAATGATAAGACAGGGGTGGAGACAGGACAGAAACCTAAACAAAAGCACTTGGCATAACAAAGAGAAGCACATGAAAGCAACATGAAAGCAACGCTCATCACGCTGAGAGGGAGAATCCACTGTATTGGTGATTTGACAGTACACTCGCCAGAAATGTAATTGCTGAGTGTTCTAACAAATCACTGGAAAATTGTGTGCTTTTTAGCGTGCTTATTTTTAATAAGTGGTGGATATTGTGGCCCATTTCGATATCACATTGCACAGCCAAATACTGGAATATCAAAGAACAAACATACTGACCCAGCTTTATAGATGTCTTCACAGAAATATGCCTGGTACCACTATTATGAATTTATTAAAAGCGAGTGGTAATGACACTCCTTCCCCAAATGACTGCACATTTTATATTCTGAAACCCATTTGTTGAAAAATGATGTTGAGCACAATCACCTTGAGGTCTTGTCCTCAGGCATCAAGCCTTGTCAAACTGCCAGAGAGTTTTCTCAATATAATATAAAAAACTCTATTGTAACGATTTGACGACAGAATGATTTTGAGTGGTTGTCATCCATCGCAGCTAATCTACAGTGAGTCCGAGGGTTAAACTTCCACAGGGCCAGTCTGCCTGTCTTCTCCTATTTTTTTCACCCTCTCATCATTCCTCCATCACTCACCAGTTCCTGTCTCCTCAGTAGGGCTGGGCAGTATGACAATGAAATATCAGTGTTGTGATAAATTGTCTCAGTACACTTTTCTGAGATATTCTGTATCTTGATATCTTCACTTCCGGGGTTGGGGGTTCAAACCCCACCTCTGCCCAGTGCGCTCAGAGTTCTCCCCATTCTTTAGGGGTTTCCTCCGGGTACTCCGGTTTCTTCCCCCCAGTCCAAAGACATGCGCTGTAGGCTGACTGCATTTCCAAATTGTCCGTGGTGTGTGAATGTGTGTGTGATTGTGCCCTGTGATGGGTTGGCACCCTGTCCAGGGTGTCCCCTGCCTCGTGCCCCGAGTTCCCTGGGATAGGCTCCAGGCTCCCCGGCGACCCTGTGAAGGATAAGCGTAGGGCTTGGCGATATGACAAAAATATCATATCACGATACTTGAGGACATTTGTATGGTACACGATGTGTATCACTATATATGTTTTAGGTAACAAACAGTCTGAAAAACAGTAGTAAATTTTTTTTTTTTTAAACGTTAATCTGACTTTGATGATACTTTTCTTTAATGCCTACTGAATCCATTCAGTACCGTTTAATTTGTAATTTGTTTTAAAAACATAAGAAATACATCACCATACCGATGATATCTCAGAAAAATGTATCGTGTAATCATTTATCATGATATCGATAATATATTGCCCAGCCCTAGATAAGTGGCATGGAAAATGGATGGATGGGTTTGATATTTGTTTTGTACTTTTTTAAATATTTAAAATTGTGAACTGTGAATTTATATTTTTATCTATTCTTGCTTCTTTTTTTTTTAACTGTTATCATTAAACTTTTTTTTTTTTTTTTTTTTTACATTTCACTACAGTTTTGCTGTCAGTTTGTTAGCAAATCTATATATCATGATGCATGTATTGTAGAAATGTCTTCAAGATTGTGATGTCACATGACACTCTGAATATTTTGGGCATAGTTTTAATCAGCAATTGCTTTTAAAACACAACACCGTATTGGATTAATTTGTCTGTAATAAATGATTGGAAAATGTTTTCTGAATTTGTTTGCAGAGAAACAATGGATGTGCTATTTATGAAATCTGTTGAACCAGTGATTGTTGCTAGATTGTTGGTGAAGCCTTTTAGCTTGCTGTTAAATCATACTGAGCAGTGTGACTGGTTGAGAAAACATAATTTAAGCCCTGGTCATCCATCATGTCCTCCCCATCTGGAGCAGCACAGTCTCCCTCTTAAACACTGTCATCTCAGTACACACAGTTACTCCTCAGCTACAACTGGGGAAGTTGTCATTAACAGAGTAAAAAGCTATGAGTCACACCCTTAGTGTGATTAGAAGAATGAGTTAACCAGCAGATTCTGTGCGTTTTTTTTTCTTCTTCTTCTTTTTTTCCCCTAGAGCAACAAATTGTCTGTCTTTTCTCGGTTGTTATTAATGGAAATGCCAACTATGCTCCACTGAGCAGCATGACCCGCCACTGCACAAGTCACCCAAAACTTGTTTTGGAGATTTTTTCCTGTATTAAAATTAATTGTTTGCCATTTATATTTGCTTTCACAAAAAAGGTCATGAGACAACAAGAAAAAGCACAGAAGCACCTACACATTCACCCACATTAAGAAATCCCAATTCTACAAATAAGAACATAGGAAATACCCCAACCTTGCACACTTCACTTTCTTCCCCTGGTAAGCCTGTGTTGGACTGTTGGAACATAATTTTATGTTTTATGACATAATGCCACAAGTCTGTCAGATTTTCCAGTGAGCAATGTTCAACTCCCTCTGTTTCTTAAAGGAAGGTAATAAAAATTATTATTATGTAATGACTCAGATAAATTCCACTAACCACAAGTTTTTTTGTTTTTTTTTTTTATATATATATATATATATATATATATATATATATATATATATATATATATATATATATATATATATATATATAAAGTTTCGGGTGACTGTTAGGGTTGGTGTCCACCTGATGAACTCTCACCAACAGTAAGAATACTGTAGAAAGGAGCACAGGACTCTGATTGTGACGAGGAAGAGAAACACAGTCTAACAAACGTGTTACTGTTCGCATCAGCAGATCAGCACTGGTGGCTGTTTGAAACATCTTTAGCAGATTAGTCTCTAAACTGCCACACTGTACCCATGGCATCTGTAGATAGACCTAAGAGCCATGGGCCATTTGCTTAAGCAAATAAAGAAATTGAGTCTTCAATCTCAGAGTACAGACACACTGAGGCCGTAGATTGTGTACCTGCATTTAATTCATTTTGCTCTATTAACACTTTGTGCCTACGAACAGCAGACTATTAGCTCACCATCGCAAGTGATAAGCTAACAAGCTCCTGCTTGTTCACATGCTTGTTAGTGCGGTGGATTTTGCCCTGTGATATTGGCAATTACTGTGGCCTGTCTCATCGCTCTGATTATCCAGCCTGTTTAAGAGAGAGAGCTAATGAACAGTGCACTGCCTCTCCTGTGCTTTTCCACTTTGCCCTGCTTCTTTACTCACAGCCCTGTTCCTTAATTCATTAATTGGCTGGCACGGCATATTGAGGTTCTGATCAATACTGTACACTGTACCTAATACTATATCAGAATTAATAAGAGTAAAGTGAAGCAGTGTTGTTTGGCTGTTTTTTTTGTCAAATGTGTTAATTATAACATACAATAATCACCTTATTGCAGTTATTTAAATTATTTGAGGAGACGTTGAACTCTGATTCACAGAATGCATCGCGGCCTACAAACATGGTTGCCACGGACTACACCTACCAACACACACACGCTCCATGTCACCTGATTACTGACTGTTTGCACCTGGACTTAATCACACGCGCTCACAAATAAACACGCACACACACACACACGCACGCACACACACACACTATAAAACCCACCCTGCATCCCAGTTGGCATACTTATACTATGGCTGCGCCCGAAATCGTGTACTACCCTACTATACAGTAGGCAAAAAGCAGTACGCCAGAGTATGAATTCTCAGTAGGTGAGAAACTGTAGGCGAGAAACACCAGGATGGCTTACTGCTTCCGGCGAGATCTTGCAGTGTGCAACCGATGGACACTACGCTAGTCAAACATCTCATAATGCAACGGGACTGGTGCGGATGAGCTCAGAAGAAAAAAAATCGCAGAAGACAGCGCCTCTTTTTAAGTATTAAACCTTGGTTAAACAGGACTTGTTTAACAGTACCTGAATAAATTGTTAACTTTTTAAGGTTTAAACAAGAAAACAGTTGCCACAGCGTTTGAAATCTTTTTTGTTGAGCTCCATCATGCCTTAGCCAGCCAAACTAACGGCAATGAATTTACCTCAGCCTGTTGACACTTCCCACACTAAACTGCTAATTCACTTGACTTTCCTGATGTGCATTGGCGTTTTTACTTAAAGGCAAATTTTCTTCCATATACTTAGAAGTAAAAGTGCTCATATGCACAGTGTTAATAAATGGCTGTGTAGCTACATTATTACACTACTGTCCTGCCTATATTATAAATGTGGCATAAAGTCAACGGAAAAGACAATTAATAGCCAGATTAATTGTCATAATCCTGAAAGACCTGGTGTAAATTAATTGTTGAAGATTGAAGAATTCCAGCAATCACACATTCTAAGTAAAAAATGAAAATATCCATCCATCTGGTCCATCTGTTACAAAAGTCTCAGTCACTCTTATGCAATATCAAGAAATGCTGTGTAATAATATGATTATTGTATGTATTGTATGTGTGTGTATGTGTGTGTGTGTGTGTGTGTGTGTGTGTGTGTGTTGGCCTTATGGATTCTGTTTTCACTGAATCATGGAGGATTACACAGAATTCATTTGAGAGCATAATTTCTGTGCAAACATCTTGCACAAAATTGTGATAGGAAGTACTGTAAATCTGTGCTGGCATACATTTCAATTTCACTTGTCACGATGAGTGGTATTACTCACGTTTCTGCAGATTAGCCTTTGAAATTTGACCATCAATAAATGTCTACTAGTTTATGCAATGCTAACATCTGAAATCATTTTTTCACTATTACTGTTTTGTAGACTATTTCAGACTTCACTGGTATTATAGTACAAAATATATAAGATTCTTGTATCAGTTGTTCTCAATATGTTCAGTGTGTAAACATGAATGGTGTATATATGTTTTAAAAATGGTTTATCAATAAGATTAATAATAGCATTGAATTTGTCTATAATTGTATTTTAGACACTATTCTTGGTCAAGGTTCTGACATAAACAAGTAGTCCATGTGTCGTGTTATGTTACAAGAATGTTTTGCAATGTATATGTTTCATTTATGGGCTTAAGTTGTAAACTGTATTTGGTACCATGACAGTAAATTTGACTAGCGTGTAATAAAACTACTATTGTTATATTAAACTCCACACAGGCAAATATAGTGGCTGTGGGGTTTTTTTCCTGGTCCATAAGAAAGCTTTCAACATGTAAATGAAAGACACCAAAACAAACAAACTGAGAAAGTCATCATTGTGAGCAAGCATGGGCTGAATGAATCAGAGTTGGTCATTTTAATTATTTTTAATTGGAACAGTATTATATAGACAATAATTTAAAATATTTTATAAATATAAAGACATGATGAAAACCTTTTAATGTAATACAGGATGTCCCAAAAGTCTCCATATATATATATATATATATATATATATATATATATATATATATATATATATATATATATATATATATATATATATATATATATATATATATTTAGCCTTTAAGAATGCCTTTGACAAAAGAAGAACGTATTGAAATGATTCTCATGGTTGGATCGGGAATTTGTCGCAAGGTTGTGATGGACTTTTAACAGGAAACATGGCAAGCATATCACACACGACACTGTTGCCAAACATATTAACAAATTCAAAAATACCGGAAACGTTGCGGACCAACCGAGAAGTGGACGTCCACAGACATCCACTGACGAAGACCCTGTAGAATAATAATTAAAAAAAATTCAGAAGCATAAAAAACATTCTAAAAAAATCCTAAAATGGGAGTGTTTAAAATAGAATTAGGTTCAAACCCCTAATTGAGCGACTTGTTTTAACAGCAGCTCTTTGACGTGGCTCTAATCTTCCGGAACATTGTACTAGCTCCTCCTGTGTTCATCTTGTTGCTGCTCTCGCCACTGTTTAGTCACGGCTTTGTGCCAGTTATTTTTAGAACGGTTCTCATGGTGCTTCCTTTTTTGAAAAGAGACAAACCCTACCTGCTGACTATGACGGATGGAGAGGTTAAATTACAGAGTGACAGACGCAAACCAGAGCTGTCACCTTTAGCTGAGTTTGTAATTACACCGGTGTCTCGGTTGCATGAGAAGCCTGTGAGAGGTTCAGGTCTCCACTGATGTAGAAAAGATGAGAGCCACGACCTGTGGAGCTGTTTCAGCAACACGTTCTGCACTCCACTCAATCTGTGTTTAACCTTTAATAGGATGTTTGTCACCTCAATCCATTCTTTCTGCTATATTACATCAATTCATGTCAAGCTTTGAATGTATTTCAGAGCATATTTTTTATTGGTACTGTTCTTTAATATTGCGCTGAAAATCTGGGTTCAATCTAATTTTCCCCCTTTTTATGCTATTGGACACACTTGTATATGTTTTTATTTGTGCCAGTTTTTTTAAAAATCCGTTTTAGTAGAAATACTAAATGAATGTGTGAGCGCCGGAGGGGAAAGAATGAGTATTGCTTTGTTTGTTGTCTGTGTGTATAATTAATGGCCTATACTGGAAGTCCTGATGAGTCAGATTTGCCTTGAGCCTGTATAAATCTTTTATCTGCACCGGCTGTGAGATTGTCAAGCTTTACACTTAATCTCTGGAATGGTTCAATATTTCTACCCAGGTTATTTCTCACATAGTCGATTCAGTTTCCAGGTTTTCCTGGTGTTGTATTGTTACAACTGGAACATAACATTATTATTTACCATCTTTACCATAATGCCCAAGACATGACTCAGTGCTAATTTAGTCCAGATTTACGCTTCAAACAAAAGCGATACACGGCCATGGATGGGTGTGTGTGTGTGGGTTATGCGTCACTCTGTGTGTGCGTGTGTATGGAAAGTGAATGAATAAATGATTGGCCAGACACAAAGAGGCAGCTGCTCTCTGCTGGCTTCTAAAGAGGCGCTCTGATGAGGTGGGGAGTTAAGAAGTGGCAAGTGTCGTTTACACACAGCCTGGAGTCTGTTCAGCGGAAGAGCTCAGTCATCGCTGCTACTTAAAGGGGCTTCATGCCCGCGCTGTAATTAGCTGAGTCCCACATCGCTCAGCGTGTGGTTTAGGAAGCCACAGGTCTGCACATGCTTTGACAGGAATTGAAAAAAAAATAAAAAATGTGCTGCCTCCATGCTGGCTACCAAGGCTCATCTTGGATGAAAGGCAACCTGCCGGCACACACCCCGGAAAAGCAAATGAACCTCAGAGACGAATGTCCACATGGATTACTGCATGCATAATCATCAGATGCTAATCGCAGAACACAGTTGCTGGTGTTTAATGTGTTAATAAGCCCCATATTAAATACATTCAATATAGGCCTTGAGATGAATCTATTTTATAGGAGGCAAACCAGAAATTGAATCGTGTCTAGAGAGTTCTATAAATATAACCAATCATGAATTGACCTTATAAGGGATTTTGAAAGGGTGGGAACCCACTCGCTGACTGACTGGCTGACTGATCCCCATCGCTGAAACACGGTGGCGGCTGGTTATGATTATAGATGGGAAGGCTAAAATCTGTCAGTGGCTCAAGAATGAAACTATCACAAGGTCTCAGGGATGGTATAATAAGAATGTAGTGTTTCGTGATTTCTATTTTTTAATTAAATGTTTCATGTCTGTAATGTCGAGCTGGCTTCATGCCATGTTTCCCTCTGAATACCATACAGGTTAAACACGTATAAACTGCTGAAATGATGGCTCTGTCATCTGTCCTTTTGTGTAATTTGTATCTTGATTGGACAGTGTGCTTTTAGTCTATCTCCTGTATACTTAGGGTAAAAACTCACAACTGTATTCTCAATCACTGCTAATGAGGTGTAATGGATGTACCTGCAAAACGAGCTGAAAAATATCATCTGAAGATCTGGGGGGTGCTTCACTCTGTGTTTACAATCACCTGATATTGCTGTCACTGATAGACTGTATGAATCTACTCTCTGGTCTAGAAAGAAATCACATCTTCATAACACTGTGTTTTTCTTATGACCATTTGTGGTGCTTTTGCACTTGGTTCCACAAAAGTCCAAAGTAATACACTTTAAGACATTTGTTAACACCAAATAATCTAATGTGGATGCAAAAACCTTATACTGATCTCTTTTTATCTTTGGAAACACGGGACATTGGGAGTCATATTAGTCACCCCTGCTGAAATACTAATTAGCCCCTGCCAATTACTATGTTGTGTTTATGCACTGTCCTTTACTGTGCCTATTGTCCTGTTTAGTAATTGTTGTACTGTATTGCGTTGTTTGCACACGTGCACTTCATGTAGTCATGTAGTACACTTCATGTGTGTGTCTTTGTAGTCTTATTTAGTTCTGTGTAGTCTCATGTAGCTCTGTGTTGTTTATGTAGCACCATGGTCCTGGAGGAAGGTTGTTTCCTTTCAACATGTGTACCAGCTGTATATGGTTGAAATGACAATAAAGTCACTTGAACTTGAAGTTGAACTTGAATCTTGATGTGAATCTGTCTGCATGTCTCTATCCAGGCCGGCTCTAGCCTTCTCGGTACCCTGAGAAATGCAAAGAAATGCTGTAGAGCAAAGATGCCTTCAAAATTATGAAATCAAATGTGTCTACATTACAAAAAAAAAAAAAATACCGGAAAGAGCAGTAAACAGTAGTAAATGAAACAAAGTCAATATTTGGTGTGACAAAAAAATAAAAATAAAAATAGTCTTCAGTACAGTTTGTGCAGTTTTATAAAGAAATGAGCTGGTAAGTTTTATTGAGCATCTTGCAGAACCAGACACAGTTCTTCTGGAGACTTTGACTTTCTCACTTGCTTCTTATTTTTGCAGCAAAACCCAACAGCCCTCATTGTGTTTTTTGTCTGAAAAGTGTCTCTTACGTAATATGCTGCTTTCTTTAATGACATACAGACATTTTTCAGTAACATTTAATTTTGTGCTAGAAAACTAATGTTTGGGAATCTAAAATTGTACTGACTTGATAATGTAGAAGTCATAAAATAAAAAACCTATAACAAAGTTTGTACTAAAAATAAATAGGGTGCCTAAAACTTTTGCACAGTAGCATATAACTCAAAACGTCATCAGACAAAATTAACAGAAAACATAGTTCTAGAGAAAATGGAACATCCCCACTGTTTATATAACAGTAGCTACCCAGTTACTTTGAAATATGTTGAAGCCAACTCTACAATTAGAGAGTAAATGTCGCAGGTGGGGTCGTGTTTAGCACCGATTTCTGCACGTGACAGAAGGATAATAGCTGATGCAGCACACCTGAACCCCAGCTAACCCATTTTTGCATGTCCTCTCTCCCCACAGTCTCAGGCTGTGCAGTAATCAGTCAGTGGCTGTGACAGCCTACAGATGAATTACACTACAGAGATTTTGAGCGAGCTGGAAAGTATTTTGTTTTGTGTGTGTGTGTGTGTGTGTGTGTGTGTGTGTGTGTGTGTGTGTGTGTGTGTGTGTGTGTGTGTTTCATGTGGCTGCAAATGAGCCCAGGTCTGCTGTGTTCTCTGTGCAGGATCTTGCTGAGTTTGTTACATTAGCAATATCTATCAAAAGAAAAAGTTAAGTAAATTGTAGAAATTAGTATCTTGATCATTTCTGGTGAGATGGATGGTTGTGGATGCCTCTTTGAGGTGTAATGTGTGTGAAAGATAAGTAGGACACAAGTGGGTGTAATCAGTGTCGGGTTTTTTAGGGGATTTCCAAAAATTGTCATCAAAGTCTGTAGCGGCGCTCAGAATACATGTAGGGAACAGTAAAACAGGATAATCTATAATCAGAAATCTTGAAAAAATGCACTGGTAATAACCAGGAAGTGCATCAAGAACAGGAAACACAGTCAACGAAGGCTGGGATTTAACACGAAAATAGCACTAGGGTTTTGCAAAGTTTCACAGACACAGCAATGTATAAATGAGCAAACTACTCACGTACTAATACAATAGAGGGACCCACATTAGGGTAATACACCAATGACAAGATGGGGGACGACGACGACAGGAAAATAACAGTAATGAACACAAACATGAGCACATGGTGCTTGTCACCATGGGAACCATGATGTGAAGGGGGAATCTGTAACATGAGGTTATGTTACCTGTTTTAGATCACACACTTGTTTCCCCTCTGTTTTCTAGCTAAAAGCCACAACAAATGATAATGTCACTCACAGCACTAAGAAGCATACATTGGACTCTTGAGTAGCGCAACAGAAGGCATTCACACTATTGCAAGTTTGAATCCTGTCAATGCCACAGCCAAATGAGCAAAATGGCCATGCTGTTGGGTGGGAGGGATGGCATATCCAATCATGGGCATCTGTGAGCTCATAATGTTGAAGAGGGTAGATAGCGCTTTCTTCGGGGTGTTCACCTGCTCTGTGACGTAGCATGAGCAGCAGTTTGAAAAGATCTGGTGGTTGGTTTCATGTCTCTATAAGGGAACACATGCTATCCTTCACTCTCCCTGGTTTCTAGCTGTCGTGTGACGGGAGAGCTAAATAATGGGTGGGAATTTCCATATGAACATATTGGGAGAAAATCGAGTTTTAAAAAAACATACATTACTTTTTTTTTTTTTCTTTTTTTTTTTTTTTTACATTAAATCACTGCACTGAATAATATGTCTAAAGAGTACACCACTGTGAATACTGATACTGGTATTCCAGAGGTAGTGCAGCCTATTATTTTCACATACTACTGTATTACAGGTTGACTGATAGTGGATTTTATCTAAGTTGGGCAGTACCTGCTGATCAGAGCATGTGACACTCCGCTTAATAGTCCGCTATATTTGTGTGCGCTCTGCTCAATCGCTCACGGCCCAAGCGAACGCTCCACTATTGTACCGCTCACCCTCACCAGTAAAACAAATTCACTCAAATCCCACTCCGACATGAAATTTCACTGTGTTTCTGTTTGTAATACATTGCTTGAATAAATGCCTCAATTACAGTAGTAGAGATAATAATTATGATGTTTGTGGGTGACTTTCTGTTACAGGCTGTGTCTTTTATTAATCTCTATTAATTCTAAGTGCTTATTTCGCATTTTCTTCAAACCAGCATGTCACAAAGTGCATTCTGGGTTGAGCGAGCGGCCTGAGCGGAACCTTAAGAAAGGCGCTCTCCGCTCCGGTGAAATTATCAGCGCTCCGCTCCCCACTCACTGTAGTTATAACAGCCCATTCTTATTTTTCATTCTAACGGGATTCCAGTGAAGACAGTATAGATGTGATATGAATCACAGCAGCTAAGGTTTTGAAGACTTCCAAACAATCAGTGAGTCAGATATCTGGGAAGTGTTTAAAAATGCGCGAGTTGTGCGAATGCAATGAAATTGCAGTTGAAATGTTGACTAAAATTGATGTCTGTAGTGTGGGTTCTTCAGTATATATACAGTACTCTCTTTAGTGTGGGTTCAGTGTAGTTGTGCATCTGTAATATTATTTGTCCTGCATATGTAAGACTATTTATAACATGGCTTTCATTGTGAACCTGCTACTCATTGATCGGGTTGGTTTTTAGTGTTAACCATGAACAGCTATGGGGTTACTCGTAGAAAATGTGCTAGATTTATTGTGAGGCATTACTGAGGTATTCAGGCTTTTCAGTATCAACCAGGCATAAAACTGAAAAAAAAAAAAAAGAAAAGAAAAAAAAACTTTGTACTGAACTTGTACAGAAATGTGGTGCAGCAAGGTTTAATAATGAGTGAATATTTGTAACGGGATTAGATTATATAATGGGTTTGTAATGGGAATACATTGCTAGTTTATATTCATGTTGATCTTGTGAAACTGATTTTTTTTTTTTTTCTATGACTTTAAATCTTGATATTTAGGACTGAATTACTTCCACCTTTTTGTTGATGATATCAGTGGCAGTAATTGGTGTGTGCGTGTGTGTGTATGTGAGTGTGTGTGTGTGCTGCTTCCACATGTAGAGAAGGTTAAGTGGCAGTGCCCTGTGAGTCAGAGCTCCTAATCTAAGTAACCTTGAGGTGCTGAGATACAGAGAGGGTAAGCGAGTGAGATTGAGTTCTCTGAAGCAAGAAAAGAGCTAAGGGGAAGGCTGCAAACACCAAGAGAAGTTTGAAGAGTGTTTGCTGCTATGTTAAGATGGTAGATGAGACACAGAAAGAGTGAGAGTTTGAGGATGAATGAGTGGGAGAAAATGATGTTACAGGGATGAAACAAGTGTCAAAGGGTCATGCAAATGTCCACAATGAAAACAATGGTGGTTTGACCTTATGTTTATGAGCCAACTCATTTTCACACACACAAACACACACACACACACACACACACACACACACACACACACACACACACATTTTAATTCCTAGCTTTTAAGAGAAGAGCATATAGGGAGTTATGTAAATGTCTTATGAATGAAATTGTATTGAAACAGAAAAAGGTACTTACAGTTACCTCAGGCTTTTGCTATGCTTTTAGAATCTTAGTGCTAATTCTGAATATGATAATGAAGTGGACAGCAACAGTGTGCAGTGAGTAATTCATCGCTGAGAAAAACCCATTTCTCTCTCTCTCTCTCGCTCGCTCTCTCTCTCTCTCTCTCTCTCTCTCTCTCTTCAGAGTGTTACACCTGGACCAAGCCGCACTGCTGCAGAAGGCATAGCTACTACATGGAGGTCCACAACTGAGTACTTTTAGCTTCCTCACCTTCTCTCTCTTTCTTCTGTGATCGTGGGGGATGAGCTCAGAAGAAAAGAGCTCCACCATGTCCCAAAAGATCTCCTCTCCATCCCGCAGCAACAGCAGCACCTCCTCCAAACATGACAGCCGACAGGTGAGCATGTTCTGACTGAAAACTGAAAGCAGTTTAGACTGTATATACACTGATTCTTCTCTGGTACCTAATTAAAAGCACTTAATATTTAGCTAAAGGTGTATACAGAAGATTAGTACTTTTTATCTGAACCAATTCGTTATGTCATCTGTTAACATCAGTTTCCTTTACTATGATACTCCCCTGATAATTCCCTTAGTGAAGAAAATTTATCTGCACAATATTTCACAGATTATGAAAAATTTCCTGTGGAGCATTTTGTAATTTTGACTCCTACCACCGACAAGGTGAATGAAAATGGGAATGAACACATTGACCTTGTCTCCTTCCCACACAGCCACAACCTCTATTCCCTCTGTTGGACATACGAATTGCAAGGACAGACTAAACTCAGAATATAAACAATGAGTTGCACATGTGTGGAAGTGAAAACTGTTAAAGAAAATGAATCACTGGTGTCGTTCTAGGGGCAGAGAGAGTGGTACCATGACTGGAAAAACACCTGATGTAGATCAGCGAATGTAGGAATAATTTAAAAAGACTGTGACGTACCTTCAGATGAGTCTTGTGAGGTGTTGAAGTTTATGGACTTTCCTCAAAGTTTACATACAATGATTGCTGTTTTGGATATGCAGCAAAGTGGCACAGCGTTGCTCCCTCACAGCTCCAGAGTTCCCAGTTCGAGCCTGAGCTTGGTTTACTGTCCCTATGGAGTTTGTGTGTGTGTTCTCTCTGTGTCTACCTGGGTTTCCTCCACGTTCTCTGGTTTTCTCCCACCTACCAAAAAACATGCTGCTAGGTGGATCCACCAAGACCCTTACTAAGATAAAGCCATTACTAAAGATGAATGAATGGTATTTTTTAATAACAAACTAACGATAAGTTTCAGTTGCAGATAAACATATTGAATACCAGTTACTGATCATTTTGCCATTGCAATCAGCCTACACATATTTGAGATGATAAACAATTTGAGATTATATTTAGCTAGCTAACTTTTAGTGCCACCGTTCAGTTTGTTATTAAACTGCATAAACCAGTAGCAGA
The DNA here is from genome assembly GCA_023630585.1 of Cranoglanis bouderius. Classification (NCBI taxonomy): domain Eukaryota; kingdom Metazoa; phylum Chordata; class Actinopteri; order Siluriformes; family Cranoglanididae; genus Cranoglanis; species Cranoglanis bouderius. Next base: position 18,508,684 of record CM042544.1, read on the forward strand.
CCTCCCCCATTTATACTGAGCTGTTTCAGGTAGCTAGCTAATTTATGAAAAAGCATTCCTACATGCTTATTATACCAACAAGCCATAACTTTAGCATCTTTAATTGATACTTCAGTTATTGATGACAGACTTGTGAAATTTGCTCAATTGTAGCTGAGCTAGCTAACAAAGTTAGCATGCAAAAGACATTGGTTGACTAACCTTCATTTACATCTTGCCAATTACTGTAGAGCGACAGCATTATCATGTTTTTTAATTGTCCAAGATAAGCAACTATTTGGAAGACATTGTTTGGAAGACCCTGTATCTAATACACTGTACAGTGTATTAGATAAATTCTAAACTGAATTCATGTCTTTTGGAGTCTGACCCCTGGTAGCCATATTTGATACATCAGTTGAAGACAGCCAACTAGTGGGTGTCAGGTCAGCACACGCCGCAGACTCCATCTCCCAACATGCTTCACGGCCTACAAACATGGCCGCCAAAAACTACACTTCCAGGACGCAAACACGCTGCCTCGTTCGCAATCACCGGACTTCTGATCAGGCACACCTGATCCCAATCACACACACACACACACACACACACACACACACACACACACTCACCTTTATATAGAGACTTTCTACCGCCTGCCCTTCGTGAAGTATACACTCAATTCCTTTGTTTCTTTGACGTTACCAAGCCTTTGTATTTTGCCTGATTCTTCTGGTTTTGACTTTGACTTTGTTTTCTGATTTATGTGTTCTGCTTATTCTCCTATATCCTGTTTGTTGATCACCTGACCTCTGCCTGTTTCTAGTTTTTGCCTCTGCCTTACGTTTTGGATTGTTTGCACAGTGTTTTATTAAAGCTGCCTAACCTGCACTTGCATCTGTCTGAGTATCTCTAACATGACAGTGGTTTAACTTTTATTCCTTATGGGCAGCACTGGTGTTGTGCAGGGAGGGAAAATATACACAAAAGCCCAAGACCTTTTGTGCCAAATAAACCTGGCACAAAAGATTTGTTTGGCACAAAAGCCTGGCAAAACAGATACACATTGATTTTCTGTGGAGCCTTTGAAAGCAGACGATTGTTATAAAACACTATTAAAACCTGAAAACTTATCAGTAATGGACAGTAAAAGCACCTGGCATCAGATAACCTCATTACCCCTTCAAGCTACTCTCAAGAACTGGATCTGCCTTTCTGATGGCAGTGTGGGAGGAAATATATGATATTAAAACAACAATTGAATGAATCTAAAATGCAATAACAATAAATAGCCATGTCAATTTTGTATTAAACTTATTCAAATCTTAGCTTATTTAATTATTCATCTTAAAGCACATTTTTCAATATTTGATATGAATTATTCAGTAAGTGCATTAAAACTCATAGGAAATGTTTGAAAATAGTAAGACAGAGGAATTATTGATTGACAGACAGGTCCTGGGAGTTTGACGGGTTAATGGAAAAGTCTCATATGGCTGTTGGTTTCAATGTTGGTCAAATAAAAGTGTGTTCTGTCTTTCTAAATGTTTAGTATAAACATTCATGCTTTATAGCCTAGTAGAATTGGACAGCCAGCAGTCTCAATTTTTAGAATTGCTCCCATTTGTATCTATGCTTTATTTACTTGATTGAACTTATAAAAAGCAGGATAGGCTATCCTGAATATGAGACTGTAATCTCTAAGCTTATGCTTGAGCTGCATTTATAAAGCTCATTACTCCTAAGCAGAAACATGTTTCACAGATCAGTTGATTGACACCATTCTCTTACGCAGACTATGATCACAGAGTTTTTATCACAGAAAGGAAGATGGCCAGTTAGATAATGGCCATCACTGCTGAATGTGGAGGAATCGAGTTACTGTAGTTGAAAGCTGATCCCCAAGATTCGAAGCAAAAGCAATTCTATTTGGTGTTCAGTGCCTTTTTTTTGTCATTAAGGTGCTTTGGCTAAAAGAATTTCTGAAGATCAGAGCCTCCATTAGCCCACAGTCTGGCAGATAGTCGCATGCAAATAATAGTAGCCGTAACTTCCCCTATGAGGGAGCTCCATAATACTCAGAAGTGGAAGGCTCACTAGAAGATAGAATCCTCAAACCAGTGACAGAGAACCCAGAGGTGACGGTTTAAGGTAGTTAAGATGTATATTTATGATCATTCATGCAACCATTCCTACATCTTCAGTAACCACTTTATTATGTATTCCCATCTCGGGAATACACCTTGTATGGGACACCAATACATCGCACAGCACCGTTCACACACACATGTAGGGGGAATTTAGCAAAGCAAGTCCATCCACTGGCATGTTTTTGGGAGGTTGGAGGAAACCGGAGAACCCAGAGGAAACCCATGCAGAGACAGGGAGGGCATGTAAAATACCACACAGACAATAACCCAATCTCAGGATCGAACCAGGGATCCTGGAGCTATGAGGCGGCAATACTAATGCACAATGCATTTTAAAATAGAAAAAAAAAAACAAAGTCCTGACATCATTTCCTTTGAGATGCTGTTGTGTGGTCTGGAACAGGTCAAGCAAGATGCTCTAAAAATATACATGAACTGAAAAATCTCTAGAAAAGAACATTGTCCAAAATACCTTCCTGAAACTATGTAAGACTGTTCAACAGAAAGTGTTTTATTAAGGTTATTGCCAATGAAGGAGGTTCCACTAGTTATTAAACATTAACTAAACGTTTACTTGTGGTAAGCACTGGCTTTTTTTCTTATTATGACTTAAATTAAGTAAATGTAAATCTGATTACATTTCAGGCTCAATTAATGCATGAATGCAGGTAATGATATATTAAGTAGTGAATGCTGCATTTCATAAATTTTTGTGGAAATATAGGACATCTTAATTTTTTTCCCAGGATTATCATAAGATATCTTAAGAAAAACTTAATCTACTGTGAATTACATACACCTAACATTAATCAAGGCTGATTTCTTTGTGTGTTTCTGTATGTAATCATATGCTTTGTTTGCGTACAGGACAGCTGGGAAATTGTGGAGGGACTGCGTGGCGGTTTAGGGAACGTTCAACCGCCTGAGAGACAGGAGGGCTTCATGCTGAAGAGACGAAAATGGCCCATGAAAGGCTGGCACAAGGTCAGTGTGTGTGCAAAACCACCTACTGGTCCATGTAGCGGTCACTTTCACTCACTTGTCCTCATGAAATCAACAGCCCTTTGCACAGTGGGTTTTAACTGATTGCGCCACTTGATGAATGATTGTCTTGTGTACTGACATAACACACACATACACACACACACACACACACACACACACACACACACACACACACATAGTGCCCTCCACTAATATTGGCACCCTTGGTAAATATGAGCAAAGTGCTGTGAAAAATTCTCTTTATTCTTTAACCTTTTGATCTTTTGTTAAAAAAAATTCACAAAAATAAAAATATAGGTGTGCAACAATTATTGACATCCTTTTAGTCAATACTTTGTGCTACCTCCCTTGGCCAAGATAACAGCTCTGAGTCTTGTCCTATAATGCCTGATGAGGTTGGAGAATACATGGCAAGGGATCTGACACCATTCCTGCATACAGAATCTCTCCAGATCCTTCATGGTCCACGCTGGTGGAAGATCCAACCACGGCCCACTTTAAGCTTTCTGGCAGAGGCAGTCAGGTTTTCATTTAATATCTGTTGATATTTGATAGAGTCCATGATGCCATGTATCCTAACAAAATGTCCAGGTCCTCTGGCAGAAAAACAGCCCCAAATCATTAAAGAGCCACCACCATATCTAATCATGGGCATGAGGTACTTTTCCATATGGCTACCTCTCTGTGTGCACCAAAACCACCTCTGGTGTTTATTGCCAAAAAGCTCTATTTTGGTTTCATCTGACCATAGAACCCGATTCCATTTGAAGTTCCAGTAGTGTCTGGCAAACTGAAGACGCTTGAGTTTGTTTTTGGATGGGAGTAGAGGGTTTTTTTCTTGAAAACCTTCCAAACAACTTGTGGTGATGTAGGTGACTTCAGATTGTAGTTTTGGAGACTTTCTGACCCCAAGACGCAACTAACTTCTGCAATTCTCCAGCTGTGATCCTTGGAGATTTTTTTTTGGCCACTCCAACCATCCTCTTCACAGTGCGTTGAGACAATATAGACACACGTCCAATTCCAGGTTGATTCATAACATTTCCAGTTGAATGGAACTTCTTAATTATTGCCCTGATGGTGGAAATGAGCATTTTCAATGCTTGTGCTATTTTCTTATTGCCACTTCCCATTCTGTGAAGCTCAACAACCTTTTACCGCACATCACAGCTATATTCCTTGGTCTTACCCATTGTTATGAATGACTAAGGGAATTTGGCCTATATTTATACCCCTGTGAAACAGGAAGTCATGGTTGAGCAATTTCCTGTTCCTTGTCACCAAGGTGTACTAAAAAAATGTAAAATATCAATGGGAATATACGTCAAATACAGTTTTCGGTATTTTATGAGAGTATTTTTGTGAATTATTTTTAAAACAAAATATCAAAAGGTTAAACAATAAAGACAATTTTTCACAGCCTTCTTTGCCCATATTTACCAGAGGTGCCAGTATTAGGGCACTGTACATCATCGTCATCACTGTTTTCACTATATCTGTAAATGTTGTTTCAGATATGTGCTTACTGGTGTACCCTAGTGTTTCTAACACTGGGTATGTGAAGCATTAGCTGATTACATACATAATAATAAGTATAACCTATACAATGCACTGCGTTAGACAAGCTTTACAGCACAGACTATAAAATCCTGTTGGATTTTTGTGGGTGGATGGCAGGTAATAGTTTCAGAATTGGAAATCTTTGGTTGTATCCAATAGCTTGTTGTAGAAAATCTGTTCTGAGTCATTATAATTAGCTCATTCTTGTAGGCTGTGTCAAGACAGAATGTGGAGAATTTTGGGTTTTTTTTTTCACTGTTGCTAGGTAATCAAGTGATGAGGAATTTCAGCACATTTATTTCCATTTTTCACACCCTTACCCATGCATAACAACTGAGAGTGCAGAAATCCTAATATAAGCAATAAGCAATATAACACAAACTTTAGAGAATACATGTATCACTTAAACTCTGAAAATGACCTCTCTCTCTCTCTCTCTCTCTCTCTCTCTCTCTCTCTCTCTCTCTCTCTCTCTCTCTCTCTCTCTCTCTCTCTCTCTCTCTCTCTCTCTCTCCACTCTCTCTCGCTCTCTCTCTCTCTCTCTCTGTATACAGAGATACTTCTTCTTGGATAAGGGAATTCTGAAGTATGCCAAGTGCTCAGCAGATGTGAGTATGAAGAATATCAATAATGCATGTGTCACTTTGCATATGCATCATCACCAATAGCTCTTGCTCACACACATTCCCTGTCATTCCCCCGCTCTCTATTGTTTTGCAGCAGGTGGGGTTCCACCTCCTCCTCCACCTTCAGCTCGTTACAGACGGGGTTAAACATGTTCTTTTCAGCTTTTAACTATAGCCATCATTCATTTCAGCCATTACATTCACCCTGATAGAGAGCCATCTATAGTGATTTAAGGAATACTCCCACAGTTTTTTTTTTTTTAGTTTTTTTTTACCTAATATCTATCTTTTACATCTCTAGTGTGTCAGTGGTTGCCACAGACACATTTCCCTGTACTGAAAATGGCACAAAACAACAATTTACTCAAAACTTACTTATAATGATATCCTAAGGGCAGCTTCAATAAATGGGGCTAAATAAATAAATGGGGGAATCAATAAATGTTTATGTGCAGCATGTATTTCTCTAGCACACTTTCTTTCATGAATTTCATGCACTTACACATCAGAGCCAGTGGATGCACATTAGGTTGAAGAATGCTGGCTTTAAATCTACAAACTTGTATACTCAGACTGCATTCTTACACAACGGAGATTATTTTTTTATATCAGGCTGTTGTGAGGATTGATGGTTAACCGGATAATCCCTCTGTGTTTAAAGATCGAGAAGGGCAAGCTTCATGGCCGCATTGACGTGGGTCTGTCTGTCATGGCCATAAAGAAGAAGTCCAAGTGTATTGATCTGGATGCAGAGGAGAACATCTACCATCTTAAGGTAAACATCAGTAAGATATCTAGTGAACGGGCCTCAGCTCAGAGATAACATGTGGAGACAAGTGAATACTGATACTTACTTGTGGTTTCGAGAGACTCTAAAATTTACTTTATAAAAACCCAGCTGAGATATACAGAAATTGACAAGCAGAGATTGCCATGTGATGAAAAGTATCAGTAAAACTTGCTTATTGTACTTTTCTATCTAACTACCATGCTTATTTTACTTAATGCACCTCTGAAATTGCTTCTTAACTGCGATATGATTTAATTTGTTGATGTACAGTATATCCTTCTGAAACTTTTTTTCAGATATATTCTAATGCTGGTGTTCACAACACCACAAAAAGCTCTGAAGCACCAGTTTTGATTTCAGGGGCCCTTTAATTCCTGTCAATTTTAATCCTAAGCAAATTCCTAATATAAGACAAAAAGAAAATGTATCATGTAATTTTGTGTGTAACATTGGCCATGTTGACTGATGGTAATCTTACGAGATTTGACTGTGGCCCCATGTGAAAATACATGCTTTATATAATACATTTCAAAATGTATTTGTCATGTCCTCAAAAACATGTCCAAACATTCTCTTGAGGTGCAGATCTGAGAGATTTGTGCGGAGTTTGTGACTGTAGTCTCTGTTCTCACAGATCAAGTCTCAGGAGCTGTTTGATGAATGGGTCTGTAAGCTGCGTCACCACCGGCTGTACAGGCAGAATGAGATCGCCATGCTGCCCCCTGAGAAACCACTCTACAGCCCTCACTTCCCCGTCACCTCCTCTCCTAGCTTCAACGAGAGCCAAGCTGCCAGAAAGGTACAGTTTGCATCTCAACCATGACTCAGCTCTCACAGCTCATGTGTAGTGTAATTAAATCCATCACTGGTTTATCCCACTGTGAGCTTGAAGGACACAGCAGTCCCGTCTGAAGAATACATGAAGTACTAAATATACTGTATGTAAGGAATAACACATGCCGAAGTTAATTATCCAAATAATTTTCTACATCCCAAACTGTTTTATTTCACTTATACCACAGCAATTTGCCAACAAATACATTTGTATTAATTAAAAAGATAACACATTGTACATTATATCCATGGCAGGAACATCCACAAAACAAGTTACTTCTTGTTATCACTTACTTTATAACCGCTACAAACAGTTTTTCTCTATCAAGCTTATCTTTTTCTTGTCTTGAAGTTAGTAAGGCAAAACAAACACAGCTTGTCATGTTACTGAGAAGTCCTCCATCCTGAAGAATTTCCTGTGTGAAAAGTGTGTCAGAATTACTGTAAGAACTGCTATTATAGAAAATTAACACCTCCTGACCAATCAGAATGAAGCTTTCAACAGTGCTGTAGTATAATAGATTATAACGAATAGTAGTAATTTTTGTTTTTTGTTTTTTTGGGACTCAGCGTGCTTCTCTTGCCAAGCAGACTTCTCTGCACTCGCCCATCACCTTCACCAGTCAGGCTAAGGTGGCTGCCTGGCTCCAGTGCTCTGATGACATGGACAAGTGTTCCAAAGGTGTGTATTTATATGTGTTGTATACACACATGCACAACTTACTATAACTGACTCTGACAGTGCCATGTCTGCTCATATTTCCTTGTTTTGTTCATGTTTTTATGTCATATGGACACCCCCCCACCCCCCATCTCTCTCTCTCTCTCTCTCTCTCTCTCTCTCTCTCTCTCTGTTTTTCTCCATCTGTCTCCCTCCTTCCTCTCGCTCTTTCTCTGTTACTCTTTCCCTCTCACCACAGAGCTGTCTGAGTGTGAGGCTCAGTTGCTAGAGCTGAATCACCTGCTGAGGAGTATGGAAGTTCTCCACCGAACCTATTCTGCGCCTGCTATCAATGCCCTGCAGGTCTTATTTTTCATTCCACAACAGTGTAGAGTCTGTTTTTCATTTCACAGGAACTACTGTATGTGCAAATCAGACATACCAGTAAAGGAAGTATCTTCAGGAAGTTCACAGTTAATGAACACAGTGTGGGGGAAATAGTCATAATAGTCAAAACGTCAAGAAGAAAAAAGTAGATTTGGCTTGTTTTTTTGTTTTTTTTGTCCGTCCCACTCAGACCTGTTGAAATGCATGTGCGAGAGATCCAATGGAGGTTACACAGAGTACGAGTAGGCAGAGGTTTAAAAGTACATCTTTGAAAGAAAAAGTGCAACTGCTCACCTAAATAAAAACTGTGGTAAAAGCTGAAATACAGATTGAAATTCTTCACTCAAGTAGAAAAGTTACTGATTGTACATTTGTGTCCCTTTCACCATGGAACCAAGGAACATGGACAAAACATTAGCTAAGGCCAACTAACAGCAGCTTTACCCCCAATCTCTTAAATATTAGATGTTACAGAACTTTTTGAATGCTAATAGTTAGCTGTCACAAACTGTACCTAGAAACAGATTACAGTGATGTTACATTTTGTCACTTTGAATCCTCTGAGACTTAATTCTTAGCAAGACAATATCACTCAGTTTCACATGCTTTCTAGCTTAGCATTTTAAAATAAAACACTATCATCAATTTAATGAATTAGTTTTACAAGTGGTAAAAATGCAGACTTGGGAAAGAGTGTGTCATTTTGCAGTCTGAAAAAGTTACCCAGGCCAGAGGAACACTAAAGGTAGTTTATCTTTTTACAGCCCTACATTAGTAATGATGGTAAAATGTGTTTGACTCCAAATCCAAATAATTGCCCAATAAAAACAAATGTGCAGAATCAATTTCCTCATCTCTCCTAATTAGTTTTTGCTTCTGTGATTTTTTGAACTACTGTACATCCATCTAAATAGACATTGCTTTTCGATCATAATTTGGCCCATTTAGTTATTTTATGGTCTATTAGTGCTCAAATAAATGTGATGGAAACCTCTTGTAAATTAAATATGTATTTCATTTCTCTACTCACAGGCATTTGCTTATGACAGCCCTAAAAAAGAAAAAAGACATCCCAGGAAATGGCGTTCCAAACATTACAACAAGGACAACAAAACTACGCTGCAGGTATTGTGCTTTCTTATCTCCATCCATACCAGATTAAAGGAAAACTCCACCCTGAACATAGTAAATGTGTTTATATTGAAATATTTGTGAAGTATTTAGAGTTGCTGGTGCTAATGTGTTGGCTGGTGTTGTATTTCTGTTATTCCTGTGAGAAGTTAGCAGTTATGCGCTTATGAGAGTTACATGTTACTAGGGAAAAAAATGTTCACCCACCTCAGGCTTGAGATGATTGACGATAGTATCCACGATGGCTGATAGGTTCCAACAATCACGATTGCTATCATTTTTGATGATTTAAACGTCTGTCAGAAAACATGGTGTCTGCAGTTTTAAGGTGGACAAAATTAAATTATGATGTATCTCATAATATGTGTTTCCTTTTAGCCTATTTTATAGGTCTATATGAACCTTATTAGCCTGTTGTCTGACTTCAGAGCAAACATCTTTCACTCATCCATTTTAGCTTCGCTTGTCTGTGCGTAGAATGTCTTTGCTCGTGAAACATGAACGGGGGCTTATATTGCGAAAAAGAAGTGGCTACTGTACAAGACTTCAAGAGTACATGCAAACATAACGTATATAATTTACGGTGCTGTGAAAAAGTATTTTCCCCCACGGTGTATATCTCATACTAAATTGTTTAAGAAATTAAAACAAAATCTAAGATAAACTAAAGGCAACCCAAGTAAACACAAAATACAGTTTTAAATGATAATATTATTTATTGAAGCAAAAAAGTTGGGCCAACTGGGCCTGTGTGAAAATGTATTTGCCCCTGTAGTTACTTATTCCCCAAATCTATGAAACCGCATTCATAATGGGATTCAGCTGGACTAGACACAACCAGGCCCTATTCAATCAAATCAACACTTAAATAGAACTTTTTCAACAGCATGAAGTTGGTTAAAAGGTCTTACCCAGTAACACACTATGCCAAAATTGAAAAAAATTCCAGAAATTATGAGGAAGAAGGTGATTGAAATACATCAGTCTGGGAAGGGTTACAAAGCTATTTCAAAGGCTCTGGTACTCCAAAGGACCACAATGAGAGCCATTATCTCCAAATGGAAAAACCCGGCACAGTAGTGAACCTTCCCAGAAGTGGCTGACCTTCCAAAATTTCTCCAAGAGCACAGCGATGACTCATCCAGGAAAAGAGCCAAGGACAAAATCAAAGGACCTACAGGCCTCTCTTGCATCACTGAAGGTCACTGTGATGCCTCCACTATCAGAAAGACACTGGGCAAAAATGGCATGGAAGAGTGGTGAGGTGAAAACCACTGCTAAGCCAGAAGAACATTAAGGCTCATCTGAATTTTTCCAAAACACACCTTGGTGATCCTCAAACCTTTTGGGAGAATGTTCTGTGGATTGATGAGTCGAAAGTGGAACTGTTTGGAAGACAGGAGTCCCGTTACATCTGGAGTAAACCAAACACTGAATTCCACAAAAAGAACACCATACCTAAGGTCAAGCATGGTGGTGGAAGTGTGATGGTGTGGGGCTGCTTTGCTGCTTCAGGGCCTGGGCAACTTGCAATAATTGAGGGAAACATGAAATGCTCTCTACCAGAAAATCCTAAAGGAGAATGTCCGGTCTTCAGTCCATCAAGTATAACTGGATTATGCAGCAAGACAATGATCCAAAGTATAGGAGTAAGTCCTAGTCCTAGAAGTAAGTGAAAGACTGATCTCCAGTTCGGAAGCATTTGGTTGCAGTTATTGCTGCTAAAGGTGGCACAACCAGATTTTAAGTTTAAGGGTGCAAGTTTTTCACATGGGTGATAAGTGTTGGATAACTTTTTTTGCTTCAATAAAAAACTGTACACAAAAACAGAAGAAATCAGGATGGGGCAAATTCTTTTTCACAGCACTGTATTTAAATTTTATAACGAGTTACAGCTTAGTTACAGCTAATACTTCATTATTTTTCTTTTTTAAAGACCAATATAATACACCAGTGAAAGCAGTTATAAAATAAATTATTATGAAATAAACCTTGAACGCCATTCAATATCACATATTGATCATAAATATTGGTATGCAATTTATTTAGTGTGGATTTTTCCTTTAAGACCGTCCAGAATATATTTATTCGTATGAGGACTGTTAATTCAAAGACCCATTTAGTCTAAGAAGATCCAGTGTGATATTTAACAGTATGAGAGCAGTTCCCACAGCTTGCATCTTTTTCAGCAATGGCAATATCCATACATGAATGTGCTTTTGTCATGCATTCTGAAGAAGAAAGCGCATTCTGAAAAAGACATAAAAGCCTTAAAAATCACAAGAGGTTTGCAAATGGCCTGACTCCCACTGCTAAAAGTGGTTTTAAAAGCTGAAATGAAGCAGACTTTCAGCCACTTGTATGTTAATGATTATATACTCTGTTCATCTAGAGCCATAATTGTGTCATAGGGGTTTATAACTTCAGTACCTGAAACATGCCACTTCCAAATAAGGCCACCACAGGAACCTTTTCAGGAACTCTTTCAGAAACTTTATGCATATTTGTTAACATGAGCAACCAGGGCTGATTTTAGTTCCTGGTTCATTTAGTTCCAGATGCCTTTTTTATTTTTTGTACCTGACTAGTGGTAGTAGCAGTAGTAATAATAATTATAATTGCAATACTTTTAATTTATATAGAGCCTTTATCAGGCTCAAGGTCAATTACAGAGTTCAACAAATGTATGCACATGATAAATAACAAAGAAACAAATTTAATAAACAAATAAATAGGTTTTAAGATTAGATTGTAAGTAAAAGATAAGATTTGTTTTATATTCATTCCCACAAAAACAAGCTCCAGAGTGGCTCAACAGAAAAACACTCTATCATCAATCACTCTACCCTATCATCCTGAAATGTTGAGTGTGAATCCTGACGATGTGAATGTGCAAAAATGTGCACATGAAAAAATGGCTTGAAATGTGAAAATATTCTTTGTGTGGGCAAAGCACACTTAACTCACACTTTCAGGGTTGGGGGTAACACACACTCACACTTTCAGGGTTGGGGGTAACACACGCTCACACTTTCAGGGTTGGGGGTAACACACACTCACACTTTCAGGGTTGGAGGTTCAATTCCAACCTCCACCCTGTGTGCGTGGAGTTTGCATGTTCTCCCCGTGCTTTTGGGTTTCCTCCAGGTACTCTGGTTTCCTCCCCCAGTCCAAATCCATGCGCTGATTGGAATTCACAAATTGTCCATAGTGTTTGTGTGTATGTGTGTGTTTGTGCAATTGTGCCCTGCGATAGGTTGGCACCCTGTCCAGGGTGTCCCCTCCCTCGTGCCCCGAGTCCCCTTGGGATAGACTCCTGGCTCCCCGTGACCCTGTGTAGGATAAGCGGTACAGAAAATAGATGGATGGATGAAATTTCTTCCATCACTTGCTCCATATTTGTTGTGATATTGTAATATGCAGGAACTTGTTTTGTTGTTTAGCAGAGTTCAGGAACATTTTACTTCCTCAGGAGGTTCTGGAATCTTGGTGGACACACAACTACAACAAACGTGTAACCAGTTTGTACTCCAGCAGACAACTGAAATTTCTTGTTTCTGTCAAACTCAAGCAACTGTGTCACTTGAAGATATGGTCCATTTTTTTCTACACTAATGTGCTGTCATTTCCTGTCTCATCATCTTGCAGGTCCCCAGCTGTATCTCCTCAGGTTCCGTGCGTCTCCACGCCTCCAATCCCAACCTCTCCTGTGCTGATCTGGCCATTGAGAAAAACTATCCAGAGCTCCTTGACTTGCCCATAGACGTGTCCAAACTTCAAGAAGATTTCTGCCGTGTGGCCAGCAGCTGTGAGTGCTGCTGATAACCATTTGTAGTATTTCTTTATTACAAAAGCATCTTGCCAGTATAGTTTGTCAAACTGCAATCAAACCTCATCTATGTCACAGTGTATTCAGAGCACTCAGTGGACTTCATTCAGGGAAATCTGACACATTGCGTATTGCGCAACAGCTGCTAATTGCAAATACACTGTCACAGTTTTCTCTCTGATAAATCCGGGGTCTCCTCCACCCTCGCGTGACAGCTACTCCGAGTGTGAAACATTCCAACACGAGCAGTGAAGCAGCAGACGCCTGTTGTGCTCACACTTTTGAGGGTTTTCTTCTCCAGTCTGAGCTCTGAGAGAACAGCTGTTGGATTTTTGTTGTTGTTCTGTTTTGTGTTATACAGTGTTTAATACTGGTAGACTCTGTTAGAAAGAAAGCATGCCCTATAGTTGCAGCTGTAAAAGGATCATTTCCATGTAAATGCAGGCTGCAGAAGAAGTTAATTCTCTCATTAGAATAGCTCTATATAGGTACAGACCTAAAAGTCTGAAGCACTTCATGTTGCTGGATTCATTTTTTCCGGGGACTCATAATTTCTCATTTATGTTTTATTTTAGTTCTTTAACTAATATAAAAAGATCAGACAATCTGTTGTGTTTGTGTATGAACAGTGCAGCAAGACTATGTTATAAATCCACTTTATTTGCATCATGTGTCACAATTAAACCTAAACTAATATTATTAATATGACACAGGCAATTTAAAAATACATTCTGTTAAAAGCTGTGGTAAGTTTATAATATAACTATATATTTTATTAAGTTTGAATGATGCGCGGTCCTGTCTAGGCCTAAATGACTTCTGATTAACGGTTTTCTGAAAGCTCTGACTCAACAGTGTGTGGAGTGACTTTAAAACACAAAATAAAAACATGGGCAGTCTGTCTGTCTGTAAATACTCAGTCTGTCACTGTAAGTCCCTAACTCGAGTCACTTTGTTTATTGATATTTAAAGCAATCAAGTAATTTTGGAGGATATATATGATCAACATATATGAGGCCTTTTAATGATAAGGTTATATCTGACAATTCTAATATTTTAAGATAGTGAGCCATAAAGCTTTGACCCTCAGTAAGATCAACACGAATACAGTTTGATATTTTCCATACTTATACATATTTATAAACTTCTTTTTTGCTCCACAAATCTCATAGAGAACCGTACATGGTCTCAGGATTTTTATGATACTTGTGCAGAATCAAGCCACAGATTTATATACGACTCACACAGGAAGTTGAATGTGTATATGACTGTACACATTCAGTTAGGTATAAAGATTTTTGAATTTGTTTGTGATTCCAGTGCACACTAACCTGAAGTCGGCTCTGGGCTCCTTGATGTCAGAGAAAGAGAAACTGAGGCAGATGATGGAGCAGGAGACATGTACAGCTCCTTCTGCACAGCTCTTGGGACTGAAGAGTGCTCTGGCTTCTGTAAGCCTGCTACACACACACACACACTTGCTTTTTTTGCATTGTCTACACTGCATGCGCTTTTTAACACCCTGCTACCTGTATATTGCTTTAACTAGCTGGATACCTTAAATGCTGTAAGCTTTCTGGCCCAATTAACAATTGCATAGTGGGATTTGTGTTGATTTCACTGTTATGCTATGTAATGACTGCCTCTAAATTATTCTGCTAGTCAAATGTAATATGAACTTATACATGGAACAAGTTTTTTTTTTTGTTTTTTTTTTTTTGTTTTGCTGAGCGGATTGCTGAGCTTGTTGACCTAGAACAGGGGTTCCCAAAATTTTGAGCAAACTTTAGGCAAACAAACTCAAATGGACAAAATGGAATGGAATTTTCTGTGACTCCAAGCTTTGACCACCCTACTTTTTTAAAGATTTATAATGTAGGACTATTGTAACATTTGAACATTTAACCATTGTAATGTGTGATTAGAGGCAGGATGAAGAAGCCTTTATATGTCACATATACATTATAGCACAGTGAAATTCTTTTCTTCACATATCCCAGCTTGTTAGGACGATGGGGAAAGGGCAAGTGTGTAAACTACTGCAAATCCAAAAATCACCACCATGTTTCCAGGCACTGGTCAAACACAAGGAGGCAGCATCAACTAAGAATAATCTATAATCATGAACAGGAACACAAACAAGGGTCAAATCTGGAATGTACTAGGCATAGAAAACAAGGGTTGGAAATGCAAATTAAATGGACCAGGCTTCTTAAAGAAACACAGACCCAAGAGGGTATAACTAGGCAAACTAATGATGAACAAACACAAAACAGCTGGAGACAGTCAGGTGACATGCAAATAAAGAAAGAGGGACGGAGACTAGACTGGACCAGGAAGTAAAACCAAAACATCACAATGGCTGCGTCTGAAAACTCATACTGTGACAGTACATACTGCATTCGATTCAATACCTACTGCTTGGCCATTGATACACTACATACTTATCAGTATAAGTGGTAAGCATGAATACAATCTGGACGTACTATGCGGCGCGGATTCTGACAGCTCTTCTACGCCAGTCCCATTGTATTATGGGATAGCGCAGTATCCACAGTGTCCAGTGGTTCCATACTGCAGAATCGAGGTGGAAGCAGTAGGTCAACCGGGTATTTCTCGCCTACTGTTTTATCAATACTGAGAATTCGGACATACTACTCCTTTAGCGTACTGCTTTTCACCTACTGAGTAGTAGGGTAGTAGGGATATTCAGACAAAGCCAGTAGGTGTGTCTCAGTCAACTCCCTAGTACAGTAGTCAGGGCATTGATCAGGGAGTTGGCCATTTTAAGGGATGTCTCAATCCCGAAATCCTTCCAGTGCACTGGAACATTCACTCCCTAAATATCCCAAAATGCACTGCAAAAACTAGGGCGCATCGATGCTCACTATGTTCCCTTACTGGAAATGACCTCATGTATTTTGAAGCCTTTCAGCTCGAAAAGAAATTGCAGATGATCTCTCAGCCAATTTTGTCTACAAATGTAAGCAGCTTGTTATCATTGTTGTAGCTCTCAAATAATTACTTAGGAAGCTAGGGAGCTGATCAAGACACACCCGGTATAACTAGGCAAACTAATGATGAACAAACACAAAACAGCTGGATACAATCAGGTGACATGTATATAAAGAAAGAGGAGCAGAGACTGGACCAGGAAGTAAAACCAAAACATCACAATAAGAGTTTGAGCAGCGCACTTCATGATGGGAAATGTGCCAAGCACTGAGGGGATTTGTGACAGTCATATGTTAGTAACACGTGCAGCATAAGTGACTAAGAACCAGAGGAACATTTCTTGCACTGACTTCCCAATCTAGTGGGACGGGGTGAGCTTGACACAGTTTTTCAAAAGGTCAGAAAGTGTGTTTGAAAGCACGCATCTCATTTCCCCTGTCATATCCAGCTTCAAACTATATGTAAAGAGTAGAATAGAGCATAGCAGAGGTAGATGAATGGGGAAATTTGTCCATTTTTATTCTTGAATTCCTACACTAGTGCAACATGACAGGACAGAGAAAAAGACTAAAATACCCCAAAAGAGATTATGTTTCTGTCACATCCCCATTTGTAAATTAAGTGACCCCATGTGGGGTCACGAACCCATAGTTTGGGAACCCCTGATCTAGAAGAATCATTGTTGCTCAGTGACTGACTAGTTGATGAAAAGTGCATCCGTACACTAAACCTACTCTAAAGTGTACAATAAAAACACAGACCAGCAATCCAATGATAAATTTAGAGAACAAACAACAACAAACTATTTCCCATCCACCCATTATTTGTCAAATTTCACTTCTTGTGCTAGGATAATTCCCACCACCTGTGCTAGAATTGGCCAGTAGTCATACAGTCATGTTGGAATTACAGTAATTACAGATAACAACTTAGAGATTCGACTTGGAGTCTTGGACATAAGTTATTTCTATGACTGCACACAACCATGAGCTAAACCATATTTTAGCAATTTTTTTTCCAGGCACAAAGCTAAAAGCTGAAGTGTTCACTGAAGTGTTCATGTTTTGTTATGAGGCTGTTACTGAAAACAATAGGGGATTTAAAAACCTGCCCCTGTTTCTCAGTTGTGTATAACGTCATTTCACTCACAGTTGAGTCAGAGCTTTCAGAAAATTCAGAAATCTCAACTGCTAATTATGAGTTTGGCAAAGATGCTTTTTTGAATGCTTTTTAGCTAATAATTACTATAATTCTGACATGACTTGCACTACTAAAACAGACTTGTGTCTACACTCTGCTATTTTGTACTCATACGGTGTTGTAAACATTTTTTTGACATGTCTTACTGTCTTTAATCAGGCATCAAGAGGCTCTGCTTATTAATTAGTGAAGAACCTTTGTTAAAGTGTACATCATTAAATGTACACTCACAGAGCACTCTCTTAGGAACACTGTATTAATACTGGGTAGGGCCTCCCTTTGCTCTCAAAACAGTCTCAATTCTTCATGGCATGGATTCCACAAGATGTTGGAAATATTTCTTTGAGATTCTGGTCCAGGTTGACATGATTGCATCACACAATTTCTGCAGATGTTTCAGGTGCACTTTCATGCTGTGAATCTCCTGTTCTACCACATCCCAAAGCTGTTCAATTGGATACAAATCCAGTGACTGGGAAGGCCACTGAAGAACACTGAACTCATTGTCATGTTCATGAAACCAGTTTGAGACGACTTTTGCTTTGTGACATCATGGTCGAAGATGGTAAATTGTGGCCATGAAGGGATGCTCATGGTCAGCAACAGTACTCAAATAGACTGAGGCATTCAAGCAACGATTGATTGGTATTAACGGGCCCAAAGTGTCCCAATAAAACATTCCCCACATCATTACACCACCTCGACCAGCCTGTACTGTTGACACGAGGCAGACTGGGTCCATGGATTCATGCTGTTGCTGCCAAATTCTGACCCTGCCATCTCTGTGCCTCATCAGAAATCAAGATTCATCAGACCAGGCTACATTTTTCCAATCTTCCACTGTCCAGTTTTGGTGAGCCTGTGCTTACTGCAGCCTCAGCTTTCTGTTCTTGGCTGACAGAAGTGGAACCTAATGTGGTCTTCTGCTGTTGTAGCCCATCCGCGTCAAGGTTTGGCGTGTTGTGCATTTTGAGATGCTTTTCTGCTCACCACAATTGTACAGAGTGGTTATCTAAATCAGTCTCGAACCATTCTGGCCATTCTCTAAGTTTTCTTCCACTGCAGACTTCAGGACAGAGGACTATGTGTTTTGTGGCTTTATGTGCTTTTTCTCAGTAAAATGAAAAGCTATGGGTTTTTTTTTTTTTGTCTTAGTAACTTTAAGAAAGAAATAAAGAGATGTTGGTGAGTGCATGTCTGTTTATAGCTGCTATAATATAATTGATAACAGGATGTTGCACAACTTGTCAAACTTTGATTAATAAAAAAATATGGTTAGCAAATTGGAATAAAACATTATAAGACATTAAGACATGATGTTTCATATGACAGTCCTGATATATTCCTTACTCAGCAACGTTTGCTTACTAGTTTACAGCCAAAGCCTTTTAATGCCTGATTAAAGACAGTGGGATGCATTGAAAAATACGCTGCAAAATGGAGACTTTTCAGTTTGAGAATATCTAGCAAAATAGCTCATCTCAAATGACAATCCGTGGCCTGGCAAAAAAGCAGGCTCATCAAGTTTTTTAAATACCCTGTTTTAATAAGAACACATCCAACACATGACAGTTGACAGAACAGTGAAGAATCTTTAGGGAACACTTTGCTCTGTGTGTGTATGTGTGTGTGTGTGTGTGTGTGTGTGTGTGTGTGTGTGTGTGTGTGTGTGTGTGTGTGTGTGTGCGCGTGCATGCATGCATGCTTATGCTGGTTCGCTTATGCTTATGCTGTTTGCTTTTGCAGGCTTTAGCACAGAACTCTGATCTGAGAGAGCGCCTCTGCAAGATACACGTAGAGTCGCATATCTCAGAGCCTGGCGTCCTTAAAAACTTCAGTACTGGCTCACTGCAGGTGGGTGTGAGGAATACACCACCACCAGCAGCACTGTTTTCTTATCTACTCACCTGCATCATCATCCCCACGTTCCAGGAAGAGTCACTGGCAAGGGTTAATCCGTTTCATAGATGAAACACAAGGCAGAGCTGACTCAGTCCTTCTGCTGCTCCCAGCTATTGTTAGCAGTGGCCAAACGTGTGCTTAGAAACTCTGACCATATCTGTGATTCATCAGGAAAGAATTATTCAGACCTGTGTAGAAGTGAAGTAACTTACTGGTACTGTTTCTTGAAAAGAGAAGTCTTATTTTAACTCAATGGGGGGAAATCTGTATTCACGGATTTAAAAGAAATAAAGTTTCTGGAATAATACTCAGTGTAGGAATATGATATTTATAGATTAAAGCTGGCTTTGACATGATGTGATTTTCAGCCTGATTTTGCTGTCACAGATAAAAAAAAATTATTTGGTCGTGAGCTCCCTTGTGTTTGAAATAGTGCCATTGTGAACATAGACATCTGACCACAAATTTCTATTAAAATCTCAGTGTGAGTGCTACTACAGTACAATGCTCTTCCAAAAGCCGTTAATAGGGCGTGAAACTCACAGGACAGCTACAAATACGGTAGTGGAAATGGCGAAATGAAAACTAAACATGATATTGGACCAATAAAATATCATTATTACCTCAAGCTCACTTTGAAGAATGTCTCTGTTTATACAATACAACCCTATTTTTTGCATGAGCCCCAATCACAGTGATTGATGCTGTAAGCAGAACAATTCTAAGTCTGTCACAAGCCTATCCTTAGAAGATCTTCATTGTATAATCTGACATGGAGCGCACACATTATCACACCGTCTGTTATAGAATGTGGTTATATTTGATAGGGATCGTCTCGTACAGTGAGCACCATGTAAAACCGGCTTAAGGAGAGATTCAGAATGTTTTTTTCACAATATTTACAGTAGGGCTAGTGCTTCTAAAGTACGTGACACAGAAATGACTTTCTATAGATACAGCACATATACAGTGCTGTGCAAAAGTTTTATGAACCCTATTTCTTTTTAGTACAAACTTTGTTAAAGATTTTTTTTATTTTATTTTATGACTTCTACATTATCAAGTCAGTACAAAAAACATTTTAGATTCCCAAACATTAGTTTTCTAGCACAAAATGTACAGAAAAGTTACAGAAAAATGTTTGTATGTCATTAAAGAAAGCAGCATATTACGTAAGAGACACTTTTCAGACAAAAAACACAATGAAGGCTGCTGGGTTTTGCTGCAAAAATAAGAAGCAAATGCGAAAGTCAAAGTCTCCAGAAGAACTGTGTCTGGTTCTGCAAGATGCTCAATAAAACTTAGCAGCTCATTTCCGTATAAAACTGCACAAATTGTACCGGAGACTACTATTTTTATTAATTTTTTTTTTTTTTCTCACACCAAATATTGACTTTGTTTCATTTACTACTGTTTACTGCTCTTTACGGTATTTTTTTTTAAATGTAGAAACATTTCATTTCATTATTTTGAAGGCATCATTATTCATTATTTTGCTCTACAGCATTTCTTTGCATGTACACAGTACTATATATATATATATATATATATATATATATATATATATATATATATATATACACACACAATATTCAAATGAGCAGAGAACAGTAAAATTCTCAAGTGAGTCAGTGAGCTACATATGTTCTGTTCCTTATCACAGTACATGATGGAAATAATACAATAACCTTTGGAGAATATTTCGCCATTGTCCAAGCAGTGTACTGTATTACTCACTTGCCTTGCAGAAACCTATGGCAGGTAATCTTTCTGTCATGTCTTACTTTATTTCATGCATAAGATTTGATATTTATTAATTGAATCATTTTAAAGTTGGTATTAGTTAAAGAAGTTCCTTGCCAACACATTGCCAACACCCAAACAGTCAAACTCCCACACATGCAAAACACATCACCATGCTTGGTATTTCCTGTGGTTTACTCTGTCAACAGTGTGCTTTCTGAATCAACACCTTCCTTCTTCACTTATTAACATGGCTTGCGGTACAAGCTTAGAGCTTTCTTTCCTGTTTAGAATCAGATATGCTTGCATCTTTGCTAATTGGGATTGGCCATGTTTATTCTGTAATAAATAAATAAATAAATGGGAGTAAGTGGTATTTGGTGAATAATTTTGCTTAGATCCATGGTACACATCTTTTCAATGTCTTTAGGATTCCTGTTTGACTCCTATGTACCTGGTGGAATGATTAAAAATAGACATTGTGTAAGAGCCATATATGCCTGCATTTCTACAAAGCTTTTGACTTGCCCTTACAGAAGCAGGAATCCTCAGACTGCTCCCGCCACCTCGTCCACCAGGCGTCCAACGAGAGCCGAGCTTCCATTACAGAGTCCCTGTCCGAGTTCTTTGACGCTCAAGAAGTCTTGCTTTCAGCGAGCTCTTCTGAGAACGAGGTAAGGAAATTCTTGGCCACTCTGCGAATGTTATGCCATTTTATTTTAAACTTACAGCACATGTTTTATCATTGTGTAGAACTATTTCTGCACTTCACCATGAGCATGATGTTTTTCCAGGAATATTACTATGCCGAGAGATACAGTATTCCCACCATCACTTTCCCCTCCTTGCTGAGGATGTGTGACTCATATCCTGGGACTAGGATAGTTTCTAGTTCTCTATTGACTGGTGTTTGATGCTTCAGCCAACAGTATGTTGGATGATACACTATAAACCAACCTTAGACATTCGGTTCTCTCTCGCTTTCCTCGCACACGTTTTCTTCTTTGCCTCGGGCAGGCCTGTCCATGCAGCTTCAATAGCAGAAGTAATGTGAAAATGGAGCTAATTGCTTGCTTCTAAAAATACCCTCCAAAGAGCCAAGTGAAAATTTCTTCCCATCCCCTGAGAGTCTGTCTCTCTCTCTCTCTCTCTCTCTCTCTCTCTCTCTCTCTCTCTCTCTCTCTCTCTCTCTCACTCTCTGTCCTCCACTCCTACTTTCAAATTCAATCATACAAACATGCTGCGCACACTTGAGTGAGACTTCCACTGTTATTAATGGTGGGTGGTAAAAGAGGAGCAGAGTGATTAGTGCTCCCTAGGCATGTGAGTAACCTGCTGTGAGCAGGAGGTGCTAATCTGACAAGACAGCGGAACTGCCATAATAAGGATATCTCTCTCTCTCGCTCGCTCTCTCTCTCTCTCTCTCTCTCTCTCTCTCTCTGTCTCTCTCTCTCTCTCTTGTTAGCCTTCAGACGATGACTCGTACATCAGCGATATCAGCGATAATATCTCCATGGACAACTTCAGCAACGAGGTCCAGAATGAGAGACCTGACTCAGGTGACTCAGGCATTTCACTTCATTTGCTCCTGTTCTTCAAAATTGTTGCGAATAAAGACCTAACCAGTTAAGAAGTACAAGCACCAAACATTTGAGATTTATTGTAGCGTGTACTTCTTTCACATCTCCGAGACAATTTCCGGAACATTCTGATACCCCAGGAAAAGTCTTCCTCATCCAATGAATCTGCTCTGCTTTTAGATTGTATTGAGAACGGTGTTCCCCAGGGAAATCGACGTTCTATGCTCCCATCTCCGAGCCCCAACACCAGCAACATCAGTCTATGGAACATCCTGAGGAATAACATCGGTAAGGACCTGTCCAAGGTGGCCATGCCGGTGCAGCTGAACGAGCCGCTCAACACCCTGCAGAGGCTGTGTGAGGAGCTGGAGTACAGCGAGCTGCTCGACCGAGCCGCACACACACAGGACCCGTTCGAACGCATGGTAATCATGAGGACATACACACGCATACATATACACATGTATGGTAAATATACGGTTGCATGGTTAATAAATAATGGAGCAATAGTGTAATAACGTCATAAGCATCTAGAACTAGATTTTTTTAAACAATATTTTATTAATTTTACTATGAGCGACAAGTGTCAATGGGACAGAAGAGATGGTGACTTGTACATCGTTAAAACTGGTTTGCTCCTAGAAAATCACATTCAAATTTCAACCGAAATCGTAAAACTGTAAAACATGTAAGGAATAAAACAGGGTGTGGGGTTGCTAGTGTGGGAAAATAATCAACAACAGGGTGGTATGATACGCTCTGACAGTCGATTATTTTCCACAATAGCACATCTCACTGTGTTTCCTTCTTCCACAACAGCAATTTGCCAACGATTACACATTCGTATTTATTAAAGAATGACACATCATACTTTTATCAGTTTATATTAACATTAATTTTGTGGAACTTCCTTGAAACAAGTTAGTTCCTTTTTCACTTATGCTATAGCAGCTATAAACTGTCACCCCCTCAACAGCCTCTCTTTTCTCTCTCTCTTAAGATTAATGAGACAAATGTAGTTATTGATAAGCTGCACAGCTCAAAACCCTCTGTCCTGTGGTGAAAAACCTTTAATTTATGTGGCGCTTCCACCATACAAATCCTTGTGAATTAGTTGTTACTATATATGCTTAACTTACATTGCAGCAGTGAGAGTATTATAGTCTGGTATTTTTATTTTCTGTATTTTTATGCATTTGAGCCTGCTCCTCATATGATTCCTTTCTTCCACATTGCCCAGGGCCAAATGCCAACCAAGTAAAATATTTTCCAAGAAGTACTGAATTTGATCGTCATCTTATTACAGATAGTGTATCGCTTCTCCTGTCACACAAATACTTTCAGTCATCTAAATTGTCTTTCTTCTTTTGAGTCAGATGTTTGATTACAGTTAGCTGATCACATTTACCATTACTGGAGCCATGCCTTTTAAAGGCCAGTCTGATCTAAGCTCATCTGACATCCGATGGCCATTGCCCATGACCGTGTCACTACTATAATGGAGTGATGTTTTCTGCGGGTAAAGTGAGCTTTGGCCAGCTCCACTTTAGCAGATCTACGGGACATTCAGACAGATAATGGAACTGGGGCTTGCTGTGCTTCCAGTAATATTTATTGTAAGGGTTTCAGTGTCTGGCTTCTTAACTGTGAAACTATCAGACAATACAAGGCTCATGTATTGCACTGTGTGCATGGATTCACTTAAATGCAAAGCTTTATCCCATTGATGAATAGACGTTTTTAAAGAAATTGTCTTCTCTGAAAAAATGTGTCAGTTAGAGCAAGAGTAATTGAGAAAAGTGAAGTGTTCAGGACAGTGTATTGGAGAGTTAATTGCCCAAGTCAGGTTAGTGGCTTGCATTAAGAGGAGCACAAAGCTCTCCGGTCGCTGCTCTATGTTCACTGAGTGGACCTGAGTGACCTAGCTCTCTCCCACTGTACCAGTGCTCCATTAGAGGAGCTTTCAAACTGGCCGCAGTCAGACACTGTGTGTGTGTGTGTAAGAGTACATCCAGTATTCATTACAGAGTAGAGGGAGCGGCAGTGGTGGACTATAATGGCTTAATGGAGATCTGAATTGTCTCTCAGCTTTTAAAGTGTTGATGGTTTTATAATGACCTTTACAGCCAGAGCGATTATGCTTCTCTTCCTCAAATGTCCACACTTCAGGAAGTTTGAGAGTGCAGTCATGACCCGGTGCCAAGTCCAGTTTACTGTTTATGTCATTATCGAAACCTCATCAATCTTACCTCTCAAGATGAACTTTTTCTGTCTCCGCCACTAAGTGGTGAAGGAATTATGTTTTCAGAATGTCCATCTGTCCGTTTGAAATTCCTGTTACCACGATATCTCCAGAGCAAGTGGTTGAATGTTTGTAGGATTTATATGGAATTATCATTGTAATTAGCAGATGAAATTATACGATTTGGGAATCGATCTAAACAGGGTCGAGGTCACAGCAAGGTCAGCGGTCTGAAATGGATTTTCTTCACTTACTTTCTGTTTGAAGTACATTTTAAGGGTATTTCTGGCATACACATTAGTAACAAGACTAGACGTGGTGGTGGTGGCATCCCCGTCTAGGCACATTGGCTTCACGTTCTACTTGTTCCAACTGCTTTTGTTTCAACTGGAGCAATGGTGCTCTCTGGTACTTGATGTATTTGCAACTGTTTTGGCTGAACCTGGATGGATACAGATCAGTGTCTAAAGCAGTGTTGTGTGAATGTGTAGGTGTACATTGCAACGTTCGCTGTATCAGGCTATGCTTCCAGTTACTACAGAGCAGGAGGGAAACCTTTCAACCCAGTGCTGGGGGAGACATACGAGTGCGACCGGCCAGATAAAGGATTGCGCTTTATAGCGGAGCAGGTATGAGTACATGCAGTACATGCTGGTTATATACTGGGTTTGTTTGTGTACATATTTACTTATGTCACTCTGAGGTCTGTCACCTATTTGTGTTTTTCTCTCTTTAGGTCAGCCATCACCCCCCCATATCTGCATGCCATGCTGAGTCGAAAAACTTCATCTTCTGGCAAGGTAAAATATCAGGCACAGGTAGATATGTTTATAATACAGATGAGCACTGATGCTCTGTGGGCAGTCTGCTCCCAAAGTGACCCTGGTGTTTGTGTGACGCATTCAGATGTGAGGTGGAAGAACAAGTTCTGGGGGAAGTCCATGGAGATTGTTCCTGTTGGCACCACTCATGTAGTACTCCCTAGGTAAGTGCTCTAATACTCTATTTTTCTGTCACTCCCACACGCATTAAGACCGATTTTGACATCTTTCCATGGAGTTTTCTATTTGAGTACCACTCTACACAGTTCTCTATGTGCACATGAACACATGCAGGTTTATCACCTGTTAGGACTGTCAGAGATGTTTACCATATGTGCGCCAGTTTGGGAAAGCCCATCGGATGTCACTGTGGCTGAATTCTGTTCAAGAGTCGAAAAAGGCTAGTTTTATAGATTTAGTAGGTGACAAAATATTTTGATGCCTCCACTTCTAGAAACCATAAATATATCTCACTAAAACGACATGGAAATAATATCATTTAGTATTTAATCTTGCCTAGGCTATCTTCCTGCAAAGATCATATCAGGTAAGGATCTAGTTCAGCAAATGTGGTGGTAAAAACAGGCAGTCAGGCTCAGAGATGCTGAGTACAGAGCCATGTGCTGGAGGTTTATTTTACACAAAAAGTCAAGGTCAAAACAATGCAGGTCAATAACAAATGTAGACAAAATGCAAACAAATCCAAATCCACTAGCAAAGGCAGGGTCAGTGGGCAGAACAAGGTCAAAATACCAGTGAGCAAAATCAGCAAACAGAGATTGGAGTCGAGGTGAGGAAAAACAAGGTCATACACAAGCTCACTATCCGAAAAAATATCTCAGGTTTCACACTATCCTGGCATCCTAATAGGCATACTTATACTATGCACTAAAAATATGTACTCTTTTTGTGAAGAAAAAGTACATATTTTGAGTGTGTAACAAAAGAGTATGCAAGGACTGGGACATACTGACACGACATGTAACGGAAGAGAACGTTGCCTAGTTACAAACACTGTCACCGTAGCTTTTCATTCATTATTCCTTATATAATTTATACTATATAGTTTTATTTATCATTCCCTTGATTTATTTTTCCACATTTTATTTACACCTCTCTAAAATGCGTCCTTGAATTCGGTGAAGCGAGCTGTCACAAAACTCCTCCTCCCTTGTGCAAGGAGTTGTGGGAAATATTAGCTGAAAAAGTGTCCACGGAGCCACACTTTGAAAATCTGCCGGAAATTGTAGACCATCCGGGTATCTTTGGTATACTCGTTTCAACATACTACGATTTGGGACACATTAATTTTCATCTCGGATACTATTTAGTACGGATAGTGTGCTAATTGAGATGCAGGACACGTGCCTTATATGTTTGATACCCAGGTAATAATCTGGGTAACCAAAGAAGTCATTCAAAATTCAGAGGAGGGTGCCTTCCGGTGGTCTGGAGGGGGATTGCCTGGGCTAAATGTTGCACTTTTGCTTAGTGTGATTTCTTCACACTGTGAATGTCATGGTTTGATCATATTGTTGGATAATTGCATGCCATAATGTAATGGACATAAGCCTAATCAATTCAGTGGCCTGTGCCACAGTCAGACTCCAGACTTTAAAATGCTGAAACTTTACTTCTGATTGAGATACATGCAAAACAGCGACATATTTACATGCAGGAAAACATCGTTTTCAGAACTGTATATATAGTAAATAACATCCGAATTTCATTATGTGAAGCGTTTTCCCAGGACACCACATAAATTCTGTATGAATTTTTATAATAGGCCTATACAGTATACGTATTCAGAGGCAGAATATCCACATTTGAATGTTTACCATCCTATTTTCTACTCTAACTCAAGTAAAGTAAGTCTATGGAAGGGAAGACTAATCCACAAACAGATGGTGTGGCTCCAGCTTTTCAATCCAACCATTGCAACGACACCTGACTTCATCACTTTAATGAGCTGGTCTGGTTCTTCAAACAACTTTTAATTGTGGCTCCTGCTTGGTTATAATTAAAACCTACAGTCACACCAGCCCTTTGTGGACAAGACAAGGAACTCCTAGTTTATGGGAGCTTTTGTTTGCTGCACATTTTCTGGCTGAATGCAATTTGTGTTGCTTGATTAGGGAAAGAGCAGCAAATAAATGCATGTTATTTTAAATGTATTTATACAGAGATTTTTTTTTTTAATTAAATAAATATAATAATATTTATATTGTTTATATGCTGATTCCTAAATGATGTTCTATTGAGTACAGAGTGCAGTAGTAGGTTCTGGAACACCATTATGTAGTGAGCGCATATAGGGAATAGGAAGCCATTTGGGATTTGGCCTATTTTGAAAGGTGCTTTATTTATTTATTTATTTATTTAATTTATTTATTTATTTATTTTTTTTAAAAAAAAATTTTTTAAATAACTAAATAAATAAATAGAATAAATAGTCCTGCATGACGATAGGAGATTGTATGTGGATCCTGGGTAGCCTGTGAATTGTAATTTTGTTAGATGTCAGTAAATATAAACCTTAAGTTTCATGGAACGGTTTTTACTTCTTTGCTTCCATGGTTTATGTGTTATGAACACATAATGTAGTGTTATTGCTTGTAACATCTTATTGTTAAGTTTTATATAAATGTTGGGCTAGTTAATATTGTACCTCTTTTAGGTAATCAGCATTTGAGTGTAATTTTAAATTCCTGCTTTCTTTCACAGCTTGGGAGACCACTATGAGTGGAACAAAGTGACATCGTGTATTCACAACATTCTGAGTGGTCAGCGCTGGATCGAGCACTATGGGGAAATCTCCATTAAGAACTCCAGCAGCGATATCTGTCAGTGTAAAGTCACCTTCATCAGGGTGAGCTACATTTCCCAACATGCTGACAAACATCCACTGAAATGAACTCCTTGTGCTGCGTAACCTCTATCTCACTCACTGTGAGACATGTGAGACATGTGAGACATACAACATTGTATTATGTTGAAGGATTATATAATAAAATTAGCTAAACTGTATGTGTGTGTGTATGTTTGTATGTATGTATGTATGTATGTATGTATGTATGTATGTATAGTGCTAAACCCCCTGTACACTCTGATTTATAGCAGCTGCTTCTGATTATCAGGAGTCTATGTATGTATGTAGTAGTTCTAGTAAAAGGTTGTTCATGTAGAGAAGAAGAAATATCTGTGTGAAGCAAATGAACCTAAACCATTTCGTCACTCTTGCTACTACAGAAAATGGAGAAGCATAGGCATGCTGTGAATCAATTCTCAGATTCTGAGAGAGCGAGAGAGACACTAATTGAACCCATCACACAGAGGGTCCACCCAGAGACAGACACTTCCTTTAGCACAGTGATGGGAGTGCTATGGTAGTGGTTGTTGGAGAATAGATATTGGCGGTGGCACGGTTCCAAAGACATGCCACAGCGTCTAGAGTTACAGGTCACTCTGATGAAGAAAGTAAGGGGAGAGGGAAAGAATGAGACAAATACAGGGTGAAAGAGATAGAAAGGGAGAAGAGAGGAAAGAAAGAAGTGATTCATTCTCATTATTACGCCACTGACTTAATGATGTCTCAGCAGTGCCATCTGCTGAAGAGCAAGGACGCACACTGCATGTAATCTGCCTATAGGCTCAAGCAGGAAAGCTGCCTTACTATCAGTTGTATAAAATCAAGGCCGTTTTTCTTTTGGATTGATGTCCTGTGTTTCAGAATGAACACTTTAAATTAGGCACATGCAGACAACGTGTTGATCTTGGACTGGTTGGACTGAGACGATGATCACAATGCTGATTTTTAGTTGTGTGCATTGCAGGCAAAGTACTGGAACTCCAGTATGAACGAGATAGAGGGAACTGTCATGGACCATAAAGGCAAGGTGATACACAAGCTGTTTGGGAAGTGGCATGAGGGTATATACTGTGGAAGCCCACCATCTGCTACATGCATCTGGAGAACCAGTAAGATTCACATACATATAGTTCAGTGCACATTTATTCACCTCCGCCAGCAATGCTGTAACCGAGTTGTAGTCAACTAGATGGTGTATTGCAGATGAAACAGAAACCGTTTAATGTAATGCAGTGCCACGTGCATTAAAATCAAGCATTCTGATTTATAAATAACTGCTAGAGAAGAGAGGTCTGTGTGACTGAAGCACACTGACCAGTAACATGATTTACAGCATATATACAAACAATATACCTTTTGTTTTTCACAGTTACTAAGTCACATCACTTTTTTTTTTTCTTGATGATTTCTTTCACTGATATAATAAATTGTGTATTTTATGGTAAGTCTAAAAAGCTTTATATTGTTCATGTAGATCCAATGCCTGCTGACTACGAGCAGTACTACGGCTTCACTAAGTTTGCTCTTGAGCTGAATGAACTGGATCCACAGACCAAACCTTTACTGCCGCCCACAGACACGAGATTACGTCTCGATCAGAGGTAAACCCATGTAACGTTTTGCATTTCTGCACATAACAGGAGTCTAGATAAGTGTTATTAATAAACACACATATTTGATACAGGGGTGGTACTGTTTATTTTTGTAATAAAGTTCAGCAATATTTTACTTTGAGTGTTATGTTTTCATTCAGTATCAATTTTAAATTCCGATTATTCGGTTGAATAATCTGTTATCGGCAGGTACTGCCCAACTTAGTTATCAATATCTGTAAAATCCACTATCGGTCGACCTCTACTACAGTGGGGGGGAAAAAAGTATTTGATCCCCTGTTGATTTTGTATGTTTGCCCACTGACAAAGAAATGATCAGTCTATGATTTTAATGGTAGGTGTATATTAACAGTGAGATACAGAATAACAACAAACAACAAACAACAAAAAAATCCAGAAAAACGCATTTCAAAAAAGTTATAAATTGATTTGCATTTTAATGAGTGAAATAAGTATTTGACCCCTTCGACTTAGTACTTGGTGGCAAAACCCTTGTTGACAATAACAGAGGTCAGATGTTTCTTGTAGTTGGCCACCAGGTTTGCACACATCTCAGGAGGGATTTTGTCACACTCCTCTTTGCAGATCCTCTCCAAGTCATTAAGGTCTCGACGTTTGGCAACTCAAACCGTCAGCTCCCTCCACAGATTTTCTATGGGATTACGGTCTGGAGACTGGCTAGACCACTCCAGGACCTTAATGTGCTTCTTCTTGAGCCACTTCTTTGTTGCCTTGGCTGTGTGTTTTGGGTCATTGTCATGCTGGAATACCCATCCACGACCCATTTTCAATGCCCTGGCTGAGGGAAGGAGGTTCTCACCCAAGATTTGACGGTACGTGGCCCCGTCCATCGTCCCTTTGATGCGGTGCAGTTGTCCTGTCCCCTTAGCAGAAAAACACCCCCAAAGCATAATGTTTCCACCTCCATGTTTGACGGTGGGGATGGTGTTCTTGGGGTCATAGGCAGCATTCCTCCTCCTCCAAACATGACGAGTTTAGTTGATGCCAAAGAGCTCGATTTTGGTCTCATCTGACCACAACACTTTCACCCAGTTCTCCTCTGAATCATTCAGGCAAACTTCAGACGGGTCTGTACATGTGCTTTCTTGAGCAGAAGGACCTTGCGGGTGCTGCAGGATTTCAGTCCTTCACGGCGTAGTGTGTTACCAATTGTTTTCTTGGTGACTATGCATAATCCCAGCTGCCTTGAGATCATTAACAAGATCCTCCCATGTAGTTCTGGGCTGATTCCTCACCGTTTTCATGATAATTGAAACTCCACGAGGTGAGATCTTGCATGGAGCCCCAGACCGAGGGAGACTGACAGTTATTTTGTGTTTCTTCCATTTGCGAATAATCGCACCAACTGTTGTCACCTTCTCACCAAGCTGCTTAGCGATGGTCTTGTAGCAATTTCCAGCCTTGTGTAGGTCTACAATCTTGTACCTGACATCCTTGGACAGCTCTTTGGTCTTGGCCATGGTGGAGAGTTTAGAATCTGATTGATTGATTGCTTCTGTGGACAGGTGTCTTTTATACAAGTAACAAGCTGAGATTAGGAGCACTCCCTTTAAGAGAGTGCTCCTAATCTCAGCCCATTACCTGTGTAAAAGACACCTGGGAGCCAGAAATCTTGCTGATTGATAGGGTATCAAATACTTATTTCCCTCATTAAAATGCAACTCAATTTATAACTTTTGAAATGCGTTTTTCTGGATTTTTTTGTTGTTATTCTGTCTCTCATTGTTAAAATACACCTACCATTAAAATTATAGACTGACCATTTCTTTGTTAGTGGGCAAACGTACAAAATCAGCAGGGGATCAAATACTTTTTTCCCTCACTGTATGTATTTAGCTTTTAGTGCTATACTGAGCTAGGGTCTGATTATAATACAATAACAGGGCACCTTTTAGTGAATGTCAGAGTAGTTTGTTTCGACCCCACATGCTTCATTTTGCATTTTTACTCCTCAGGCAGCTAATAACAGCAAGTTCACAAAGTGAGATAGCACTAATTCTAAAATCAAAACAGAAATCAAAGACATGTTCACGTTCTGCAATAGGCTCTTTGTCACTGTAGTAACTGTCTGTTTTGCTAAACATTTTTCCAGCAAGCTGTACTTATTTTATTTGTAGAATGTCATTTGATGAATGTTCCTGTAATCGATTCAGAATACAGAATATATGCATATGTCACTTAAAATATTGAAACGTTAGTGATACTGATTCAACACATGATAATTAAGCTTCAGTGACCGCCAAAGCACAGTAACCCACCAGTCCCACCACCCCCCAACTGAGCTGGAGACTGGGAGAAATTCCTTACAGAATATATTTTTATACATTTTGATAAAATGGAAAATACTATGCAACATATTTACTAATATATATATGCATTTTCCACAATGTATTTACAATAAGGTATATTGTTAAATATATTGTTATATATGTATTATTGTAGTACAAAGGCCAGATAGACACAAAGACATACAATGTACACAGCAGGGTGATTCAATACTTCACTTCACAGTTCAGACAGTGTCTATGTTTGCAGTTGTACTTCTTTTCTGACATCAAGTTGTAGCTTCAGAAATACCTCTGGCCTGCCAAAAGATGACGCTGCATCAAGCCTTATTGTATGCAAAGGTAAAGGGACAATGCCAAGTTTCTAACAAATATAAATATACCATCGATGTGTGTGTGTGTGTGTGTGTGTGTGTGTGTGTGTGTGTGTAGGTTACTGGAGGAGGGGAATGTTGAGGCTGCAGAAGCACAGAAGCAGAGAATCGAACAGCTACAGAGAGAAAGGCGCAGAGTCCTCGAGGAGAACAACTTGGCACATCAGCCACGGTTCTTCCAGTAAGAACCACAGTTTCCTTTACAGCGCAACGTCTATTCATCTTAGACACCCTGCTTATTAATCACTTACACATTTTAAAGCATTCAGAGACTACTATGAATGAAACAGCAACTACAGTGTAACTAATAGAGATGGTATGTAGTTGTGAAACTTAGGATTGTAAGGGTGTAAATATAAATTATAGCTCCTGGGAGTTTAAGGTGCAAACTACCAAGCCTTTTGTGGTTTGAGTGTTCAAGCCATAGACTGTATATAAAATCAATCTGTACATGATTTTGTGGATTTTTTTTTTTTTGTGTGATTGTTGCAGCCAAAAATGCTTGAATTTGCTGCAACTTTTTTTCAAAATGTGCGGTGCAACTTGCGGTGTTTTTTGTGCCTTTTTTTTTTTTTTGCAGAAAACTACTTGAATTGGCGAAATTGCAATTGTACGAAATTGTTTTGCACGGTCTTTCACAGTGATATTTGTTGGTAAATGAGACCTTTTAGCTGTACTCATGTTCGACACACGTGAATCGAAGAGGGTGTTGACGGAATGCGCGTTGTGATGACGTCACATGACGTCTCTTGGCCCAGATCTGCTGAAAATCTGCGGTAATTTTGAAAAATCGCAAGCTCCTCCGAATATCGTGGAGTTTGCTTCATTTTCAATTCATTTCTGTGATTGCAAAATCACAAAATCCTGAAGGGACTGTAAAATTAACTGGGTTCAAGTGGTTAAAAAGTGTCTCATATACCCTCTAGTGGCTCACTGCAGTGCAATATTTAATCCCACCCACATCTGTATTAGTAAATATCAATTCAGTTTACATTCTCAAAATATTTTTTATTTGCGGTTTGGCGGTTCTATCAGTCCTTCACTTTAAAATCTGCTGTGTTATTTTTCATTACAATAAATGTGATGATATTATTGGATGATGAGTCATGGTCTACTGTATATCCTCTATACATTCTGTGGGCCTGAGCTTGATCATTGTACATACCTTAAAAAAATTCCTTTAGCATTTCAGGAGATTATTTAGATTAGACACTTGCTAAAATAGTTGTATGGGTTTAGGATAAATTTCGATCAGATTTCTGTATGCTTAAATGTAGCTTTGGATAACTCTGTTATTTTTTTTTTTCCTTGCCAAAGATTAATCATTACCACAAACATACAAAACCATTCAATTACAAGGCCATAGCTTAATCCTAATATTTTTTTTGGCTTGATTCTTACAGGAAATCAAAAGATGACACATGGATCAGCAACGACACTTACTGGGACCTGAGGAAAGATCCAGGCTTCAGTAATCTGGATTGTCCAGTGCTGTGGTAAACTACAACTGAACAGCGCTCACTCACAAGCCTCTTCTTTCTCCTCACTACTTTCTGCTCTGACCTTCTGTGTATGGAAGAAAAGCACAGCTCACAGTGAAGAGTGGAAACAGACCCTAGAGACGAAGGCATTTTTTTTTTGCCTGATAATCAAACTGAAGAAGAACTTTACTAGAACTGCAACACTGTTTCCAGTAACTTCATCATATTCAAGCACCCTTCATTATGTAATATTCCATTTTAAATGCCTTAATATGCTTCTAATATATTTTACATTATGTTTATGCAGGCATCTTTCTTGAATGTCTTGAATTATGCAAACATAGCCCAGTTTGTCATCTGTATCACTGCTGTGTGCAACTAGTAGCACAAAAAATACTGACAC
This sequence comes from Cranoglanis bouderius, assembly GCA_023630585.1. Taxonomy (NCBI): domain Eukaryota; kingdom Metazoa; phylum Chordata; class Actinopteri; order Siluriformes; family Cranoglanididae; genus Cranoglanis; species Cranoglanis bouderius. The sequence goes on from CM042544.1 coordinate 18,543,125, forward strand.
ATACACTGTTGCATACTGTACACTTATGGTACAGAGTGCTACTGCAGACAGTAAAATGCTGTCCTGTCTGAAACAAAAGAACTTTGCGCATGCATGTCTGAAATATGCTGTCGTCTGATCAAAGTAACATTGTCTACCTCCTGAAAAGATGGTACTCTTGTGTACAATATGGGGAACATATTGGAGTATGAATTCCACACTTGTCTTATGCCTTATGGTCACACATATTCCATAATGTCTTTATTATAGCCTCTAATCATGTTTTAAAATTTAAAAAAAAAAAAAAAAAAACATACACACAACATGCATCACAATGTTGCTAGCATCTGATAAATAATCACACCGCTTTGTTTCAAATACTAAATAGTCACCACACTGCATTTGGATGTTTAGCTGAATGTTTCAGCTTTTTTTGTAATCTGTATCCATCAAGTTCTTCCTGGAAAAGAGAGCAACTGAGGAAATCACATTGACCACTGCTAAGTTTCCTCTCTTCTTCAATAAATCATATCTGTGACTAGCTTTTTATTATTATTTATTATGTTCTGATGCTCCATTCACTGAATAAAGTGATGCTCACTGTTTGATCCTGTAGTGTAGTTTGTGTGCTATTATTAACTGTTGTTCAAATGCTGTCAATTTGAACAATGTAAATAACATGGAAGCTATAAAGCATTGCCCTTGTGCTTTGGTGTTGAGTTATATAAAAACCAGAATTTCTGTTGTGATGTGTGAGGACTTCGGTTTATTGGTGCACAGAGCTTAAATATGGTTTAGACCTTTCGAGATTTTTATCTACTTGTCTTGGCAGAGATGTCATACAGGTGGGTTTGGCACCACCAAACTCTCAAAAATATTTTTTAATTGCAGGTTTAAGACCTGCAACCCTAATAGAAAACCACTCGATGTAGTTGCTGAATATTACAGATCACAGTCTGCATTTTCAGTTATTTCACTCACACTTGCTCTCCTGTTTTTCTTTACACATCACACTAATGCATGAGCATCACAACTGAAAAAAAAATTAATGTGTCTTTTAAATTACAAGATCCAAGATTCAGCCCAATTTACTGTCTTTCCCATAACTGTTACATCACTGTTACTACTGACCCCAATAGTGATGAATCCTCTGTGATGAATGTCTTCCTGTCTTGATCCAAAAATCAAGGTCAACTGAGCCAGCTCAACATTTTTTGTGCATGCCTAATGAGATGTAAAATGCTTAATTGTAACACGTACTACACCTGTCTGGATGCCTCTGTCTCCACCCATGTTGTACTCATTATGTTTCTCTGCCCATCGTTTGACACCTTTGGCACCATTTTCTTCCAAAGTCACATCCAAATCACTTGCCTGAGCTACAACACTAAAATCCTTTTTGAAGAAAGGAAGCATGTTTGGTGGGCAGTAAAGTAGTTCAGATAACTAGAGAGTTGTCCTGTTTGGTATCATGATGGTGGTCCACATCGTTTGGTTTGATACAAATAACAGAGCCTGGGATTCCACAGAGACCAAAGTTTTTCCACTGAGCATATATTTTATTGACAGCTGCCAAAATGTGAGGAGAACTTCACCAAATACAACAAAAATTGTTCTCACCCCATTTTTTTTTGGTTTTTTTTTGTATTTTTCTATGAGAGTCCTTGAACAGCAGCCAAGCAAAATCATCATTGGACACTATACTAGCTATACTATACACTATACTATACGATACTAGCTAGTCCTGTGCTGTAATAAATAAATAAATAAATAAACAAACAAACAAACAAACAAACAAACAAACAAACACAAACAGCTGGGCCCCTGCATGGAATTCTCTGCAGTCTGGGATTTGGAAAGAGACCAGAATAAAGGCAAGGTTCAAAACTTTCCCACATATTTTAGGGATGTCTTGCTAATGAACCTGCCAATTGTATTCATTTTTATTGGTCTAGCCTAAGCATGCATTCATTTCAAGCAGGAGTAACAGTGGAAACCACAGAGGCTACACAAAGGGAATATGGTATCAGTACTTATGAGCTAGATTGCTAAGAATTTTAAATGATTTTAAATTATTTAAACAATGTTGAATTTTTAGAAATCAATCTGTAACATAAAGGCTCTGATACACTATATGGCGAAAAATATAGTGGACAACTGACTGTCTCACTGGCATGGTTGTGATTTGGCTGTAGATAATCACAGCCGTGCTAATGTTCAGTAAAACAGTATGATATTGAGTATGATATTGCTTTTATACAACAGTTCTATAAACAAGAAATTAATATCAAGTAACTGACATTCAGACACAATATGGCCAAATATTTTGTTTATTTTTCCTCTGCCAATGAAAATAATAGAAAAACTAAAGAAGGCACAGCTTAATAGTGGCTGCATGTTTCCATGCAACTCAGACTGACTGACAGCCCATAGTAAGTGTACAAACGGTTTCAGTGTAATAAACTTGTTAGAATTGGTATTTTATGTAGCAAACACAGACAAGAGGATTGATACAAACAGTGAAATGTACCAGTGCTGTTATACTTAATATGACCACTCTTGGAATGCTTGTCCCAGAACAAAATGTTATATAATGTTGATTAGTTGTCACAGGTGTGTAATAAAGAGCGTTTTTGACTCGCTTAATTGTCGCTTACTGAGATATGTTGAAGGTGTATCCAGTTCAATATTCAGTGTGTACACATTTTTTCCTAGCTTGGGTTTATTCTTTAGTAGTAAAGTAGGAATCTGGTTCTTGTTCTATCTGCTTAGTTCTGACTTCCACAGGGAGGTGTCAAACACTTTTGAAGTAAATATCTTGCAATGCAAAGGCTTAAAGGCTTCAACTGCACAACAATTTTTGGCTTATATAGTCTTGTTTATGGTTTATAAAACTAACTTTCATCAGTCTGATCTGTTTCACACTGTATGGCCAAAGGTATGTGGACACCTGACCATCACACCCATATGTGCTTGTTAAACATCCCATTCCAGCTTTAGTCCCCCTTTGCTGTTATATATAACCTCCATTCTTCTGGCTTTACACTAGACTTTGGAGTGTAACTGTGGGGATTAGCCCATTCAGCCACTAGAGCATTAGTGAGGTCAGGCACTGATGTTGGGTGAGGATGCCTGGGGTGCAGTCAGTATTCCAGTTCAATCCAAAGGTGTTCAGTGGGGTTGAGGTCAGGGCTCTGGGTAGACCATTCAAGTTCTTCCACTTGGATTTCCGACAGACATATCGTTTGGTGTTGAGGCCAAATAATTCATCTGACCATAACACCTTTTTCCATATGGCCTCAGAATCTTCAAGGTGTGTTTTAGCAAAGCTCAGTCGTGGGTGGCTTTTTTCTTGCAGCCCTCCCATACAAGCCACATTTGTGGAGAATTTGTGATACTGTTGTCACATGCACACAATGACCACTCTTTGTCATAAATTCCTGCAACTGCCTCAGAGTTGCTGTAGGCCTCTCTGACCAGTTTCCTCCTGGCTCTTTCATCCAGTTTGAAGCGACGTCCTGATCCAGGGAGGGTCTGTGTTGTACCAAATACCTTCCACTTCTTAATAATAGACTTCACTGTGCTTCTAGGCATTGATAAAGCCGTTGAAAATTTTTTTTGTATCCATCTCCTGACTTGTGCCTGTCCACAACTTTATCCTGGGGATCTTTTGACACTACCTTGCCACCCATAGTTGATTGTTTGCTACAGTTGCGCTACAAAATGCTCCAGGATAGCTCTTTTCATGCTGAGCTAATCAAAATGACCACAGCTGATCACAGTTGAAAGTCAAATGGCTTTGTGTGGGACTGAGAAGGTGATTAGATACACCTTATTGAGTTTACAAGTCATTTTTAGGAGGGGAGTGATTCTGGTTTTTAAATTTTTTTAATGACATGTTACTGTTATATCTTTCACTTGGATGTTATAAGTTGCACTGAGTAAATACAGCTGGATAAAACAAAAACTGTGTCCGTCTTCATTTCAGGCTGAAAAGCAACAAAATGTGATTATTTTAAAGGGGGGTGATTCTTTTCTATACCCCCTGTAAATATACATAAATAATCACTCATTGCAAAGGTCAGTCAGGAAATCAGGGCTGTGTGTGTGTATATGCATGTGAGTGTGTATGTGCACATTTTCTGAAATTGACTTTCTGTAAATGACTGTATTTTGACTGCAATGCGTGCACAGTGGCAGCTCTGTAGGGAGCTACAACTTCTTACACTGGCCTGTCTCGATGGCCAGCCTGTGTGTAATGAGGTTAAAGACATTGCTTGAGGGCCCAACAGTGTACCTTACATTACATTTATGGCATTTGGCAGACACCCTTATCCAGAGCGACTTACATTTATTTCATTTATACATCTGAGCAATTGAGGGTTAAGGGTCTTGCTCAAGGGCCCAACAGTGGCAGCTTGGTTTTGCAGGGATTTGAAATCATGCCCTTCTAATCAGTAGCCCAATGCCTTAACCACTGAGCTACCACTGAGCTACTACTGCATAAATAATTCATTTGGCAGAAAATGAGTTACAAAGTAATTACTTTATTTTTTCGTGTATATATACACAACTGAGAACTACTCCAGAAAAGGTTTTCTGTTCTATTCTGTTCTTATGTAACCAGGTGAAGTGAACACCATCTCGATTATTAACGGTATATAAAGAAAGGTAATATTAGCTAGCTATGGCAATGCAACAAATTATAGTTGTTTTTGGGAAAATGTAGAATAAATGCTGTTGTTAAGGATATTCTGGGTTATTCAGCACCTAAAGAATGTAGAGTTATGTACCTTGGAGATGTAAATGAATATGGTAATGATAATGACAGATTCCCCTTACAAAAAGGAAAAAAAGGAAAAAAAAAAAAACTTACAGGAATCCTAAAGGATTTTCATTTTTCTGCAGAATGTTTGCTGGTATCCTGCAGGAATAGTGAAATCATGCAGGAAACATTGACAAACTGTGCAGGATATTCCTATAGGTTTTCGTATGGAGCCTTCAGTATAGTAGAAACATGCAGGAATGTCCAACACACTTTCTGCACAAGAGAAAAATCCTGCAGCATTTTATAATTCCCGAAGGACTGGTGCACAAATAAAATAAAGTTCCCAAGTACTTAATCTATCATGGACAACTTCCTATTTCCTGTAAATGAAAAAAAAAATCTGCAGGTTATGTAGTCAACATAATTAATTAAAAAACAGTAGATTTGCTTTGAGTGAATCTAATTTTCTGGAATATCAGAGTATTGGCCTATTTGAGTATTAGGGCCCAAGTCTCACTTCACTTCAATATGAGAATGCCCAGTGGCAGCTAGCTCAGTTCAGTGATGCCAACTTACTGACTTTATCACTGGATTTGGTGACTTTTTTTAAATTTTTTTTTTTTTACCCCTTTTATTTCAGAAAAAAGCACCTGGTGACTTTTGAGCAGACTTTAGCGACTGTCCTGCACTTAATACAGCTCTCCAGCTCACATCACATCTGCGGGTTAGACAAGTTGAGTGAACAGATTTGGACTCATCACCAGTGTGTAAAGCCAGACTGAATTGCTCATGTCCAAGCCCTAGCATGTTCCCAACAACCAATCTCGGATCACCATTTTTGTGTCACACCCGTGCACTTCGTGTGTGTTTACATATACAGGATGTTATGTAAATAAAGTTACATTTTGCTAAAAAGTGTTAATTTCCCCTATGTATTGAGACTTTTGGGACACCCTGTATTTTGAATAAACATCAGCCATATCATTAAAAGCCACCTGCCTAGGCAACCTCTGTTGGGATTTGAGTAGCTTGCTAGGTTCATCGGATAACTAATGAGCTCATGTTAATTCAAAAACGTTTCTATCTATATAGTTAGCTATATAGCAAAGCGACCCCTTACACATTATCCTGAGTAATAGGCCTACCTACAGGCTGTAGAAGAACTTAGATGTAATAACACAACAGACAATCATTACCTATGTTTGCACCACTGATATATATATATATATATATATATATATATATATATATATATATATATACATACAGGTGCATCTCAATAAATTAGAATGTCGTGGAAAAGTTCATTTATTTCAATAATTCAACTCAAATTGTGAAACTTGTGTATTAAATAAATTCAATGCACACAGACTGAAGTAGTTTAAGTCTTTGGTTCTTTTAATTGTGTTGATTTTGGCTCACATTTAACAAAAACCCACCAATTCACTATCTCAACAAATTAGAATACTTCATAAGACCAATAAAAAAAACATTTTTAGTGAATTGTTGGCCTTCTGGAAAGTATGTTCATTTACTGTACATGTACTCAATACTTGGTAGGGGCTCCTTTTGCTTTAATTACTGCCTCAATTAGGCGTGGCATGGAGGTGATCAGTTTGTGGCACTGCTGAGGTGGTATGGAAGCCCAGGTTTCTTTGACAGTGGCCTTCAGCTCATCTGCATTTTTTGGTCTCTTGTTTCTCATTTTCCTCTTGACAATACCCCATAGATTCTCTATGGGGTTCAGGTGTGGTGAGTTTGCTGGCCAGTCAAGCACACCAACACCATGGTCATTTAACCAACTTTTGGTGCTTTTGGCAGTGTGGGCAGGTGCCAAATCCTGCTGGAAAATGAAATCAGCATCTTCAAAAAGCTGGTCAGCAGAAGGAAGCATGAAGTGCTCCAAAATTTCTTGGTAAACGGGTGCAGTGACTTTGGTTTTCAAAAAACACAATGGACCAACACCAGCAGATGACATTGCACCCCAAATCATCACAGACTGTGGAAACTTAACACTGGACTTCAAGCAACTTGGGCTATGAGCTTCTCCACCCTTCCTCCAGACTCTAGGACCTTGGTTTCTAAATGAAATACAAAACTTGCTCTCATATGAAAAGAGGACTTTGGACCACTGGGCAACAGTCCAGTTCTTCTTCTCCTTAGCCCAGGTAAGACGTCTCTGACGTTGTCTGTGGTTCAGGAGTGGCTTAACAAGAGGAATACGACAACTGTAGCCAAATTCCTTGGCACGTCTGTGTGTGGTGGCTCTTGATGCCTTGACCCCAGCCTCAGTCCATTGCTTGTGACGTTCACTCAAATTCTTGAATCGATTTTGCTTGACAATCCTCATAAGGCTGCGGTTCTCTCGGTTGGTTGTGCATCTTTTTCTTCCACACTTTTTCCTTCCACTCAACTTTCTGTTAACATGCTTGGATACAGCACTCTGTGAACAGCCAGCTAATTTGGCAGTGAATGTTTGTGATTTACCTAGTGAACCAAACTGAGAGACTATTTTGAAGGCTCAGGAAACCTGTGCAGGTGTTTTGAGTTGATTAGCTGATTGGCATGTCACCATATTCTAATTTGTTGAGATAGTGAATTGGTGGGTTTTTGTAAAATGTGAGCCAAAATCATCACAATTAAAAGAACCAAAGACTTAAACTACTTCAGTCTGTGTGCACTGAATTTATTTAATACACGAGTTTCACAATTTGAGTTGAATTACTGAAATAAATGGACTTTTCCACGACATTCTAATTTATTGAGATGCACCTGTATATATATATCTGGATAGCTCATAGAATTCTAAACTACCAGGCTGTTTTGGCTCTTAGAATCTGGCAACCCAGAATCCCTCCCCACACACACACACACACACAGCTAATATACACTATAACACACAGCTGTATTTAACGCCCATTGGCATAATAAAGTCATTATTTTCTGCATCTTTTCCCTCAGTAGATTACAGTAGTGTTGAAATGTTGGTGTTTAAGTGTGTGTTTTAGCGCTTAAGTGTTTAAGTATTAGTCTTTAGCTGCCGGTTGTTGCTCTGTTCTTACCTTTTAACCACAAAGCTGATATTCTAACAGCGCGGAGTGAAATCTCTATAAAACACTGAAATGAAACACACATCATCCCTGTTGCGAAAGAGTTTATATTTATGTGGTTAAATATTCTTTGTACACAAATATCCGCTATATATTTGGTTCATGCTTCAGAGCTCCAACCGCTGACCTTATAGATCAGTGATCACGACTCATAGTGAGTTCAGAATGTTAGGGAATACAAAGATGGCGGCGCAGTAGCTTCACTGTTGGTGACGTCACGAGCTATCCAGTTATAAATATAGATCAGTGGTTTGCACCCATTTTCGTCAGTATGAATGAATTCAATCCGGTTGCAGATTCCGAAAGCAGTGTTTATGTGTACCCTAAACACTGCAATCCGATTAAAATATTCTTTTACATGTGCATTACATATATTCCGAACAAAATCTCTATACAAGAGCAGAACGTCTGTCGTCGAGAGAAAAGCATAGAGATGCACCGTAGACATGCCACTAATAAGGCGCTAATAAGTGTTTGTGGCACTTTCCTTTGTTGGGTCGGGAATGAGGAGACGGGAGGCAGGCTTGGGACAACTCAAATAGATTCTTTCTTTCTTCTTTAATTTCGCGTTTCAGCGGTTTTATAGCACACGCAGACACACACAGCTCGGTGCTGCTCAGCTCTCCCGTGGTTCTCGTCTCTCCCCTCTTTATCCTTGCCGTCACTGTAATACAGCACATTCATTAGCCAAGTTCTGCCCAGGGGCCTGTACCATGCAGCCGGTTTTGGTGGCTAGCCGGGTAAGTTTCAGTTTAGTTTCTGCTAACCCTGGGTTTTAGGTACCATGAAAGTGGCTTGGCTTTTACCAGTGTTCATCGCCATGGTAACTTACCCTCCACGGCTAACCTGCTCCGGGGAAGGTTATGTTCTGGGTAAGAGAACTCAGACCCAACTTGGACCAATCAGCTGTGAGCAAAGTGACGTAAGTCACCTATTTGCATGTGGTGGCATTATTCCTGTCCTAATATATTTTCACAAATTGGTGTTTGTTTTAAATATTTAATTTAAAAAAAGGATATTTATATTAAGTGAAATTACATGAAATAAATTGGGGGTTATAAGTTTTCAATCTGTGTATTCTCATTGTGAGCCTATAAAAGTAAACTTACTTTTACACAATCAACAATGTTCCCAAGCTTCAGCAGCCAAAACCGTGTTGCTTTTTGCAGTTAGTGTAGATTTAAATTCATCATATTTCCCCACAATTATTTCTTGCTCTTCAACCGGACTGTATGCTGCTTTTTTTCCCATGTTGAACGCTATTGGCTGTTCGGTGCCGACTTCACAATTTCATGTGCACGCGCTCGTGGACTAATCGTAGTTTAAGGATCAAAGCCTGAGTTGACAGAGAAAGTTGATGGCCAGCGTCATGGTACCAATAAAGCCTGATTGGATTGTTTCGGTTTTGTCAACTTGAAAATAATCCCTTAACCCTGAGTTTGTTCAACTACTTTCATGGTACAGGCCCCAGGTTTACGTGACTTCGGCTGTTCAATCCGACTGAACTATCAATCCGATTACTAACAGATTATTTGGTTGCATGTAAACGTACCTACTGAAGTGACAGCTTAAGTTTAATACAGAGCACAGAGCTTTCATACTCTAAAGCGTCAAAAGATCTGGCTAGCTAGTCTAGCTTACTCAGCGAGCTAATGGCCTGTTTCTGCAGGTTAGATGTGAAATGGCAATATCTCCATGGGTTTTGGCTCACATAATTTGAAGATCATTATCACACCGTTTCCTTTGAAGCATTTAAAAATGGAAGATACCTGATCAGTTGGGCCAGAGATTCTCATCTATCTCCACTGTCACTAAGTCTTTCTCAACTGAAGTGTTAACCAATAACAGAAAGGTAAACTTGCACAGGTGAAACAATGGCAAATCTACATTGCAAAAATATCATTCATACACCGACTGAATTCGCAACACAAATATTAGGGAAGAGAAATTTCTACACCTATCTGATTTTGAGGCGGTTACAAAAGAGGAACAAATGACTGGCTTTTCTGAATTTGTCAAAAACATTGAGCTGGAAAACAGATATTTGCAAGTGGTTTTTGAGTAGTCAGATTCTTTTAAATGCTTTGTTGTGGAAAAAAATCTCTCCAGCCTAAGTTAAAAAACTTCAGAGACAAAGGGTTTGTAGATGCCAAAAAGAAATCAAACTTTATTGAAAACAATAAAGTGAGACAGTCTGCAGAAAGTCTGAATTATGCAAACACACACATGCCCTTTTATACTTTTCTGAAACAGTAAACTTCTCTCTAGGCAGGGTATTACTACCTTGTACCATGCAGGTATTAAGACATTGGACAAGCTGTCCCTGGAAAGGGGTGTGTACTTCGTGTTGAGCGCCCTGGTCATCTCCCAGGGAATAAACAAACATCGCTAGGTTGGCTCAAAATTATTTTAAAAATTAATTTTGGCTTTATTGTAACACCTACCTAAACAAGGGCGACTCAGCGACTGAAAAGGGATGCAGCCCTTTGACTATGAATATTGTGAATGATCTGTGACACTTACACTTTAGTATATTAATATAATATATTACACTTAGCTTTTTCGGCTTCTGACTTCACAAAGTGTAGCCACACTTTTGAGCACTTCCTGTGGTCCATCGGGACTGATGTTTACATGATGCAGATTAGCGAGGAAGGAGGCAGATTGCCAGGTCGGGTGACATGTCAGATGACATATATAAAAAAAAAATGTTTTAAAAAAAGTTCCGGTCTATCTGAAAATGCAGACACAGGAATCGATAAGTGAAATCTAAATTTTAATTTTACACAGAGTATCCGATTCCTGACCTTAAGTATCTGATTCCAGAATTGGAATCGATTTTCGATTCCCATCCCTATTCATCAGACCAGACCACCTTCTTCCATTGCTCCATGGTCCAGTTCTGATCCTCATGTGCCCAGTGTAGGTGCTTTTGGCAGTGGACGGGGTCAGCATGGGTACTCTGACCGGTCTGCGGCTACACAGCCCCCATATGCAGCAGGCTGCAATACACTGTGTTCTGACACCTTTCTATCATATCCAGCATTAACTTTTTCAGCAATTTGTGATACAGTAGCTCTTATATGGGATCAGACCAGATGGGTTAGCCTTCGCTCCCCACCTGCATCAATGAGCCTTGGGCACCCATGACCCTGTCACCGGTTCACCGGTTGTCCTTCCTTGGACCACTTTTGGTAGGAACTAACCACTGCATACTGGGAACACCCCACAAGACCTGCTGTTTTGGAGATGCTCTGACCCAGTCATCTAGCCATCACAATTTGGCCCTTGTCAAAGTGGCTCAGATCCTTACACTTAACTATTTTTCCTGCTTCCAACACATCAACTTCGAGAACTGACTGTTCACTTTCTGCCTAATATATCTCACCCCTTGACAGGTGCCACTGTAACAAGGTAATCAATGTTATCCACTTCACCTGTCACTGGTTTTAGTGTTAAGGCTGATCAGTGTATATAGTTGTGCTTTTTTTTTTTTTTTAATAAGCGGGATCATTAAAATAGCATTTTATTTTTTATTTAGTATATAGTATAAGCTATTTCACATAACAGATGTTTACATATAGTTCACAAGACAAAATAATAACTGAATTTACACAAATGAACCAGTTCAAGAGTTTACATTGCCTTGGTTCTTAATACTGTGTGTTGTTTCCTGGATGATCAACGACTGTTTTTATTTTTTGTGATAGTTGTTCATGAGTCCCTTGTTTGTCCTGAGCAGTTAAACTGCCCACTGTTCATCAAAAAAATCCTCCATGTCCTGGACATTCTTTGCTTTTCCAACATCTGCATATTTGACCCCTTTCCAACAGTGGCTATATGATGTTGATATCCATCTTTTCACAGAACAACTGAAGGTGAAAAAGGTGTGAACATTCACTGATGCTCAAGAAGGAAACACGATACATTAAGAGCCAGGGGGATGTAAACTTTGGAACAGGGTGATTGGTGTAATTTGTTATTATGTTAAGATCTTATCTTTTTCATTTAGTACTGCCCTTCAGAAGCTACATAAGATATTTACATGTCTCCCAGAAGACAAAAAACACTGGGTTAAAAACAACCCAAATTGGGTTATTTTTAGTCCAACGGCTGGGTAAATATAGGATAGAACACATTTTGGGCTAAACTAACCCATCAAGTTGGGTTGTTCATTTTAACCCAAATTTTATTTCATAAATGGGTTAATATTTTCAGGGTTATTTTTACCCTTTGAAAATGTCAAATATAAACAAATATTTCAACATGGTATCTCCTTTATTTATACACAAGAAGCTGCTAAACATAGACTTTGAAGTAAATGACTCAAATAAGTCATATATTTAAGACAAAAATGTCAGATTTTGATCAAAGGAGACGTTTAAAACATCCAAAAAAAACTGAGTAACCAAGTTACGATCCAGCGGGCATTACAAACAAGTAAGCCAAAGCTAATGAAGATAACATTGCATTTAATGTCATATAAACTGGACTGGTATTGCACATTTTTTGCTTTTTCTAGTGTACAGTAATGGTTTTATTGATAACTATATTGAAATGACTGTGTCTGTCCGTGTGAAAACCGCTACCTCCACCTGAGGTGAATTCAAACAGTCCGCGCTGAGTTGATTTGACTCAAGGAGCTGGGCTGATGGTTGGGGGGTGGGGGTGCATTGATTCAACTGTCAGTAAAAATGACTAACCCAGTGGTTGGGTTACACAAAACTACCCAAGAACTACGCAAGACTGAGAAAATAACCCAATTAAATTACCCAAAAGGCTCAATCCAGCGTTTGGGTGGAAAAAATAACCCAGCATTTTTTAGAGTGTAACAATTCACATAGATCATCCTGTTCGAAAGTTTACACCTCCCTGGCTCTTAATGTTGCTTTCTTGAGCATCAGTGAATGTTTGCACCTTTTGTAATAGTTTTGTACAAGTCCCTCAATTGTCCTAAGTGTGAAAAGATGGGTCTCAGCATCATATAGTCAGTGTTGGAAAGGGGTCAAATGCGCAGAAGATGCTGGAAAAACTAAGAATGTGCAGGACCTGGAGCATTTTTCATAAGAACAGTGGACAGTTTAACTGCTCAGGACAAACAAGGGACTCATGAACAACTATCACAAAAAATAAAAACAGTCGTTGATCATCCAGGTAACAACACACAGTATTAAGAACCAAGGGTATGTAAACTTTTGAGAGCGTTTATTTGTGTAAATTCAGTTATTATTGTGTCTTGTGAACTATATGTAAACATCTGTTATGTGAAATAGCTTTCAGGGTTGTACTAAATAAAAAAACGAAATGCAGTTTTAAGATCCCTCTTTTTTTAATATTACAATTTTGCAGGTTCTGCAAGGGGTATGTAAATTTATGAGCACAACTGTATAAAGCTTTAAACTGTATAAAGACAACTTCTCTCTATGATAACTTATAGTCTATAATTTTCTGTTCTAATAAAATTCGGTTCCATTCCAGACGTCTTCAGAAAATCTTCCTTGTTTGTGTAACACGTTTTGATATGCAAATGATTGTGATGATGCAAGCAATATTCAAATTAGTACAGTCAGGCCGTGGCGTCATTCGGCCACCTTTTGAGCATACTAGCGGTACCTAGTACTGTCCCCTAGAGAGAGAGAGAAAAGCACAAGAGCTAACACCCTATCTGATTCTCACTCTCACTTTTAGAACAATGCATCAGTTTCTAAGGTTTTGCAAGAAATGCGTGAGGTTTTTCCAAGTCAGCGTATTTAGTCAAGATGGGAAAAAGAACCTAAACGGCTTTTATGAGTCAGTACTGTAGTGCCCAGGCGTGGAGGTGGAGCTGAGGTTAGAAGATTCCCCCTGAGAGAGGAGTATAGAGTAACCAAACTCACACAGATTCGCAGAAATATATCGCGGATGATTGTCTCTACCACTGCTTTTTACTACATCCCCGTACAAAGACGGTAAGAAACGTCGTTTTCCTTTCTGCTGTGAGAATATTACCGTCATTTCTTTTATTTTTGGTGGGAATCCAAGAAGCGCGAGCTGCTGTCTGTGTCGCGCGACATTGTTGCTTCCCTTGTCGTCAGGGAACTAAGCTAGAAATTCATCTACCATTGTACGTGAATGAATAGATACATTTGAAAGCGAAGTGACATTATGTAAAACTAATAATAACAACAACAAAACATTTCGCTGCTGTACCTTTCGGTTTATAGGTGTTTTATTGTTTTATAGCCTTTAAACAGTAAAGTTAGCTTACTCGCAGTGGGCACAGTGGGGTAGTAAAGCTCCAGTCACGTGTCAGTACTGTGAAAAATAATGTCACAGACCATGCTATAGTAATAAAAGTGGTGGTTAGACTGAGATTGGTTGAGACAGCAGTTATTATACCTTTTGTTCTCTATTGCAGTGGTTGAAGATGTTTGCTAAAGCGACCAGGAAATTCGTGGATGAGATTGACCCCGATGGCTGTTTAATCCCCGTCTCCCGGCTGAATGAATCGGATAATTTGACCGTCTCCTCGCTGGTCATCAAGCGGAATACTTTCTGGTATTGGCAGCAACCTAGATACATGCCCACAGACTTCACCCTGAACGATGTGCTGCTCGGGGAAAAACCCATCAGTCCAGGTACAGCGCTTTTACACTGTTTGGACTTCATTATAGTACAGTCATTTACAGTCTATGGGGGGAAATTTTATACTTAACACGTCATCCTCGGTGGCGTCTAAAAATTTAGGTCGTGAATCAGTATATCGTGTACACTCAGGGCTCGATTTGAGGGGGCATGGCATCCCCGTCTTTGGAAAAAAATGACAAAAAGCATCCCCTCTGTAAAACCACCATCCCCCCCTTTAGATTAATAATGTTGTTTATTATGTAAAACTTATCATGCAAACGAAATATTAAAATTCTCCACATATGATAATTTACGAACTACAAATAATGGCGATTAGCCAATCAGAACTCAATATTGTAATTAGCTGAGCACAAGATTTATTTTAAAATGTATTTTATTGATAAAATAAACACACAGCAACAAAAATGTAATGGTGTCGATGCATCGTGGTTCATCTTCGGGAGACCCGACACGGGGGCCTTCTCCGATCCCATATATATATATATATATATATATATATATATATATATATATATATATATATATATATATATATATATAACAGTTTTTCTCGATTGCTAACACAAAATTCATGAATCAATTCACGATTTTCTCACAACTCTAAACAATCTAAGAACTACACACCAACTTGTACAAACCTCAAACTGTCATGTCAAAATCAAATATTTTAGTCAAAATCATATTCTCTTTGTCAGAATCAACTTTTGGCCTCCGATGACATACAACACCTACAAATACAGCCGTGGCCAAAAGTTTTGAGAATGACACAAATATTAATTTTTACAAAGTCTGCTGCCTCAGTTTTTATGATGGCAGTTTGCATATACTCCCGAATGTTATGAAGAGTGATCAGATGAATTGCAATTAATTTCAAAGTCCCTATTTGCCATGAAAATGAACTCAATCCCAAAAAAACATGTCCACTGCATTTCAGCCCTTCCACAAAAGGACCAGCTGACATCATGTCAGTGATTCTCTCCTTAACACAGGTGAGAGTGTTAATGAGGACAAGGCTGGAGATCACTCTGTCATGCTGATTGAGTTAGAATAACAGACTGGAAGCTTTAAAAGGAGGGTGGTGCTTGAAATTATTGTTCTTCCTCTGTTAACTATGGTTACCTGCAAGGAAACACGTGCAGCCATCATTGCTTTGCACAAAAAGGGATTCACAGGCAAGGATATTGCTGCTAGTAAGATTGCACCTAAATCAACCATTTATCGGATCATCAAGACCTTCAAGGAGAGAGGTTCAACTGTTGTGAAGAAGGCTTCAGGGCGCCCAAGAAAGTCCAGCAAGCGCCAGGACCGTGTCCTAAAGTTGATTCAGCTGCGGGATCGGGGCACCACCAGTGCAGAGCTTGCTCAGGAATGGCAGCAGGCAGGTGTGAGTGCGTCTGCACGCACAGTAAGGCGAAGACTTTTGGAGGATGGCCTGGTGTCAAGAAGGGCAGCAAAGAAGCCACTTCTCTCCAGGAAAAACATCAGGGACAGACTGCTATTCTGCAAAAAGTAGAGGGATTGGACTGCTGAGGACTGGGGGTAATGTCATTTTCTCTGATGAATCCCCTTTCCGATTGTTTGGGGCATCTGGAAAAAAGCTTGTCCGGAGAAGAAAAGGTGAGCGCTACCATCAGTCCTGTGTCATGCCAACAGTAAAGCATCCTGAGACCACTCATGTGTGGGGTTGCTTCTCAGCCAAGGGAGTGGGCTCACTCAAAATTTTGCCTAAGAACACAGCCATGAATAAAGAATGGTACAAAAACATCCTCAGAGAGCAACTTCTCCCAACCATCCAAGAACAGTTTGGTGACAAACAATGCCTTTTCCAGCATGATGGGGCACCTTGCCACAAGGCAAAAGTGATAACGAAGTGGCTCGGGGAACAAAACATCGACATTTTGGGTCCATGGCCAAGAAACTCGCCAGACCTTAATCCCATTCAGAATTTGTGGTCAATCCTCAAGAGGCGGGTGGACAAACAAAAACCCACAAACTCTGACAAACTCCAAGCATTGATTATGCAAGAATGGGCTGCCATCAGTCAGGATGTGGCCCAGAAGTTGATTGACAGCATGCCAGGGCGAATTGCAGAGGTCTTGAAAAAGAAGGGTCAATACTGCAAATATTGACTCTTTGCATAAACTTCATGTAACTGTCAATAAAAGCCATTGACACTTATGAAATGCTTGTGATTATACTTCAGTAACAGTAACATCTGACAAAAAGATCTAAAAACTCTGAAGCAGTAGACTTTGTGAAAATTAATATTTGTGTCATTCTCAAAACTTTTGGCCACGGATGTAATGGATATGTAGATTTTTATTCTACTCTGTAATCCTCCCCAGATGAAAGCCAAGATTGTTTTGACAATTGCATGTTTAAATGCATGTGTTTTGTTTTGATGGCTCCAAGGTAACTTAATAAAGCTTATATTTTGTTAAATAAAAATGTGCTTAAAAATTAGACAATTTTGCAATCATTGTGTAAGGTTAGCTACAGGACCCCCCCGCCCCACCAAAGAAATACTTGACCACACCATCGCCACTTGTGGGGCCACTTGTGCTTTTAGACGACACGCTTTGACATTTATCTTAACCTATTTTCAGGATTATTGCACATCATTTTCACTGTTATTTATAACAAGTAGATTAATAAAATAATTCCAACTCAAATGAGTGTTTCATGTTTATTAATTTGACAAGTAATCCATTGGATTGTATTGTGATGTGATAATGTGCAGTGATAACACTCATTATTTCTCACAACATGAACATGACTGAAATTGAATCTATTCATTTACCTTCTCTGCTTAAAGATCCAGATGCAGCAGTGTTTTATTCCTTTAGTCTGTCCAGCTCTTTCACCTCCTCATCTGTACAATCAAAGTTCTAATCCCGCAGTCATCGTGCTTGTCATGGCGTAGCTTAACCGAGTCTCTGCCTTAACTTGGTGTAAATTCATTGTATATGGTAGTTGCATTGTATGCTTGAGTCCATTTGCTGTCTCCAGCACAACCCCTAAGCTTTAATTACGGAATCCCACACTTTTTAAAGTGTTTTGTTTTTTTAAATTTTTTATTTTTTACTTTGTAGCAAATAAAGAAATCACAGATATGACACAAAATATTTTTTGTTTAATAGCAGTAGCGAAATTTATACAAAAAGGGGCATTATTATGCATTATTCTTTTAAGCCAGAATAATGAAATGGATCAACTTTAAACATGAAACGAAACAGAAGCGCACGCTTGGATTCAACGCACCCTTTTAAAGGAGACGAGTTTTAAAGCGTGCCCGCGTTATCTACAGGAATGTGTAGTAACTCGGATGAATCTGCAACGTTTAAAATAATATTCTCCACCAGTTACAATTTATGTAACAAATAAAAAAAAGATGTTTAACACGTTTAAATGTATTCTCCAATTTATGTGAGGAATTGGCTCGAGTGGCGTGGAATATATCTATATATCTAATCAACGCGTGTTGTGACCAGTTATAAATATACATCAGCCATGAAAGGGAATTTATATAGGTGCACATATACATATAGATAATTAACTACAACGGATTATAATTAATTATTACTATGTATGTGGCCTAGATCAGCTTTATGAACTCTAAAGAGTGAGTTTATCCTTCTGGCCAGGAAGAATTAACTCACGAAGTGTATTATTAAAGATAGAGCGGGTAACGAAGATCTTATGCAGTATTTAAGGGACTCATCACGTGACCAAAAACAGAGAAAATCAAGCGTGGGATAATAGATTTTAATAGCTATTTGTGACTATGGATACACACGACTAATTCTAAGCAAAACATACATATATACACATCTATATACAGGGAGAGAAAAGGGATAGAGAGAAAGTGATGAAAGAAAGGGAAGCAGACAAAAACACAACTAATTAGCCTTTTTCAGAACCAGCACGAACTTAATTCTCCTGTAACACGGGTCCAATCTTAACGCCGATATAGGTCATTAACTATACTTGCATGGCCTCAAGGTTGAGAGTTTGTGCGAGGTCAGGTAGAGTTCGCTGGTTTGTTGTTGTTTGGAAAGGTGTGAGCCCGGAGGTAGTTGCATCTTGTGTCCGGAGAGAGAGAGATCCTGGCTTCCTCTTCCCGGGGCACGTGGCCCCGGGGGAGAGAAACCGGAAGAAGTGAAGTTGAGAAGTGAAGTCAAACTCTGAAGTCTAACTCTCAAATCCAAAAGAGAAAAAAAGAGAGCGTGGTGTTGTTTTAAAACAACACCAGCGCACACGCCTCTTTGGGCTATGGGCCAATCAGGAAGTTGGGTTTGCATGTCCGGATGACTCTCTTTGTCTGGTCTCGGACCCTAATTTAAATGTCCAGGGAGGAGCTGGCTTATACCGTGTTATAAATGAAATTAAGTGAAAACATGAAATGATGTATCCCATTGCAATGTGATATGCATAATCAATCCGGGTATCTCGAGACGATTAACTACATACCAAATTCGATGGATTTGTGAAGAATATTACAAATAAAACCTGGTTACAGACATTTAAAATGATATGCTAGGTTAAAACTATTTAAAGTCATTAAGGTTAGTTAAACACACAATATATGTAAACAAAATAACATCACACTATTTAGACATGGAATAATTACATATAATTACACGTTACATTGAAGAGAGAGGGGTTTCTCCATTGTGTGTGTAAGGTAAGCGTGGGTGTGTGTGTGTGTGTGTGTGTGTGTGTGTGTGTGTGTGTGTTGTAAAGTAAGTGTGTGTGCGTGTGTGTGTGTTGGATCCCTGCTGACGAACTAATCATGAAGTTTCCCAGAAGTTCAGTCATCAAAGGTTTCTTTTATTGCAGGGGTAAGTCCTGTGTGGGTCCCAGAGAGACTTTTTGCATTCCAAAGGGGCATCTGGCCGCAGGAGGCCTCTCAGGGTTACTCTATGTTTAGTTTGGGTTAATTTAGAAATCAGTTTGACCATAGATCATACGCTACATAGCTGAACATTCTGACTGCGTGAAACATACCTCAAACAAATTACATTAAATTATTTTAATTGATGGCATATTTTTTTTCCAAATAAAGTAGAGGAAATAATTATGGAATCACCTTGTGATTTGCATTTCTAAGACAAATACCGGCACAAGTCTAAGAGTGTGCTTACAGACCTTAACAAGCTGTTGGAAGGCTAATTGAAAGGAAACATGGCCCCAACAAGAGAGTTGTCAATTGAAACAATACAAAGGATTATAAAACTCCTTCAAGAAGGAAATCTGAGACGGAGTGTGGCAAAAGATGTTGGTTGTTCCCAGTCAGCTGTGTCTAAAATTTGGTACAGGTATAAACAAAATGAAAAGGTTATAAAAGGGAAATATACGGGTAGGCCAAGGAAGATGTCAAAGCGTCAGGATAGAAAACTCAGAAGTATGCCTTTAAATAGAAAATCCGCAACAAAACAAATGGGCAGAAACAGGAGTCAATGTTTGTGAGAGAACTGTAAGAAATCAGCTGAATGAAATGGGATTTACATATAGAAAAGCCAAACGACAACCAGCACTAACACCTAAACAGAAGAAAACAAGGTTACAGTGGGCTAAAGAGAAGTAATCATGGAGTGTGGAGGATTGGATGAAAGTGATATTCAGTGATGAATCAGGCAGTGATGAATCATGAACTGGCCAAGGAGTTGATGCTGGAACGTTTGTCTTGTGCCATGTCTAATGAAACATATAAAGATGATTGACTGAAGAAAACAATCAAATTTCTCCACTCATTTATGATACGGGGTTGCATGTCAGGTAAAGGACTAGAGGAGACCTCAACAGTCAATGCACAGGTGTACAATGAAATTTTGGACACTTTTCTCATTCCATTGATAGAAAATAGTTTTGGTGATAATGAAGTCATTGTTCAGGATGATAATGCATCTTGCCAACTAGCAAAGAGTGTTAAAGCTTTTCTTCAGGAAAGGCACATCAACTCAATGACATGGTTAGCAAACAGTCCAGATCTCAATCTGATTGAAAATTTATGGTGGAAATTTAAAAAATTGGTCCATGACAATTGGTTCTGCAAAGCTGATCTGTCAATCGCTATTTGAGAAAGTTGGAACCAGCTTGATGGAGAATATTGTTTTTCATTAGTGAAGTCCATGCCTCAAAGAATTCAGGCCGTCGTAAAAGCCTGAGGGGGAGCAACAAAGTACTAATTGTGATTTTTTTTCCCCCATCAAGATTCCATCATTTTTCCTCAACGTTGCGTGGTTCCATAATTTTTTCCTCTACTTGAGCTTTAAAAAATATGCCATTAATTAAAATAATTTAATTGCATTTGTTTGAGGTATGTTTTACGCAGACAGAATGTTCAGCTACCAAACAAAAATTGTTTTGTTGTGATTTTTTTTAAATTTGCTTATTTGCTATGAAGTAAAAAAGCTGGGTTTTTTTTGGGATCCTCTAAGTTTGCCAGGGGTTGAACATCCTACATTGGACTTCTCATTAATATGATATTGAAGATAGGTGGGAATGGTGAGTGAGAAAAGGTCTTGCTCTTTTGCTTTTAGGAGCTAACAGCAAACCCTGACTGATATCTCTTGTGTTTGTAACTGCACTAGAATGCTCCCCTGTGATGTCAGAGCAGCACACAACCGCTCTTCTCTCAGGAATAACGAAAAGTACCGATATACAAATTAGCACCAGAATCTAAACACATTGCCAACATTTCAATATAAACATTTATTTGAGCATTAGCGCACATAAATTGGGCAATCAGACTCTTTACCTATGCATTTTAGATTTATTAATGGCCCTGAGGACACTCTAATGTCAATTAAACGTTCCCACTGTGTTGTTTTAATTGACATTCATTTATAAATAAACAGCATAACATACTGCTATATCACAGTGTTTTTTAATCTGGTTGGTCAGAAGGTACTGATTAATTTTGTGTAACAGCTTGGCTGTAATTCAAATCATATAATATTAAATCACTCACTCTTAATAGGTTATTGTTTTTGTGTAACAGCTCACACATGGACTTGTACGGTCAACGAGCTACATATTCCAAAACTATTAAATGGACTAAAAATAAGTTCTTGTATAACCACCCCCTTCCCCCACCCCCGTAACATGGTAAGCTGTGTTTTATTAAGTTTAAGTGACATAAAATATAAGAGGCTGTGGAGGAAATGACTGTCTATAGTGATAACAGGAACTTGTGTTGTGTAATGTGCTGGTTGGAGATGAAGAGGCAGGGCGCAGTTGTATGAGACCAGCATGTTTGTTAGCACACAACCAAAAATCATAGTCACATTTCAAAGCATGGGTCAATAAACAGCCAGACAGGACTAACACAGGCATGTCCATGATCATAAATCTAAGAAACAGGCAGAGGTTAGAGAACCAGGAAGCTCAGAAACAGGGAAACCAGCAAACGCAGAAAACAACAGGACAATCTCCGAATTTAGTGATTAAACCAGGCACGACAACGTCATCCATGGAGTCAGGAGGTGGAACGATGACATCATCTGTGTAGTCGGGAGGCGGAGCGACGGCGATGTTTTTGCCAGAGTCTTTTGAGAGGATGCCTTGCTGGCCTCATGCTTGAGTTGGCTTTAGAGGATGCCTCGCTGCATACCGGACTCGCATTGAGCACATTTCTCAGCTGTGTCCTTAGGCGATGAAGTCTTCTGTAACATGTTGGTTTGAAGCGAAGAAGCATAATCACACGCACAATCACGTGAGGTCTGCGTGTTTATTAGGGCATATCCGAGTATCATAGTCACGGTTCAAAGTGTGGGTCGATACATGAAATCACATTCATGCTGGAAGGGGAACAGGATATTTTGTGATTGTTCCACAACATTAAATGTAACCATAAATAGTATGATGTGCCATTCATTCATGAATGAAAATTTGTTGGCAAATTGCTGTGGTATATAAGCAGAGTAAAACACTTGATCACCTGTGGAGCGGGTTGAATGATGGAAATGTCTTGTAGAGAGTTGAACTGAGCACTGTGCATTTATGTAATGATTCCTTCCTGTGTTCTCCACAGTTCTGATCGAGACTGACTTTTTAAAGTATAATCGGACAATGGAAAATAACACGACTGGGGGAGCTGAAGCAGATATCGGTCCTGGAAACCTGAACATCGAAGGAAAGGGTTCGACCAAACTGGCATCCTCATTTGGGAGCCTTAAGAAGCAAGAAGTGGATGTTCAGAAACTGCTCCAGGACTCTAAAGATAGGTGAGTGAATGAGAAGGCGTAATGCCATTGTGGAGTTTTCAGAGTCATACATTCACCCATAATTCCCCCCCAAAAAAGGATGAAGGGAAGTGGAAGTGCAAGTGAAACTGCTTGCTGGCAGACTTTTTATTGCAAGCTGAGTCAAAAGTATGAAAGCCTGGAATCTTTGATATTATGCTGAATTTTTTTTTTGTTGTAAAACTTTGGAATAAATATTTCTGTCTGTATACAAGCTGTTTCTTGTAAAATCAGATTCATTTCACCATAAAATGAGAAGCTAATGTGGCACAGAGACGTGGCTGACACAGTTTAGATCGCTTGTCATGTGTGTGTTTATAAGGTGTACCACTTCAGTTCAAATTTCTTTCAGAAGAAAACCTTAAGAGTGAATGTAGACAATCAAAAAAAAAAAAAAAAGGATAAGGGTTTATATACATTATGTACTGGCCATTACTGAGTACTGTCATCTCTTACTTTTCTAGAGCAGGTGTGACACAGTTGAGTTGACCTTAAATTTAGCAGCAATTTTGGTTAAGCAGTGACCGATGTATTTGAATGTGGCATTAGGTGCTTTACCGTGACATCCTCATTACTCATAAAAAAGATACTTCTGCTCAAGCAGCCTAACTCTAAAATGAGTGACTGCACCATCCCTTCAACACCCAAATATCACATTTTGCTCCGCCTTCTAGCAGCTTTATTAGCCTCTGCATTTTCTGATATTGTAAATGCTGCTAAACTAGGTTCATGGTAGAAGAAGATAAACATTAGAGCAATTTCAGCACTGGGATCCAGTCTTCTTTAATACTCTCACCAGCTTTTTGGCATGTGGTGACTTGAGATATATTTACAGTATTTGAGGTACATTTACTTTTACTGTGTTTGGCAGACATCCTTATCAAGAGCTCCTTCCTCATGCTAGTGCAAATTGGTCAGAATACTATCAAGCTAAAATCCTGCTAGAGAGATTTTAGTACAGCACAACAACACACAAGTGAATGTTTTTTTTTTTTTTTAATTATTTATTTATTTATTTTTTAATATAACTAGCGCTCGTTTAAGTGCTTGGTGAGGAGAACTGGGTCTGTTAATTGATATCACACATGATTATTGTCCATTTCCAAAATCTCTTACCTTACCAGTTAACCAGCTTTTAGTGCTTGTAAAATCTCATTTTTTGCATATTTTACATGATAAAGGTTGCTGATTATGCTATGACCTGCGATTGCGGTGAGGGCTACTGCAAGACAAGTATGGCAATAACAATAACTGGTTCTTCAGATGTTCTGAACATTTCATTAGTATCTGTTGTGTATCTTGTACAGACCTCAGTAAGGGAGCAAATAGAAAGGTAGAGTGATAGATAGGCTGCATTTTGGATCCAGTTTTAGTGGTTACAGTGTGCAAATTGTTGGGTATGGGGCTGCTTGCATTGCCATTGTATTATGTGGTTTATGGACTAATTGCAAAAAGTGGTCAGATAATATACGTTTTGGTTGTTGTTTTTAATCAGTCAGTAACATTTCAGTATGGCAGTAAAATAGGGAGAATATTGCCTGAAGTAAATGATCCTGTATGATTCTGTATGAAGCTCGATTCTATATTTTTGTGAACGTTAAAAGACACATGCTACTTTATAAACTTTCTTTAGTTGTTGATCATGTTGTATTATGTCTCCTGTGTAGATGTCTGGATTTTGAGCACTCCCTGTTGAAGCAGACACGGCAGCGGCGGCGCGAGGTGTTTGCGATGGTAAAGGAGCGAATCATAACCACACAGACCTGCACGGTTACTGAGGAAATACAGGAGGGAGGAAGCTGCTCAGCCTTTCTTGGGTTCACTGTTCCCAAGAAGATTGAGGTCAGACCTACTGGGTTACACAACATTATACTGTTTGAAACGATACATTAACATGTTAATTGTGCATGAGACAGTTTCAGCTTTAGATGACCTCGGAACTGAGGTAGCATGCCAGGCTTTGTCTTGGCTTCCGTAGTTACCTCTTAGCTGTTAGAACGTCTTTGAAATATTCTTGGTTCTTATCTTATATAATCAACCAATCATCTGAAGGAACGCATTAAATTGAAGTAACCATTTTTACTTGACTAGGCTGATCTTAAGTACTTGCTATGGATTTTACATTTACATTTAGTCATTTAGCAGAATGACAAAACATCTAAACAGTTGAAGGTGCAGTTATACAAAACATCTAGCACATCTGCATTAGAGGAAACTAGAGACAAAGGCTAGTTTGTGCTAGAGTGTTGTAGGTTGCTACAAATGACAATTCCAATCAGTAACAAAAGGACAATTTCAAACCTATGTGCATAAGTAATGAAAGCAAGGAATGATAAAATGATTCATGTAGAGCAAATGGAGAGGAAGTGAAAGTGATCTTAGATGCTGGCTGAAGAGGAAGGTCTTAATATGTTTTTGGAAGGAATAGAGACACTGGGCTTTTCAGAATGAAGTGGGGAGATCTCATTACAACACTGAGGAACCAAAGCAGGATCTTGTGCTATGTGCACATTTAAACATTTCGAAGGAAAAGGAAGTTCTCCAGGTTAATTTGAAACTTTGAGAGGAAGTTCCTGAGACATAGGGACATAGAAACTAAAGCTTGCCAAAGTTACTCAAGACGAAAACTTTTTAAAGTTATCAAACCATGAACCCTTTTCGCCCCACCTGTCCGGGGGACACAAACACCGAAGTTTATTTCTTTGTCACATATACATTATTGACCTTCTGATCAGTAACCCAGAGCCTTAACCGTTGAGCCCCCACTGCCCCATTTAGCCTCAATCATGCAAGTTAACCCAGAAATGTAAAGGATTACAACTATAATAACCCAGTTCTCATAGTTGTCATTAGCAATTCATTATTTATCCACTAGAAAGAGTTTAGAATTATGCCTAGTAACATCCTTAAGTAGGTAACCTTCACTATCCATGCTAAAGCAACCACCTTAAAACAACATCTTAAACACTGACCTTTTTATTTAAAAAGAAAAAATTATTTTTAGTGACATAATTAACAGCTAATAAAACATTGAGGAAATGTTGACATAGACATCCATGGTGTTTTCTGCAGAGAAATGTACTAATCTAATTTAGTTAGCGGCAAAATAGAAATGCAGCGACATTGAATTTGACATTTTGCGTCCTCATTCATCGCCAAGAATGTCAGCATGCAACCACAGAGACTTCTGTCGGTCAGTTTTCAAAATTTTCTGTGGTTTTTATTTAATAAGTCACTTAGCCAGCTCTACATGTAAATACACTCATTGAGCACTTTATTAGGAACACTATATTAATACTGAGTAGGGGCTTCCCTTTGCTCTCAAAACAGCCTCAATTATTCATGGCATGGATTCCACAAAATGTTGGAAAACTTTTTTTTTTTTGAGATTCTGGTCCATGTTGACATGATTGCATCACACAATTCCTGCAGATTCTTCAGGCGCACTTTCATGCTGTGAATCTGAATCTCCCGTTCTACCACATCCCAAAGGTGTTCATTTGGATTCAGATCCGGTGACTCGGAAGGCCACTGAAGAAGACTGAAACTATTGTCATGTTCATGAAACCAGTTTGAGACGACTTTTGCTTTGTGACATGGTGCATTATCATGCACCATGCTTATTTGAGAGATACATAAGGAGCACAAAGGGGCACTAAGACACTAATCCAGTGGTCACAATTAGTTTTTAAAATCATTTCAGTTTGTATAACTATAATATGAAATAGAATTGAATGTAATCTTGTCAGTAACCTCAGGAATATCTATATGGCATGACTCATTTAAAAGCTCTTACCTCTCTCTTATAATGTTCTCTCACTGCTCTATAGGTTTCGGTAAAGAATGGCAGCCTTCATTCTGACAGCAATGTTGTTCTAGAAATCCCAGCTAACACGGCCCTGGCTTACAGTTTAATGGAGCTCAACGTGAAGAGCACGGGTCAATTTGGTAATATCTTTTTGCTCTCAATTTTAGTTTTAGAATGTATGCAGTGCATCAGTAGTGCGCATTTCAACTTAATGCTGCTTTAATTATTATCCAATAGATGTTATCATGTATGCTGAGTCTACAAGGATGTCTATTACAGTTTTATCATTGTAATGTTTGGATTGATAGGATTGTGGCTTGTGTTTAAGAATGCTTTATATTCATCTCCTAACCTTAGATAATCATTTCATTTAACCAAAAGAGCTCTGTGCTAGTGCTGTTTAACCAGGAAATGGAAGTTACTCACCAATGATTTGTCTGACCACTGCAGTCTTGTGTCCTCAGAGCTGTGTCTGATGCCAGACACCTACGGATGCTTTGAGGTGGACGGCCTGCACAAAGCAAACACAAACCTGCTCTTCAGTGCTCCATTTGAACCACCAATCCAAAAGCTACGGGACGGTAAGAGCTTAAGTGGAGGGTTGGCCATGAACTGAAGCAGACATTTACATTTATATTAACTAGCAGATTTCTCACCGTAGAGATTCCCCATGAACTTTGCATTAAAGAGCAGCAACACGTCCCTTTATGTGAGATATGGTTTATTTGCAGTACTATGCTGGCTGTCGGCAGAAGTCTCAGGCTAATATCAAGTTCATCTCTGCCAATTGGTCTGATGGCAAGAGGTTATATTGGGTGTGTGTTACAGTGACTAGTGTAGTCTCACAGCTGTTGACTGCTACAGTTCACACTTTTGGGGGAGGTATTTCCCCACCTAACATCTAAGCAAATTACTTTGCTCATGGCTATCAAACATCCTGCTTCAAAATAACACTAGAATAAAATCATAATCTAACATCAGTATCTAGACAAAGTACTTTGTAGGTCAGGGTTTAAGAATACTATCAAGCTGAAACCCAGTTAGAATGGGGTTAGTACAGCAAGAAAAACACAAGGCAAGGGATTTAAAAAAAAAAAAATTAAATTGGTGCTCATTTAAGTGAAAAGACAAACGGATGTAGATTATTCCAACATAGTGTTGTCCTCTGCACCGCTGCAGTTAGTTTATTCTAAACATTTTTGATTTAATGCATGCTTATTTATATCATAATCACAGTGGTCAGAAATCATATTTTCATTCCACTAGCAAAAAGCATATATGTTGTGTTAGTAAAGAGCGCAAATTAGTGCATATTTCTTTTTGATCAGGCCAGGAGAAGCACCTATACGCTTTATCCGAGCAGGCACCGAGTGTGGTTAATGACCTCCACGATAACCACTTTTTGTATCATTATTTTATACCAGAATAATGCAATTTTGTGATATGTACAGTACTGTTTAACAGTGGTGAAACAGACTGTTGTTGTAACATTTTAGATTCTCCCTGCAGTAAACAGCCAATCCTCACTCCAAACTATTTTAAATCCTTACACAGTCCATCATATCTCTCTCTCTCTCTCTCTCTCTCTCTCTCTCTCTCTCTCTCTCTCTCTCTCTCTCTCTCTCTCTCTCTCTCTCTCTCTCTCTCTCTCTCTCTCTCTCTCTCTCTCTCTCTCTCTCTCTCTCTCTCTCTCTCTCTCTCTCTCTCTCTCTCTCTCTCTCTCAGACTTGGATAATCTGCAGGTTCAGTTCAAGGTGCTTTCAGGACTCCCTGCCAGCACACGCTCATGTCTCTTCCAGCAAATCACTCTCCTCCTGAAGGACAAGACAGCCATCAGTACCCTGAACCTTGCAGTGAGTGAGAATAAGACATTTAAACATAGTTCACACAGAACACATACATGGCTTCGCTTTTGTTTTTATAGACAGGAGGTGAATGAATGAAGGAGGAAGTACAGCATTTGTTTAATAATTGCACAGCTTAACTGTACTAAATGTTTCTCCCACACAGTGTATTTTCCCCCACTGATACCCTTTTACTTTTTAGGGAACCAGTGATAATTTTTAGAGCTGGCGTTTGTTTCCATTATGTGAACACTGGGAGTTTCATCAACAGTGAACATGAAAAGTTGTACTAAAAGAATGTATTTTATTACCCAAGGGAAAATGTCAGCACAGAGATATACTCACAGGCAACAATTACACTTAAGCTATTTTTAGCTATTTAATACATGTGTATCTGCTCAAGTGTTGCATTAATAATAATCCAACAAAAATCTTCAAACACCCCTAACTGCCGATTTCTTTTTACTGGTGGTAAAACAACTTGAATAATTGTCCGAGCAACAAAACCCTCATTCAGTCAGTCAGTCAGTCAATCAATCATTCATTCATTCATTTGATTCATTCCTTCCTTACTAAAATAGACAAATATTCTCAAAGCAGCATTAAACAAATAGGTTACATAACACAAAAACACTAAAGAACATAACACAACCCATGATTAAATCTCAACACAAATATTCTATATAACTAAACATCATGTTGGCTCTCCTGATTAAAAAATAATAATAATAATAATTAATTTTTGGTTTATTCTCAATGGTATGCAACTGCTCTGGGCTATGGTTTGTTACAGAACAGTACTTCCTATGAACAACATAAACTGCATGTAAAATGTGCATATATTTCTACTACCTG
This sequence comes from Cranoglanis bouderius, assembly GCA_023630585.1. NCBI lineage: Eukaryota > Metazoa > Chordata > Actinopteri > Siluriformes > Cranoglanididae > Cranoglanis > Cranoglanis bouderius. The sequence goes on from CM042544.1 coordinate 18,572,362, forward strand.
CTTTGTTTCTCTCTCACTCTGTCAGTTGGAGAATTTGCTGTGTGGTAGGGAGTCTGATCTCTCCACATTGGACGAAGTGCCCTCTCTGAAGAAAGCAGTACAGACTACATTGGAGCTGCTCAAGGAGGAAGAAGGTGCAGATCATGCCCCACTGGAAAGAGTCACCGCCCTCACTGCCACAAACCTCCTCACCAGTGCCTTAGAGGGTGAGAAAGGAAACAAATAAATTGTGCTGCTAAGAACTAGACAGGGCTGGATGAGAGATGATTGCTACACTGAATAATTTTTTTTAAAGCATTTTCATGACTTTTTTTCTTGACCAGGTAGTGCTGATCAATATAAAACCTCTTCCTCTCTCCCCTGTAGAGATGGCCGAGTCGACCTTGAGTGCGCTAGAGTCCTGCTGCCATCACCTCACCTTCCAGGCACTGCACCTGCTGGTGAGTATCTGCTCTTCTTTTCATCATAATCAGTCTATAAATTTAATTGAATCTATAGCCGGTTTGATTTGCTTACTCAGTGCATTTCTGTTGAATATTTAGTGGTTATTATTATTGCACGGTGGGTCCCCAGTTTGATCCTTAAGCTCAGGTTCTCCCTCTGTTCACATTTCATTCTCCCAGAAACATTTCATTAGGTGGATTGGCTATGCTAAATAAGCTCTAGTTGTAAATGTGTGTTTATGGTGACCTGCAATGGACTGTTGTCCCATCAGAGGTGTGTTCCAACCTCGCACCCAGTGTTCCCAGGATAGGCTTCAGATCCTGACCAGGATAAAGCAGTTACTGAAGATGAATGAATGAATTTACTGGTTGTGTTGTCTGTACTGCCTTACAGGTGCAAAATGTCATGGAAAACAAAGAGTGCTTCTTGAAGGATAGCACACTTGCCCCATTGGCTGAAAAGGACACTTACAGTAAAGTACAAGAGCTCTTTGGATGTTCCAGTGTGATGCTGTCCAAAGAGGAGGACTTGATCCAGGCCCAGATCAGCAGCCAGCGGGGGCACTCTCCTCTAATCTTGTGCATTGCCATCTTTGGTTTGGCCTCTTTAGCGTCCCCAACTGACTGATCGTGGGAAAACATATTGCCAAATGTCATTTGGAACAGGACTAAATTCTTGTAAATGAGAATAACCAAAAACTAGTTCATAACTAAAATATATTTATATTTTTCTATTTTATACATTTTTTTTTATACAGAAACAATCATTTTCTAGTGTAACAAGCAGGACTCTATGGCAACTGTGTTGATGGGGTTGCCCCTGCTACCCACAAGTCTACTCACACTTCTTGATGATTAACTAATCTTGTGCATTTCATTAGTAATACCTGGCTGATGATTAGGAAGGGTGTACTTATTTTTCCAACCTGGTTTCTTAATGTTAAAATCTGTTGTGAGTTTTTTTTTTTTTTGTGTTGTTGTTGTCACCTGAGGTTATTTGTTTGTTTATAGAAGTTGGTGAGGACCACACAATTGTCTCACCAACAGTCATTTTACAGTCATTGATATGTAGGCCCTGATAAATATAAACATAGAATTGAAGGAGGGTGTACTTTCTTTTTCCCTTCAAACAGGGAGAAAGCTATGGAAGAACATTTTGTTGCAGACATTTGACTTTGCCCCTGTTTGGATCAATTCCAAAATCTCATCGTTTCATCTGCTGGTTACAACGGCTACGTTTACATGCACATCACCATTCCAATATTAATTGTAACGTGAATTAGAATAATTAGTATTGAGTCATGTAAACGCCGCAATCCGATTGCCCGATTCATATTAAGACAATATTCTGATTCCCCAAATTCTGAATCCCACTCCTGGATTGTACCTGTTTTAATTTGAAATTTGTTGCATGTAAACACCTTATTCAGAAAATCCACCGAAAGGGGATATATGCGCATGCTCAGTCCGCAAGGAATTATGGGTGCTAACAGATGCTTAGCTGTAGGCTAGGTATTTAGGAATGGCAACTCAGGCATACTTACACCAACCATGTTTACAGGAATATTCTGATGCCTGTACGCATATAAACATCGTATTCGTTATATGGCTGCAACCCGAATATAGACCTTAATCGGAATTTGATGTGCATGTAAACATAGTCAGTGACTATGATTATGATTAGATAATTAATGATTTGTATGTTGTTAGCAATTGCTTAAATGGGTTTGACAGTGGAATGGATATGCAGGTATGTCGCTCATGCAGCCATGCAAGAGAATGTTGCCGTTAATGCGTGTTATGTTTTTATTATTACATTTAAGTACCTTTTTTGTAGTAGTATTTATTCAATGTCATGTAGTAGTGTACAGTATATTACACTAATGCATAGGTTCCCAACCCTGGTCCCAGAGTACCACCTGTCCTGTCTTGTGTTTTTGCTGCTCTAACAAACCCAGTTCCACTGTTAATTACCTGATTAGGTGAATCAGGTGTGTTGGGAGCAGGAAAACAGTCGACCAGTGAAAGGGACGATGTTGCAGGCACAGGTTATGATGAACACACACTGGCACAAACAGGTTATTTTATATATGCATATGTCTACAATCTATGAATATGCAGTCTCATGATTTGCTCAATGAGTTCAAGAATGATTTCAGAGAGAACAGAGAAAGTTCAGGGAGGGCTACAGGTCTGACGTGAAAACGTGACATGACCAAACAGACCACTGGACACTGAGGGTAGAAAGCTGAGGTAAACACAGGTTTTGCAAATGCAAATCTTCTATCCAAGGATGTAGTTAGGTTCCAGTGTTCAAATGATAATGTGTACCACTGCTTTTCACTGGGCAAAAAACCTTCTAATGGATATTCACATGCATGATTGCATTTTTTTTTTTTGTTACATTTTAGTATTTAGCATCAAATTGTATTGCCACTCATCAATTTCTTTGTAAATACTTAAATAAAATTCAGTTTTTCATGATGATCTAGTTCTTTGATTATTTTCTTTCTACTGTCACAGTGTTGTCTCCAAGCAACATACCTAAAAAGCATCCACTCAAATATTATTATTATTATTATTATTATTATTATTATTATTTTCCAGTAATGTAGTTCATTTTATGCCAGAAAAGTGAATCAAACATTTTTAAAAACATTGCTTTCATAATGCATGCAGTAGAGGGACATAAATCTTACAAACCTTCAAGCACTTGTTCTTGAAAGATTGTGCAATATTGTGAATTTTGGGAGCAACCTGAAAAAACATAATGCCTCCACCGCCTAGTGGCAGAGGCATAAAAATCAGTGAAGAATGTTTTTACTGCCCTGAAATAAATCCTGTGTGTCCTATAACTTCATTGACATTGATGTAATGATTCAGTTAGCAATTATTTCTGTTAGTAGCTTGAATGATTTTTTTAATATATATATATATATATATATATATATATATATATATATATATATATATATTTAGAGCAGCCATATGTATATCTTTTGGGATTTGTAACTACCACAAGATCATATCCCTCACCATGTGACTTAATGTAAATGTTGCCAGTGGACAAGACAATCAGGTATGTGTGTGAAACTGCAGACCAATTATCTCCTGCTCGGTATTATTGTATTATTAATTATAAGCTCAGTATTATTGTATTATTAATTATAAGCTCGGTATTATTGTATTATTAATTATAAGCTCGGTATTATTGAGGCAAAACCACAGTGAGCAATCAGAACAGCTTCAGTGTGCATTGGCAAAGATTATACAGTGAGAGAACATCATGCTTCCAAAAGATATTTCTTTAGTTGGTGTTGAAGATGGTGGTGGAGAGTGCTGTTTAAAATCTCCCACAGGTGTTCAATTGAGTTTAGATCCAGTGAATGAGATCTGCGAAAGTCATAGCATATGATTTTCATACAAACCATATTGTGAGCTCTCTTGCTTGCCCTGTGGATGGGGACATTGTCATTCTGGAAGCGATCACTCCCATCAGGATAGAAATGATTCATCATAGGATAAAGGTGATCGAACAGAATAACTTTGTATTGATTCGCAGTGACCCTTCTCTCTAAGGGGACCAGCGGACGTTCAGTAAAATGCCCCACAGCAGAACAGAGCCACTGTTTGTTTTTTTTTCTTTTTATTTGTCACCCGTCTGTATGCGTGTGTGCAGGATATACACAGGACTGCAGACATTAATATTCCCAAAATCATGATTAACTGAAAGTGTTTCTCTAAAAATAAGATTTTTTTTAATGGCTGTTGTTCAAATGTTATTAACTAGCACAAAGACAAAGGGAGACAGAACACACTGTCCAGCACAATATTCTCATCTTTCATTGTGAAGAACTGCAGCATTACACAGCTTAGTGATTTCATCACCATACAATTAAGCTCCAGTCTATTTAACTCATCAGCTGGTAATTAGGTGCATTAGAGCAGGAAAACATTAAACACTGCAGTGCTGCAGTCCTCCAGCATTTTCATTTGAGAAGCTCAGATATAAAAATCTGACAGCAGGGATTAAACTGACTTTTTATGCGAACAAAGAGCAGAGTTTCAGTACTATCATTTGACAGAAATGTAAATATCATGGCATAATGATAGAATTACACCGTTCTATAGAAAAGCTTTCACTTCGAAACTGCGAAATGTGTACAAGCAATAATTAACTGCTGTGTGAAAACTATTTCTGTGTAGCAAACTGTCTATTTTGCTAGTTTAAAGGCTTTTCGCCATAAAGTAATCAGTAATTATTTTGATCCTGAAATGAATGTTTCAGGGATAGAAACGGATTTAAATCTAAAATGAACTGTACTGTTCCAATGTTGCTGGCACCCATGAAACAAGTCGTGCTCTCAGACCTCCTACAGCCACGACAGCCAGCATCCTGCCCCTGCTATAATAACATCAATGTGATATTTTATCATCTACTATGTTATAGAAATGAATGCTGAATTTTTCTTTACATTTCTGAACTCCAGCTAGTGACTTTTTTTATTCAGCTCCAAAGCATTGTTTTTTTTTTGTCTGTTTTATTTATCAGTGCAATAAAAAATTCTTTGTGCTTCTTGGGCTTCTGGATTAAAACTAATGTCAAAAAAAAAAGAACTGCTGGAAATCTATGGGATTAGATTTGTCCCAAAAGTATGGAATGTAACTTTTCAAGAAACAAAGAAAAATATGCAATGCGAGAAGAAAAAAACTCTGAAACTGAAAACAGTGAACTCAATGGCAAAAATTTAACATGGTCTTCAAATGAACAGCATTTTTTTTATTAACAGTTTTCTAAGCTTTGTTTTTGCTAATCATGGTTTATGAATACGCTGCCAGAGTTTTCGTTTGTACTTTCAGAAGTTTTATTTACGCTCCGCAAGTTTACATTCACCATTCTGGCACAAATCTCTCGTGTGGGTGGGTCTTAACAGCTCTTTACTCTCATTGGCTACTGAGATTTGGATCGACAGCTCCCTGACCTGGAAGTAGAGACTTCATTGTGGTGAATATCGGAGAGCGTTCTGGATGCGGTTATCTGTATAGTTATAGTGTTTGTACTTTGTTGAGGAAATTACTTACTTACTCAGTCAGTATAATTAGTTCTTAAATAATATTTGAGGTTTGGGTAGTCTCATATGACTATTTTGTCTGAGGAGCATCGTCGTCGTCATCACCCTCCTCCTCAGCTGGACACTCAAGCTTTTGATCCAAATCTCAATAGTCAATGAGAGTAAAGTGCTGTTAAGCCCCGCCCAGACGAGAGATTTGTGCCAGAACGGCGAATGTAAACTTGCGAAGTGTAAACAAAATGTTTGGCAACACATTCATAAACCATGATTAGCGAAAATGAAACTTAGAAAAGTGTTAACAAAGAATGCTGTTTATTTGAAGACCATGTTAAATTTTTGCCACCGAGTTCACTGTTTTCAGTTTCAGAGTTTTTTTCTTCTTTCTCGTTTCTTGAAAAGTTACGTTCAATACTTTCAGCAAAAATTTAATTCCATAGAAAACACACATGCTCTTACTGTGCAGTCCATTCAGCGAAATGAATGACTGCACACTTTTTTCCAATTAAAAAGGGAACTAGGGCAGATACATATTATTAATGTGGTGGTAAGAACACATAAGGCATAGAGATTCAAATATAGCACACAAATACATGGGCAAGTCATAGTGTTTATAGAAAAGAAAAGAAAGAAAAAAAAACTTTAGTTGATAAACCTTGTGTCCCAAAATCCATATTTACTAAGAATATTTGTCACTACTCTTAATTTTGCATGACACTACAAAGGCATTGAGATGAATACTGTGGGGTTTTTTGTTTTTTTTTGCAATACGAATACGTATGAATAGATACTCCACAGTGTTGAGCTGATTTTCTACTGCTACATTTGCAGCATAATGTAAAACTTGAAGTGGTGTTACATCTTAGATATAAAAAAAACAAACAAACAAAAAAAAAAACAATTAGTTGGTAAAATATTTTCCACTTCTGTTTTCTCCCTCCTCTCTCTATCAATAAAAGACAACTTAGTACAACAATATTTCAATATTGTAATGAGTTTCAGTGTAGCAGTACCATGAACACTGCTGAGTACGTTTACTAATATGTAGAAAACTAGCTTTAAAGAGATCAGTAAGATGAATTGGCCGCTGAAACACTCCGGTACAAAAGTGTATCACAGCTCACAGCGATGACGTCTGCTTCAGCTTCTCACTGTAGATAACAAAACTACTTCAAACACCCTGTACATCATTTGTATAGTAACACAATGAACAGTTATGCCTCAAGATATGCTCTGCTGGTAGATTTAAAAAAAAAAAAAAAAAAAAAAAAAAAAAAAAATCAATAAATAAGTACACTTCCCTTTCTTTTCTCATGGATGGTGTAGCTTTGCATAGCAGGGTTGGACCTCAGGGTCAGGCTGAGACGCACTGACCGCTGAAAGTCCTGCTGTGGTCCATGACACCAGTGATGAAGGTGATGAGGATGGTGGTGCTAAAGATGATGAGGATGGATGGTTCAGTAAACCCAGTTAACCGGTACCCATTGAGGCTCTGTGCACAGCTGCTCCACAGCCGCCTGTAGTTTCTCAAAGGCCTTATCCAGATTATCGTTCACTATTGTCAAGTCAAAGTAATGGTTATAAGCCCGTTTGATCCTGGCACTCTCGTCCACTGTTTTCTTTAAGTCCGTTTCCTGGGAGGGAGATGCAAACATCAGTGTGTGTCTTCAAAGCATGCAAACAACTACATGTACACACATTTAAGTGTACACATTCTTTAATGTCTTGGCTGACAGGAGAATACAGTTAAGTTAAATATGAGACTGACCGTCAGTAGTTTGGTGGTGATTCCGGCATCCACCACAGCTTTGTGCATGGCTCGTAGTGTGTCCAGCTCGGGAGCAGCGATGAAAACCACAAACGGCATAAACTCCGCTGTTCTCAACACCTTCAGTGCCTGGCAATGACGGTCATTATTCAGTGATTTATTGCAGTCATATTGTCTGTTATAAAAGCTGATTTATCCACACAATAAACCTGGCCCTGCACTATACACAACATGGCATCTTTATTTTATCTTTATTTATCTGCAGATGCTGAAATCCTTGTTACATTGTTGATATCATAACATACTGATCAGCTATAAATCATCAACAGAAGCAGGAAGAGCTTTTACTAATAACTTAGCTTACCCAAGTATTAGTACTGTCCAAAACTTAAGCTGCATTTAATTTTTAATCACTTTAAATGAGCTAGTATTGAGATCTATTTAAATATTTATAAACTTATAAGTCTAGTACAGCAACACTCTGATCTTATTTCATAAACCACCAAAGGAAAGTCACTGATCAAATAACATTTTACTCTATGCTTTAATGTTGGGATTCATTTCTATTTATCTAGTCACAGTAAGGTTTTCTTACCACTGATACATTCGGCTATTCGAGATGTATTAGAATCACCTCATCTTCACACAGAAATAATGTTTTAAAGGCCCTGCAGCACACAGTGAAGCCGAATCCCAAATGGCTTCCTATTCACTATATATGCTCACTGCACAGGGCGTAATTTTAGAACATACACAGAACACCAATGCAGATTAATGCTGCAAAGCACTGTACTTGGAAAAACCTGACGTCCGACATGTAAAAAAAAAAAAAAAAATTGCAAACTAATGGAATTCCCAATCAGGAAATTGCCCGAGTTCTCTGACATAAACACACCTGATGTCACAAAAAAATGAAGGTGCACATAGTCAACAGTAAAGAGATTTCCCTTTGCATCATTTTCTACTTGTAGCTTTCTGTATACAGTGCCCTCCACTAATATTGGCACCCTTGGTAAATATGAGCAAAGAAGGCTGTGAAAAACTGTATTTATTGATTAACCTTTTGAACTTTTGTTGAAAAAATTCACAAAAATAACACTGCTTTCATGGATATCAAACAATTGCAAACACAACACAGGTTTATCAAAAAAAATATCTTTGTTAAATATAGGTGTGCAACAATTATTGGCACCCTTTTAGTCAATACTTTGTGCTACTTCCCTTTGCCAAGATAACAGCTCTGAGTCTTCTCCTATAATGCCTGATGAGGTTGGAGAATACATGGCAAGGGATCTGAGACCATTCCTCCATACAGAATCTCTCCAGATCCTTCAAATTTCGAGGTCCACGGTGGTGGACTCTCCTCTTCAGTTCACCCCACAGGTTTTCTATGGGTTTCAAGTCAGGGGACTGGGATGGCCATGGCAGGACCTTGATTTTGTGGTCAGTAAACCATTTTTGTGTTGATTTTGATGTATAGAACTGTGTAAAAGTTTTAGGCACCCTATTTAAAAAAATAATAATTTTAAGTACAAACTTTGTTATAGATTTTTTATTTTATGGCTTCTACATTATCAAGTCAGTACAAAATACATTACAAACATTAGTTATCTAGGACAAAATTAAATGTTATTGAAAAATGTTTGTATGTCATTAAAGAAAGCAGCATATTACGTAAGAGACACTTTTCAGACAAAAAACACAATGAAGGCTGCTGGGTTTTGCTGCAAAAATAAGAAGCAAATGTGAAAGTCAAAGTCTCCAGAAGAACTGTGGCTGGTTCTGCAAGATGCTCAATAAAACTTACCAGCTCATTTCCTTATAAAACTGCACAAATTGTACCGGAGACTACTATTTTTTATTTTTTTTCTCACACCAAATACTGACTTTGTTTCATTTACTACTGTTTACTGCTCTTCACAGTTTTTTTTTTAAATGTAGAAACATTTAATTTAATTATTTTGAAGGCATCTTTGCTGTACAGCATTTCTTTACATGTGCCTAAAAAGACGCTTGAGTTTGTTTTTGGATGAGAGTAGAGGCTTTTTTCTTGAAACCCTTCCAAACAACTTGTGGTGATATAGGTGACTTCGGATTGTAGTTTTGGAGACTTTCTGACCCAAGACGCAACTAACTTCTGCAATTTTCCAGTTGAGACAATATAGACACACGTCCAATTCCAGGTTGATTCAGAACATTTCCAGTTGACTGGAACTTCAATGCTTGTGCTATTTTTTTATAGTCACTTCCCATTTTGTGACCTCCCACTTCCCATTTTGTCGCACATCACAGCTATATTCCTTGGTCTTACCCGTTGTTATGAATGACTAAGGGAATTTGGCCTGTGTTACCTCATATTTATACCCCTGTGAAACAGGAAGTCATGGTTGAACAATTTCCAGTTCCTAGTCACCCAGGTGTACTAAAACAATGTTAAATATCAATGGTAATATACTTCAAATATATTTTTCTCATATGAATTCATAGGGGTGCCAATAATTGTTGCACACCTATATTTAACAAAATGTTTTTTTTTTAAATAAACCTGTGTTGTGTTTGCAATTGTTTGATATCCATGAGAGCAGAGTATTTTTATGAACTTTATGAACAAAAGATCAAAAGGTTAAACAATAAAGATAATTTTTCACAGCCTTCTTTGCTCATATTTACCGAGGGTGCCAATATTAGTGGAGGGCACTGTATGTAGCTTTTGGTGTTGTGAAAAAGTGTTTTAACAACTTTCTAACTTTAGATTTGTAACATAATGCCTATGATTTCAGCCCAATTTTACCAATGCCAAGACCATTGTGAATGATAATTCTGGGGTTAATTTCTGTGGATAATTAAGTGGCTGTTGAAAATGACTAATTACTTAACTTACATGTAATCCCTTATGACACATGCTTTGTTAGTTTTTATATTTAATTAGAAAATTACTACGTACATTCAAAATATGTCAAAAAAAATTTAAGTATGCTACAAATGACATACTCATTCAGAGCACCCTTTCTACATCAACCCAATCAATTGTCACTGATTCGAGGGAAAAAAAAGATCAGAAAACAACCTTTGACTTACTTATTTTACGTGAGTAAAAACAATGTATGTATAACCTGACATTAATGTTGTCAGCAAGTCTGCCATGGTACTGTGGTGAAATACTGATCCTGTGGTTTCTCTGTCTCCCTACAGTCACGTCTCTGATTTTTACCTTTAATGCATAAATATGATGAAAATTCAAGAGTGTAATTTTGTTTTTCCATAGTAGAGAACAATCTCTCTCTCTCCTCTGCAATCATATTTTCCATAGTCAGAACAGTCAATTTGTGTGTCTAAATGTTGCTGGCTTGTGGGCCATTCTTTTGCATACTACGTGATCGAATCCTTCAGATGCCACTGCATGTTAGACTTCTATTTCTATCACAAAAGCTGGGTGCAAAAGTACACCCAAGAGTAATCATTTTCCTGTAAATTCTGGCTAAACTTGAATAATATAAAATTTTTGACACAGACATAATTTCCACTGGGGACAGAAGGGATATGTCTGGGATATTCAGTGCCCTCCACTAATATTGGCACGCTTGGTAAATATGAGCAAAGAAGGCTGTGAAAATTGTCTTTATTGTTTAACCTTTTGATATTTTGCTAGAAAATTCATAAAAATACTCTGCTCTCATGGATATCAAACAATTGCATCGGGTTCTATGGTCAGACGAAACCAAAATAGAGCTTTTTGGCAATAAACACCAGAGGTGGTTTTGGCGCACACAGAGAGGTAGCCATATGGAAAAGTACCTCATGTCCAGGTTCAATATGGTGGTGGCTCTTTAATGTTTTGGGGCTGTTTTTCTGCCAGAGGACCTGGACATTTTGTTAGGATACATGGCATCATGGACTGTTGAAATATCAACAGATATTAAATGAAAACCTGACTGCCTCTGCCATAAAGCTTAAAATGGGCCGTGGCTGGATCTTCCAGCAGGACAATGATCCAAAACATACATCAAAATCAACACAAAAATGGTTTACTGACCACAAAATCAAGGTCCTGCCATGGCCATCCCAGTCCCCTGACTTGAAACCCATTGAAAACCTGTGGGGTGAACTGAAGAGGAGAGTCCACCAGCGTGGACCTCGAAATTTGAAGGATCTGGAGAGATTCTGTATGGAGGAATGGTCTCAGATCCCTTGCCATGTATTATCCAACCTCATCAGGAATTATAGGAGAAGACTAAGTATTGACTAAAAGGGTGCCAATAATTGTTGCACATCTATATTTAACAAAGATTTTTTTTTTTGATAAACCTGTGTTGTGTTTTCAATTGTTTGATATCCATGAGAGCAGAGTATTTTTGTGAATTTTTTGAACAAAAGATCAAAAGATTAAACAATAAAGAAATTTTCACAGCCTTCTTTGCTCATATTTACCAAAGGTGCCAATATTAGTGGAGGGCACCATACCTGGGAAATGTTTTTCCACACTGCTTTCATGAAGTAAACTTTGTTCTGACAGCCCATATAAATATTGCTCCAGTATTTTTAATGATAAAATTCAGTAAACATTTTTATTTACTTCTGTATACAGGTCCACAGCTACTGAACTGAGTATAGCTAAAAATTCAGACACCTATTGCCACTGCAATAACTTTCTCTTCTGCTCACCTGTGGGTTGACGTCCAGTATGCAGGTGCGACCGGCGTGTACCACCTCGTGAATCGAGTCGATTTTGGTGCCATACAGATTCCCATCATACTCCCCATGCTCAAGGTAGCGGCCAGCTTTAATGTCCATCTCCATCTCTGCTCTGGACACAAAGCAGTATGACTGACCGTCCTTCTCTTCATCACGTGGCCGCCGAGATGTGACTGAAAGGAGAGAGAGAAACCACAGGATCAATATTTCACCACAATATCTTAACAGTACTGATAACATTAAAATCAGGTTATACAATATTGTTGAAACTATTAAATTGTCTGATGAGAACAGACTGTGGGAAAGACATGCATTCCAGGAGTAGTTACTGAACCTACAGGGTACGGTGGTGCCAAAGAGCAGTGGGTTTAACACAATCAGCCTGTTCTTCAGGCTTCTGCGACCGACACCCTGAGCACCAATCAGGATAAGTGTCTTCCTCTGGAATGGAGGCATTCTAGCTACCTCCTCATAGATCTGCAGTTCATGACGATCAAATTCTAATACAGACAAGAAGTGGGAGTAGATGACAGGAAAAGAGAAAGAATATATTAGATGTGCCCATGTGTCAGACACCTCCAAAAAAAAAAAAAAAAAAAAATCCACTCTTTACACAAGATACAATAAAACATCTTCCTGTTGTGCCAACCTGCATGCTTTGCTGTTAAGTACATCATTTTCTTTTTCTTCCTTTTTCCAGTTATCATTCCACAGAGAAATCCTGGAATTTAAGAAAAGAGAAATCACACTGCTGTGAGGGAGGTATGACTGAGACCAAATTCACACTTCTCTCTGATCTAATAACGGCATTCAAAGAAATATCATTAATATCTCTCACTTTGTTTATAACAAGGTTGCTGCACACTTTGTAAAGTCAAATTTAAGACTTTTTAAGACCTTCTTAAGACCCGAACAAAGAAAAAACAACACCATTTTTGCACAGCAGAACAAACAGCCATTAACACAGGTTTAACATATGAAACCATTTTTATTCAATGAAATTAATAACATCAAAACAGATATATCTCAGCATTATATGTCTTGTAGCTCAGAGGCCTTTGTCTCAATTTCCTTATCCAAGTCATCTAGCTCCTCTCTCTTCTCCTTGCAGCATCTTCTCAGTGTGTTAGACTTTGTAATCAGCTCTGCCATATTTGTCCATGTTGTACTCTCAGCTTTTTCTGCAAAGTTGTCTGCATCTTTTTCTAGGGTCTCACATACACTGTGGATAGTTTTTCTTTTCTTCATCTTCAGTTATTTGGTGATCTGCTCATCCTTTGTCTTCTTCCTTTTTTCCTCATCTAGGTGCATTCTGTACCTGGTCCCTGCAGTTGCACAGTAGTTTAGTAACTCTTTTGTAAGAAGTACATGGGTCACTCCACCATGCACTCTCATGTGGTCACAGATAAGTCTTTGGGCAACAACTGTGTCTTCATCTATGTTACATGTTTCCACCTCTTTGTTGACTGAGAACCCACATTCAACAGTTGCTTGGCCATGGGAGAGAATCAGCAGCTTTTTTCACAAAAGCCCAGAGCTCAGGTGATGAGATGCTCATGTGCTGATGCAAACACATGTCAACTCTGAAGTTTGGTTCTGTGGGACTGAAGTCCTTGAAGCTTGCTAGTCTGGCCTCATTGAAGAGGAATGTCTCAAACTGCTGTGCAATCACATCACCTGTATTTAAAAAAAGAAAGTCAATACTGGCAGTTGCTTACACATTGGACCTTATTCTAATGCAAAATACTAACCGCTCTACAAATGTAGAGACCAGACGCACAAAAGAGGAAGGGCCACTTTTGAATGTTGTCTTACAAACCAGAAATGACAAAACCTGCTCATTTTGCATTAAATTGAGGTATAATGAATTACCTGCATTTGTACATGGACGATTAAAATAGGCCAATACAATAGAGCCTATAAGAAATAAATATACTTTGAATTGACAACTGCTTATCCTGTACAAACTTCTGGATGAGGCCCTTTAATCTCTGCAAGCACACATCTGGCTCAGAGCACATTCTATTTGGGTCAAGACACACCATGTTTCGGACCAAGTGGTACTTCAGTAATCAAAAAAGTAAGAGCAATCCCACAGTCTTTCATGAACTGCAGCTGACTAAGCTCACCTACTCTGTTTTGACTCCCTAACATTCCCTGGCAAAAGTAGAAGCTAGCAATCTGTGCAAGATATTTAAAAGTATATGAACAAGCTTATTCCAACTGAATAAATTCATTAAAAAAACATTTATAACTAATTAGAAAAGTGAGTGGCATACCGTCAAGGCAGCTGTGGCTCCCACTCCAATATCAATACCAATAGAGCCATCTAGTGAATAAGTTTGGTACTGCGCCCAAACAAAATCTTACTGAAAGCTGATTTTTTGAGATATCAGTCTAAAATTAGGAACATAACTTGTTCATATTTTTTTCAGTTTTAGAGTCAAACATGTTTTGTAAAATATATGTATTTTTGGCTTACCTTGAACGTACGTTTCCTTTTTATCCGTGGTCCAGTGCCTGACATGGAGATCTAGTTGTTTGTTTTTTTGTTGTTTTGTTCATGCTTTCATCGAACATAACGATGAATGATTCGTCAGCAACTTTTGCGGTCGTTTGTCTTTTAATAAATGGCGCAATACCAAATCTGGCTACGTATGCCGTTTTATCTCTGACACAGGTGAATGTCTTTACATGTTCCGAACTGGGAAACATTGCCTTGATAAGTGGATGATGTGGATGTCGTCGTTTGAATTGTATGAATGGAGTCGGCTTATCGTGTGCGGAACCCACAACACTTCCTCAGCCCTCAGAGTACCAGCCTGTGATAAACTTGACGAAGCACTTGGTTGAAATTCAGTCCAACATTACCAGTCTGTGATCCAGCAGTTGATGTAGTAGGTGCAGACATGTACGACTCCATTGGCGGCATACTTTCTCGAATACCGGCGTGGCGTCAGTGCTTTTCCGATTTCATATTGGACTCCACTGGTTTAATTCCCATTGTCCCAAGTTTAAAGGTTTTTTGACATATCTTGCAAGTCGCCTCAAACTCGTTGCTTGCACCAGCTAACCATTCTCAATACTTCACATCTTGGAGCCAAATCACACTGAACTTACACTTACCCACTTTCTTCTCCGGTCTTCTCCGGTCTTAAATGTACATGCCGTGAATTGTCACATGAACAAGCAAATAAGAAAGAATACTAAAAATCATATAACGCTAATTAGATAGTTTTAATTTGGTAAAGTATTTAGATATGTCTAAGTCAAAGTGTCATCTAAAATTTAAGACCTCTCATATGTAAAAATAAGACTTTTTAATACTTTTTATGGCCTTAAATTTTAAAAATCAAATTTAATACTTTTTAAGACTTTTTAAGGACCCGTGGGAACCCTGTATAAGGGTTTAAACAAAAAACCCATTTCTGACATACCTGAGCCTTCCATGTCTTTCCGTACAAATGCTTTCCTCTTCTCTTCCAAATACTGGCTTGGGATGAGACCAGTACGGCCTCCAACTACACTACGCGCCTGAGGGACACAAAGGTTACCATGCCAGCGAGTGCTTACACAACTCAATGGGTTACTTTCAGTTTAGTTGAATACTGAATACTCTACATGGATGGTATTAAACTGTATACAATTTTACACGTTGAACTGGCACAACAGCTCAGAAACATTCAGATGTGCTACCAACCTGCCACCAGTTGGGGTCCTCCCTGTTCACAATGTGCAAGATCTCCCCTTTGGAAAAAGGCAATCCTGCTTCTTTACAGGGAATGAGGTTGTCTGTTTCAGGGTTGTACTTGAAATGAGGTCTCAAATGCACCTAAAAACAGAAAGTGTTATTTTTAAGTGAATGTTAATTGAAAGCACTATCACTAATATATATGTATATATATCTCAATCACACTATAAAGCACTAATTTTAGAGGCAACTATAGGGGGGAAAAATGCAAGTGTATGTAGTAGGTTTGATATTCAAAGAAAGCTTCATTGAACTTATAAGTGATCACAGAATTGAGTGCAAAGGAGGACAGGGCAATCTTCAGCTTGAACATGCAACTGGCTGACATGCTGCCTTTATTCATGCTGCAGATGGTGTGTATGCATGTGTAATTGTGTGCACTCAGTCTATTTGCATGTGTCAGGAGAAACAAACGTCATCTGATTTTTTTTTTTTTTTTTTTTTTTTTTAACAAATGGATTGGTGGAAAAACATTTTTTATTTGCAGTCTGACATCTACAGTATTTCTTTAGTTTTGAATTGGCTATATGAAGCTAAAGGAGCCAACAAGCAATAGTTCTTCCTTTGCACAGTTTAGTATTATTTTGGACCCTAAGTCCTATCTTTTAAGGTTGAAAGCCAATTTTGATAAATACAAAATTTTATAGTTCCATTTTGAACTTAAATTTATAAATATGGTATAGCCCTACTCCCCCCCCCCCAAAAAAATAGTTTATTGAAAAAATGTCAAATTTTGTAGCATAACAATATCATTTGATGCAAGTATAGGAGTCAGCCTTAGTGCAAAACCAAAGAAGCAAATGCCAGACAACAAACATGTCTGAAATGACTACATTTAGAATAAGGGAGAATTTATATTTGATATTTTTGCCCAACTAATTGCAAACAATGTACATCAAGCATTTCATTAACTTCATCAATTAAGTTGTTCACTTAATAAACCGACCGTCAGTCCTCTTCAAACGAGATGATCTGCAATATTTGCATGAGAAATTATTAATTTTACAAATTAATAACTTAACATGCTGTATTAATGAGTTATAAATCTCAAACTAGACTCTTAGTTTTCCTTTCATGTAGCTCTATGCTTAAGGCCAAGGAGGATATGTCAACAAGAATGCATAGTATGTTTTTACAAGAAATATTTAGATGGCTTTTAACCTTAGTTCCTGTTGTGCGTACTGTCAACATACAAACTCTGCCTGTTCTCTAAGCGCAGTGAAATAGAGCAAAGGGCACTGGTGTGTGAGAAACAGCTATTATATTACATGTCTGCATCATACGAGGTTGCTAACAGACCCGTATCACTGAATGTAAAGAACATTTCACCCTGATTTCACTCCAAGAAAGCCACAAAGATTGAGTTAACCTATTTCCATCACATCCCTGACCTCCTTAAAGAGTGTGTGCATGTATGTGTCCATGTTCTTCTCTCTAAGTCTTTCCTCCCATCTGTCCTAGATAGCACAGTGTGTTATTAATAGGAATAGGCAGGCTCAGTTTCAGCTGAGTGGCATTCTTCCGAGTCAGCCTGAGGGCAAGTCTCTGACAGGTAGAATCAGACCTCTATTCCTCCACTGCACCAGTTAACAGATGAGTAAAGAGACCACAGCCAACACCAGTGCACATCTGGACTGACGTTAAAAATCAGAAGTATATAGCCATGCACAGAAGATAGAAAACTATTTCCTTTATACTAATAGCCTTTGAAATATAATAACTGGCACGAAAGCTAATATGGTTCTAGAGTGGTCTCATTTGCATGTTAGTGGACCTTTCTAATTTTAGCTACTCCAACTGCATGTTTACCTACAGTCTGACATGTTCATGAAGCTCAGGTGAGGACATAGTTTAATGAAACTGTAGTGTACCAGTTTGCTGTTTTCCGTTCACCCACCTGTGCAGGTGTGGGTGTGTCTCTGTAGCTGGGCAAGATTTTGAGGGTGACACTTCCGTTGATGTCCTTCAACATCTCCTGCAATGCCGTAGGGTCGCCGCCCACCTCTTGGCCGTTCAGCTCCCGGATGACATCGCCCGTGTGCAGCATGCCCTGCCTGTCAATCATGCTGCCATGGAGAATGCGTGCGATCACCAGCTCGCCGTTCTCCACTCGGAATGTCACACCCTAAAAAAGACCACACGCTTTGAATCTTATAGACTTTGTGTGCACACACAGCAACAAGCATTCACCACATTCATTCTGTGATAACAGCTTTCAGCACCCACATCTCATAAATTCCACTATTCCCAGACAGCCTTTCTTTTACTAGTTGCTAAAGTTCAATTGACCTCTTAAGTCCACTCCATTTTCTATTTCCATAAGTTCCAAAAGGCACAAGGGGTAAGCCATAAACAATTATGCTCTTAGACACCATTTTGATCACTAGGATATCTGTCTGTGGATAACTGCCCCTCACACATTTCAATACATATAAAGAATAAACATTATTAAACAATACAAATCAACACAAATTCTTTACTACTTATATCCATTCACTGGCCACTTTATTAGGAACACCATGTAAAATGGAATGATTTTGAGTAGGATTCCACAAGGTGTTAGAAACATTCCTTTGTGATTGTGGTCCATGTTTACATGATTGCATCACAAAATTACTGCAGATTTGTCTGCTGACAATCTCCCATTCTACCACATCCCAGAGGTCCTCTATTGTATTCAGATCCGGTGACTGGGAAGGCCACTGAAGAACACTGAACTCATTGTCATGTTCATGAAACCAGTTTGAGACGACGTTTGCTTTGTGACATGGTGCATTATCATGCTGGAAGTAGCCACTGGAAGATGGGTAAATTGTGGCCATGAAGGGGTGCACATGGTCAGCAACAATACTCTGATGGGCTGTGGCATTCAAACAGTGTCTGATTGGCCCAACGTGTGCCAAGAAAACATTCCCCACACCATTACACTACCTCCACCTGCCTGAACTGTTGACACAAGGCAGTTTGGATTACTGCTGATGTCGAATTCTGATTGCGACTGTTGTGCATGAAAATCCCAGGAGATCACTTTCTGAAATACTCAAACCAGCCCCCATCTAGCACCAACAACCATGACATTCTGCTGTTTGGCTTGAACATTAACTGAAGCATGATAGGCTGACTGGCTGAGTGTTCCTAATAAAGTAGCTAGTAATTATTATTTTCTGGTCCAAGTGCATTAGGCAACTTAATTACCATTGTACTATTTTTTTTAAACAACAAAAAAAAGTTAGCATTATGACTTAAGGATCTTTTGGACAATAAAGCAAATTATAGTCTGGTGTCTAGACAACACAAAATGTGGTTCTGAAACATTCATTCCAATTCATTCCAAGATACATTAGCTCCCTCACCAGTGGCTCTCCTGCCTTCTTCTGGATGCTGATCATACGCACAGTGTCCACTGGCATAAGAGAGGTGCTGCTCTTGGTAGTGTTGTTTGCCGCAGATGGAAGTGTTTCAAAAGATTTAGCAGCCACCTGATCGTGAGTTTCTATTAAGGACTGGAAACATGAAAACATATCAGTAAATGAACTAAATTAAATACATACAGTCTTATGGGGACATCTCAGCCCATAGGAGCAGCCATAGGCACTACAGCTTATAAATCCCCTATGGAGGTAATGAACTTGTAGATGAGGGAAAAGCCACTGACTGGCCCTCCAGGACCAAAATTGTGGAACACTGCCACAGAGCCACAGAACAGTTATTTACTGCTCCAACACATGTATTATACCTGGTATTTATGTACTGAATTAAATCAAAAGTCTTTGAGCAGGCAAATCATAAAAAATGTGATTAACAAATAAAAACTTTTCTTGTACCACAGTGTTAGCTGCACATTGAACACCACTTATTTCCAGTCCTCATGAATTAGTGAAGATAACCAGAGTCAGTGTCATTGTCACCTGGAAGTGCGGTTCATTGAGAATCTTGGAGAGCTCTGCTGCGCTGTCGTTATGCTCGGCCAGGCCACTGATGTCAGATAGAATCTCGCTCACCAGCTCCACATTGTTGTTCCGCACTGCCTCGAGCTTCACATCCTCCAGTCTCTCATGAGCCTGAGGAAAGGGAGAGACCACAGTCACTACAGAAAGAAATTTCCCTGGCCTCACATTATCTTTAGGGTAGGGAACTAAAGTGCCATGCACTGCTCTGTTCCCTTGAAAACACCATCTGCACCATGAAGTATAGTGGCGGTAGCATCATGTTGACAATTACTCTAGGCCTCTGGGTTGCTTATCTGAATAATCCCCTCAATACCCAGTCACTGACATTTGGTTCACTCTTTTTCATTTTTAATGGTGTTCTGCAGTATGTTCAAAGTTTGAGATATTTTTATAACCAACCTCTGATTAATACTTTTCCACAACATTGTCCCAGACTTGTTTTGATAGCTCCTTTGTATTAATGATACTGTTTGTTAGGATATGTTTTCCAATAGTTTCTGGGTCGTTCCAGGAACAGGTGTATTTATATTTAGATCATATGACACTTAATTTAAACACACCAATGGGGTGAATACTTCCGCAATTACAACTGTTATGATTTTTTACTCGTGAATAAATTTTGCAAACTACATTGATTTCCCCCTCCTTTTCTTCTTCTTCTTTTTTTCCCCTCACTATTTTAGAACAATAATGAAGACATTAACACGATGATATTACACACCAGGAATTATGCAGTGACAAAGAAATGTTATATAAAATAAACTATTAAATAAAAGCTATTTTGTATTTTAAATTTTAGCAGTATTTCTGCTTTGTACATTGTTTCCTTCTCATCCAGCTTCATGATGGAGCTTCACCCAGAAGACTTTACTTAAAGTTCTCAAACAGTGGAGCCAACTATTTTTTTACTTTGTCCTCCACAATATTTCTGTTCTTGGCTCTGTCCAAAGTTGATTAATTAGCTTATCACTTTTTTGTTTCTGCCCCTGGCCATAACTCCTGAGGGGGAATGCAATGAATATATTCCTAGTGGGACTGTAGCTGACTGCAGACATTACTCTTCTTCCAGGGTGACAGATTGTGTTGGGTGTAGACAAACACACATACCATATCAAGAAACTGAATATACACAGACACACAAAAACACACTCACTGACATGCAGAAGCACACCAATGTTTGCTAAAATTATAATGACTTCACACTCATATAATATTAAAGACAGATACGTATGAGTGAATCACTGAACAATAAAGCAAATAAACAGACAAGATTTTGGGTACCTTGGCCAGAGAGCGGACTATGGGACTCTCCATGATGCCACGGAGGAAGATGAGGTCAATGTCTTTGGCGCCGGTGGAGGGAGGCAGCTCCTTGAGGTTATCCAACACTTTCTGCATAGCTACAGGAGAGATATAACAATTTATATGAGACAAAAAATGCACTCATATAAAAGTATATTCCAGATTCAGATAGAACGTAGCTATAGTTAGACTAAGGCAGAATAATACATAATTAATGCACTTTTCCAATCATTTACTGTTTATTGGGATCCCAAGTAACATTATGAGATGACGTGAAATGACTCGAAACCCCCTTATAACAAGCACATTTATACATTAATGCAGTTTTTAGTCTGACTGAAGATGAAGAACAGCAACAGACGTCTGGGCTATAGTGAATTAGGGCTGGATAGTATGTGAAAATTACAATGAAATTACAATGTAATTTCAGTGCTACATATAGTCACTATGTGGATTAACATTGCAGTCTTGTGCCTCAAGCCATCAGTGTCAACAGCATAAATATCAATACTGTAACACTGTCTTAAAAAAAGACATACATTATATCTAGAATTAATTCCACAACCCCACTCTGTGGTGAATGGGCTACCTATTCAGTTCACTTCAGTTTTATTTGTATAGCCTACTTATGCCAGGGACACACTAGATGATTTTTTTTTTTATCTTAACCAATTTTAAAACCGTGGGAGACATAAGGACAGTTTCAACTGGTTTTTAACATTATAATCCTCCGAACGCACACACTAGACGATTCGGTCAGACCGCGAAACCACACACCTGTCGACTGTAGTAACGATTTCACAGACACGAGATCTCACAAAAACTCGCATTTAATCAAACATGACTTCAGAAGACAATATCACTCACACTTCCTTTTGTTTATTAGCTGCATATCAGCCGCCTCATTCAAACAGCAGAAAGTTATTTCACTCACTCACTCATTCTCTCTCTCACTCGCTCTCTCTCAAGAACCAGAGAGCGCAGCATTCTAGGCTCAACATACTATTAAAAAATTCTTCGTTGTCTCTGTTACGGAGCCATACTCCACTTTTGTGGCATGTTTGTGGCTGCCATGTTTCCGCTATAAAAGCTTGCTCACTCTCATTGGCTGTTGCGGGTATCCCGCCTCCGGCAGCCCGATCAAGAGTCGTAATTATCAAACATGTTTGATATTTACGATTTGGGATCAGGGAGGTGCCAACTCGATCCAGAGCAGTAAAATAATCGTAATGACACCACACAGTTGAGGATTTTTGGGGAAAAAAGTCAAGCGGCAAGCCTCAAATTATGATATTACATTGGTTTAAAAGAGTAAAAGCAAATCAAAAAGGATTCAAAAAATCTACTACTAGACCGTTCCCATGTATTCAGCCATCTACTTGCGCTAACAATTCTAATACTAATATTCCTTTCACTGTCACCTCTTCTGCACTTTAAACTTGAACGTCTAAAGAAAGAAGAGCAAGATCTCAATTCCGTCAAGCCTCTCCAACAGACTAAAAAAAATACAACTGAAAAATTCATTCACATTCTGTACATGCTATTTTGTTCAGTCACTTTTTTAATGATCTAAAACCATATAAAATACAGCCACATATCAAAGTACAATGTAACACTGCAAATTGTTTGAATCATAAATAGAATAAAAAAAATAATAGCTAAAAATACACTCTTCTGCAATCAACTCCTGCAACTTGCTCAGTGTCACCAGATCAAGCAGAATTCCCAGTGATTGGGCCGTTTTTTTTTTTTCGCCTCAAGCCACAAAAAAATAAGGCCTTAGGTTAGAAGCTGTAATTTATCAAAAGGTTCATTTTGGATCTGATTATAAGTGAAATGGGGCAGGTTTTAAACCAGAATACATTCTTGCAACCTTGAACTAGTTGTTGAAAACTCATTACCCCATCTCAGTCCCTTGTCCAATTTGCACTTTGTGCGCATTACTTCACATTCATTAACATTTTATAGTAGGAGCCAAAGACAATTAAGTATAATTAGTGGCCAAACACATCAATTGTTTATTGATGTGTTTCTCTGGCACTGACAGAGCACTTGCTACAAAAATAATTGTTTATTTGTAATGCTTTGTAACAATACCATAGAGAATTTTTATATTCAGGTTTAATCTAAAAGCATGAACATCATACAAATAAATTATTGCAATGGCACAAAAATGAATTTATATTGCAAAAGTTCAGTATTTGGGTTTTAGTTTTCATCAGATTTGTCCTGAATTTCAGCTAAAAATTCTCATATAAGTTTATTACAGCTTTAGATGGCGAACCCTACTCCATTTGTTAGCTACAGTGGTGTGAAAAAGTATTTGCCCCATAATGATTTCTTCTGTTTTTGTGTATATCTCATACTAAATAGTTTCAGAAATTAAAAGAAAATCTAAGATAAAACAAAGGCAACTTGAGTAAACACAAAATACAGTTTTAAATGATAATGTTATTTATTGAAGCAAAAAAGTTATCCAATACCAACTGGGCCTGTGTGAAAATTTATTTGCCCCCATAGTTACTAATTCCCCAAATCTATGAAACTGCATTCATAATGGGATTCAGCTGGACTAGACACAACCAGGTCTGATTACTGCAAACCTTGTAGCCATCATCGCCAAATGGAAAAACTCGGCACAGTACTGAACCTAACCAGAAGTGGCCAACCTTCCAAAATTCCTCCAAGTGTACAGGAACTACTCATCCAGCAAGTCACAAAAGAGGGCAACATCAAAGGAACTACAGGCATCAATAAAGGTCACTGTTCATGACTCCACTATCAGAAAGACACTGGGCAAAGATGGCATCCATGGAAGAGTACCGAGGTGAAAACCACTGCTAACCCAGAAGAACATTAAGGCTTGTCTGAATTTTGCCAAAACACACCTTGATGATCCTCAAACCTTTTGGGAGAATGTTCTGTGAATTGATGAGTTGAAAGTGGAACTGTTTGGAAGATAGGGATCTGTTACATCTGGAGTAAACCAAACACAGAATTCCACAAAAAGAACACCATACCTATGGTCAAGCATGGTGGTGGAGTGTGATGGTGTGGGGATGCTTTGCTGCTTCAGGGCCTGGGCAACTTGCAATAATTCAGAGAAACATGAATTCTGCTCTGTACCAGAAAATCCTAAAGGAGAATGTCGGTCTTCAGTCTGTAAATTGAAACTCAAGCACAACTGTGGAGCATGATTGATCGCCTTCGGCTAATTCACGCCTGCACGATAGGTGGCGCTGACCGAGAATGAATTTTACGCCTGCACACTAGGTGGCGCAACTCACTATTCAGCTGATCGGCCTATCATCTTTGACCACTAAGAAGAAGAATCACTTAAATGTTGGCACAGAGCACCATAAGGCACACAAACTGTTAAAAAGCACAGAAAAAAAAAGAAAATGGATTTAATTTATTTAAATTATACTAAACATTATAATTTTACAATATGTTTGGCATAAAAACCTTAAATAATGTGAAATCAACAAACACTATTACCCGTGTACTGAATGTTTTATTTGTATTGAACTATCCAAAACACAAACCATTCCAAACAAATCACACACTCACTGCACGGTTGGATGTACAATTCTAATATGGCTGTGAAGGTTGTCAGTAGAACCTGCTCCATATGATAATTTTAACTTACAAATTCTACATTCTGCCTTTATGTTTTCTGTTATTAAAACGCATGTATTAAATGCACTAAAATGGAGAATGTTATCACACGTGATTGGTCACATGCACATATACGTCAACACAACATTCAGTCAGTGCATGGAGTGCGGGTGGCTGAGCAGTGTGGCGAAAAGATCATCCTATTATTCTGTCTTGTATTCATTTACAAAAAAATGAAATCGGCTCTCAGGGGAGGCAGCTCCCATCGTTCACTTAAAAGAGACGACTCATAGAGCTGAGTCGTTCGTGGACGACCCATCACTGATATATACAGTATCTCACAAAAGTGTGTACACCCCTCACATTTTTGTAAATATTTTATTATATCTTTTCATGGGACAACACTGACGAAATGACACTTTGCTACAATGTAAAGTAGTGAGTGTACAGCTTGTATAACAGTGTAAATTTGCTGTCCCCTCAAAATAACTCAACACACAGCCATTAATGTCTAAACCGCTGGCAACAAAAGTGAGTACACCCCTAAGTGAAAATGTCCAAATTAGGCCCAATTAGCCATTTTCCCTCCCCGGTGTCATGTGACTCGTTAGTGTTACAAGGTCTCAGATGTGAATGAGGAGCAGATGTGTTAAGTTTGGTGTTATCGCTGTCACACTCTTTCATACTGGTCACTGGAAGTTCAACATGGCACTTCATGGCAAAAAACTCTCTGAGGATCTGAAAAAAAGAACTGTTGCTCTACATAAAGATGGCCTAGGCTATAAGAAGACCCTGTTCAGCCAACACCCTGAAACTGAGCTGCAGCACGGTGGCCAAGACCATACAGCAGTTTAACAGGACAGGTTCCACTCAGAACAGGCCTCGCCATGGTCGACCAAAGAAGTTGAGTGCACGTGCTCAGCGTCATATCCAGAAGTTGGCTTTGCAGAATAGACATATGAGTACTGCCAGCATTGCTGCAGAGGTTGGAGGGGTGGGGGGTCAGCCTGTCAGTGCTCAGACCATACGCCGCACACTGCATCTAATTGGTCTGCATAGCTGTCATCCCAGAATGAAGCCTCTTCTAAAGATGATGCACAAGAAAGCCCGCAAACAGTTTGCTGAAGACAAGCAGACTAGGGACATGGATTACTGGAACCATATCCTGTGGTCTGATGAGACCAAGGTAAACTTATTTGGTTCAGATGGTGTCAAGCATGTGTGTCGGCAACCAGGTGAGGAGTACAAAGACAAGTGTGTCTTGCCCACAGTCAAGCATGGTGGTGGGAGTGTCATGGTCTGGGGCTGCATGAGTGCTGCTGGCACTGGGGAGCTACACTTCATTGAGGGAACCATGAATGCCAGCATGTACTGTGACATACTGAAGCAGAGCATGATCCCCTCCCTTCGGAAACTGGACGGCAGGGCAGTATTCCAACATGATAACGACCCCAAACACACCTCCAGGATGACCACTGCCTTGATAAAGAAGCTGAGGGTAAAGGTGATGGACTGGCCAAGCATGTCTCCAGACCTAAACCCTATTGAGCATCTGTGGGGCATCCTCAAATGAAAGCGCAAGGTCTCTAACATCCACCAGCTCTGTGATGTCGTCATGGAGGAGTGGAAGAGGACTCCAGTGGCAACCTGTGAAGCTCTGGTGAACTCCATGTCCAACAGGGTTAAGGCAGTGCTGGAAAATAATGGTGGCCACACAAAATATTGACACTTTGGGCCCAATTTGGACATTTTCACTTATGGGTGTACTCACTTTTGTTGCCAGCGGTTTAGACATTAATGGCTGTGTGTTGAGTTATGTTGAGGGGACAGCAAATTTACACTGTCATACAAGCTGTACACAAGCTCACTACTTTACATTGTAGCAAAGTGTCATTTCGTCAGTGTTGTCCCATGAAAAGATATAATAAAATATTTACAAAAATGTGAGGGGTGTACTCACTTTTGTGAGATACTGTACATACACACACAACATATAAATGTAAATTGCAAATACAAAAGATTAAAACAACTCAGAGTCAACAAGAAAAATACACAACTGCTTTTTCAAGCGCTTCTCTTCCGGAATACTTTTCTTCTGTGTTTACATTGGTTTTCAAAACAGCTTTCAGTGCTATAGCGTCACCTATCGCGCCCTTTTGTGCAACAGCAGGTGCACTGGACGGCACGTTTCATCGCGGGGCAATGGGGGATAAAATCGACAGTGGTCGGGGAAAAAAAAAATCTCGCTTTGTTGCGCCACGATTGATCGTGCCTGGTGTGAATAGGTCCATAAAGATCTATTGTTTCGATTCAAGAGCGTCATCGCGTTGAACATTTGCGTCGCTTAATTGTGCTCAGTGTGCAAGGCCCTTAAGGGTGCAATCAGTTTTTCACATGGGTGATAGGTGTTGGATAACTTTTTTTTTTTGCTTCCATAAAATAAATACATAAATAAATGCACTGTGTGTTTACTCAGGTTGCCTTTGTTTTATGTTGTATTTCGTTTGAAGATCTAAAACTATTTAGTATGAGATGTACACAAAAACAGAAGAAATCAGGATTTCACACCACAGTATATAAATCAAATCACGCTGAGATTTCTTCCACTTAAGAAGCAGAGATTTAAAGAGGGATGTGGAAACCTGTCACCACTTCCAACAATGTGAGTAACAGAGGTAGAAATCTTTGCGACTGCATTGTTCAGAAGTGGGGATTTTTGTATTTGGAATGATTACAATCGTTCTCCAGGTCAGTCATGACAAGAAGTTGCAAGCCCTGCACAATGAAACAATAAATACTTATTTAAGGCTATGTGTTGATTTAAATATAAATTGTTCTATATGTGTGTGGAAAATCCTTCTGATGAATTCTGGAAAATTTGGTTTCAACCAAAAGTGAGTTTTTCTGGACATCTCTACGATATCTCTCTCTCTCTATATATATATATATATATATATATATATATATATTTTTTTTTTTTAAATTTCTTCTCACTTTCTAAACTTGCCTGTGTAGGGCTAAAATATATAAAGTTAATTACTTAGCCCACTGCTCTCCTATAACCAACGACGGAAATAGGTGCAGCGAAGGTTAATGCGTGTTTTAATATATGATTTAAATATCTGACTCAATTTAATTGATTATCTGACTCCAATAGAATAATCTTCTAGTTAGTGCTAGAAGTGTTAGCACTCAGTGTTCTACTAATATTTACTCCTAAGCAGCTTCGAGCGAAGCTTTCATTAAAATGACGTTCCTACGTCAGAGACTTTCATATAGCTTCTTTATTAAACCATTATGTTGTTAGCTCAGAGGTTTCTATCAACGTGCAAGCCTAGGCCTTTCCTATCTTACTTGTCAGAGGTTCTATTTAAACTTGCAAGTATTAGCCTTTACTTTTGGCTTGTCAGAGGTTGACTTTAAACGTGTCTAACGTATTATACACTTTTAGTTTAAGAAGCTATTCATAATAAGAATACCAAACATAGGCACAGAGTATTTAGAAATAGAATAACAAATGGATTTAATATGAGATCACAATTAAAAGATACATAAAATAGAGACAAAAGTGACTTACAGGATTACAGTCAGCGTCATGGACACGATGGAAAAGCATCTATGGCAAAAGGCCCTTCGGATGTTACAAGCCTCCCTGATGTTATAAGCTCTTTTTCTCTCTACCAAGCAGATCCTCTTATACCCTTGACCCTCTTTGAAATGTATAGTGACCAGGATACCAAATGGAGATGAAACCATGTGTTTTATGGCAGGGGGGACCCCAATGTGTTTTATGGCAGGGTTATCTCACTTTAAGGAACTGTATGTTAATTAAGTTCCTGAGAATGAGTTCATGCAAACCAGGGGGTGCCTGTGTGTGTGTGTGTGTGTGTGTGTGTGTGTGTGTGTGTGTGTGTGTGTGTGTGTGTGTGTGTGTTTGTGTGTAAAGAGCACATATTACAACATATATTGTAAATGTTATTTCCTAAACTATATGATATTTATGATATCACCACATCGTTCACCATGAAATATGGATACAAATGATACCAAACATGCCCTGAGGAATACTGTAATTAAACACAGTTTAGATAACCAGTTTTAGTTCACCTGGTATCTCTGAAACACTTTCCTGATCATTTTAACCTTAATCACATTACTGCCACAATTTTAGAAATCTACTACACCTGTCTTCTTGCAAAATCATGTCAGGTAACGAGCCAGTTTAACAAACACTCCTAGGGATGTCTAAAACATAAAGATCCCTGAAAGCTTGCTAGCTATGTGTGATTTCCCTCACACAGTGAAGCTTTGATCAAGTTTTTGGATAGCTACATTCCTTAGAGTTGAGGTATTCAAATCTTCCAATCAACATATGAAAGGCTGAAAGATGTTTTCTGACATAATAATTTTGAGTTCATTAATGTGAAATAAAGTTCTCAAACAATACAAGTTCTCAAAAAACTGGGAAGTGGATCTCACGGGGACAACGTTTAAATACGTCTGCCATACAGAAATGGACATAAGCCTAAACAATTCAGTTTAGAATCAGATACCAGCTGTCAAAATGTCTCATCATCGTCAAAACTGAGAAGAGCGCTTACACACTCGGTACAGATGACAGCGATCAAAGTCTCAAATGTTTAAATGATCTGCACAGCTTTTATAAAACCTCAATCCAGTAAAGAACAAGGCACATCAGTTAAACTCCACATTAAAGAGTCACCTACATTTCATGTAACACCACCACCTATCAGTACAAAAGTGGCAGAACAAATGGATCAACACTAATGTATCAAAAGGACGACAAACAACTTGAGTGGCTCTGAATGGGCCGATTCATCACGATGTGAATTCATTAGCATACTGCTAAGCATTTCCATGGTGAGAACACCCACACAAAAACTTCTCACAAAGCAAGGTCACAAACTGTACAACAACAAAACACACTATTCCAGTTCCAGATTTGCTACTATCACCACTTTTTCTTCAGCGCTCCCTCTTTGCCTTGAACAATAAGAAAAATTTGACACAAATTTTTTTAAAAAATCACTGACCCACTCTGCTTCTAAATTTAGAAATTACCCATAGTGCTGCTGTTGCTACCACTATTGCATGGAAGAGCTGGGACAAATCAGACAAGTGTGAAGTTTACCAGTTTGGGTATAAAGAAAAGTTGAAATTTTAAGCCTTTTTATTTAAGCCACTGTAAACATTTCCACCAAGTAAGACATGAGCAGACATGGGTTACTCACAACACAAGCAGAAAGCTCAGCTGTCTAAAGCACAGGGATGCATTTGATTTTTAATTAAATCCAGGGCACAAGTTGAACAGGCCAACATCTGGTTTCTTCTTATCACCAGATAACTGGGCAATTGATTAAGGCAAGTAAATGAAAGATTAAATGAAGATATGTAAGGAAACACACTGCCTTATAACATGTTACATCTGTGTAAATAATATTTTTTGTATCTTGCTTTTTGTATGTTCCATAATACCACGTTAGTGGAAATAGATTAGTGATAGATTAGTTCCACGTTAGTGGAAATAGATTTCTGAAGTCACTGGTATGAAAAAACAAATGAATCTGAGAAGACCGGACTTCATACAAACAGCCCCCGATCAGGTGGCTCAGAAAACACGCTCTAATGGGACTACATATGTGTGGCGGCCTGGAAAAACCCTTCAGATGGTCAAATTTGGACATTTTCTACTAAATAAAGTTTTGAATACTACATGTTTTCCTGAACTGATACATGTTTCTCTTTTACATATCTCAACCAGAAGTAAAGTTACCGCATTTTAAAATCTGCTTACCCCTAGAAGTGAAGAAGAAAAAGCACATTTAAAGAGTTCATTCCGACTCCAAAGAAAGATGTCCCACCTACGTCAACATTTATAACCTAATTTCATTATGGGGGGAAAAAAGCGCATGTATGTGGAAGAGGGCGGATAGCGCATTTCTCCAAGTGTGTCATGCTGCCCTGTGATGCAGCTTAAGCAGCAGTTCTGAATGATATAATTTTTTGACGTCATGTGCATTCAAGCTGCAAAGTTGGAAAAAAAAATAGACGCCACAAAACTCCTCAAAACAGTGAACTGTAGGTGCTCCCAAGTGGCACAACAGAAAAAGCGTTCACCCTATCATCTGGAGACTTGAATCCTGGTGATGCCATGGCTGGGAGTCTAAGACAGAAAAATTGGTCATGCTTTCTGGTTAAATTTGACTTATCTGGGAAGTCTGAGCTCAAAATGATTCGGTGAGTTTATTGCTTTTAAACATTTTTAAAATTTTGTCCGTTGTTACCTATTACGTAGTTAAGTGCCCTTCTGTGTTTTGACAATGTGACGTTGGAGGAGCATCACACACAGGGTAAGTTTATAAAGTAGCCTAAATAAACACATTTGCATTAAAAACATGTACATCTTAAAGTAGAGATGTCCAAATATGTTGTTGCCAAAAAAGCACGATTTGAATTCAGTCATAATGAAATATGACTGGTTTTCCACCACACACATGTCTGCTGTTAGACCCAGGATTCATTCATTCTCTTTGGCTGCTGTATGCAGCTGTTTTTTCCCCCCTCTGCATACTTTGTTTGTGTTGCATTAAAAATATATTTTGTTCTTGCCTACCTTTATTTTCTTTCTTATTTTCTACAACCACAATTCCAGCTGTTTCTTTTTAGTAACACTTACTTTTACAGCCTTTTGTTGCCCCCGTCCCAACTTTTTTGAGAGACGTGTTGCGGCCATGAAATTCAAAATTACCTTATTTTTTTCTTAAAATAATAAATAATCTGAGGTACATTTCCTCAGTTTAAACATTTGATATGTTTTCTATGTTCTATTGTGAATAACGTATGGGTTTATGAGATTTGCAAATCATTGCATTCTATTTTTATTTATATTTTACACAGTGTCCCAACTTTTTTGGAATTGGGGTTGTAAAGATCTCCATCATTTTATTTAAAGTCTTTCAATTCCAGCCTACACATCCCCATGGAAACATGAAGCTGAAAAATGTGTAAAATGGGTCATAGGTAAGCGTCTAGAAACGACAAATGCTGCAGTGACAGAGCGTAAATGAATGCAATAGATTCAGCTCTCCTTAGCATATAAACTAGTCACCTGCACCTTCAGATCTTTGATTTAATTTTCGAGTAGAACAGTCCCTGCAGTTAAAAGTTTTTCAAAGCAGTTAAAAGCATGTACATTTCTTTAAGGCAGATAAATGCATTTTAAAATGTCACAATTGGGAAGTGGTAGCTGAGTGGTTAAGATGTTGATCTTCTGATTGGAAGGTCATGAGTTCCTGCCACTGCTGGGCCCTTGAGCAAGGCCCTTAACCCTCAACAGCTCAGTTGTACAAATGAGATGATTTATAAGTCGCTCTGGATAAGGGTGTCTGCCAAACGCCATATATATATATATATATATATATATATATATATATATATATATATATATATATATATATATATATATATATATATTTTTTTTTTTATTCAACAATGCTATTTATCATTTAAAATCCTTTTTGTAGCACCCCATCACTGTGTACATATCTGTAAGAAGACAGAAATGCTGGTCTGCCATATACAATAAGTCATAAAGCAGAAGATCTCTTCCTCAGGGGCTTACCTGTACCAGACTTGGCATTAGCAACAGTCATTATTCCTAGACCTTAGGTCAAGTCACAGCTTAAAGAAAACTTGTGGGAGTCTTCAGAATGAGATCAGCACACCTAGAGGACTAGAGGGAGACAAAACCTCTACATGAGAAAAGGTATTTTTACAGAAGTGAATGAATGTGAATGTTATTGTTACAGTAAGGTAAAGCATGTTGTGCTGTTTACTACAGGCCTAAGCTTGTCTTCATAAGAAAACATCACAGAATTACATTTTTATTACTTGTGTACAAGAAGTGTACAAGCAATCTGTCTTTTTGTTGGAGTCAACAACATAGAATTTGTTCATGCAATATACAATCATTTACATAACAGACAGTAATTTACAGTAAACATACACTAGACTAGGAGTCCTGTGAAATGACATATAACTCAGGGCCACTGATATTATTCCATTTTCCAAGTCTATTTCAGCTCCCAAAAAACTGCTGGTAGGTGGACTGGCTAAGCTTCCTGACCAGGATAAAGCAGTTGCTGAAGATGAATGAATAAATATTTCCATCTACATGAATTCTGTCCAAAAACAACCCTTATAGCCGTACTTTAGTCCACTACAGACTAAAACCTTTACCACAAATGTCTAAAACTAGGGCTGACTGATATGTAATATTGATAATGTGATACTTTTATAACACTGACTGACTCCACTGTTCCTGATTTAGCAGCCTGACTATCAGGACATGACAGGAGCAAACTTCACATACCAAACAGTATAGAGACTCATTTTGATGACATCAGGAACTAATAATATTAGTTGCACATTTTGATTGTATAAAAGACTTTGCATTTCTATATCAAACCCAGCATGTCTAATCTTCTGGCCTCCTATAAAGCTCGCTGGTTAACACTTTATTATTGACAACAGTGCAAACAGTCATTTTAGCAAACAAATCAAAGCCTCACCCTATTCAAATACGAAAAGAACCCAAGCCAATCTCCACTTGCTCACAGATTTTGAGCAAATACTTTCGCTTAGTAGTAGTGTTTGTGGAACGAGGAATAAAACCATAGAAACATCCTGTACATTTCCACTTTTTCAGGCTTATTAAATGTTCTAGGGAAAGTTCTTTAAAAGTAGCTGTGGTTCTAAAGGGCCAGAGTCCAGCACTATTTACCAATGTCCTTACTCAAACAAACCTGATTCATCGTATTAGTTAATTACCAGCTTTAGTAGTGGAACTGGAAATGGCAGACGAAATGGCACCCTACCTTGTATTCTCTATAAATATCAAATGGGCATTATGGGTATTCTGTGTCTGCTATAGTACATCATTTGGGCACAAACCTATAGTAGTGCACAAGTATCCACTACACTTCAGACATGCCCAGAAGTGAATAGCTCACTAATTCCAAAGAAAAACACAAGACTGCTCTAATATACGTTTATCAAATGAAAACAGTAAGCATCAGCCATTTATTATACCATAATCATACAGTTATACAGATATACACTTATGACTAATCGGTCATCCCACTGTCCATCAATGGAAAGGGATACTATTATTTGGTTGGGGTCCATTTTCAGCACAGTGCTGACACCATGGTGTATGTTGGGCTAGTGTGAGTGCAATAAGCGCAGCAGTGTTGCGTTTTTAAAAAAAAATTTTAACACTGTGTAATCTTACTGACCACTTGGCCCAGGTACCTTGTTGGTCCAATGTCCACCAGCATTTTATCAGTGTTACTTTCTGAGCACAGCACTGCTGGTGGCTGGATATATTTGCTTGACGGACTGTTTCTCAACCCAGCGGTGACATTGTCCGTGCCACTGCCACACAGACTACCACACCATGACCATGTCCACATCAATGCCATGCTGAGAATAGGGGTGTAACGATCCAACAATTTAAATCGATGCACCTATTTAAAATGTCACAGTTGAAATGAACTGAACATAAATAGATGAACAATCATAAATCTGTTATTATCTGTTATAATTGGTTATAAATCTATTATTATCGGAAAACGTTCAAACCTGTGCTAGAGTGTCTTGTCACCGGTAAGTAGACCACAATAGCCCCTGCACAAACCAACGTTTCACACATTCTCACTTGTACCATTGCGCCAGTAGCATGCTTCCGGAGTTCAACTACATTGCAGATGTATCTGATGAAACTGCTAAAGATTATAGGTACAGTGAGTGTGCGCCTAATAAACTGGCAGCTCAGTGTATAATAATGTTCTGTTACTCCACCAATGAGCATCGTTTGAAGCACATTAGTCATGAAAGGCTTTGACATATGTGTCTCTGCCTCAGAGTAAAATGCATCACATTTCATGAATCACATCAGACACGTATGAGGAAGACATGGCAAAGATCAATTTCGACAGACACACCTACATGCATGCATGGAGCATATGACTTTACGTAACACGTAAAAGTAGGCCTGTAGCGAAAACGTATCCTCCACTGTTTTATTAGGAAAGACCTCATACTGTATATTAGCTCTATTTGGTTGCTTTTTAATCAGTCTACTATGTCTATTTATAGCTGCGGGGCTCATGTACACAGCTGGATCTGGACAAAACAGTTGAATTAAAGGGGCCCTATAATGCAAAATTCACTTTTACATGGTGTTTGAACATAAATGTGTGTCGGCAGTGTGTGTACACAACCACCCTATAATGATAAAAATCCACCCACTCCTTTTTTATATTCCCCATGAATCATAAACAGTGTCTCAAAATGAGTCGTTCGCATTTTTTATCCGATGTGACATCACGTTGGAACAGGGCCCTGTCCACGACTGGTGACGGACTCTGCCCGATTAGCATAGATCCTCCCCTGAGTGAGCTGCACACACGCCGCCATGTTCTCCGCGCTGGAGCAGCTGTAGTGATGAGAAGAATGTCTCAGCTTCGTAAGCATTCTGTTGTTGGCTGTAAGAATGATCGTGAGTCTTCATGAGCTCCCGGTATCAGAGCCACTGAAGACGCAGTGGAGTAGTTTTATTTGTGAAGGAATGTTCCCCAAAAAATAGCTACATTCGTGTATATGTTTGTTCGAATCATTTTACACCGGGCTGCTTTGTGAACGAGGGTCAATACAAAGCAGGATTTGCTGAAAAGTTGATTCTCAAGCATGGATCAACACCAACTGTTCGTGATCCAGCTTCATATCCAGAAGACGCAAGTATCGCACTTTATAGTTTGTGAATGTTTGCAAATCGCCTTTCCGAATGTGCTTGTTAGTAAATTCCATGGCTAAAGTTACCATTGTCTCTGACTGTATTCACAGAGACCTGAGCTTTGTCGTCATCTTTATTTTTAACCCGAAAACACTCACTGTCTGTATAATTCATACATATAAGTATTTACGGTGTCAGTCATATTGATTCTCCTGATTCGTTGTTGCCATAGTATCCAAAGGGAGCTGTAAAGGCACGGCCCTCTTCCTGAAAGGGGGTGGGGAGCAGCAGCAGCTCATTTGCATTTAAAGAGACAACACACACAAACAACGTGTTTTTGCTTCCACCCAAAAAGGGGCATTTACAGCATGGTATAATAAATGATCCGTGAGGTATTTTGAGCTGAAACTTCACAGACACATTCTGGGGACACCTGAGACTTATATTACATCTTGTAAAAAGGGGCATAATAGGTCTCATTTAAATAAACCTATTACAAAATCAAGGTTAAAGAGTGCAAGTGATCATAGTACGCTTATACATAGGTGTGAAACCAAACTACCCCATAATCTGTGTCATATGTTTACAAAGCCTACCTAGACAGACATATAGTCATAAATATATTATTACAGATACAGTGCATCCCACATCATGGGCTGATTATATTTATGTGTCTTCAGCACAGTGTCTTATTTGCAGCCTGATGAGTTTAGAGGAGCATGAAAGCTCCAGTACAATCTTGCTAGAGGCCATGTATAGAGTCAAAGGTACGACAGGACGCAGAAGAACAAGGAAGAGGAGACACACCAGCCATGAAAATGTCGACAAACTGGAGTAATTTGGTGCAACCTGTTTTATTTTTGTTTTTGTTTTTTTGTTTGCTTGTTTTTTTTTTTAAGTTATAGCTATTTCCTACAGTTAAATTAGAGCTAAAGCACGAGTCTCAAACCTGTAGCGAGCTGTAACCTCTTCACTGCTTCATTCTCCACGTTAATTCTTTCACGCCTTGTGCTTACCGGATACAGTGTAACTTCTAAAGCGGAAAGTGACCCACTGTGAGTAACTAGTGGTTAAACCTGAATGAGTCTCGCTGGAATTCCTGGCGCGACATTAAACCGCAAGTACACACGCTCCCCATTCAGCACTGAGCCAACCGTGTAGCTTAGCTTAGCTAGCACGCTTAGCGAGCACACCAGTTGGGAAGCATACGGCTGAGCCAATTAGCTTCGTGACATGATATTAGTAATATCGGGATTAGAAGAAAAAAGTTTACTTCAGGCACTTCAACCACTAAATCGGGAGCTGAATATCGAGACGCCGTCCGAGCTCCTCCGGTTTCTACTGGTCACTGGTTAAAGTGGCTGTTTGTAACAGTTAGCCAGCTAACGACCCTTGTTTAGCCAACCAGTATCAGCTGGTTATTATTAGCGAGCTAGCTAACTGGATTTAGCTGGTTATCTGTATGATGGGAAGTAGCCAACGGCTAATCCCTCTCTGAACCGAACACGTAGCCACGTGCAGGCCCGCGACACTGTCACTCTCCATGCTAACAATACGAACATGAGCGGACCAGAAGACTGCTAATTTAAAAAAATAAAAAAAATAAAAAATATTGACTTACCCAGTATTCCCGTATGGTCCCGTCCCGGTAAAATGGGCACAAACCCCCCCCACCCCTCTCTCTCACTCACACACGCGCACGCACACACACACACACACACACACACACACTCACAGTGGCTCACAGTAGCCTGTGGAAAGCGCTCATCCTCTGCTGTCAATCAAAGTAATTAGCACCGCCTCCATCCAGTGACGTCTCTGCTCCATGGCCATCTGGCACGCCCCTTTACGATGCAGATGACACAGATTCACGAGCCTGATGGCTTTAATAGAACCTTCTGTCCTCCATCTAATCCACATATCAGTGTTAGTAGTGTAGCTTAGGTTTTAAAGGAAAGCATTTAACATGTACTCATACTCGTTTTAAACACCATTTGCCAAAACAAGGAACCACCAGACTGATAGATCCAGCCATCATGCCACAGTCCACAACCTAACACAACACAAACACACACATAGGATTCCACATCTCTTCAACGCAACGTTTATTTCGTTCAATTTCATACTGCGGTTGGATTATGATCAGTATTCGTTTTGCTGAAACAAGCTTCCTCAAGTTTGCTCTCCAAACATATCAATATACTTGATGATATTTCATACAGTTTCCATATGAAGAGCCTATCTTGTGCAATTGTTAGCAAGTTAGCTCCATTTTAACTTTGTCACTGTTAAAAATACCCACCTGTTGCATGTCACAGTTAGGTATGATGACACTGTATCTGCTGCACTGAAACATTAAAATATGTTAAGTAATCTGTCTGAAATTTCTACCTTAATTTGTCATTTTAATAAATATTAAGTAAAATAAATGTACTAATAGAGTACAAAATATTATAGCCTTATTTCTTCATTCTAATTACACCAGAAGTGTGGAGATTTTGCGTGATCCCCATAAACCTTGGGAATGTCACATCACACTGCAGCTCTCTGCCTTACTTACTGGGTTATGGACAGTTACAAGATATTATACTGAGATAACCACCCTACCTTATCTAGTGAGTTATTTGCTACTAACAATCTAGCTAATTTGTGCTAAAATGTGCTTTCATCGTGATAATCATAGTTTAAAATATTGGAATACCACTGTACAGTATTCCTGCGTAAGGAAAAAAGTTCTCTGGGATGACACAGACACAGAATGCTTTGTGTTTCAGCAAAAAGGAAATATTATTTTCTGCAGCATACTAAGAAACTTTGTGACCCCTCTTCTGTGGCTTTTATTAAGGGTTTTAGAGTAACGAGGCCAACGTGGTCATTAATTCTAAATATAGTAAGCACCAAGCATCCAATATTTGCTGATGTACCGTGACATAAGGGAGTGAGAGAAGTATCAAACTCTAGCACTCCGCCAAGTTGTAAGTGTCTGATATCCAGTAAGACCTTTATCTCAACAGTTTTTTGTTTTTTTTTGTGGTTCAATAGCTATAATTAGCAATCGAGCATAGCTATCCAAATGCTTACA
Organism: Cranoglanis bouderius; assembly: GCA_023630585.1. Lineage (NCBI taxonomy): Eukaryota > Metazoa > Chordata > Actinopteri > Siluriformes > Cranoglanididae > Cranoglanis > Cranoglanis bouderius. Next base: position 18,610,853 of record CM042544.1, read on the forward strand.
GTAACACTGCAATGTAACTAGTGATAAGTAGCATGATGTTTTTAGACTTTAAGTCAAGATGGGCAGTAATGTCACATTTTAACTGTGATTACAGTATAATTACATACTGGCTAGTTATATTGACATCATTGCATGCCTGTTATTTGCATTGCAGGAGTTATTTGCAAGAAAAGGAAAAGAAAACTAGAGCTGAAGGACACATGAAAAGACAGTGGAGATCTATAGCAATCCTTGCCATTTTAGATCTGCATATACTAGACAGGATTATAGTTGTCCAGTTTTATCATTCAGTCAGAAACTGTCTGAAAGTCAGAAAGTCGCTTCTGGGCTCACTGACTTCAACGGTAGAGAATAAGGTAATAATATGATATAAATATATCTGTATAAAGTAGGCCACCTTACTAAAATTATTCATATTTTTTGCTTACTTGTTTTGAAATCTAGCTCAAAGCATTAAATGTGCTTGTTTTTGTCTTTTTCTTACAGGATCAAGCTGATGACACACAGCTAGACAGCTCATGTATCCCAGAAACAAATATAACGAATCTTTCACAGAAGCCTCCTCCAAATGCACACCTCACCTGCCCCGACTGACTGTCTCCATACCCGCTGTGTCTCCACCCACTGCCCTTGCATCAGACAGTCCTCTTCCTGTTACACCCTCACTTCTGTCATTATCTACTACCTCTGCACATCCCCCAGGCAACACTGTGAAGTCAAATCATGGCCCTTCAGTCAATGGGTCAAAGGCGAGCGTGGATATTATGAATTAAGTCCCTACTGCATTGTGTGTCTGAAATTCAGAGAGCATGTTTTTTTCTCTCTGAATTTATTACCCTGAATTATAACCATCATAGGGTTATAATTTACAGCCTGGACAATTCTCTAATATTAGTTAATAATTCTTGTCAATAATGGTATTAATTAAACCAGGATGGTTTACTGTAATTACATTGTAACAGCAACTTGAATTTGACCATTGGCAGATGACCACCCATAGCTGGCTAACATTACTGGTAGCTTACCATCCATCCATGTTCTGTACCATGTCCTCTCTGGGAGCCTGGAGCCCAGGGGAATCGGGACACCCTGGACGGGGTTCCAAGCCATCACAGGTCACAATTGCACACACATACTACTGACAATTTAGAGATGGCAGTCAGCCTACAACGCATGTCTGGGGGAGGAAACCGCAAACTCAGTGCACGCAGAGGTGCGAATCGAACCCCCAACCCCAGAGGTGCGAGGCAAACGTACTAACCACTAAGCCAGTCAGTTAATTGTATAGTTGTTAAACCAATTCAAATACTAAATTAATTTGTTTCAAGTTGATTTTGAAAGGTAGAGTACTTACTGGTGTCTTTGTCAAATCAAAATGCTCTGTCATGCCCTGCTCTCAGTTGAGAACTAACACACTGTTGCCATTCAGAGAGGCATGTGTAATGCAGGCTTCATGCAGACTCTGTAGCCCAAGAAGTGCTCCTCTCATCACCTTCCCAATGTCCTACAAAACACATCAGTTAAAATATAGCCATAATCTAGGCACTTTTCTAATCTTTCTCTTTAAAGAGAAATGATTTTCATTTGGTTGCGAAAATGCCTTCAGATCCCAGTTGACTTTTATTATTTGCTGATGTGAGAATATATAAACAGAGCACTTACAAGACAATGGGCTGAGTTTCTTCAAAGCTACTGTATAAGACTCCTGTTCGAGTAGTAGGGCATCATGATATAGGCCAGAGAATCTGACTGAACCACACATTCTGCACACTTAGATTTTTTAAATCTACCTAAAAACTTCAATTCATCCTTTAAATTACAACAATTACCATTCCCGCTTAAGGTGCAATATTTGTATATTAGAATGGTAATTGTGTTGTGTGTTGTAAATGTATATGGCGAATAAAATGACTCTGATTCTTTATCTGTGATACATAGTCTTGTAGGCATTACAGTTAAATTTACTCTTTCAACAGTGACTCACAATTGAGCCACTGAAGGCTGAACAACAGCTCGACAGTGGCAGCTTGGCAGTACCAACCTTCCGATCATTAGCCCAGAGCCTTAACTTCTGAGTCACAACCACACAGAGTGACACTTTACTCTTGCTACCACAGGCTGCCTGTCACAATGCCTGTATCATGTTCAGATCTGATATTAAAACCTCTGGATCTTAAAGTGTCTATTTGACATCTGGCAACAGCAGGGGAGTTGAAGCAAGAACCACAAAACAAAACAAAAATTGAGCTGTAAGAAGAGAGCACCTGCTGAAGAGCAGGCCCATCAGAGGCATGACAGAGGAAGTACGGATTCTGAGCTTTGTGATACTGCATAGTCTGCTTAATAATCTTCACTTCTGACTTTTTATCCACAGAGTAGCCCTGGCACAAAAAGAAAGAAAGAAAGAAAGAAAAGAACCAGTTGAGGTTTTCAGCTCCAATCCTGAAGAACCACTACCCTGCACAATCTTCTGTTTTTATGTTCCCACCATAACAAATGTAACCACTGAAAGGTTTGGTTATAAACTGTTAAGCCACTGGACCTGGTGAGAGACCGAGAGTTGAGAACCTCTGCTCCAAAAAAAAAACAACAACAAAAACCAACACCCAGACAATTCTAAGATACATTTCAACAATGTCATTGCATCCAAAATTGGGCTAGCAAAAGCCAGTAAGAAGGTGAGTGTGATGACATCAGCCAAAAATATTAACATTCTCAGCAGTACAAAACACTGGTCTCTAAATGATCAGCTCCCCCACAATTAATAATTAGTGACATCTCCTCTGGACAGAATAGCAGCACGGAGTTTCTTACTGTAAAGTCTAACAAAAATGGAGAACATTGCGCCATCCTACATGAGATCATTTAAAGGATTTTTTTTTTACATTGTCAGTTTTGTGAAGGTAGACTGGCCTCTTCAATTCAGACTGCAAGTTTCCAACAGAGTTCAAATCTGTGTCCTGCATCAGCTTTGTGTCCTGCAACCATGTAGTGTGTTGATTTGTATTTGTATTTAGGGTAAAGAAAAAAAAGCTGTCTTTACCTGAATCTTAAGCCCCTGGCAGAATTCATGATGCCATCACTCTCTAGCTACAAAGCACTAATAATCCATCTCCATATATTACGGCATGTCCAACATGCCAGTGGTGTGTGCTACCAGTATCTTTGAATTTGCTCTCATCTGAACACAACACACAACACCGACTGTAGTTCCACTCACCAGGAATCTGCTGATGTCTGCCTCAAGACCCAGTTGCAGAAGCTTTCCTTTTATCAGCTCGCAGCAATGACACAGCATTTATCTTCATGCACCATTTCAACCATACCCAAGTACAATTTTTTTCCCTCAGCAACCTCTTCCTTTTTCCTTAGAATCTCAGGCAGATCCAGCTAATCAGACTGAAGTCCAGCTGATCAGTTAAACTGATATTATTGATATACTGTATTTCTACTTTTCATTTGAGTCAATACTGCTGACATAAAATACCAATCTTTCCACACTGCCAAGACATAGCAAAACTGTTTATATATATAAGAGCTCATCTGCTGTAGGTGTGTTGTTCTGCTATTGCAGCATGCCCTTCTTAAACTGGTATACACTTTGAAAAAATTCTAAACTACATAGTGTGTAAGGGTTGGTGACCCTGGACAGAAATTAAACCCTGGTCATGGTGGTGATGACCCAATAACTTAACCACTGCTCAACAGGCGTGGCTGGACTCAACTGCTGAGAAACTCCTGGAGACAGAGATGGGGATAGAACAGAAGAAAACTTCAGAAAGGTTCACCAAAGGGCAAACAGAGATTAAAAAACAAACAAACAAACAACAACAATCCAATCATAAAAAAACAGATGAATGTTAAGTCCAAAAAACCCCCCAGGGAATCAGCCAAAAAGGCAAAATTCAAAGTCAAAGTCAGATTAATCATCATCTTTAGCACACCACATGGCAATGGATCAAAACGAAACACCTTCAAGTTCCTTCAGGAAACTACTGTGCAACACGTAGTAGACACTGATGAGGACTAAAAGACAACAGTAAATATGAACAATAAATACAGACAATAATACCATAAGGTACACAGAATCATACAAAATTAAACAAGTCACATACATCGGAAATATATATAAAGTGTAGCAGCAGCGGGGAGATTATATATATATATATATATATATATATATATATATATATATATATATATATATATATATATATATATATATATATATATATATATATATAGTTATTGCACATAGTATGTAATAATTATAATATGTGCAATAACTGTATAGATATTTATATTTCCTATTTGTGTGTTTAATTTTGTGTGATTCTGTGAAATAGGCAGGCAGCAATTCAGGGGCAGGTGAAACGATAATGAAGGTCAACAGGGCACGTGAGAGAGAGAGAAAAAAAAGGCAGAATGTCTCCATCTAACGACCAGAGTCTATACTGTCCAAAATCCTAACACAGCGTCTCTTAACTATGAACAGGAAACAGCTCTGCAAATATCATTCATTCATTGGGTTCCCTTCTTACCTTTTTGTTATCTTCATGATCTCTCTGAGGACACAGAGTAGACGCTGCTCTTTTTGAACGCTGCATCACCACCAGGGGTGTAAAGTAACTAATTACAAATACTCTAGTTACTGTAATATATTGTAATATACTGTAATGTAGTTTCTCGAAGAATTATACTTTATTAAGTAGTTTAAAAATAGTATACTTTTACTTGAATACATTTACACAATACTTGAATACTTGAATACAATACGACCTTTTTTGTGTTTTTAAAAAATTCAAATAACAAAGAACACGTTACATATAGGCCTACTTAAGAACGACAAGAATATAACACAGTCATTTATACACTAGGGGGAGCTGAGTTCATTTCTACAGTATATAAAACATATATTAGAGATGGCAAATTCTCAGTTTTAGTTGCTTTTTGTTTAATAGAAAATCGAACTGAGACAATATAATGATTCATTTCTTTCTTAAAGGACACAAAGCAGAGTTTCTTGCAGGAAAATTTACATTTGTGAATGTGGAATGTTGCCAATAAAAGAATAAGATTTATCATATAAACATGACTTTGTTTGTTTCATTGATACTCCAAGAGAACAAACAACAAATGTTTCCGTAACAAAACAAGCTGATCATCAATAGCCTTTACAATAAATTCACTAATTATATGCTACATACATTACATGTCATAATTACGGTGTTGTAATTTACTCTTATTTTCCGGCAACGGTGATTGGCTACGGAGAATAATCAGTCACATCAAATCAAATCGTGCATAGAAAAATTTCATTAGAACTTGCGAAACTTATCGAGATTCGGTTTTCTGCTAGAAGTTTCGGATTTCTTCTAACTAGGATATTTGTTTGTATGTATAATGTAGCCTGTGAATGACTGTTCCTAGCCAGCTAGCACTTCTGTGTGAGAAATCAGCCACAGTGTTTACAGTATTATGGAACTATACAAGCTTTAGCTAGCTATCTCTGTCTGTATCAGTGCATTAAGTGAGGATAATGTAATGTGTTCTCACAGTGCATTTAAAATGGTAGTCCGTGTATTGTAATTATTTTTTAAATTCAAAAAATCAGTTTTATATCTCTGTAATCATGTTTATTCTTTTTTAATCTATGCAAGTAAATACATTTATTTTCTATCACTGATGAGCGATGTGGCAGTTACTCAGTTTTGAAGTGTATTCTTTTTTACAGAGAAACTATTCATCCAGATTAAAGTAGTGCAATGAATGCATCTTGAAAAGAAAGAAGTCTGAAGAATAGAGGAACGATTCAGCTGTGAAACAGATGGAGATTAAAGACTGCTCCATGTCATGCAGGCAGGTTGATCAGGCCACAATGAACAGGTCTGTAGTTGAGTTTGTTTCTGAAAGCCTTCAACCTTTACAATATTTAAACTCCCAACATTCAAAAATCTAATCTGTACAATGCAACGTAGCTTCATAGTTATGTCCAGACCAGCTGTGAAGCTGAGAATCCAGGAAGCAGCTATAAAGCTCAAGGAAAACATGATTGCTGAGACGGCCAAAGTTAATTACAGTTGAGGCCATAAGTTTACATACGCCTAGCAGAATCTGCAAAAGGTTAATAATTTAAAAAAAGAAAAAAAAAAAAGAAAAAAAAAACAGGGATTCTAAAAATTGCAGTTTGTTGTGTATTTAGTATTGCTTTAAATAAGTTATTTCACATAACAGATGTTTACAAATAGTCCACAAGACACAATAATAACTGAATTTACACGAATGAACCAGTTCAAGAGTTTACATACCCTTGGTTATTAATACAGTATGTTTTGTGATAGTTGTTCAAGAGTCCCTTGTTTGTCCTGAGCAGTTAAACTGCCCACTGTTCTTCAGAAAAATCCTCCAGGTCCTGCACATTCTTTGCTTTTCCAGGATCTTCTGCATATCTGACCTCTTTCCAGCTGTGGCTATATGATATTGAGATCCATCTTTTCACACTGAGGACAGTTGAAGGTGCAAAAGGTGCAAACATTCAAGGAAACACGTACTAAAGGAAATACATTAAGAGCCAGGGGGATATAAACTTCTGAACAGGGTGATTGGAGTAAATTCTTATTATTTTGTTTAAAGATCTTAATTTTTCACTTAGTACTGCCCTTCAGAAACTACATAAGATGTTTACATGTTTCCAGAAGACAAAATAACAATTTTCACAGATCATCCTGTTCAAAATTGTACTTCTCCCTGGCTCCAGGAAAGATGGATCTCAACATCAAAAAAAAATTTCCATGGTGTGTACTTATTTTTTCACACAACACTATATATATATATATATATATATATATATATATATATATATATATATATATATATATATATATATATATATATACATACAGTATATATATATATACAGGTGCATCTCAATAAATTAGAATGTCGTGGAAAAGTTCATTTATTTCAATAATTCAACTCAAATTGTGAAACTCGTGTATTAAATAAATTCAATGCACACAGACTGAAGTAGTTTAAGTTTTTGATTCTTTTAATTATGATGATTTTGGCTCACATTTAACAAAAACCCACCAATTCACTATCTCAACAAATTAGAATACTTCATAAGACCAATAAAAAAATCATTTTTAGTGAATTGTTGGCCTTCTGGAAAGTATGTTCATTTACTGTACATGTACTCAATACTTGGTAGGGACTCCTTTTGCTTTAATTACTGCCTCAATTCAGCGTAGCATGGAGGTGATCAGTTTATGGCACTACTGAGGTGGTATGGAAGCCCAGGTTACTTTGACAGTGGCCTTCAGCTCATCTACATTTTTTGGTCTCTTGTTTCTCATTTTCCTCTTGACAATACCCCATAGATTTTCTATGGGGTTCAGGTGTGGTGAGTTTGCTGGCCAGTCAAGCACACCAACACCATGGTCATTTAACCAAATTTTGGTGCTTTTGGCAGTGTGGGCAGGTGCCAAATCCTGCTGGAAAATGAAATCAGCATCTTCAAAAAGCTGGTCAGCAGAAGGAAGCATGAAGTGCTCCAAAATTTCTTGGTAAACAGGTACAGTGACTTTGGTTTTCAAAAAAACACAATGGACCAACACCAGCAGATGATATTGCACCCCAAATCATCACAGACTGTGGAAACTTAACACTGGACTTCAAGCAACTTGGGCTATGAGCTTCTCCACCCTTCCTCCAGACTCTAGGACCTTGGTTTCCAAATGAAATACAAAACTTGCTCTCATCTGTAAAGAGGACTTTGGACCACTGGGCAACAGTCCAGTTCTTCTTCTCGTTAGCCCAGGTAAGACGCCTCTGACATTGTCTGTGGTTCAGGAGTGGCTTAACAAGAGGAATATGGCAACTGTATCCAAGTTCCTTGACACGTCTGTGTGTGGTGGCTCTTGATGCCTTGACCCCAGCCTCAGTCCATTCCTTGTGAAGTTCACTCAAATTCTTGAATCAATTTTGCTTGACAATCCTCATAAGGCTGTGGTTCTCTCGGTTGGTTGTGCATCTTTTTCTTCCACACTTTTTCCTTCCACTCAACTTTCTGTTAACATGCTTGGATACAGCACTCTGTGAACAGCCAGCTTCTTTGGCAATGAATGTTTGTGGCTTACCTAGTGAACCAAACTGAGAGACCATTTTGAAGGCTCAGGAAACCTTTGCAGGTGTTTTGAGTTGATTAGCTGATTGGCATGTCACCATATTCTAATTTGTTGAGATAGTGAATTGGTGGGTTTTTGTTAAATGTGAGCCAAAATCATCACAATTAAAAGAACCAAAGACTTAAACTACTTCAGTCTGTGTGCATTGAATTTATTTAATACACGAGTTTCACAATTTGAGTTGAATTACTGAAATAAATTAACTTTTCCACGACATTCTAATTTATTGAGATGCACCTGTATATATATATATATATATATATATATATATATATATATATATATATATATATATATATATATATATATATATATATATATATATATATATATATATATATATATATATATATATATATATATATACCTTTGTGTGATTTTAATAATAAAAAATGTTAAAAATAAAAATAATCTTTGGAATTAAATTTTAAAATTTAATTACAATATTGACCTGGATAGCTAAGTACAGCATGACTGAAAATAGGATTCATGTACAGTACATTTTTCCATCATTGTTGTTTGCCACCAAATAATTAACAATAAACATTGAATGGCAATTTGATTGAAACAAAAGTGTGGTTTCAGTATTTTGCCCAGTGATGTACATGTGTAAAGCACTCACAGGGCAACACAAATGCAGCCTTTTGGGTTCCTCTGAATCAAACAGAAGAGGATAGACGGGGAGCCACTCAAACACCAGTGCACTATAGTTCATGGGTGAAACCTTACACAGGCCACATTAGGGTACAACTTTACATTACTCGCATTAGAGTGCACGGACATGGCATGGAGATCACCCACAATGCTTTGCTGATGCTAAAGCAAGGAGAAGTGGTGTTTTGTAAGAGAGAGCTGATGTCCACTGACTCTAGGGGGTCAAATAGGGAACCACATAGTGCCAGGGGTAAATCTAATGAGGAGGCGATCGGCTTAGCTGTAAGCTTCAGATGATACACACACTTCATAATGCATGAGGATGAGTCCTTCATTGCATTATTATTATTATTATTATTATTATTATTATTATTATTATTATTATTATTATTATTATTATTGTTGTTGTTGTTGTTGTTGTCATTTAAGTTAACTAAGATTAGTTTCTATGTGATTTGTAACAAGGGTCTAGTGGACTGGAAATGTTTTTGTTCATACTTAATTTAAAGCATACAAAAATATCCACACACTAATATTTTAAGTCTGTGGAATACTATTCTTTTTGAATTCATTAAATCTGGAGTGTGAGGGTTTTTTTGTTGTTGAATTTACTAAGTTACTTGGGACTGCACCTAGCTGTTTACCTTCAACAAGGCTCTGCCATTTTGTTGGCTGGGTTAAGAATGTGGAACACAAATTCCAGAATGCCGTGGTACAGAACACTCCATCACATCACCTGCTTCTCATCTGCACATTCTGAAAACTCATCATTTGCTCATCGACCAGTGGTAAGTAGTTGTAATTGTAAGTATCCTTACAATATTTTATTTATTTATAATTTAATTATTATCATTTTTAAACTGTTAGCCTATTACACAAACTAATAATGCGACTGCTCATTGTTATATGCTAAGTTCTTGTTATCATACTGCTAGGCTTAAGCGCTATAGGCCTATGCTTTTCTTGCTTTACAGACTTACAGGGTTGAGATTTTACTTAAATTTATCAGGGTAAAATAGTCGGATTCAGTAGCTTTTAAGAACATGATCATGACTTAATACTAGAAGATGATGGCTTTAACCATCTGAAGAAACCTTGATCAACTCTTTTGAAAAGAAAGTAGGCTACTCGTGTTGGATGAAATACTCAGCCTGCAGTTCAGTGGGGTTTATAGCTTTTGTTTGTCACTGAAAGTGGAATTTTGTTTTAGTTTCTAGTTGAAATGAGCAGTGCTATTTTCCAAATGGCGTCACTCTATGTTGGCGATCTTCACCCTGATGTGACCGAGTCCATGCTCCTGAAGAAATTCAGCTCTGTCGGGCGAGTTCACTCTCTCCGCCTCTGCAGGAACAAGAGGACGGGCACATCACTCCAATATGCTTTTATCAACTTTCAGCATCGGGCCGATGGTAATCCAAACATATCTAACAGTACAGTACCGTAACAGTATTCCCTACTCTACTTCATATATTGTTTTGGTGACTGAAAACATGAGACTAAGTAAAAATGACTACTTTTTAAGATGTTGGCCTTGTAACATTCTATAATTTACAGTAATACCAACAATATCAGTGTTTAGAAAATCTTCAGTATTTTCAATATCCTAAAAATTATTTTATTTTTATTTATTTAAATTTAATTTTAAACATATATACCTGATTTGAAGTAAAAACAAAGCTTATTTTTTATATGCATAAATATGAGGAATATATTAGTCATGGCAATTTTATAGCCTATAAAATGTCATTATTTCTAAACTTCTAAAATGTACCTGAAGTCACCCTACATTTCTTTACAAAACTGGGACAGCGTTAAGTGAAATCAATTTGTAATTAAGCACATTTCAAGGTTTCTTCAATATCTAATATATTACTACTATGTCATGTCACCTATTTAAAAAGTGGGAATACTTTGTCAGTTAAGACAAAAAAAAATCCCTCATTGCATTAGGTGTTTTTAACGCTTTCCCTGCAGCAATTTCTATGTCATGTAGGGGGTCTGTCACTGTCCACTGAAATTTGAAGTAAAAATCGCAGCATGTGCAGTTTCATGAACACTATTGGTGGAAAAGTAAATAAAGAACAATAATACAAGTTTATAATTGATAAATAACCAGCAAGTGTACTTCATTATTTTACAGTTTTATTAGCTGAATAAGGACAAGTGTACTGTATACTGAAGTGTATGGTGTATACTGCACTCTTGTAATAGTCCTCTGTAACTTTGATGATAATAAGTTGTAATACACTTTGTTCCCTCAGCTGAGCGCGCTTTGGAGCTGCTCAATTTTGAGATCCTTTTGGGTCAGCCCATGCGCATCATGTGGTCCCAGAGGGACTCATCCCTCAGAAACAGCAACGAGGGCAATATCTTTATCAAGAACCTGGAGAAGTCCATCGACAGCATGGCCCTTTACGACACCTTCTCCACCTTTGGCAACATCCTCTCATGCAAGGTTTGAGCTCTGTGCTATGAGGCTGTGAATAACTTCCTAAAACTAAACTCTTCAATTAGGTCTCTTTGACATAAGTTCTGTGTGTTGATGGATGTGCCTCTCCTGAAGGTGGTGTGCGATGAAAATGGGTCCAAGGGATATGGATATGTTCACTTTGAGAGTGCCGAGGCTGCCGAGGCTGCCATCAAGAGGCTGAATGGCATGCTGTTTAATGATTGCAAAGTGTAAGTCATGTAGAAATCACTACAATGTACACACCTATTACTTTTCTTTTGAATTTGTTTTTGATATGTTTATAACTAAATCTATTTAATGGTTGTTGAAATCATTATATGGTTGAAGCAGAGGTTTGGTTTGGTTATATGAGGGTATTTCAGTTAACATGAGGTTATAATTTGCTCATACATCACACATCTTAATACAGGAAAATTCTTAAATGTGCTAAATATACATTAAAGCCAACAATTTGAACTGTCTCATTAAAATGTTAATAATAAAAACATTAATAATAATAATAATAATAATAATAATAATAATAATAATAATAATAATAATAATAATAATAATAATATAGTGCTGTTTGAACATGAGACAGTGTGATTTAGCATTGTTCAAAGAGTTTAACAGAAGAATTTAATAGAAAAAAGACTACACCTCCTTTATTGGGACTGACAGGCTCAAAGTCACTAAATTAGGTATAAAGACTCTAACACTTGTATTCTGATTAAGGCTCTAACAGCAGTGTCTCGATTGTGTTATAGGTTTATCACACACTTTAAGTCCCGCCAGGAGCGCGAGGCTGAAAACAAGACGACTGTGAAGGATGTCAACAGCAAGCAGATGCATGTGAGCCAAGAGCACAAGAAAGTAGAGGTATAAACACACACACACACACACACACACACACACACACACACACACACACACACACACACACAGAGAGAGAGAGAGAGAGTAGATGTTGACTTTGCCCTCTGTTCTGTAGTGTGTGAACCTGTGTCTGAAGAATCTGGATGTCTCTGTGGATGATGAGCGTCTGCGAAAAGCGTTCTCACCTTTTGGAACCATCATCAATGCAAAGGTCACTGACAATTAAATAATCCCTGAAATTATTTAATTTCCTAATAACCTGTGTCCACAGTTTTTCCTCATGATTAGCCACATTAGCAGTTTATCGTAATGAGTCTCCTCACTGTCTTCTACAGGTGATGAGGGTCAATGGCTGCTCTAGAAGGATTGGCTTTGTGCGCTTCTCCTCTCCGGAGGAAGCCACAAAGGCCATGAGCGAGATGCAAGGAAGGATGCTGGACAGAAAGCCGCTGCACATCAGTCTGATTCAGCGCAAAGAGGAGAGACAGGCTTCCCTCTCCAGTCAGGGGACGCAGGCTGCCCAAAAGCCTGTACTTAACCACCACCAACCTGCACCACCTTCTGGCAAGGTCATGGATGCTATTCCTCAGGTACAAACTAAAATTATTAGAAAGCCTTTAGTATCAATATCATCAGCTTCTAACTACAGACCCAATATTCTTCTCTTAAGCTACTCCAGCTAGCTAAAGTAACCGCAAAAAGCTATTGCTATGTCAACAGTGCAGCTAAATGGCACCTTCTTTGATTCTGATCCTGGAGAAAGAAGGTGAAATAAATGTGTAAATGACTGTGTGTTACAGGCTCAGAACCCCACTGCCAATAACACAAGCATCCAGCAAGTCAAGCCTCGCCTATGTACACACAGGGCTACGCAGGACGTCCTGCTGCAGAGTGAGTTGTATATCTGTTTGTATATCAATGTTGCTTATGTTACACAGTGTGTGCTCCAAACTCTCCACGGCTGCCTCACAAACCACATCCTACTCTACTAACAGGTGTGTTAGCTTGCTAGGTTAGGGTTTAGCAGCCTATTACTAAACCCTGCCTGTGGCTACAGCCCAAACTGGTAGTATACAAAAAAATTATTCCTTTTAGCAGTTATTCTTAGTCTGCTACTTAGATACCTGATCATTTCCTGTGGCTGTATCAACAGGCTGTGTAACGGCATCCTCCTACGCTATGGTGCTATATTATTATAATGCAGCTTGGGGCAGTTTTTGTAGCAGTTATAAACTCTAGCCAGCTAGCTAACATTTAAGTAGCTTTCACCACAAATGTAGGATTTTGACCTACTACTTAGCACAATTGAATGTGTTGAATGTTTGATTGACACTCTTTGGATGACATCATCTCATCGCATTTTCTGTATGTAGGTTTCCAGAACATGCCAGAAGTAAATGCACCTGCAGTGTCGCATCTGCAGGCCAATCAGGTGCTAAGTATGGGTGAAAAAAACAAAACTACAGTCACAGACGCAGTTCCAACTGTAGTTCCGGCTGTAGTTTCGACTGCAGTACCCGTTGCAGTTAAACCTGTACCACCTGCAGTACCGGCTGCACTTACACCTGTACCACCTGCAGTACCGGCTTTACTTACACCTGTACCACCTGCAGTTAAACCTGTACCACCTGCAGTACCGGCTGCACTTACACCTGTACCACCTGCAGTTAAACCTGTACCACCTGCAGTTCCGGCTGCACTTACACCTGTACCACCTGCAGTACCGGCTGCACTTACACCTGTACCACCTGCAGTTAAACCTGTACCACCTGCAGTACCGGCTGCACTTACACCTGTACCACCTGCAGTTAAACCTGTACCACCTGCAGTACCGGCTGCACTTACACCTGTACCACCTGCAGTTAAACCTGTACCACCTGCAGTTCCGGCTGCACTTACACCTGTACCACCTACAGTACCGGCTGCACTTACACCTGTACCACCTGCAGTACCGGCTGAACTAAAAACTGTACCACCTGCAGTACCGGCTGTAGTTCCAGCTACAACTCCTGTGAGAGATGAGCAGCTGACCAAGGACACAGTCGGAAGACAAGACACACTGCAGTCCCAGGATACCCAGGTACTAGTGAAGCCAGAACACACACACACACACACACACACACACACACACCAATAGCACAACATTCTGCTTGCTTAATACTGCAATATACTATATAACCATGGAGTATCGGCTGTAGGATATATTGGATATAGTGAAACTATGATATTGGGTAGTATTATTGCTGAACATTTGAAACACAAATTCATCACACCATTCCAGTAGATCTACAATGATGTTAATGTTATTGTTTAATTAATTCAAATTGTGTATAATGATAATAATAATAATAATAATAATAATAATAATAATAATAATAATAATAATAATAATAATAATAATATCCTACGTTCCCAGAATGCTGTGCCTGCACCGAGTCGGAAGCCACTGACCATCTACATGTTGGAGTCAGCTGATGTGGATGAACAGATCAGGATGCTGCGTGAGTCTCACACTCATATGCAAACACACACACAAAGACACTTCTGCCCTGCACATTCCTTATGACCTGGGAAGTGTTTCCTTAAATACAACAGTGTATACAGTAGATTCCTACCTGCTTTCAACTCCTCTTGCTTTTGGAGTAGCAGGAACCGTTAACCCTACATGATGTGAAGATCAGAAAACATTTACTGTTCTGTATATAGGAAACAAAACACAGGCAAAACACAAAGCAGCATCTCTCGCTCTCACACGTCTCACTCTCTTTCTGTCTGTCTCTCTGCAGATGAATACATGTTACCACTAGTGGAGGAAATCCACCCAACGCGAGCCAAGGACATCACTTGGATGATAATACAAGGCGAGAACAACTATGAACTGCTGAATAAGATTGGGGACCCCAAGCTTCTGCGCTCCCAGGTCCATACACACACACACACACACACACACACACACACACACACACACACACACACACACACACACACACACACACACACACACACACACACACACACACACATGTTTTAGTAACACTGTAGATTTTAGCAATATACAAAGTGTGCCATGTCTGATTCATGCAATTGACATGAATTAGTTTTGGTCGTGTGGAAACAAAACCCCACCTACCAATTATTTATTTACAGATATTCACATTAATGTTTATCACTTGCTTATTCAATCATCATATGCATATGACATATATGAAACACTCTAATTTACCGTCATATACATGTATGCGTTTGTGTGTGTTTGTGTAGGTTGAGCAGATTGTTGCTATGCTTCGGGCGAGAGAAGCTGGTCAGGACGTGGTGAGTACTCTGTTACGCAATACACCATAATACTTACATATGTGGTACAAAAGTGTAGTCTGCACTAATTATACACACTTTTAATTTATAGCTAAATATACAGTAGGCTCCCTAGGTAGGCAGAATGTTTGGGCAGAAATGAAGCATGTCCCATTTGGAAGACAGTATAAGGACAAACTCTCTTCTTCTTCTTCTTCTTCTTCTTCCTCTTCTTCCTCTTCTTCTTCTTCTTCTTGATTAAGGGTTCTTAATCAAGGGAACACTTGCTAGGGCAAAATGGACACCAAAAATCTCCTTGGTGTTGCTTCAGTGGAAACAAAGTCTAGCTGTTGTCTTGTTGCATGGGTTAAATTAGGATTTAGGAGATGAGGGAGCTCCAATACTTACAATACAGTACAACAATATGGGAGCTGTACTGTTCAGTGCCTTTGTTATTAAGCAGATTTGTCACAACTGATATCATCAAAGTGTGATCTTAGCCAGTTTTTGACATCTGATTCGGTCTTGTTTACCTCAAACCTGTAGTAGGTCCACACTCACTTTCCTCACTTCCTGACTTTTGTAACTACATGCTAGGGATGTAACGCAATACCACTATCTGTGTCTGTATCGGTTGAGTGCTCCTAAAGCAAACCTAAAGTGGGCGTGGCCTAAACACAGGAATTTGAACCCTACCACTCTACCCTCAGAAAGACTGAGAAAAAAACAGAGGTAGAATTGGCAGCATGGTGTGTGAATTCTGGCTCTGACAGTTCTTCAGCCTCAGCTACATCACTCATATACCTGAGACTGTAACAAACTAGTAACCGAATTTAATCCAAGGATGAATGAATGAACACTGTAGATGCATTCTGCAGCACTGCACGTTCATATTAATACACTTGGTTTACACTTATTTTTCTTTGTCCTGCGAACTTCATATCTGAGCGCTCTCTCGCTACTGCATGAAAATAAAAACCTCCAACTCACATGATTTTTTTGTTGCATCCTGAGCCATCCCAATCCTGATGCACACCTCTAGTCTCCACTCAGAATAGTGCATCTACTATTCTTATCTCTATTTGTATCTGTTTAGAATACATTATCTGGTCATGCAGAATATTACACACTCTGTCAGATGAGTTAGGTTACACTCCATCACACGTGCCCAAAATAAAGAGCTTACAATGTCTTCCTGTGGGACGGAATGTGTCTCGCTGCTCAATAGAACACATGAGGAATGACGATATTTTTTAATGCCATAATAATTATTTAGACTTGTTAGACATTAGCAATGAGAGTACAATATTGCGATAATATCATAAACTGTGATAAAAAGTTTGGCCATAATCATAATATATAAAAGAGATAATATAATATAATAATCAGAGCATGCCTACTTTTCCTCTTCCAGCGTTTGCCTCCACCCAAGAAGAAGAATAAGAAGGGGAGAAAGAAGAAGCACTTCCAATAAAAATCAATCACAACTTGCACCTTAGTCCTTTGGAATTTTTCATTAGAAATATAATAAATGTATTAATTAAGTCAACACTATGAAAACCTCTGTAATTAACTGAGAATAATAATAACTGTGTTTATTAAATAATAGTAATAAATACATATGTGTTAGCTTCAGACAATTTTTATGCCTTTTTTTTCTGAAAACTGATGTAAATCCCAAAGTAATGCAACAGAATCCAAACTAATTTTTGTTATAGTAAGTAACTGGTGAATGGATGGGTTAGTAAGTGAAAGACGAAGTTCAGAGGTCCTGCCATTATGGTTTTAGTGTGGTCTAGCAGAATCATGAGGAACTCTCAGAAGAAGTTGATCAGATGACCTGAGCGCTCTCGTGGGGGAGTAAGGATGAAGATCACTGATATATTTGGGTGCGAGACCAGAGAGTGCCTTATAGACATAGAGCGGAATTTTAAAATCCACCCTGAATTTCACAGGAAGCCAATGCAGAGCCGCTAATACCGGGGTGATGTGATCATTCTTTCTAGACCCTCATAAAATCCTAGCTGCCGCATTTTGAACTAGTTGTGAGCGGGACAACGCAGTTTGAGGGAGACAGATCTGTCTTTAGCGACAGATCTGAAATGGAAAAAGCTACCCTTAACAGCAGCACTAATTTGCTTGTTGAAAAGTAATGATGAATCTAAAATCACTCCAAGACTTCTTACATGATCTTGTACATTCCACGAGAGAGGACCAAACTTGGCAGCCAGTCCAGGTAAGGAGGACATGGAGGAACCTAAAATCAGAACTTCACTTTTGCTTTCGTTTAATTGTGAAAAGTTGTTTGCCAGCCAATGTTTAATGTCTTCGAAACATTTTAGGACATGATCAATTGAATTCTTTTTGTCTATGCTCACTGGGTGGAAAAAATGGAGAATCATCAGCATAACAATGATAAGTTATGCTATACTTCTGAAAAATAAAACTCACTAATTAAAACTCAATAATTGTTTTCTACCCCCGACTTCTAATACAGGTGTTCCCATGGGTCTGTTATGAATCGACAGAGGTCTGTGAGCCTTTTTTTTTTTTTTTTTTACTTAGTTACTGTGGTGAAAATCACCACCCACCAAAGGCCACCCAATTGTTATTTAGGCCCTGATAAATAAAAACATAGAATTGAAGCAGGGTGTACTTGCTTTTTCCCATGACTGTATCTCACTTTAAGTAAACATGTTAAAATGAAAAAGTCACTAACCTCTTACAATGTGTTATAACACTGTATGTAGCGTTTCCTGTTTGTGTCAGATTGTGTTACTGATTGGTTGGCTCGTGATAGTGTAATATGTCACTCTGTGCGAGTTTTGATCTATGACTTTACACACTACTAGTCACAACGAATTTCTACATGCTGATGCTGTTCAATAACCAAAGCATTTTTTGATGATGATGAACAGCTTTTTTGGGTGATGTCTAAGGGTTGGTTTGTGAAAATCTAATCTAATCTGTGAATATTGGGCTCTAATTGGCATCCCTCACAATGTTCATTATATAATGTTGTGGGCTTGGAAGAGCTGACACATTTGTACCTTCGCATTTTTCCAACAAATTATGTAGACTGACAGCTAGTTAAAGATCCAGTTAATGTTGTTAGCTAACATTAAGTAGCAGGATAGCTAGCAAGCTAATGCTAGCAAATAACAGAGTTTATAGTTTATATTCCTTATATTGACTAGGTAGCTTTCTGAGAAGTTTTCTAGTTTAACATGATTAACAGAACACAAACAAACAAGCTTACTTTTAGCTAACACCATATAGGTAAAAACCTTTTACAGCACATCAAAATTAAAAGCACTTGTGACTGACCACAACGTTTGCCATGCAACCAAACTAAGAAAGAGAACACCAAGGATTGTCACTGTTTGAAAATGTTTTAAAATTAAACTCCAAGTTATGGCAAATTTTCAACTGTTTCAGATCTTTTTATTATGGCCTTGACTATGCATAATGGTAGTTTATGATATATTACCTTAATTGTGCAGGTCAGTATCTTTTATCTTAAAAACTTGTTGGTTATACCTTCATGATGGATGACAGGGATTTAACATACACTACATGGCCAAAAGTATGTGAACATCTAACCATCACACTTACAGTAGGTGTGCAACAATTATTGGCACCCTTTTAGTCAATACTTTGTGCTGCCTCCCTTTGCCAAGAGAACAGCTCTGAGTCTTCTCCTATAATGCCTGATGAAGTTGGAGAATACATGGCAAGGGATCTGAGACCATTCCTCCATACAGAATCTCTCCAGATCCTTCAAATTTCGAGGTCCACGCTGTTGGACTCTCCTCTTCAGTTCACCCCACAGGTTTGCTATGGGTTTCAAGTCAGGGGACTGGGATGGCCGTGGCAGGACCTTGATTTTGTGGTCAGTAAACCATTTTTTGTCGATTTTGATGTATGTTTTGGATCATGTTTGCTGGAAGATCCAACCACGGCCCATTTTAAGCTTTCTGGCAGAGGCAGTCAAGTTTTCATATAATACAGGTGCATCTCAATAAATTAGAATGTCGTGGAAAAGTTCATTTATTTCAGTAATTCAACTCAAATTGTGAAACTCGTGTATAAAATAAATTCAATGCACACAGACTGAAGTAGTTTAAGTCTTTGGTTCTTTTAATTGTGATGATTTTGGCTCACATTTAACAAAAACCCACCAATTCACTATCTCAACAAATTAGAATACTTCATAAGACCAATAAAAAAAACATTTTTAGTGAATTGTTGGCCTTCTGGAAAGTATGTTCATTTACTGTACATGTACTCAATACTTGGTAGGGGCTCCTTTTGCTTTAATTACTGCCTCAATTCGGCGTGGCATGGAGGTGATCAGTTTGTGGCACTGCTGAGGTGGTATGGAAGCCCAGATTTCTTTGACAGTGGCCTTCAGCTCATCTGCATTTTTTGGTCTCTTGTATCTCATTTTCCTCTTGACAATACCCCATAGATTCTCTATGGGGTTCAGGTCTGGTGAGTTTGCTGGCCAGTCAAGCACACCAACACCATGGTCATTTAACCAACTTTTGGTGCTTTTGGCAAAGTGGGCAGGTGCCAATCCTGCTGGAAAATGAAATCAGCATCTTCAAAATGCTGGTCAGCTGAAGGAAGCATGAAGTGCTCCAAAATTTCTTGGTAAATTGGTGCAATGACTTTGGTTTTCAAGAAACACAATGGACCAACACCAGCAGATGACATTGCACCCCAAATCATCACAGACTGTGGAAACTGAACACTGGACTTCAAGCAACTTGGGCTATGAGCTTCTCCACCCTTCCTCCAGACTCTAGGACCTTGGTTTCCAAATGAAATACAAAACTTGCTCCCATCTGAAAAGAGGATATTGGACCACTGGTCAACAGTCCAGTTCTTCTTCTCGTTAGCCCAGGTAAGATGCCTCTGATGTTGTCTGTGGTTCAGGAGTGGCTTAACAAGAGGTATACGACAACTGTAGCCAAATTCCTTGGCACGTCTGTGTGTGGTGGCTCTTGATGCCTTGACCCCAGCCTCAGTCCATTCCTTGTGAAGTTCACTCAAATTCTTGAATCGATTTTGCTTGACAATCCTCATAAGGCTGCGGTTCTCTCGGTTGGTTGTGCATCTTTTTCTTCCACAATTTTTCCTTCCACTCAACTTTCTGTTAACATGCTTGGATACAGCACTCTGTGAACAGCCAGCTTCTTTGGCAATGAATGTTTGTGGCTTACCTAGTGAACCAAACTGAGAGACCATTCTGAAGGCTCAGGAAACCTTTGCAGGTGTTTTGAGTTGATTAGCTGATTGGCATGTCACCATATTCTAATTTGTTGAGATAGTGAATTGGTGGGTTTTTGTTAAATGTGAGCCAAAATCATCACAATTAAAAGAACCAAAGACTTAAACTACTTCAGTCTGTGGCATTGAATTTATTTAATACACGAGTTTCACAATTTGAGTTGAATTACTGAAATAAATGAACTTTTCCATGACATTCTAATTTATTGAGATGCACCTGTATGTGTTGATATTTGATAGAGTGCATGATGCCATGTATCCTAACAAAATGTCCAGGTCCTCTGGCAGAAAAACAGCCCCAAAACATTAAACAGCCACCACCATATTTAACTGTGGCCATGAGGTACTTTTCCATATGGCTACCTCTCTGCGTGCACCAAAACCACCTCTGGTGTTTATTGCCAAAAAGCCCTATTTTGGTTTCATCTGACCATAGAACCCGATCCCATTTGAAGTTCCAGTAGTGTCTGGCAAACTGAGTTTGTTTTTGAATGAGAGTAGAGGCTTTTTTCTTGAAACGCTTCCAAACAACTTATGGTTATGTAGGTGACGTCGGATTTTAGTTTTGGAGACTTTCTGACCCCAAGACCCAACTAACTTCTGAAGTTCTGTGATCCTTGGAGATTTTTTTGGCCACTCGAACCATCCTCTTCACAGTGCATTGAGACAATATAGACACACGTCCAATTCCAGGTTGATTCATAACATTTCCAGTTGACTGGAACTTCTTAATTATTGCCCTGATGGTGGAAATGGGCATTGTCAATGCTTGTGCTATTTTCTTATAGCCATTTCCCATTTTGTGAAGCTCAACAACCTTTTGACGCACATCACAGCTATATTCCTTGGTCTGACCCATTGTTATGAATTACTAAGGGTATTTGGCCTATTGTTAGGTTTTCTCTCTCCCTCTCGCTACGCTGCAAAAAGAAGTGTAGCCTACTTCCGCATTCCACGGAGCGCGTTCCACCTTCTGTCAGAGGGACTCTCGTTTTGTTTACCTCTGCCATGTGCTTTTTGTTATTGTGTTCGCGTCATGTCTCTGTCCCCGCCTCCTTGTTTCCTCAGTGGTTCTTCATTCATTCTGTGATTATGATTTTCAGGTGTCTGTGATTTTGTGTTTGATTTCCGTGTGTTTCCGCTTCCTCGCGGTGTATTAGCTTAGGTTAGTTTAGTTGAGATTCCGTAGCGTTTGAACCGTAGTTTTTGTTCCTATGTCTGTAGTTCCTAGTTTAGATGAGTTTAAGTTTGAAGCTCTTGTTCTGATGTCCGTAGCTCCTTGTTTGTGGTTCCCAGACCACTTCCGTGTCTCGCGTATTTTTCCTGTCTTTTGGATGATCACTGACTTTGTGGATTATTGCATTTTTGTTTACTGCTTTGGTGAGAATAAACTTTGCTGCATTATCTAATGTCTCCCCTGCGTATGCATCATGACTACTCCTCTACTCTGACTCTTCAGCCTGCACCGGCAATACGTAACAGAATACACCGCCTAAACATGGATGCAGCGGGGAAACTCCGGAATAACCGCACCCTAGCTTCTGTTCCCCCCTTGGACTCTATTTCATTTCGGGCCTGCGTTCCGCCTCCTACCGCCTACGACGGCGTCTCGTGGCAGCCAAGGTATTTTTTTCTACATGCTCAAGTATTTTTTGTTGGCCTAGAGGGTCCAAAACCCAGTGAGGAACAATGGGCGCGGTTCCTCCTTTCCCGATTGGTCGGCTCGCCCGCTGGTGGGCGGAGACCCTCCTCTCCAGCGGTTATAGCGAACTAACAACAGTTCCAGGGTTAGTGGAGCTCCTATCACGGGAATATGGGAGCCCAGAAACTGAGTCTGACCTCAAATCCCTACTAAACTCAGTGCACCTGCCCGGGGACCAGGGTCTGTCATTCCTGGATTACTATGAGGGGGAGCGGGCTAACAGGGCAGCCTGCACCTTTCAGCCCCGGACCCAGGATCGCCACCTGGAGGTTATCGTGGCGACCTCCAGCCCCGAGCTCCAGCCGGAGGCCCAGCAAGAGGTCTCCACAGCGGAGCTGCCCCTGAAGGTTAACGTGGCGACCTCCAGCCCCGAGCTCCAGCCGGAGGCCCAGCAGGAGGTCTCCACAGCGGAGCTGCATCTGGAGGTTAACATGGCGACCTCCAGCCCCGAGCTCCAGCCGGAGGCCCAGCAGGAGGTCTCCGCAGAGGAGCTGCCCCTGGAGGTTAACGTGGCGACCTCCAGCCTCGAGCTTCAGCCGGAAACCCAGCAGGAGGTTTTCCCCACGGAGCTGCTCTTGGAGGTTCACGAGGAGACCTCCACTCCTGTCCAGTCCCTGTCGGAGACCCAAGAGGGGTGCTCCGTTCCTGTCCAGTTCCTGTCGGAGACCCAAGAGGGGTGCTCCGTCCCTGTCCAGTTCCTGCCAAGAAGTTCAAGAAGAAACCTCCTCTCCTGTCCTGCGTATACCGGAGGTCCACGAGGAGACCTCCACCCAAGCCATGTTCCTGCCAGAGGTTCAAGAAAAAAACCTCCACTCCTATCCTGCTCATGTCAGAGGTCCATGGGATGACCTCTTCTCAAGCCCAGTCCATGTCTGAGGTCCACGGGATGACCTCCTTTCCAAGTCCTAGTCCATGTCCCAGTCCATGTCCAGGTTCCGACCCTGTTCCTAGTCCAGTTCCTAGTCCAGTTCCTGATTTAGTTGCTAGCTATATTGGTTTAATTTCTGGTTATGTTTTTGCTCTCATTCTCAGTTCGGATGCTGATTTAATTCCCAGCTCCGTTTCCAGCTCTGTTCCCAGCTCCGTTTCCAACCCAGCTCACTCCTCTGTCTCCTCCTCTGTCTCCTTCTCTGTCTCTAGTTACCTTCCTAGCTCTGTGCCTAGGATCCTAATTCTGTTTCCAAGTCTTTCTCGAAGTCTGTTTCCAAGTCTTTCTCGAAGTCTGTTTCTAAGTCTGTCTCTGATCCAGGTGCCAAAACTGTCCCTGATCCAGGTGCCAAAGCTGTCCCTGATCCAGGCGCCAAAGCTGACTCCGATCCAGGTGCTAAAGCTGACTCCGATCCAGGTGCTAAAGCTGACTCCGATCCTGGTTCCAGGCCAAGCTTCAAGCTAAGCGCCAAGTCAAGCTTCAAGGCAAGCTCCAAGTCAAGCACCAAGTCAAGCACCACTCCAAGTTCTCATCCAAGTTCTCGTCCAAGCTCTCGTCCAAGGCTCAAAGGGAAACCCGACACACTCTGCTCTGGTTTCGGGACACTGGACATCACCAGCCTCAGGTCCTGGAGGGCAGAGGTTAGGATCCTGCCCAGGGGCCCAGGTCTGCCAGAGTGGTTGGAACTTGCGGCGCTTCAGGAGCCGCGCCTTAAGGGGGGGGCTCTGTTAGGTTTTTTCTCTCCCTCTCGCTACGCTGCAAAAAGAAGTGTAGCCTACTTCCGCATTCCACGGAGCACGTTCCGCCTCCTGTCAGAGGGACTCTCGTTTTGTTTACCTCTGCCATGTGCTTTTTGTTATTGTGTTCGCGTCATGTCTCTGTCCCCGCCTCCTTGTTTCCTCATTGGTTCTTCATTCATTCTGTGATTATGATTTTCAGGTGTCTGTGATTTTGTGTTTGATTTCTGTGTGTTTAAATACCCTGCGCTGTTTCCGCTTCCTCGCGGTGTTAGTGCGGAAGTAGGCTACACTTCTTTTTGCAGCGTAGCGAGAGAGAGAGAGAGAGAAAGAGTGAAAACCTAACAGAGCCCCCCCCTTAAGGCGCGGCTCCCGAAGCGCCGCAAGTTCCAAGCTTAGATTAGTTTAGTTGAGATTCCGTAGCGTTTGAACTGTAGTTTTTGTTCCTATGTCTGTAGTTCCTAGTTTAGATGAGTTTAAGTCTGAAGCCCTTGTTCCGATGTCTGTAGCTCCTTGTTTGTGGTTCCCAGACCACTTCCGTGTCTCGCGTATTTTTCCTGTCTTTTGGATGATCACTGACTTTGTGGATTATTGCCTTTTTTGTTTACTGCTTTGGTGAGAATAAACTTTGCTGCATTATCTAACGTCTCCCCTGCGCATGCATCCTGACTACTCCTCTACTCTGACTCTTCAGCCTGCACCGGCAATACGTAACACCTATATGTTACCTCATATTTATACCCCTGTGAAACAGGAAGTCATGGTTGCACAATTTCCTGTTCCTAGTCACCCAGGTGTACTAAAAAATTTAAAATATCAATGGCAATATACTTTAAATATATTTTTCTCATATGAATTCATAGGGGTGCCAATAATTCTTGCACACCTATATTTAACAAAAATATATATTTTTTGATAAACCTGTGTTTTGTTTGCAATTGTTTGATATCCATGAGAGCAGACTATTTGTGATTTTTTTTTTTTAACAAAATATCAAAAGGTTAAACAATAAAGACAATTTTTCACAGACTTCTTTGCCCATATTTACCAAGGGTGCCAATATTAGTGGAGGTCACTGTACATGGTTATGTGCTTGATTTCATGCACCTGTTAGTAATGGGTGTGGCTGAAACACCTGAACTCAGTCATTAGGAAGGCTCTTCACATACTTTTGTCTGAAAGTATGTCTGACCCCAATGAAACAGAAAATGGTTACTGAAAATAAAAATAAAAATTGTTTATTTAAAGAGGGGTGGCACAGCTAGTAACGTTGTTGGCTCAGCTCCAGGTTCACAGTTTAAGCCAGACCATGGGATACTGTCTGTGCAGAGTTTCAAATGTTCTCCCCGTGTCTGTGCAGGTTTCTTCCAGTTTCTTCAGTTTCCTCCCACAGTCTATCATGCTACTTGATTAGAGAATGTGTGTGCATTGTGTTCTGGGATGGACTGGCATCTCATCCAGGGTGTATTCCCAGGATTCTCCGGATCCACCGTGAGCCTGAAGGCAATTACTGTACATGAATGAATGAATGAATGAATGAATTTTTTTTTTCAAACATTACTATTTGTTGAATTTGTACTAAATGAGAAAACATTTTTTGAGAAAATATTGTTTAAAAAAGAAGTTCTTATAATAGAAGGAGGACAATTTTAATTCTTATGTGTAACTGGGGTGAGTGATAGACAAAAATATTATATCACACTTCCTATAGGCACTGATCAGCCATAACATTAAAACCACCTGCCTAATTTTGTGTAGGCCCTCTTTGTGCCACCAAAACAGCTCTGACTCATCAAGGCATGGACTCAACAAGAGTTTGGAGGCCAAGTCAACATCTTGAGCTCTTTGTCATGTTCCTCAAACTTCAATTCAATTTTTCAATTCAATTTTATTTGTATAGCGCTTTTAACAATGGTCATTGTCCCAAAGCAGCTTTACAGAAATATATAAACTCAGGATATAGATTTTAAATGTACGAATTTATCCCCAATGAGCAGCCAGAGGCGACGGTGGCAAGGAAAAACTCCCCGAGACGATATGAGGAAGAAACCTTGAGAGGAAGCAGACTCAAAAGGGAACCCATCATCATCTGGGTGACACCGGATAGTGCGATTATAAATAAATAAATCCCTTCTATAAATGTGCTAATACTACATGGAACCATCAAACCATTCCTGAACATTTTTTGTGTGGCAGGGCACATTATCCTGCTGAAAGAGGCCACTACCATTAGGGAATACCGTTGCCATGGAGGGATGTACTTGGTCTGCAACAATGTTTAGGTAGGTGGTATGTGTCAAAGTAACATCCACATGAATGCCAGGACCCAAGATTTCCCAGCATAACATTGCCCAGAGCATCACATAGTGCATCCTGGTGCCATTTCTTCCCCAGGTAAGCGATGCACACGCACCCAGCCGTGCATATGATGTAAAAGAAAACATGATTCATCGGACCAGACTACCTACTTCCATCGCTCCATGGTCCAGTTCTGATCCTCATGTGCCCATTGGAGGTGCTTTCGGCGGTAGACAGGGGTCAGCATGGACATTCTGCGGCCACACAGCCCCATATGCAGCAAACTGTGATGCACTGTGTTCTGACGCCATTCTATCACAGCCAGCATTAACTTTTTCAGCAATTTGTGCTACAGTAGCTCTTCTGTAGGATCAGACCAGACGAGCTAGCCTTCGCTCCCAATGCACATCAGTGAGCCATGGGCGCCCTTGACCCTGTCGCCGGTTCACTGCTGTCCTTCCTTGGACCACTTTTGATAGGAACTAACCACTGCAACACCCCACAAGACCTGCCCTGACCCAATCGTCTAACCTTCACAATTTGGCCCTTGTCAAAGTGGCTCAGATCCTTACACTTGCCCATTTTTCCTGCTTCCAACACATCAACTTCGAGAACTGATAATGTTCACTTGCTGACAAATATATCCCACCCCTTGACGGGTGTCACTGTAACGAGATAATCATTGTTATTCGTGTCACCTGTCAGTGGTTTTAATGTTATGGCCGATCAGTGTATATTGTGTAGGTTTGGCCAGCAAACAGTAGTGTTGCTTTTTTTTTTAATGATTACAGAAATAACATGTTTATTTATAAAATAAATGAATGATGAATTAATTTGTAAAATAAACAGTATTCAACACTGAAAAGGAGAACATTTTTTCTGCTTTCAGTAAGTTTGTTATTATTTAAAAAAATAAAATAAAATAATAATAATAATAATAATAATAATAATAAAGAAAATATATCATGATATCCACGATATCTAGGAAAAGTGTACTGTGACATAATTTATCACGAGACCGATATTATATGGTCATATTGCCCAGCCCTGTGTGTAATATTTATTTTCCTGTGTTTCTGTAGTGAAGCGTGCCAATAACCGGCGCGCGCTGTGAGCAGCAGTTACATGTGTGTCTGAGCTCCGAGGCACTCCCTGCATTGTACTGTCGCTTCTTACGCACGATGATGTAAGGAGAAGTATGTGGAGTATTTATGAGCATCCTTAAGTAAAAGCGTGTGTTGATCGCGCCCTCGGCGGCTCTTCGTCACTCCCCACTCCCTTGCGAAAGCCCTCCTCTTCCCTCAGTAGGTTGAGCACTCGGTCTGGATGTGTGCTGAACACAGCGGCTTGTAGAAGATGTCCGCCGCGGGTGCCGGAGCTTGCGGACCCGGACCCGGAGCCGGCGGCGCTCCGGGATCCGGAGCCACCAACCCTCGAAAGTTCAGCGAGAAAATCGCCTTACACACTCAGCGCCAGGCCGAGGAGACCGCCGCCTTCCAGGAGGTCATGATGGACATCACCTCCACCCGGGTAAGCAGCAGCAGGGGGAAGCCAGGATGAGTCTCGTAGCAAAGGCCTGACAAGTAACGAGATATAAGACACGAGCTGGTCTAGAAATGTGTTTCTTATTGTGTTATAACGTAACTACTAATATACACCACGAATGGCGTTCTGTGTGCGAAGCGTGGTGGTGTTTACTGGAATAAACTTGCACTTGAACGCATACACATGCATGCTAACTACACAGCTAACAGCTAGCTAGTGATTAACAATGTTGTGATGTGGCTAGTTGGAGTAGATAGATAATCAATTTTAACACTATTTTTTGACTTGAAGGTTAAAACCTGAATCAGCTGAGACTGAACAAAAAAAAAATCTTAATAACGTCTTAATGACTTGGGAATAATAATTAGTGAAAACAAGAAGTCATTTCGCGTTATAAACATTGTACAAACTCGCTCGCGCAGAAGCAGGAAGCTAACATTAGCGAGCTGGCTGTTTGGTTAGCGTGTCGGCTAACAAGAAGTAGAAGCTCGCTAGCGGTGTTGCTCCATGACAGACCTGAGAGGAATAATGTTTATAAGTGAATATGTATTTACAACAGCGCTGAAAACAATGGTTTAGCAGCTATGCGAATGTGTAAGGTAACGTTAGCTGACTGTAACTTTTACGCAGTAAATGTAGCACGGTAAATCAGCTGGCTAATAAACATGCTAGCCGACTGCAGCAGGGAGAGCGGAGCAGCTCGGTCTGTGATGATGCGCGCTGTGATTTATCGCTTCACTGCTCTCACAACACGCGTACATCTTTAACTATTTAAATGCTTTTGAAATGAAAACGGATACGTTAGCGCTTTTCTGTACCCGTCTCCTAGCTTTATGGGCACCAACACGACAGTATATGTAGAAAAAAAAATCACATAAGTTTTGGGGATATTCTAGTTTTAATTATACATTTGGACACTTCCAGCAAAACATCATTTTTTTTCCATGACTCATCCTGTACTTGTTTTGTGTTCATCCAATTAAATACTCTCTAAAACATATCTGTCCCGCCCCCCTCTGGCAGCCCATGCGCTATATTAGATACAAACATGTTTTGGTGGTGTGTTCTGGGCTGTTTCTTTCCGCCCACTATTCCCTGGTTTATGGCTTATTCATTTCAAAGAGGAGGAATTTTGTGCGATTTAGCGGTTACGTCACAGGTTGTGTGATTCCATCTTTAAAAAACATCAGGGCTTCTCCATAAGCTACATATGAGAAAGTAGTATCATATCAAGTAGCGTAATATTTATAAATGTATTACATTAACATTTCTATTTATTTACATTTCATTACGTTTTAGCCATTAACCAGAGATACCAGATGCTAATACAAACACCTGGAATACAGTGCTGAGTAAAGACCTAACACTGACACAAATAATGATTAGCGGTCGACTGCTTGTGGATTTCACCGATACCGAGACATGCATAAGTTGGGCAGTACCTTCCAATAACCGATTAATCACCCGATAGTTTTTAAAATTGACACTGAATGGAAACATAACACTCAAAGTAAAATATTGCTGAGCTTTATTACAAAAATTAAACAGTGCTGGCTGTACCTTGAAAATGTACTGCACTTTAAAAAAAAATAAAAATAAATAAATATTAATATATATTAGCTATTAATAGATATTAAAGTAAATAAATGACATACATCCAAACTGAACCAAAAAGTAACACTCCAAATAACAAATAAAAATAGAGCCATTTAAAATAAATCAAAAACACTTCAAATAACACAACAAAATTTGTCAGTGATAGTTTTTATTTTGCCTCTAGAGGTTGCTACCATACTGCTGACAGCAGACACTTCTCAGCTGCTCCTGCAATGGATGCAACCGGGAAAAACTATCGGTGCAGATTGATCAGTTTTTCTGACCTCTAATAATAATTCTTTAGCCTTAAACCTACTTTTCAGGCATGTCTGATATTTCTTGGTGATGCTGTAGCTCTCCGTCACCATTGATGTCACTGACGCTCAACCTCAGCTCAAACATATATAGTATAACACCCGAAAACACGCCATTTTGTCATCTAGGATATCGTCCTTGTAAAAGTCGATTAAAAAAGGTCAGGTGTTGGTGAAGAAGCCGGTGAGAAATCCTCCACAGATGAAAAAAGGCTCTCGCTAAACTCTCCAGTCTTTCCTATGTTTAGCTACTAAGGTACTGTCAGGATTTTGTGTCGATTCAGCAGTGGTGTGGTGTTCATCGAGCGTGAAGCAGATCAACATGTTGCCACTCTGACTTCCTGTTTCAATTGGAAAAACATCAACATATAGAATCACAAGCCATTTTGGGTTTGGTTAGCGAGGTGTCGGAACGGTGCGCGGTGTCATCAGCTGGGAAAATGTTTAAAGATGAAATTCTGTATATGATTTCTTACAACAGCATGAACTGTGAATTTTTTATTGTTTTTCTTCCATGTGTGGTTTCATTAATGTGTAGTCAGTTCTCGGTGCTTGTCTTCAAGTGGAGGTTGCAGTAAACCATGTGCTGGTGTTTAGATTCTAACATCCGCTTGTTGTATATAGCACCGTGTTTTGTTTTTTTTGGGTTTTTTTTTTTTAAACAAGACTTCACGATTTCAACGTTTACAAGTTTTCACATCTTCAGCATTTTCAGCCTTAGGTTCATGTAGTGATGGAGTGATGAATGTACTCTTAACAGTAATAATTTAATCAGCAATAATAATAGTAATAATAATAATACCCATTATGTGGTATGACACAGCAAAGCGACAAATCCAAACGATTCCTCGGACCAATCCTGTAACTGTAGTGCCTACCTGCAATTAGTTGCCATTCGCTGTTCACTCAAAGAATCCGATCATGTACAACCTTTCAGCAAATGTATATAGAGACATGGTGAAGAAAAATAAAGCTTGCAAGGAAGTAGCAGAGACTTGGTGTTGGTGTGTGTATATAATATATAAATATTATAATACAAAATAAAATATAATATTATTATATACACATACACACACACACATATACGTCATACATATATACGTACATACACACACACACACACACACACACACACACACATATATATATATATATATATATATATATATATATATATATATATATATATATAAACCTACTGTTGATATGATTAGTTTTTACTGTTCATGGTAAAAGCAGCAGCATGTCTGGCTGAGATCATTAACAGTAATTCATGATTTAGTGCTAGAGTCTGGCTGCGTACTGCGGTCTGCGTCTGCATAGTACTGTAGTAACTAAACTCAATTATAGGCCTCTGTATGGAGGTTGTGGCAGCAGGCCAGAAACAGATTGTGTAATGTGAATGCAGTTTCACAGTTTTTTTTGCCTTCATGAATAAATAAACAGTGATGAAATGCGACTTGTTATCTAGTTAACTGTTCATTGTGATATTCAGTTGTGGTATTGTGGTGTGGAGTGGTATCGAATGCTCGGTGAATGTTGATCAGAATCACTCGTGCTCGCCGAAATATGGATAGTGATGAACTGTCCTCCTAATGAAGCCCTGTGCTGTTTCCCGACAAGGGTTATCGGAGTTTATGTAATTTCCCTACAGGAAAGATGGAGAAATAATGCAATACACCCAGATCATAGGATTGAACACCTCGATGGGACTAATCTGATTGAAGCATTGAACTGGCGTTTATATTTCAGATGTTTGTCTCAGTGTTGAGGCCAGTTCACGTCGGCCAAGTTTCAGAAGTGTAGTTATACTTCTTTTTAACAAGCATTTCAATCCACGCCGGCGCATTAGTGCTGTGTAAAACTTGAGCCCAAGCATCGCTTCTGCCAATGTTTTACACTTCGTCTTGTTTTACTCACGCCTGAGTGCAGCATAAACTGTTTATAAAGAACACTTTTTGTACACTGTTAATTTAATTTAAAATCCTAAGGTACAAAGATGTCAGGATTGTGCAACTTGTAGATTTATATTAAAGCATTTGTACAGTATAGATGCTCATAAAACAACCAGAAAAAAGAATAGTTTGTTTATTCACTGCCCTACTGTTTCGTCACATTTTTATGGAGCTGTCTTGTAATTCCAGCTGGTCCAACTTCAGCTGTCCCCGTCCTCTTTGTTTAGTTGACATGGTTATATGTTTCGTTGTTGGATTTTGTGCCAGTAGCGCATGTGGAACGCAATTTGTGTGGTTTAACAGGTGATCAGGGTAGAGAATGGCCATGTGCTCTATGGACCGCTGAGTTGTTTAATAACTGGCATTTGGGTCAAGTAATAGAAGTCTGTTCTGCTGTGTAGTTAGATGCTGATATGGTATTGATCTCGTTGTTTCTCAGACCACAGCAGAGCACTATAATGAACTGCTTTCTTCATGGAGATATTAGCTAACTTTCTTTGTCGCTCCAAACAAAACCATTCCTTCCACCCAGAGAGCACAGCCAGTTCTGCTCTTGAGGACTCCTGGGGTCAGATAACTATAACAGTGTCAGGATTCGAACTCGCAACCTCCTTATGATGCAATCTCTTGCTCAGGAGCCCCATAGTGTAGTGCAGCAGTTCTTAACCTTTTGCAAGTGCGACCCACTTATAAGAATGACAATGTTTTGTGACCGAATCCCCCCACCCACAAGCTAAATGTTTCGGACTACTCACTCAGTGGGATGGTTGGGTTTGTATAGAGGATGCAAGGGCAGTCCAGTCATGGCTCAGTAGGGGTGAGCAAGAGACGCAAACTGTCTTTGCCCATGAGTCTGTCTCTATACTTGTGCTTCATGTACACCAGCGCTGAAAAAAACAGCCTCACTGAGAAAGGTCGATGCGAATGGGGGAGTATTTTTCAATGCCATGTCACCCAGTTCTTGGTATTCGCTGTGCACGGTTATCCAGAAATCCGCCAGAGGCTTCTCTGTGTACAACTGTGTAAAATAAAAGATTTCCCACAACCCCCCTGCTACCGCTTTGTGACCTCCCTGGGGGATCGCAACCTCCAGGTTAAGAACCGCTGGTATAGAGTATGTTATAATATAAGCTAAATGAAAAGATGATTTTTAACCATCTGGCTTCCTATTTACTGTATATTTACCAGATAGTGTATGACATACCAGCTTTCTAGAACCTACATAGTGTGTCTTACACCAATAATTGTTTAAGAACAGAAAAATGTGCATATCAAGTGTGCCATAAATTGCATGAATTTTCTCAAGGGAAATGAGTGTCATTTTAGTTTTGGAAACACCTGTTTCAATAGATTTGCATTAGGTGTATAAAAAAGAACATCTTAAACATTGTAAGTAATGTAAGTTACAATGTCAATATTATGAAAGTTGACTTTGTTCTGACTACAGTACTGTATACTTTGACCTAAACATAAGCCTGTGGTATTAGTTTTCTGACTTTGTTGGGATTTCCTCACAGCTGTGGTGTTCTGTTTGGCTAAATCCATGTTCAATAGTTGCTCATCTTTAGCAAAGGAGTGTTAGTTAAATATGGAATTGGTATCCTGTGCATTCTGAAGCAGCTTTGCTGAACAAATATTTTACCTTTAAACAGTTTTTTAAAAACTATTGTATAGGCCTACCACACATAGACAAAAGGGGGTTTAAGGTAATTTGAAAAATAATTCAGATATTTAAGTTAATGTGAAGAAGTACGCTTGAAATATGTGCAGTGAAGAACAGTGATGGTTTCATCTTTTATTTGTGGATTATTTAACTAGAAAAGCTGGATGGTAATGAGAATAATTATGCAACGTAAATGTACCATTGCACAATCTTACAATTGGAAAATGTTTGAGGTCGACTCAAATGTGGTCAGGCGATTACGTCATAACTCTGACAAGACTAATCGAGTCTTTTGTTTGTTTAACATTCGTAAAACTGCTTAACAAGGAGCAGCAGTTAAAATGAAAGAATTGTTGAAAAACAAATAAAATAATGACCTAACTGATGGGCATCCAGTCCAGTTCCTTGTGATTCACACAGCATAATCTAACATGATGTGATTTTACACAATGCCATGTCTACTGCCTGTGATCTGAGTGAATCACAAATCTTGATTTGTTGCCGTCTTAACACCTGCGTAGGGTCCAGGGTTTGAGCTTGAGCTTGGATCATCCTGAGCTTCACATCATCTTCTCCTCATGTTCATGTGGGGTTTCACCAACTGTCCAAAAACATGCAGTTAGGCTGATTGGCTACGATATATTGCCCCTAGGTGTGAATAAGTGTATGAATGGTTCCCTGCAATGGATTGGAATCCCATCCAGGGTGAATCCTCCCAACATTTGCCTAGCGTTTCTGGGATAGACTCTGGATCCACGTTCACTCTGACCAGGATAAAGCGCATACTAAAGGTTAATGAAGTAAAGTTTGCTGCTACTAAGATTCTAAAAGCTTACTATTTTTCATAAGAGGCTATATTTACCATTTTATTCTGTTTATGGTATTGCAAATATTTGCAAATTGGAAATGTTCAAAAGTTCATGATCCTGGCTCCTCTGAACTCAGAACACTTACTATTAGGAGAAGGAGGGTTTTTTTTGCAGTAGAGGATGTGGTTAGTGGTGTTGGGTGGGCTGAAGCCGTGAATAAAATAGTTTGATCCGGGTTGCATCATTCTGTTATTAATCATGCCTAAAATACATCCTTCCTGTTTTTTCTCTCCACGTTTGTGACGTTCTTGATCGCATGGACTC
Organism: Cranoglanis bouderius; assembly: GCA_023630585.1. Taxonomy (NCBI): domain Eukaryota; kingdom Metazoa; phylum Chordata; class Actinopteri; order Siluriformes; family Cranoglanididae; genus Cranoglanis; species Cranoglanis bouderius. The sequence goes on from CM042544.1 coordinate 18,645,475, forward strand.
CAGTATATAGTACACCTGTAGCTGGATCTGAGCAGGGAAGACCTGGAGATGTGTTTTTGACACTGCAGTGTTTAAGGCCAAGTCTTTTTCTTCATTCAAGGTTTTGAGCTAAATCACAGATACTGTTTAAGAATCTGAGCTCAAGATCAGCATCTTTTGGAAATTTGCTTGGAACCAATAAATATACAAAGCTTCTGCTGCTTTAAAATGATAAAAACACAGTGCCTCTAAAGCCCTCAAACAGAAGAGCATCTTAGATCATTCTGATTTGTTTAGTCTGTAAATGATTGTTCGGAAAACCTCATTCACCAGGTCATGGCAGAATAATGTGTTTATTGCATTGTGTATATCATGCCATATACACAATTGATTAGACACATTTCTCTGAGGTGTCCTTGACCGTGACCTCGTATTATGTATGGTCCTGCCCACAGATGGCACTCTGCCTTTTATTCTCGTTTCCTTTGATTAATAAACGTTGGTGGAGTGCCACGCTGGCTCCAGCACTAAACAATATTGTCGCTGTCATTCATGTGCCAATTTTAAGCCTTTGAAAGACGTGGAATGTGAATTGCCGTCGGTCCATGCGTACAGAAACAAAAGCTTGATTGTACTGTTTGGAGTAGGTTAGAACAGTGAGGCGGAGGAGCAGCTCTAACACAGTAACACTCGTTTCAGCTTGCTCGAGATGACAGCAGCCGATTGCGCCATGAATAAATGGCGACACTAACGGAGAAATTATGACCGTATTCCACAATATTGGTGGATTATCTGAATCATTCTTCATCTTATTATCCTTCAGTGCCGTTTCCAATATGAAATACAGCAACATAGCATATCTCTTAATAATCTCTCTCTTATTTTTTCACAAAATAGGCTTAACTGCTTGAACCGATCATTGTCTGATACAAAAAATATGCTAATTACTTGGGGTTACACCACTGCACTGTTGAATTCGCAGTTCTTTTTCTATAACATTTCATTTCCTCTAACAGCTCTGTCGGAATACTTTAGCATTTCTATAGTAACAGCTCATTCTCAGGGACTCATATGGTGGATGCCTCACATAGTCGTAGCCTAATAATAACCCTGTTATTTAACAAAGAAAACTGTATATTGATTGATATGGTGAAGCTGTCTGCAAGGAGACATTTAACACTTATGGAAGGAGTCTCCATTTTCAGCAGTTTGTAATGAGCATTTGCTAGATGGAAGTGTCTAGTGTTTGTTTCTTGCTTATGATTTGATTCTTTTCAGATTCAGGCTCAGAAGGTGCGACTGGCTAGAACACAGGGCCCTTACTATGGAGGCTCTCTGCCAAACGTCAATCAGATCGGCAGGAACGCGGCCGACCTCCAGGTATGTCACTGTGTCTCTTGGTAGTCGGTGGTATGGGCAAAAGTTTATATCGCGTTATACACGGTGTCCCAGATGTCTCAGTACATAGCACTTCTTAGCAAAATGTCTTCCAACATTTTTCATACATAGTTTGTATATATGTGTGTATATATATATATATATATATATATATATATATATATATATATATATATATATATATATATATATATATATATATATATATATACACATATATATACATATATATACAATATATATATATATATATTATATATATAATTATATATAAATATATATATATAAAATATATATATATTTATTTATATATATAAATAAATATATATATATATATTTATTTATTTTTTTAAGATAGCCTTTATGAATGCCTTGGACAAAAGAAGAACATACTGATGTACCAGGAAAAGATACAGCACAAAGATCATTTAAAGGAATGTATTCGAAGTGCAGTTACGTGCATAACACTAGATGTGTTAACACGAATTTATCATGAGTGGGAGAGATACAAAGAAATGGCAATCATGTAGACGATGTTTTGTAAATAAAGTTACTTTTGACTTTAAAAAAAAAAGTGTTAATTTCTCCTATGTATGGATAACGGTATATAGCACAGTATGATGTGTTGTCTTTTCAGTTTCACAAGGACCAGATTTGCTGGCTGGTATTTTTTGGTCCCCCTTGAATTACACGTAGAACGTTGTTTTCGCATGTAAATGTGTTTCTATACCGGTATAACATTATTGACAAAAATCCATACCTTAAGAAGAATTACAGCCAGTATACCGGATCAGCTGTCATAGTGCCACTGTGCATCCAGTTATTTATGCTGGGCCAGGAGCTAGTGTTCTGACGTGACAGCCACTGTGGCAGGTTGATTAAGTTGCTAAGCCATGCACGTTTAATTTGAACGAAATAAATACTTACATGCTCCCATGTGGACTAGTAATTTAGAATATCTTCAGCCACAAGGAATGGGCTGTATAAACTATAACCTGTTCTGTAGTTTATTCTCTAAAAATGACCTACAAAGTTTAGCAATGAAAGAATTAAGCTTGCAGTGTGGTTACATGTCACTGCTGTGTTGTGGGTTTTATTGTAGGAAATGTCAATAGTCTGTCAGCGTATATGCATGAAAATGACTTTTTCCCTATTTTTTAAAATACAGCGAATAACCAAATTTTGAAAATTCTGAATGTCAGGCACCTCAGGAATGGATGTTTAAAATCAGTGCTGCTGTAGACAAGTAAAACCAGTTGTTGCTTGAATTTCCTTGGAAATAAGGACCATTATTGGCAGTCTACCCAACAGAACGGCATCAAGATGCACAAAGACTCATTATTTGTCCTTGTGAATGAGCTTGTGCACATTTAGTTTATGTTGTGATGAGTCTTTTGCACTGTGTGTGCGCATTCCCTTAGGGCCAGTTCCACTCGAACTTGGAATCCAACCGCTCCACACGGCACCATGGGCTGGTGGAGAGAGTCCCCAGAGACAGACGCTTTGCCTCCCCCAGCCGACCGTACAGGAGACACGTATCCTTCTATTCAGTACACCTACATTTGCTATAGTGTCATATGAGGTACTAGCTTAAAGACAGACAATGTACAATTAGAACAGTGAAGAATCGGTTCTTTGCTTTGCACAAGTTATATTGCTATGGGTGATGTATTTTGTGTTAAGTCATTACAATTAAACATTCGACTGGAATCCTATTCAAAATTTACCTCCACTCAGCTCTCCATTAGGATGGCTTTACAGTAAAATCACCAACAGAACTACCTAATACTCCTGATTATTTTTGCAAATGTGAGAAATTTGTGAGAAATTGCTGGTTCATTTCGCTCTCAGAAAAAGCTGCTCATGTGCTTTTTTGGTGATTTCAAATAAAGGCATTAACCTTAAAGTTTTTATCGTGATGTTTACTTATTGGAAAGGGGTTTATGTTTGTAGTTGTGTCCTTGACCTTTGACCTCAGATGGACAGCTCTCATTGCAGCTCTGCATACCTGTCTCCACCCCCTGACCCGAGCTGGAGAAGGTAGTGCTTACTAATTAGATCTAACTGCAATCTCAGTCCAGACCTCTTTGTGGCGCATGTATTAACTTTACTGTGCATTTTGTTTTCTGGTTGAAAGTTAAATACTGGTCTGTGTGTCTGAAGATTTTTGGTTTGTGATGCACTAACACTAGCACTGACAGAACTAACCCGAAGGTGCTGCTGCAGTCACCACTCTTCCACAGCTTTGTCTTCAGTTGCTTATCAGGCATTTTGGACAAATTTTCCATCTTCTTTCATCTTTTTCTTTGACCGTAGCAACTTTTCTGAGCTTTTAAAAAAAAAATTATATATATATATATATATATATATATATATATATATATATATATATATATATATATATATATATATATATATATGTCTGACTTGGGATATCTTCTTCATTTCTACTATTCATCTCTTTCCATTTCTGGCTTCAGTAATTGGAACAGATTCCGTCTCAGTGAGTGGGATACTGACTTTTCAGATGGATCACTCGTACTTAATCAGTTAACTTTTGACAATTGGTTTGTTGGACTGCTAATTTCAGTTGATAATTTCTGAAATCTTGGTGGTGGATTGACCAATTTAAGACTGGAGGAATCAGTAAACATATAGATATGTTCCATTGTGTCAGTGAAGTCTTCACACTTTAATTAACAGCTATATACATCCTACCCACACGCCCACAGTGGAAACCTGTGAAGTAAGTAAGTAAGTATAGAGACACGTTGGCTTGCCTGTTTAAAAAAAAAAAAAAAAAAAAAGAATTGGATTGGCTGTTTGTTAGTTGATGAATGTCCTGCCGTAAATTCTATCGAACATATCTTGGTCAGTACTGGCTCGGGTCATAGGGCAAGAGAAAGGCTCTATGCACTGTATATATTGTCAGTGTCCCTCTTTCTGAGTTTCTCTTTGGCTGCTTTCGGTACTTTCGTAAGCCTGCTCCATTTTTTCCTCTTGGTGCTGGAAATAATGGGCATTTTTCTGTCAATCACAAAGGAACTGGTCCAGTAATTTCTCCATGGACAAGAACCCATTGTTCCGTCTTCCCAACACAGCACTCAACAGGTGAATTCGCCTCTCTCCAATACTCTCTCTCTCTCTCTCTCTGTCTATTAGTCTATCTACATCTCGTTTGCTTTCCATTCCTTTCCATTCTTCTTTGACCCTGTGTCCGACTGTCTTTTCCACTCTCCCGTTCTTTCCGCTCTTGACATTTTTCTGACGTCGTATGCTGAGGTGTTCTGACGGCACTAAGAGTAGGGCGGTAAGTGTGTGAAAGACTTATGTTGGAGAGCAGGTGTAAGCTGTTTATATTTTATGCATGCACTGAGTGACCTGAGTAAACAGTATGGGGTTATTATATTTTAATCAGTTCTGCATGCCTTGTAGGAGATACATTACTATGACGAATTTCTCATAGTTTTATTTGGTGTGTTACTGTGATTTTGAAGGTATTTTATTACTTCTGCACCGCCTGTGTCATTGAAACTGCTTTTCCTACTTGCAGGAAGGAGCAATAAGAGAAATCGTTTGCTCCTTTGTCTTTTCAGTCCCCATCTCCTGAGACTACTACCTTCTCATAAGATGTTTACCCATCTTCACTTCATTTTCACCATGTTCCCTTCTGCTTTCTAGAACGAATTCAGACTCTGCTCTGCACACCAGTGTGATGAACCCTCCCACTGGAGATCCATTCAGTGCAGGACACGCCCTAAACACACATGGAAGACACAGCGGTAGGTATTGCGCTCCTTTCAGGTGTTGACACACTACTTATTCTTGTAGCTGATCCTCTGCAGTGTATCTGATTTGTTTTCTGTCGGTCTTTCTTTTTTTTTCTTCTTTTTTTTTGTTTCCCTTTCTTCTGTCTGTATTATAGGTTTGACTGAGGGTGAAGGGAGGAGAAGTAAGTCAATTATATATATTTTTTTTAGTCCAGTGGTCATGAAATATTTTAGCAATTTATAATATCAGTAGAACATGCTGTAAGGTTAAAAATAAAATGGTTGCTGAGATGTTGATTACCATCCCTGTTTCTGCATAGTGTTTCCATACCCAGTCCCTCCCATAGAGGAGAATGTATTAGATGAAGGCAAGCTTCTAAAACCATGGGACACAAAGAAGGTATTCTGAGCTATTATCTTGTTAAAATAATTGTGTTCTCAGTATCATTTGACATAGTTGATTTATTTGCCTTTCTGCGCTCTAGTTACACATGCTGTCCTCACGACCAAAGTCTTGTGAAGTCCCTGGAATCAAGTATGTCTCAAGAACTTTTTTTTTTTCTCCAATATGTTTGAAGTCAGTGAAATGGTTAAGACTAATTTCTGTTTCATAATTTATCCTTTGTCTTATCTTTTATACACAACTTATCTAATCTTTCCTCCAGAATAAAACCTTACTCTATCACTCTCTCCCTCTCTCTCTCTTTGTTATTAGTATATTCCCTTCACCAGATCAGCAGTCCAATGCCCCTCTTGTCCCGTCTGCTTTGAATACTGGAGGGTCTCTGCCTGATCTGTCCAGTCTGCACTTCCCCTCACCTCTGCCAACGCCACTCGACCCAGTTGAGCCTGGCTATCCCTCCCTCAGCGGGGGCAACAGCACTGGCAACCTAGCCTCCACCCTCACTCAGCTCGGCATCAATACCACGAATGCCTTCAACTCTCCAGGTGTGTGTCCTCATGACAAGCAAAAGTTGCTAATCATTTAATTAGGTCAAGGCTGTGATCATTATGATGTTATGAGGGTGAGGAAATCCTTTGCTAATTTCCATTGGACATGTTTAGCTTGATAATCTGAAGGTAGCTTAGTAACTTAAGTGCTAGGCCCAGCAGAGTGTTTATCTGACCGTGAAGGAGGTAGTAGGTGTACATATAATCAGAAGTAGCAGCGAGTTTTATCCCCTCTGGGCTGATTTTGATCACCACACAGGATGCGGCCTCCTCGCTGCACTCTTTCAGTGTGGTTTGCACACACACGCTGGAGATTCCCTTTAACATTTAGTAGATTATTATTTTCCCCTTGCCAGTTTATTATGGGTTGTGTAATTCAAAAAGCACCATACATAAGTCGTGTTTGTGTCAATGTTTTTAATGTTTAATTATTGTATGCCGTGCAGTTATTTAAACGTAGAGGCCATTTTGACATGCGCTCTGTATCTCTCTCTTACTTTTGCAGGTCTCCTGGCCTCTCTGCAGGGCACACTTAGTAACCCTAATCTCCAGTCTTCTCTTAGCAACCCTAACATCCAGTCATCTTTAAGCAGCCACTCTTTCCCCAACTCCCTTAGCTCTGCCTCACTGCAGTCATCACTTAGCAATCCTTCCCTCCAGTCCTCCCTTAGCTCCTCCCCTTCTTTGCAGTCATCCCTCAGCAACCAATCCCTTCATTCCTCTCTAAGCAACTCCTCTCTAAGTGGTCAGTCCCTCCAGTCGGTGAATAGTGCAGTGGGGTCAGGCTCCTGTTTGAGTTCCTACCCTACGCTGTTACCCGGCCAGGTGCAGCCACAGTTAAGCTCCTCCCCCCGCAGGCGGGGTCAGCTCTCACCGCTTAACCTGCCCCTGGGCCCAGATTCTCGCAGGCACCACTCCAAACAGTTCTCACCCACCATCTCAACCACATTGACTTCAATCACACAGGTAAACAAGCCCCACATTCACAGAAGAGATGCCTGCTGACCACAAACTTCTAACATCTGCTTGTAGAATGTCTCTTTACACATGAGCATACAGCTACATTCCTGGTGGTGGCTTTGACCAGTGAAAATGCTGACTAGTTACTAAGTTTGGAAAACAGTTAAAAAAAAAAAAAAAAAGTGGTTGGTGATCTACAAAGTTTAATTCAAGCCTGGAAACCACAGGACAGATACAAAGCACTGAAAGTCAGACTAGGGGTAGACGATATTTTGCATCCTTCAAAGTGTGTTTGTAAAAGTCTTATATTGTACTAGCCCACTCTTGTTAATAGGGTATTAATTACTGCTTACTAATGATATTAATGGAACCAACATATTTAAGGAAAATAGGTCTTATTTATATATTTAAATCTGAAGCATTCAAGTAAAAACAATACAAAAACCACCAGCGTTTATGTCTTGCCATCTGTTGCTTTTACTTTTTTGCAGAATGATTCCGCTAAAATTTGCTGAGTGTATTTTTGTGCTGGTACCTTGGCTGGTTTAGACTTGTCGTTTACAGCTGACTCCCGACGCTTTTCGTACTCTTCATGCAGATTGCCGTTGTTTTGAGCAACATCTGTCTTTTTAAAGCGAAACCACCTACATGCGAGTGAGGATGACCCACGTCTAGCAATTAAATCTACCGACATAGATTGCGAGGCTGGTGGTGTCTGTATTTTATCTCCTGGCACTGTTTGCTCTCTCATTTTTAACTTCAATCATGTATTTTTAGGCAGTTACGCTAGCTTAACTTTACAGTGAATGCATGGACAGTCAAGGCGTTTTTTAAATTGGTTCTTGCAAATTGAGTGACATAGTCGATAATGTCAGCTCACACATCATTAAAACAACAATAAAGATATTATCATAGATGATGCATATCACACACCCCTACTCGAGACTCCTTCCATAAAAGTTACTTAAAGTCTGTTTACAGAAAGCTTCGCTATATCAACAATCATAATTTTTTTCTTTAAATAACTTTTTTTTTAATCTGTTAATTATTAGCCCTAGATTATGTAGAATATCCACCATACAAATCTTGTGAATGAGTGTTACTATAGAAATGATAATGATAACTAAATGTGTTAGAACAAGCACATTAATATGACCCTGAGATTTGAATTACAGCTGGCGCTACTGTCCGAGCAATGCCGTTATAGAAAATTAATGAACACCTTCTGACCAATCAGATTTAAGAATTTAGCAGCTTTGTGGTATAATGTCGATTGGCTCACATTGTTGTATATGTTAAAATTGTTTATTGGATCTAACATTTGTACTGAATTATCAGTATGTCTGAGTGATGAAAGCTCTTCCTAAACTCTGTCCAGGGTGTTCCACTAGATACCAGTAAGCTTCTGATGGACCAGAGATTACCACCATATCCTTTCAGTCAGTCTCAGCCAGCCCAGGGCAGTGATGCACAGAAAGGCAGCTCCTCACCACAGTCAGGCCAGCCACCAGTCCAGCACCAACAATTGCAGCAACATCAGCAGACAGCACAGCCTCCCCAGCGTCACCCACACCCCCACTCGCATACACAGCATCCACAGGCCATGCAGCTGCACATGCAAAACATGCACAACCTGCATAAAACGCAGAACTTTCCATTTGAACACGTCCAACGACAACAGGGCTCCCATCTCCAGCCGCAGTTGAACCAAAACCACAGCAGCACAGCAGACACACCAGGGCCAGTGAACTCCCAGCGAGCGCAGGAACCTGATGTACGGACACAGACACACTCACAAGAACAGAACCAGGACCTTCCTCAACTTCAGCAAATCAGCCAGTCTCTAGCCAGTGAACTTGGACTTTACAGTGTAAGTAGCTTCTCCTTCTGTGATTTCTGACACAGTAAGACTAGTGCACAGTAAGACTAGTAAGATAGTTCTGCACCATGCTCTATTTTGTGTTGTAGTGTATTTTGTATACTTTCTTGGTATGTTCAGGAGAAAATCTGTTGTGCAGTGAAACACAGTTAGTACTGTTTTAATATGTCGCACAAGTTTCTTTGAGAATACAGTCTTACTAGTTTATATATTTGCAGTCTATTAGCCAATAGGTCTGTCCCTCATGCAGTAACAACAGTGTCAAGTTGCAACACTTGGTGTAGGTGACTCATTTGTACTGATTATGTTGATAGTAAACAGGAAATAATCATGCAATATTTTATTTATAGTGTGATGCCAGTTATTGGACAGTGTTTTAGTTGATTTTTGGTTTGCTTAGTCCAGTCATGGCGGATTAGGAATTTACTTCTCCTAGTAATTTGTGAATCACTGCTCTCAAGCAGTGCAAATATATAAGCATATATATATATATAACAGCAGCCTCATTCCTGCTTGAGCTGTGTTTGTCTGAGAGGGAAGACTGTTGTAATTACAGTTCTCTACCCACAAATTCAGTAAAAGGATGTGGTTAGATTCAGAGAGGCCTAAACTAAGGCTGCATCTTTAAGCTGCCTTGTGTTATTGTTGCTGTAGTTAGGTTGTAGCTGAACTGTTACGGTGTTAGAATGAAATACATTCATCACCCCAGGACCTACCCGGGTTTACTGTTTCATCGGAAACCCTTGTCGATGAACACAGTCTTCTGAATTAGCACATGAATTTGAGAGGAGCACTTTGTGTGTAGCGTTATCTATTTATAGCTCTAGGCTGTTTCCTGGCTTCTTTTGTTCTAAAGGTCTCCGATAGCAAGATCAGTATAATACAGGCACTCTTAACAGGTGTCAGACATTACTCCTCCATTCATAACTCTGATGGTTTCTCTGGTATGGTAACTCTGAGCCCAGTGTGCAGCATGTCTATGTATATTGTATTTATTTTTAATCTAATCTTTTTTTTTTTTTTTTGCTTTAAGGATTCCTTATTACTGAACTCCCTTCTGGATGATCCATATTTGGGCCTACAATTTACCGGCAGGCAAAACCAGAACCTTTCTCAGCAGGTAAGAGACAAATACACTGTATCAACCATTATTTGACTTGTGGTTTTATGGGATTTATCTTTTGCCATTTAGTGTTTTAGTTTCAATGTAGGGTGGAAAAAACAGTAAGGTAGTTTTATACATCTGAATTTTTAATGTTCTGCTTTCTTATGATTTGATTTCTACATTTACAAAACTGACAACTACAGTGTGTTGCCTGAAATAAATAACATAAATTCTCCATCCACTTTATTAGGAACACCACCTGCTCATTCACGCATCTTGTGGCAGCAGTGCAATGCATAAAAATCATGTAGATGCAGGTCGAGTGCTTCAGTTAATGTGCACATCAAACATCAGAATAGTGAGCCTGTGCCCACTGTAGCCTCAGATTCCTGCTCTTGGCTGTCTTCTGTTGTTGTAGCTCATCCACAAAAAGGTTTTCATGTTGTGCATTCTGAGGTGCTTTTCTGCACACCACTGATGTAAAGAGTTATTTGAGCTACTAGAGCTTTTCTGTCAGCTCAAACCATTCTGGCCTCTCCACAGACCTCTCTCACCAACAAGGCTTTTTTTACCCACAGAGCTGACACATGTGAACATTACCCAAAGCTGCTGGCCCGTATCTGCATGATTTTATGCATTGCACTGCTGCCAGACAATTAGCTGATTAGATAATTGCATGAATGATTAAGTGTACAGGTGTTCCTAATAAAGTGCTTAGTGAGTGTATAGTCCTGCATTACCTAGAAATGTACATGAAAAGAACACACTGCCTTTAAGGCAGAATAGTACTGTTTCTTTCATTCATTCATTCATTCATGGGCATCATGCAAACACGTTCACACCTAGGGCCAATTTAGCATAGCCAATCCCCCTACATGCATGTTTTTTGGAGGTGGTGGATTATTATTATTGTTGTTATTGTTGTTAATTTAAAAACCTGTTAGTCAGCTCCAATAATAATTAATGTCCGATCATTCTGATCCATTCTTAACATCCACGTGGGTCTTTTATTGTTCTTACTTGTATGTGTTTTCATACTGTAGTTCACCATTGACGCGCATGCAGAGGGTTTGTCCTTTAACCACAATCTGGACTCTGGCACCCCCACTAAAGGCCAGGATGGCTCCTACTCCAGCCACCAAGGGGTGCTAGACTTGCTGGACTCCTCAGAACAGCAGTTCCTCAACCCCAGTCAGAACCAGAACTATGGAAGTGGGCACCACCCTGTCCCCAACATCATACTGACTGGTGAGTGAGTGTGCGAGCGAGCGGACGAGTGTGTGTTTGTTACATTAAGTGTGTGTTTAAAGTCCGTGTAAGTCTATCCTAAAGGTATTGGATGTGAACCTGTGATAAGTCACAATCTGTGATCTGCACAACCTGTAATAATTACACAAGACAGACAAAGATGTTGCAACAGGCATACATCTGGACCAAAAAGTAGTTTGCCTTTTTTTTTGATTCATTTAAAGGCAGCTCAACGTTTTTTATGCACATGTCACAGGATGTAAGAATGGGGTGTGAAATAACAAGCCCTAAAGTTGGAGTGCATGAGCAGTATACACTTACTTAATTTGGGGGGGGGCTTGGGGGTTCCAGACAGTGTTGGGTAATATCTGCAAGTTGATTAACACTTGCACGAATCATTCCAGATTAATATGTCGATTTGCTCATCTCCTGTTTTAATTGAGGAGGAAAAGGCTGCTCTGTTGGTGTATTTTTAAGTGATTACTTGTACACTCAAGTATTATACACTCCTGGTCACGAAAAAGGGCCAAGGCCAAAATGGCAAAATATTAAGCTTTTAATGGTCTTCAAATCAACAAATCATTGGTCCGACAATTAGCGAGAATTAAATAAATGCACTCCTGAGACCTCCAGTGCCACCATTTGCTTGTTTACTTTAGCTGCAGTGAACTATTTGGGGGGGGGGAAAGCTAGAAACAGGGAAATTCACTTATACAGTCTTCTTGTACGCAAAGGTTAAATCATGATAATGATTAAAATGTTTGATATAAAATTCAAACTAAAACTTGGCTGGGTGTACAAAATTAAAATAAAGTAAAACTAAAATAAAATAAATTTAAATAAATAAAAAGCTGTCCACAAGTTTACCCACTAGGCTTAAACATGTAAGGAAATCGAGGTAAGGCTATCCCATACTAAGTTACTTTATCTGTTTGTTTAATTATTGCTAAATTCCTGACCAGTTTGTTGTTAAGACCATTAAAAGCTTAATATTCTGCCAGTTTGGCCTTGGCCAAATTTTTTGCCCAGGAGTGTAGAGTAAATGTCACTGGACATCGTGGTGATGTAAGATCGTGTAGAGATGATCAAAGCGTTGTATTGCACAAGCCTACTTATAGTCTAAAGCTCAGTTTTTTAACATTGATTGCAGGGCTGTATATTCTCAAGGCTTTCCTTTGTATATATGGGTCATCTCTGTTTGAAGAAGTTAATTCATTTATCACTTTGTAGCAGATGGAAAAAAAACTCCGGTGTCAGCTTTAATCCTGCAAGAGTGCAGTGTCCATGGTTTATAGATAAGAACAGGCAATCCTATAACATTAGGATTAATGTTATGTGACGGGTCCAAATTATATTTGGCTTTTCCCGTGTTAACTTAACATGTTTAGTCATGTGTAGATGTGAAAATGCTTTATATGTTTGTTCTGTATTTATGAATGCATAATTCACTAGTCATGAGCAGAAATGTTTTGCTCCTGTGTGTTGCAGGAGACTCTCCTCCTGGTTTGTCTAAAGAGATCACCAGTGCTTTGTCTGGAGTGCCAGGCTTTGAGGTGGACCCGTTCTCTTCAGACGACACACTCAGGATGGAGCCTCTGGCTCTGGATGGCCTCAGCATGCTCACCGATGGAGACTTGATGCTGGCCGACCCTGCCGTGGAGGACTCGTTTCGCTCTGACCGACTCAAATGAACAAGAGAAGGGAGATTGGATTGATTAGGAGTCAGGAGCCATCCATGCAATCTGCGAGCAAGAAGAAGTGAAGTCTTTAAGGCATTCCAGTGGGATTTCTCCTCAATCTCCACTTAGGCTTGAAACCTGCTGAAGAGATTCCTGAAAGGGACCAACGATGTTTATGATTTAAAAAAAAAAAAAAAAAAAGAAAAGAAAAAAAAGTGTTAGTCCAGCTGTTTTTGCTCTAAGCCCCATGCACTTGCTGAGAGTTCTTTTCAGATGCAAACATAAATATAGGCATTAGCTTGTCTAAGTCCTAACTGCATGTTGACGTGTGCACTTCAGATTACGTGACTCCCACAGAGGAGTCAAGCATGTGATGCCAACAACCAGAAAACGTTTAAATCCGTGAGACGCTCGTTTTCTATTTATTGTCCCCCGAGTCTTGATTCTCAAAAACAGACCAAGTGTTTATCTCACAGAAGAGGATCTGCCAAAATAGAGATGTGTTTCAACGTTACCATGTACGCTGTACGTCACCGACTGTACACTTTGCATTGAGGGCACGCCCTCTACAACCTCTTGTACTAAATGAGTATTTATTAATTCCAAGCTGGTTATTAGGTGACACTGATTCTCTATTTTTATGGCCCTGCCATTGAACCTAATTTTTTTTTTTTTTTTTTTTAGTCTTTAATTGACTTTAATCTGCTGTAAAGTGGCTTTGATTTATCAGCAGCCTCTCTTTCCACCAAAGTGTCAGGAGAAAAAGATCAAAATATCTCTCTAAAAATTATTTTCTTGAGGATTCTGACCAAAATGCCTCCAAATAGATTTTTTTTCGTGCTTCAGCTAAAGCAAGCCTTCGTCTTGCGGATGTGATGTGACGTGATGTGATAGTAGCCGTGTGTAATGGCAGTGTGTGTGTGTGTGTGTGTGTGTGTGTGTGTGTGTGTGTGTGTGTGTGTGTGTGTTCTAATGTCTTCTGTGTCAGGCTGAACTGGTACACTGGAGCTTGGTTCATGTGAACTGAAAGCTGCAGCTCTGCTAATGTAACGTAGCCTGTGCTTATTGCGTTGCAGATGCATGAAATGGTGGTTTTGCGTACAAATAGCCACACACTGATGCATTTGCGCTCTAATGGCTGTTCCTTGTGTGGTTTGCTTGTCCGTGGTGGAACGTGCGCACGCGTGTGTGCACGCGTGTGTGCACGCGTGTGTGCACGCGTGTGTGCACGTGTGTGTGCACGTGTGTGTGTGTGTGTGTGTTTGGAGCCCAAGAATGCAGTCAAATCTTCAGTCACTGTGATATGCACCTCTTACTGCTCCCTCTACCTGCCTTTGCACATCCCCACTCCTGAACAAGGCCATATTCAAAAGACTACATATTTTATGTAACAAATAGTATGTACTATGAATTTTATTTTTTAACAGAGCAAGTCTAGATGTAAGTGTATATAAATGTATTCCTATAATAATATAAATCTCTAAATTAAGGAAGAGAAGCCTTTTTCTGAATAGAATGCACCAAAGCGTCGCCATTCAGCAGATTGAGTTTTATTGTTTAAGCCGCAGGTTATTAGTCGTTTTTGCCTTCTCTGTCAGTGTTGTTTTCTGGTGTCTTTTTTTTATATATATTGTTTTGTTTTGTTTTTTTTTATTAAAAAAAAAAAAAGAAGCATATTTGATAATTTTTGAAATATTGTACAGTTGCAGTGTTTACTGTCCCTTCACTGCTATGTGCATGTTATTAACAGCACTCGAGTTTTGTTAGTTGTCCGTGCGCCATGTGAAATTCGAAGCATAGGCATGTCTCAAATGCCAGAATGTCCGGAGCAGAAAAGCCTTTCGTTCTACCGTAATGATAATTCAAAACAGTTGTTTTAAGTATATGGAGAAGTCCATATTTTCTCTTTTTATATGCTTGCGCTTTAAAGTGGCTTGGTACCTTCATGCTTAGCCTGATATCCAGGCTGCTTACTCTAAAATTGCTGCAACTCTTCATAATCTTTATGGAAAAAAACTGTTTATCTAGCACTTTTCATACATTTCTAATTCCTATCAAAGTGTCTATAAGTACTGACTGACTTTTTTTTTTTTTAATGCATGCACCGGTTAAAACGGTGGATGTACTTTTTTTTTTTTTTTTAAATAGAAAATATGGCTAATAAAATCTCGTGAATAGGATTGAAGAAAAAAAGCAGAAAAGGAAAAGATCTGTAAAATGAAAGAAACCGAAAGAAGCACATTCCAGATTGAAAGTGTGTAGAGGTAAAAGGCTGCATTCAAGTTCACCTTCTGTTTGAGTTTCATAAATATTCATTAAGGCCTGACCAGGACTCGACGTGTATTCTGTCAGGTCCATTCAGAAATGGATAAAGGTGCTAGATTGCAGAGCTTTCAAGCCATACTGTCTGGTATTTGCACAGAAGTGCATTTTCTGACTTTGTGACAGATGATTTGCTGATTAGCGTTAGATTTCACTGATTTCAAGTTCACATCACTTTGTACGAAACTTATGCAGAATGTGATTCTCAAAAAGGATATACCCATCATTTAGAAGCACTGTGACATGTTAGCAAACCATCAGTAACTGATATCCTAGTAGCTGCTTTCTGAAACTGCAGTTTGAATTGATGACTTTCTAGGTGATCCTAATTAATATGCAGTTTTTTTTCCAGCATGTTAATTGAGCTCTAACATGAGCGGTGTTCCTGTGATGAAAGAACGCATTCCTAATAACAAATTTGTCAAATAAATGTTAAGCTCATCACCTAGGTTCCTTTCCACAGACTTGAGCTTCAGAGCCAGATTCTTTAGTTTTGTGTAAAAAGTAGAAGTGCTTAATACTTGCAGGCCATCCTCAACACCACCTCTTGTTAATGAGGTCTAAAGCAAATATATGTATGCAGTGTCTTTCTGTAAAGTAGCCTTATTGCTGCACTAATTTAGATTTATACAAAGACTGCACTTGAAAACAAAGTTAACGTTTTCAAGCCATTCCTGTGGAGCTGCCATATCACAAACGTTCGGCCATTCGCGTGATAAAATTCAGGTATCGTATAATGCACTCTTAAGATCTGCTGTTGTGTGAATGTCATGGTGTCTGGGGAAGGGGTTTGAAAGACTCATCAGGCATACATCTGACATTTCTTGCTTGTACCATTTTGATGATCATTAGATCAGTTTCCCTCTGTGCCACATCATCATCCAGGATCATCCTGAAATCAAAGTGTAGACAATCTTGGTCTGCTCACTTGCACAAGACTTTCCCATTTATCACAGGACAGGGACATGAGAAGGTTGTATGAAGTATGTTCAAACCAGTGCAGGTCGCTATTCATTTTGCAGCCTTTTTTGACATTCCATAAACCAGTAAAGTTGCTCATGATTGTCCACAGCTGTGATACCCAGCGGTTTTATCTTTGTCGTCTCTGATTTTCACAACTTTTTCACAGAGCTGTAGGATTAATGGAATAGAGGGCTTTTTTTTTTCTAAAAGAACTGATTTAAGAGACACCAAGACTGTGATTAGAAATATAACAGACGTTTCGCAACCAAGGCTTTGTTACTGAGTCCAAACAGAGTATTTTCACCATTTCTACACAATGTTTGGAAAGATTTTCAATCATGTCTGTGGACGTTATTTTAATGAGATGTGTGCAAAGACTTTTTTTAAAAACCTATTTTCATATGTTACAACTGCATGCCAGGCGGTTATGCACGCTTTTGACTTTAACTGCACTGTACAAATGCGCATTGGACTTGTCCTGGGTGTATTAAAGGCACTGCACGCTGCAGTAAGGGCGCAGTGCTGTTTTCCGCCAGCAGGGGGAGCTGTTGAACAGCGGCTCAGAGCTGAAAACAACTGATTGTCGTGTGTTTGTTGACAGAATTAAAACAATGTTCTTTATTCCGTTTTCTGTGTCGTTGTGCTTGAGTGGAGTGAACGTTTCTCCAGTCTCTGTTTATATCTGAGTGGATATATATATAATTTGCTTTATAAGTCATGCCTTTGCAACCGTTACTCTTGCTTTACATTATTTTGATAACCAGGGAATCCATATTTGTTGTAAATAATATACAAAATATAGGTGCTTCTAACGAAATATTTTTAAGACTGTATCCTCGTAATATTTTACAAAAAAATAAAGAATTTAATTGAATGTCTAAGAATGTCTTTTGAAATCATTCACTTGGACTTGGTTAGTTTTTCTTACATCCTATGCACAGACTACATTGCTTCCTCCACTGACCATCTTTACCTCAGGTCATGACTGAAATCGCATACTATACTAAATAGTGTGTAGTCATTTGGTTTTGTAAATTAAAAACAGTAGATTTTCGTAAAACATGAGCCTTCTTTAGCACTGCAGTCTGTCATTCATACCACGAAGCTACAATTTTACAAGCTATACAGGTGCATCTCAATAAATTAGAATGTCGTGGAAAAGTTCATTTATTTCAGTAATTCAACTCAAATTGTGAAACTCGTGTATTAAATAAATTCAATGCACACAGACTGAAGTAGTTTAAGTCTTTGGTTCTTTTAATTGTGATGATTTTGGTTTACATTTAACAAAAACCCACCAATTCACTATCTCAACAAATTAGAATATGGTGAGATGCCAATCAGCTAATCAACTCAAAACACCTGCAAAGGTTTCCTGAGCCTTCAAAATGGTCTCTGTTTGGTTCACTAGGTAAGCCACAAACATTCATTGCCAAAGAAGCTGGCTGTTCACAGAGTGCTGTATCCAAGCATGTTAACAGAAAGTTGAGTGGAAGGAAAAAGTGTGGAAGAAAAAGATGCACAACCAACCGAGAGAACCGCAGCCTTATGAGGATTGTCAAGCAAAATCGATTCAAGAATTTGAGTGAACTTCACAAGGAATGGACTGAGGTTGGGGTCAAGGCATCAAGAGCCACCACACACAGACGTGTCAAGGAATTTGGCTACAGTTGTCGTATTCCTCTTGTTAAGCCACTCCTGAACCATCGACAACGTCAGAGGCGTCTTGCCTGGGCTAAGGAGAAGAAGAACTGGACTGTTGCCCAGTGGTCCAAAGTCCTCTTTTCAGATGAGAGCAAGTTTTGTATTTCATTTGGAAACCAAGGTCCTAGAGTCTGGAGGAAGGGTGGAGAAGCTCATAGCCCAAGTTGCTTGAAGTCCAGTGTTTCCACAGTCTGTGATGATTTGGAGTGCAATGTCATCTGCTGGTGTTGGTCCATTGTGTTTTTTGAAAACCAAAGTCACTGCATCCATTTACCAAGAAATTTTGGAGCACTTCATGCTTCCTTCTGCTGACCAGCTTTTTGAAGATGCTGATTTCATTTTCCAGCAGGATTTGGCACCTGCCCACACTGCCAAAAGCACCAAAAGTTGGTTAAATGACCATGGTGTTGGTGTGCTTGACTGGCCAGCAAACTCACCAGACCTGAACCCCATAGAGAATCTATGGGGTATTGTCAAGAGGAAAATGAGAAACAGGAGACCAAAAAATGCAGATGAGTTGAAGGCCACTGTCAAAGAAACCTGGGCTTCCATACCACCACAGCAGTGCCACAAACTGATCACCTCCATGCCACGCCGAATTGAGGCAGTAATTAAAGCAAAAGGAGCCACTACCAAGTATTGAGTACATGTACAGTAAATGAACATACTTTCCAGAAGGCCAACAATTCACTAAAAATGTTTTTTTATTGGTCTTATGAAGTATTCTAATTTGTTGAGATAGTGAATTGGTGGGTTTTTGCTAAATGTGAGCCGAAATCATCACAATTAAAAGAACCAAAGACTTAAACTACTTCAGTCTGTGTGCATTGAATTTATTTAATACACGAGTTTCACAATTTGAGTTGAATTACTGAAATAAATGAACTTTTCCACGATATTCTAATTTATTGAGATGCACCTGTAGGAGTCCTGCATCATGGTGGAGGTAGGACAAGCTGATAATCATTTATAATGTTATTGACGTTGCTGTTGTTGCTAATTCAGCCTTGGCCTGTTTGTTTGTTTGTTTGGTTGTAGACTTAATGTGAAAAATATAATGAATTTCCTGGTTAACAATTGCACTTTTTGACCATGTAGTACATAGTTATAGAAGGGAGTTATTTATAATTGCACTAGTGTCACCCAGATGATGATGATGGGTTCCCTTTTGAGTCTGGTTCCTCTCAAGGTTTCTTCCTCATGTGGTTCAAGTTTTTCCTTGTCACCGTCGCCTCTGGCTTGCTCATTAGGGATACATTTAGAAGATTAAAATTTATATTCTGAATTGATATATTTCTGTAAAACTGCTTTGCGACAATGTCCATTGTTAAAAGTGCTATACAAATGAAATGTAATTGTTTGTTTGAATAGGCTAGGTGGTAATTAGTTGGAGAGAGGAGAAATCACTTTGTGGTATAAATGATAAGTATAGAACATAAGCGACATTTAAGTTTTTTTTTCAAATCAAATAGTTAGGACTGGGAGATATATCGATATAATATCTATATCGTGATAAATAATTATACGATAGACTTTTCTGAGATATCGTTGGTGCGATGTATTTTTTGTTTTTAATGATTACAAATTAAATGGTACTGAATGGATGCTGTTGATTTGACGTAATGCTTTTTTTTTTTTTTACCTTCTTTGTATTTGTAGGCATTAAAGAAAAGTATCAACAGTTTTATGTTTATTTTACTAATGTGTTGTGGACAGTTTGTCAGCTAAATTATAAATCGTGATACGCATCGTGTGTCATACTATTCATGTACAGTATCTGGGTGAAGCTGGTTCTCCTCCTGACCTGCAGGTGTCGCTGTGGCGTTTCAGCTGCGCCTCCTACGCCTAGAAACCAGCAGCGCTCTGTCGTATTTGTCATTTAATATATGTATTATGTTTTTGTTTTTTTTTTTTTTAACTTCGTGATGGCTGAACACCATATGAACTGTGCTAACTGAGCGGCCGCGTAGCATAGCGTCATCACGGAAACCCCCGCAGTTTTTCTGTTTTTTATTTATTTTTTTTATTTTAAAGCCCCGCGGAAATAAAGTGGAAGTGTCAGTGAGCGCCTGGTCCTCGCAGAGCGGATTTCAGCCCGTGTTGTGTTTGTTAATCGGGGCTCAGGAGCGGCCGAATGGACGAGCCTGGCTTCAAAATGACCTAAGCCTCCCCGGAGATGTCACTTAACACCGCGCTGTGTCCGTTCCCAGCACAGGTCAAGTGGTAAGTGATTTTTCACACAGAATTAAAATGAAATATTTTGTGTGTTTTTTTTTTTTTTTTTTTCTTTTCCAAGCTGAACCTTCTGCTCGTGCGTTAGACAGCTCGCTGTGTCTCCTGCTCTGTGTGATGTAGCAGTACTGGTGCAGAATGAGATATAACCTGTCTGCACACGTATAGCACTGTGTGGACAAAGCAAAGCTAAAAACAAAAACGTTCAATTTGAAATGGACCAGAAGAGCGTTTCAGACGTTAAAACAAGACGTCGAACCGCTGAGTGTTGGCGAGTGACAGTTAGGGCTCGCCGGTGTTTGCTAATATTTCCGTTAGCTGGTGTTAATGTAAGGGGTGTGTGTGGGGAAGTCCGTGTTTTCACCAACTGACAGCGTTTCTGTCCAACATGACATGCGGTGTTCAGGAGAACGGGCACCTCTATAAGGCCAATGTGGTTTTTATTTCTATACAGTACTGTGCAAAAGTTTTAGGCAGGTGTGAAAAAAAATGCTGTAAAGTAAGAATGCTTTCAAAAAAAGACGTTATTAGTTTGCATTTTGTGAATTGATAGACGCAAAGTGAGTGAACAGAAGACAAATCTACATCAAATCAGTATTTGGTGTGACCACCTTTTGCCTTCAAAACAACATCAGTTCTTCTAGGTACACTTGCACACAGTTTTTTCTGAAGGAACTCGGCAGGTAGGTTGACCCAAACATCTCGGATAACTAACCACAGTTCTTCTAAGGATTTAGGCCTCAGTTGCTTCTCTCTCTTCATGTAATCCCAGACAGACTCGATGATGTTGAGGCTCTGTGGGGGCCATACCATCACTTCCAGGAGTCCTTGTTCTTCTTTATGACTTGCGCTGTATGTTTGGGGTCGTTGTCATGCTGCAGAATAAATTTGGGGCCAACCAGATGCCTCCCTGATGGTATTGCATGATGGAAAAGTATCTGCCTGTACTTCTCAGCAGGGATGTTAAAAGGACTTTGCAGTGGTATCTTTTTGTTCACTAAAATGTAACTGTAATGCATTTGCAAATGCATGTTTGAATTAACAAACATGCCACAAAAAAAAAAACCTTTCTTTTTCTTTAAAAGTTGAAGGTTTAAACCTGATACCTCATTCATACCAGCCACCCAGCCAATCTGGTTATGTGTCTTTATTCTACTAAAGCAAAAATGGCTGCCCATGCTTCGGGTGTGTTCACGGTTTGTAGTGTGTGTGTGTTCACTACTCACAACTCCTAATGTGTGTGCACTAACTTGGATGGGTTAAATGCAGAGGACAGATTCCAAGTATGGGTTGCCATACATTGGCCTTCACGTGTCACTTTCACTTTCACTTCACTTTCACCCACTTTAGCCCTATTCGGATGGGATTCGTTTCCTATGGGGAGGTGGGGTAATGTAATGATTACCAGAGCTCTCTGAACTTAAACTAATCCTGTGTGGATTGACTTTATGACTGAGGTCAATAAAGTCCCATTCTGCCTGTATTTCTGCTTGCTAACATGTATGATAAACTGTGTAGTCTACTGATACTGACATTATCTACCTAATAAGTTTGGATGTTAGCTACTGACAAAGTCATGTCAGGGATAGTATAATTAAAAGTACATACATCGTTAGAGATTTCAGAAAAGATAAAAGTAAATGATGCATACCCAGCACAGCATCCAGTTCCTTGAAGTACGGACACTGCACACAGTCCAAGCCACTTCTTCTGTTGTTTGTAATGCGCTCTCTGTAATTTCTTTTTAGGTAGTTGATTCATTCTCAACATTTAATCCAGTCACCAAACGCCACTTTGAGAGAGGTACGTTTATTGCAAACTTCCCGAAAAATCTCTGAAAACTGAATGATTATGTACCATTTGTTCAAACAGCGTTTGATAACGTCGTTCTCCCTGAAATGGGAATTAAACGTAAAGTTTCAGCTCCCGTCCAGTTGCGGCTTTTCTTTTGTTTTGTTGGTGCCATGCTGTATTATCAAACACTGAGGTGCAGCACCATGTTACATATGACGCATGGGGCTGCTGTGATGGGCCGTCAGCACGTGAACGATGAAGACACGCCCATCTCTGCAATTTCTGCAGAAATGGGTTATCTCGTGCGAACTGACGATAAATATCAAAGTCGTCCGTATTAACAATTACTGTACAGACGTACTGTATATCCTGAAAACTAATTCCATCCAAACAGGGCTTATGCTGCACATTCTTTCTCATTTTTATGCCATGTCTTTCTTTTATTCAGTATAAAAATATATACCAGTTTCACTGAAATTGCAAATTGCTTTGGTTTTACAACTGCTTCTGTAAATCATCCCTGTATGTTTCCATCATGGTCCTGGAAGCTCAGTACTTCTGTCCAGACAGCAAACCCATCATCCCATTCAGTACAGAATAGCTTAATCAGATTTATTTCTGAACGGTGGAGTGTGTCGGTTCTCGTATTTACTGTTTAACAGACACCACACACGTGTGTAAGTCATCATGAACACGAGCAGTCAGTGGGCCGTGACGTTACATCTCCACATATCAGGCGTCTCCTGTGGTGTATTTCTTCTAGGAGTGGATTGGCAGGTTGACTCTACTGACTCTATAGCATGGTTTTCAATGTATTAAGAGATTTGTTCTCTGCCTTCAGTAGTTAATTGACAACACAAACACCATGATGGCTCATTTTCACCTGGTAGACTGGTTCTAATATGTATCTCATATTAGTATCTTTTTTTTTTTTTTTTCCATCAGCGTCTTTTCTTTCGTAAGTCACTGATTAGTAACTGATTGTCTTCAAATCTGTTTTTGTATCAGTTGCTTAAATTTCACCTCATTAAAAACTTGTTAATGTTGAATAAAAATAAGTAACTTATAGTTGCTGCCTCACAGCTCCAGGGTCCCCGGTGTGATCTCGAGTTTGGATTACGGTCTGTTTGGAGTTTCATTTGGGTTTCTTCAGGGTTCTCCAGTTTCCTCACACTCGATGACTGGAACCAGGACTGTAGATGGAATGGCTATGCTAAATTGCCCCTAAGTGTAAAGGAGTGTGCGAATGTGTGTATGCATGTGGTGCCCTGCGATGGACTGGCATCCTATCCAAGGTGTATTTTTTCTCGTTTTTGTTTTTTGCGTAAAATGACTTGAATTGGCGAAATTGCAATTGCACAAAATTCTTTCGCGGTGACGTTTGTTGGTAAATGAGACCTTTTAGCTGTACTCATGTTCGACGCACGTGAATCGAAGAGGGCTTTGTCTGAATGTTCATTGTGATGACGTCATATGACTCGTCTTGGCCCAAACCTGTGGAAAAGCTGCAGTAATTTTGAAAATTTTGCAAGCTCCTCCGAGTATTGCGGAGTTTGCTTGATCATCAAGGTGTCTGCGCTTAGATAAAAACACCGTTAGTCATTGAAACGAGCAACCAGGTGGGATGCTTGAATACAAAATAAGTAATTAACAGTTGTTTATTATAATATGGCTCCAGTGATGTGTTGTTGCTAACAAACCTTTTGCAAAAAAAAAAAAATCATTATACATATTTTGTATGGTTAAGCTGTCTTCTAGCATCACAGTATAATATTTTGCAAATCAGCAGTCCTACACACCCCACCAGTTTAAAATAATATGTTGCAATTTGGGTAAAAAGTTTGAAGTCAGGGTTGGATGAGGACGTAGGGAGCGAAAAGTGGAGGAGAAAGAGCAGAGCAGAGCAGCGTTAGTCTAACAGAACTTAACAAAAATAACCTGGCCATGCTATAACAGCTTCTCCTTCCCTGCTAATTACTTGAAGTATTCTATGGGTTTGGTTGTTAGCTAGTAACTCAAAAATGTATAGGAAATGATGTATTAGGTTTTACAGATACAAAAAACACCAACCACACCAAGTTCCCCTAGGGTTTTTTTTTTTTTTGGTGTTTATTTCAAGCCTGTATGCTGAATATAATTTCAGAAGCCTTGATCTGCTTTATACAAGTTGGACAGATATGATGCCAGTTCCGTATGTTATTGTAGTATCAGTACAAAGTATCAGCGTCTGACTCTTTTTCCCTTCCAACATCCCACATTATTGCTTTAGTGTTCATGTACAGCCGTGACCAAAAGTTTTGAGAATGACACAAATATTAATTTTCACAAAGTCTACTGCTTCAGTGTTTTTAGATCTTTTTGTCAGATGTTACTAACTGTTACTGAAGTATAATCACAAGCATTTCATGAGTGTCAATGGCTTTTATTGACAATTACATGAAGTTTATGCAAAGAGTCAATATTTGCAGTGTTGACCCTTCTTTTTCAAGACCTCTGCAATTCGCCCTGGCATGCTGTCAATCAACTTCTGGGCCACATCCTGACTGATGGCAACCCATTCTTGCATAATCAATGCTTGGAGTTTGTCAGAGTTTGTGGGTTTTTGTTTGTCCACCCGCCTCTTGAGGATTGACCACACATTCTCAATGGGATTAAGGTCTGGGGAGTTTCCTGGCCATGGACCCAAAATGTCGATGTTTTGTTCCCCGAGCCACTTCGTTATCACTTTTGCCTTGTGGCAAGGTGCCCCATCATGCTGGAAAAGGCATTGTTCGTCACCAAACTGTTCTTGGATGGTTGGGAGAAGTTGCTATCTGAGGATGTTTTTGTACCATTCTTTATTCATGGCTGTGTTCTTAGGCAAAATTGTGAGTAAGCCCACTCCCTTGGCTGAGAAGCAACCCCACACATGAGTGGTCTCAGGATGCTTTACTGTTGGCATGACACAGGACTGATGGTAGCGCTCACCTTTTCTTCTCCGGACAAGCTTTTTTCCAGATGCCCCAAACAATCAGAAAGGGGATTCATCAGAGAAAATGACATTACCCTAGTCCTCAGCAGTCCAATCCCTGTACTTTTTGCAGAATAGCTGTCTGTCCCTGATGTTTTTCCTGGAGAGAAGTGGCTTCTTTGCTGCCCTTCTTGACACCAGGCCATCCTCCAAAAGTCTTCGCCTTACTGTGCGTGCAGACGCACTCACACCTGCCTGCTGCCATTCCTGAGCAAGCTCTGCACTGGTGGTGTCCCGATCCCACAGCTGAATCAACTTTAGGAGACAGTCCTGGTGCTTGCTGGACTTTCTTGGGTGCCCTGAAGCCTTCTTCACAACAGTTGAACCTCTCTCCTTGAAGGTCTTGATGATCCGATAAATGGTTGATTTAGGTGCAATCTTACTAGCAGCAATATCCTTGCCTGTGAATCCCTTTTTGTGCAAAGCAATGATGGCTGCACGTGTTTCCTTGTAGGTAACCATAGTTAACAGAGGAAGAACAATAATTTCAAGCACCACCCTCCTTTTAAAGCTTCCAGTCTGTTATTCTAACTCAATCAGCATGACAGAGTGATCTCCAGCCTTGTCCTCATTAACACTCTCACCTGTGTTAACGAGAGAATCACTGACATGATGTCAGCTGGTCCTTTTGTGGAAGGGCTGAAATGCAGTGGACATGTTTTTTTGGGATTAAGTTCATTTTCATGGCAAAGAGGGACTTGCAATTCATCTGATCACTCTTTATAACATTCTGGAGTATATGCAAATTGCCATCATAAAAACTGAGGTAGCAGACTTTGTAAAAATTAATATTTGTGTCATTCTCAAAACTTTTGGCCACGGCTGTAGAGCAGAAGTTAAATAATGCAGTCGGCCCTGTTTATTGTGACCCCTCATTTACAATGACCTTTTGCATATTTAACTAGTGTAACCAGGTCCAGGGCACAACCCAAAGCACCA
The DNA here is from genome assembly GCA_023630585.1 of Cranoglanis bouderius. NCBI lineage: Eukaryota > Metazoa > Chordata > Actinopteri > Siluriformes > Cranoglanididae > Cranoglanis > Cranoglanis bouderius. The sequence goes on from CM042544.1 coordinate 18,671,408, forward strand.
CAACCGGAACAAACAAATCGGTCACCTCTTCAACCAAGCTGTGTTGTGTTATTGCATAGGAAAAGTCTTCTATTACACAGTTGATGACCATTTGAGGAACTGAACTTCTGAAAGTGCTTAGATGGATCTAAAAATGAGTGCTAGAGGAAATAACACATGAAGGCACATCAAGCCATAAAGTTTTGAATGAGGAACTCGAGCAGTTTAACACAAACAGAGGTGAAAGTCGAGGGGTGGGGTGACGTGGCTAAGTGGACACAACACAGCACAGTCCAGGTGCATGAACATGAATATGCTGCGGTTGGTAACCACGTATAACTTTATTGTCAAACTGTCACTGTTGAGAATTTGTTTGAACATGTTCATTACATTAGGAGATTCAGTGTTTAGTGTCTTCACACATAAGGCTATAACACAGACTCCACGCTGTTTGTGTTCTGTACCTCTAATAAGACTACACAATTTTGGAAAATATTCCGTTTTTGCATGTGCCTGTACTTGTGTGATGTTATACAGTCATAAGCAAATCTGAAAAATAGTTAAATATACTGATATTATTGAGCTTTACTGGAGTAGATAATGCTCTTACTCATCAAAGATGTATACAGTCAGATTGATTGTAAAACAAGAGCATGCAAATTTCAGATTTTCTTAATCATCAATTTGATATTGTGTATACAATTGATCATTATTAGTCATTAATAATTATAGCAATGGAGTAATTACAATAGTACAGGTAATAACATTAAGATAGTAATGACATTAATAATTATAACTGTGCATGCGGAAACCTTGCATTATGATGCATGATACGTAATTTGCAGGATCGCACGTCACTCACATGCAGTAACCACTTGATCCTGGTCAGGGTTGCAGTGGATACGCAGCCTATTCCGGGAACACTGGACATGAGGCAGGAATACACCCTGAATGGAACATCAGTCCATTTCAGGGTTGACTCAAAAACACATTCACACACCGGGACAGTTTATCTTAGCCAATTCCTGAGGGGAAAACCCTGAGGAAACCCATGCAGACATGCACAGAAACTCTGAACAGCTCAGCATCGAACCAGGGACCCTGGAGCTATGAGGCAACGATGCTCACTGCAATGCTGCACCACTGCGCTGCCTTTTTGGAGGTTATGAATTCATTTAATCGTCAACACTAAAACACCACAGACACAGTATTATTCATTTTGGCAGTCTGCTTCACTTTTCAGAGTTTCATTTTGTTTAATTTATTGTTTATTTGAAATTAGCATTTGTTCCAGCTCTTCCACATTCAGAAGGATCCTTTCGTGACTCTTTCCACTGCACAACTTGTTTGTTTGTTATCCAGCACCTCAGCGCTGCACCAGCTGGGCTTCAGAACGGAAACTTAGCTCAACTACAGTGTATATATAGGCTGTACTTAAAGCTTTAAGAACTCTGACTTCAATTATATTTGACCTGGTTGAGTTCTAATATGACTAATATATGTATCTAGCTATACATAGAGTTCACAGCTAGCTATGCCTACAATATTCCATTAATTTCAATGAAAACAAAGGATTGCAAAAAGACAAAGCTCTTGGACCAACCTCCAATTATAAGGTGTTAAGAATTTTATTGAAAATGCGAACTTTATACTATTTTTGAGGAAAAACCTTTTGTACAGTATGTAATAAGGAATAAAATGGTTATAATTTGTATATAAAATTAATCAACGGATTGTTGTGATTATTATTTTTTCCCATGATATTCATCGTACACCACAGCGTTTGTCCAGAGATTGCAACTTTTATATAGTATCATACTTTTTATAGTTTCTTTTTAAAGGTGTAATTTCCTATTAGTTTGTTCTTGTTAGTCCTTGTATTTTGACAACTTTAAACAGTTGTTCCCTCACCTGCCTGACTTTTATCCTCTATCGTCTGTGACACAGATGGTGTTTTGGGGGGAGTGTCAACGGCACAAAAGGCAGCTGGAGTGGCTTTTTAAAGGACAATGGTCTTAAATGTTAAATCATTAAAACATTAGCTCATAAGAAGCTTTACAATATCAACAGTTACATTATGTTACAGTTACAGTATGTTCACTGTTAATACGGGAACGATAAAGACAGCTGAAACACAGCGCTGTGGTATAAATGTGTTATATGCTATTCACACTTCACTAGACTGTGGTAGAGTGTGAACCGTGATGTTGGATATCATACAAGAAATTTGTCCTATCATTCTAACTGTAGCTGCGTTGTCATAATGAATAGATTGTCTTCACAGAGCATCTCAGCACACAGGTATACACACGGTGACACTGTAACTGCAGCCGTTCTCAGAGGCCCGAGTCCAATTTCTGTATGATTTCCGTCCGTGCTTATTATCTGTCTTCCTAACAGATACTGAACTCTAACGTCAAGGTCTTTCACATGCCAGTTTAATACTGTAAAATACAGAGGCATCGAATCACTGAATGAAAAGTGTTTCTTTCTGTCAGAGAAGTGGTGTGTGTGTGTGTGTGTGTGTGTGTGTGTGTGTGTGTGTGTGAGAGAGAGAGCAGCACTAGCCTTGGCAGGTCATAACTTGTGTGTAGTTTTACATGCTACGCTTGTGTGAACTCGGATGATGTGCACTAAAATATGTCACTGCCAGTTACACCAGGCTGCACTCGATCTTACACAGGAAAGCAGACTAGTTCAGCGCTAAATCAATCCTGGAGATGACTTAAAATGAACCTAAACTTTCTTTTTTTTTTGCTCTCACGGTCTCTCTGTCTCTCACTTCCTTTTTGTTACACTGATCCTTTCTGTTGCGTAATCTAGGCCAGCTGAGGTTCTCTGGAGTAGCAATATCATTCAGTTGTGATTGATAGACACACGTGCATTAGCCAGTACTTAATTTAAGAATGATGTACACTTGAAGATGCAGTATAAGGAAGTAATGTAAAGTGATATAATGATTGAAAATTAGAGATGGCACAATACCATTATTTCATTTCCGATACAGATACCGAAACCTCCGATGTTGTTTTCTTTACAAACTACTAAGCTTTAAAATTGCAGTTAATCTCTTTCACACAGAAACCACTTACATGGTAAATGTAATAAAATCAATCCTAACAAAAGTATACATTTCTTTACAAATCCATTTCCAATCTTTTGCCATTTGTTACCATGATGTGATATTTTTTTTTCTCCAATATCCATTTATTTACCACCATTTATTGCTGGTGTCAGCGCAATACTGATACAGGGTATCGGATCAGTGCCATCTCTACCTAAAATAAAAGCTGATTTGATTACAATGTACAAAAATCAGTTCATCTAGCTTTAAGCATTACCATCTTTTATCTTTTTATTATTTGTTCAGAAAGACAGGATTTCAGACTAGTAGAAATGTATGTTTTTATTGGCTGTATGTATGTCGGCAGAGGTTTAATGGGAAGCATGATGGAAAAACGACGTCACATACAGTATTTATCAATGCAAGCCTGAAAGGTTATAAGTTTTTAATAATTTCTTTGTCTGAAAAAACTATGAAATGGTGATCGTTCATAGAGAGCCACAGATTAGATTTAGTACCTGTAATCTAGTGATAACCAGGGACCTGTTCAGTATCTCACAGAGTAATCAATGTGCAGAAAGTTTGTTTCGCCTGGTTGTGCTGAATATTTAACACTGAATTTCATGTATAATTCATTTGCAAGTCCCTGTTTAAGAATATGGCTTTTAGGACACAGTTTTTGTGTGCTTCAACCTGTTCTCGCTTGAATTTGGTGCATAATATTGTTGCCAGGCCAGAAACAGGCTCCACCACTTGAGTGAGTAGTATTGCCAAAATAGTGGCGATGGATTACGTGGGGACTGTGCTCGTACCGGCATTTCGCACAGGCTTGTCGTAATTATGTAAACTTTTGTGTATAGTTCATGTTTACTCTGAATCCTGACAGCACAGGTGCAAATTTCCTGCACCGTTCCTGTTTCTGTGGAAGCAGTTAATTCTTGGTTGAGTTAGTAAGTGCTGCCGGGGGGATTTTTTGCACAGATTTAGGAGTTACAACCCTGTGCCACCTGTATTTAAATATACACTCACCGTCTATTTTAATAGGAACACCTATACACCTGCTCATTTACGCAATCAGCCAATCGTGCAGCAGCAGAACAATGCATAAAATCACCCAAACTGGACAGTTGAAGATTAGAAAGAAAATAAATCACCTGGTCTTTTTTCCAGTCTTTTTACTGTCCAGCTGAAGTATTGAACTGTACAGTCCAGCTCATCCACCTCAAGGTTTGATGTTTTGCGCATACTGAGATGCTTTTCTGCTCGCCATGGTTGTAAAGAGTGATTATATGAGTTACTATATCCTTCCTTGCAACTTGAACTAATCTGGCCATTTTCCTCTGACCTCTCTTATCAACAAGGAGTTTCCACACACATAACTGTCGCTCGCTCAGTGTTATTTTTGTTTTTCGCACCATTCTGTGTAAACTCTAGATAATGTTGTGTGTGAAAATCTCAGGAGATCAGCAGTTTCTGAAATACTCAAACCAGCCCATCTGGTGCCAACAACCATGCCACAGTTAAAGTCACAAATATGACACCTTTTCCCCATTCTGATGTTTGATGTGAACATTAACTGAAGCTCTTTGCCTGTATCTGTATGCTTTTATGCATTGTGCTGCTGCCAAATGATTGAATGGGACACTGGAGGTAACATTGTGCTGTATGGCTCAATCTCACCTCACGTTTACATTCTTAAAAGTCCAAGTTTAAGGTCTTTTTTCGCTTTTCTATCAAAATATCTCTTGATGTTGATGGAAGCTCTCAAGCTGCTCAAGCATGTACTTACTCATGATTCTCACCTAGATAAAATAAAATATGGAGCAGATTTACCTGTATTTTATACAACTACCAATTTTCCATCCACCAAACCATTTTCTATACCGCTTAGGCCTGGAGCCTATCCCAGGGGGCTCAGGGCACAAGGCGGAGAACACCCTGGACTGGGTGCCAACCCATCATGGCACAATCACACATACACACTATGGACAATTTAGATATGCCTACAGTGCAATCAGCCTACAGTGCATGTCTGTAGACTGGGGGAGGAAACCAGAGTACCCGGAGGAAACCCCAAAGCACAGGGAGAACATGCAAACTCCGTGCATACAGGGTGGAGGCGGGAATCAAACCCCCAACCCCGGAAGTCGAGTCATATGTGCTAACCATTAAGCCACTATGCCCCCAACTACCAATGGTACAAATACTAAAAATAATATTATTTATGTACTACATTGAACAGTGTCTTATTGACAGCTTGCCTTTATCGAACACTAGTATTGTTGGGCAGTACCTAACTAAAAAGTAGCGTTGCCACACCAATACTAGCAACACTGACGACAGCGTTCCTGGTCTATAGCCATCTTTGAACATGGCTTTATAAGCCATATAATTATCGCTGTAATAATTTTCAGTGTATTTCACCAAGCAAATCATGACATAAATTCTTAAAAAAATCAGTCTGTCCTGAATCTTTAGTTGGAAATACTGGGAAATTTAGATACTTGGAAGTGTGCTGCATTCTCTCCCCCTGTCCCAAATGGCACACCCCCTGCCCTTGTGGCCCTCCTCCGTGTCCACACTTTGGTGACGTCAGCTAATGTAGACCTATGGACCGCTAAGGCACAAGTCCACAAGGGCGATGGGGATATTAATAGAAGGCTTTTGGGATGGACTTGACGTCAGAAAGAGGAAGATATTGCCGGTTGTTGTTTTCACTGTGGCATTAGCCAGATGGCTTGCTAAAGGATATTCTGAAAGTAGTAATGAACCATAAATACAAAATCAGCATTTATATCTGATAACCATTGACAATGGTCATAACCTGAAGTTCCATTAAATTTTAATTGACTATAATTTCACGTTTTTTTTATCTTCAATCTATATAATGAAATATTACTAAAAGCTAGAGCTACAGTTCAATTACATTGTAAATCATTATTAATTATAAAAACAAAAACTTGCACTTAAAAATCCTCTTCTCTGTCATGTTGGCTAAAACCTGCAATCAAAACTCCTCCTCTACTTTCTGATTGGTCTGTTGCAAGGACTGTTGGGTAGCGGACCGCACGGAGCCTGTGGCAGTGCGGGCGTCGATGAAGCCTCGCGAGAACCCTCACAAGCGCTAAAATCACAAATGGGACACATTACGGACTCGTAGACTTCTGAAGGCCACGAGACCGCAAGTCCACATGAACTGCACCATTTGGGACTGGGGGTCTGATGTTTCCTGTATGACTGAGCAGTTTATTTCTGAGGGTGGCTTTAAATAGAGACCTCTGTTTGAACTCTCTGCTCTTCTTCTGTCAGCGTTGACAGACGAACACAACCAACATGTGACCAAGCAACCAAACACACACCAACAGCACCAAACTTATACTCTACCATGTAATGCAATGCCTGTATCTTAATGTGTTCAGTGCTCCAAATATCTGTGTTTGGATTAATGATGCGTTCGACTAAAGCTTGTAATTCTGAATTTACCATCTCCAGCTAAGAAAAAACAAAGAAAACACCCCCTCAACTCGGAATTAAGCAAGTGACATCATATCAAGATGGCTGCTCACAACATCAGTCATACATGACATTCAGTAGTACAATAATGTACTACTGTACAGTACAGCACTTCTTTAACTCTCGAGTACATCGTAGCATTAAACTCAAAGTGGGTGTGTCCTAAACAGGAAGTGTTGTTTACTTGTTTAAGCATTCTGGCTCTGAAAGTTCCTCAGCCTCAAGCTATATCATTCGAGTTCACAACTGGTCTCAACTAGAGATGCGAGATTATTTTTGTATTATTTGCTCTATTTCTCCAAATATAAACACACTGTTAGCCTAATTTAAACCACCATGACCCTGACCAGGCATTTACTAAGGATGAATAATGCTGTAATACATGCCATGTTAATGAATGTTGTCCTTGTTTGTCCTACAATCTTCATATCTGACCACTTGCTTGCATCCGGATAAAAATAATAACCTCCTTTTCATGTGAATGTTTTGTTGTATCCTGCAGGATCCCAGTCCTTATACACACCTCCTGGTATCTTATACTGTATCTGTCTCCTGATCCAGAGCAGCTCAGTGATTAATTACAGCGGATCAAGCTGTGTTTGAAGTATTGATTGTTAAGTGGTGACACTGGAAAGAAGTGATTAACTCATGGTGTTGATGGCTTGATTTTAGTCAAGACTCAGCCTGGAGCACTGTTTGTGTTTTTGTAGCATAGACATAGAGATGGCTAGGTCAACTGATGACTGATCAGCCTGTGCTACAGTAAAGCATTGTAATATGGCTGTGTGCCTGTGAGGGAAAGACTGCTATTGTTTGTGATTCAGCAGTGATGATGTGGGTGTCACTGTGTCAGCCTGGGCCTACCCAACCCCCCACTCCAACACACACACACCCACACACACACAGTTCCTGACACCTCCTGTCCTGTTTGAACATGCAAACACTCTCTGAATGGCTCCTCTGTCACTCTTCTCCGCTTCCTCTGTCAGCACACAGGATGAGCCGACCCAAAGAATCTCACAGTCACACAACACACATTTAGTAATGATGGACAAAGATAATTCAAGATTGTCTAAAACGCCATTAGTCCACGGCTTAACAAAGATAGTGTATATTGGTCCACCTAATGCACAGTACTGTGCAAAAGTTTTCGGCACATTCAACGAAATGCTGTAGAGCAAAGGTGCCTTCAAAATAATTAAATTAAATGTTTCTATATTTTAAAAAAATACAGTAAAGGGCAGTAAACAGTAGTAAATGAAACAAAGTCAATATTTGGTATGACAAAAAAAATAAAAATAAAAATTGTAGTCTCCGGTACAATGTGTGCAGTTTTATAAGGAAATGAGCTGGTAAGTTTTATTGAGCATCTTGCAGAACCAAACACAGTTCTTCTGGAGACTTTGACTTTCACACTTGCTTCTTATTTCTGCAGCAAAACCCAACAGCCCTCATGGTGCCTCTTATGTAATATGCTGCTTTCTTTAATGACATACAAACATTTTTCAGTAACATTTAATTTTGTGCTAGAAAACCAATTTTTGGGAATCTAAAATGTTTTTTTGTATTGACTTGATAAAGTAGAAGTCATAAAATAAAAAAATCTATAACAAAGTTTGTACTAAAAAAAAAATAGGGTGCCTAAAACTTTCGCACAGTACTGTATATGTGTGTCAGCCGTTGGATGTAGCTGTTAGAGCCATGCTGTCTCTCATAGATAGAGCTTTACATGTTGGCAGCAACTAGAGAGAAATTAAAAATGGCAAAACCTAAAACACTGATCGTTTCACTCAAAAAAGTGAATGGTACAGTGCTGTCTGTGCCAATATGGAGATACCTGTAAGTGATGAGATGCATAGACATTAAAAAAATTAAAGCTCCTGTTTGGTGGGTTTACTATGAATTGTTGGCATTTTGGCTTCATGTTACATTTCTTTAGATTTAAGGTTATCATGTGTCATTTTTGCTTGTTAAGATTAATGATGATGAACATCTATGTAATTTAGTACAGTTTAGATAAAGAGCTGAAACACATTCCTTATCAAATTCATTTCATTCAGTTGTTCATCACAGTTTTGTCTTACATTATATTATTGGGGAGAAAGCCTATATTTGTAACAGTTGTTCTCATTTTTAAGCCACATTTAAGCCGATTATTTATTTTATTTTTTTCTAATTAATTCACCTGAATAATGAACTATTAAAATTTGTTTTTTGCAGCTCTAATGCATTTGGAAGATGAAGAAACACTTGCAGGTTATGTAGCTTTAATGGTTTTGTAGCCCTATTTAGGAACAGTATTAGACATTGTTGTTGTGCACTGTGTTGTTATCATTATTTACATTTATGGCATTTGGCAGATGCCCTTATCCAGAGCGACTTACATGTATGTCATTTATACAACTGAGTAGTTGAGGATTAAGGGCCTTGCTCAAGGGCCCACAGTGGCAGCTTGGCAGCACTGGGGTTTGAACTTACGACCTTCTGATCAGTAGTCCAACGTCTTAACCACTGAGCTATCACTGCCCATTTTGCTAAATGTGTGCTTATAACACAGCATGGTTGAATGCTTGAATCTGATTGGTTAGATGGTGTGTGTTATTTTCGTACAACAGCATGGCTCAGAAAGTAGTTCCGGCTGAACACAATTGGTTAATATTAGTGCGATTGTTCTAATGCGTTATTGTTTCTATAGTAACATCTTGCGCACAAGGTCTTGAATTGTAGACGCTTGGTATAATCTAAGATTAATAATAAACCACTTTTTCTTTTTTTTTCTTTTTTTAAGTGTTCTTTAACATAATTGTTGATGTGGTGACATACTGATAAAGAGAAATTTAGTTAACATTTATGGAAGGAGTCTCAGTTGTAAGCACTTTGTAACAGTCAAAGTTTCCCAGCTCAGTGAGAGGCTGTATTTTTGGGGAGCGAGAGAGAGAGAGGCTGGTGAGTGAATGACTGTTACCATAACATTGGTAAGAACAGGAACTAACTCATCTCTAGGACGTTCCACGACACAGCAGAGGGTCTGCAGGCTGAAGCGCCTTGTTGATGAGCGAGATCAGAGAAGAATGACCAAACTGGTTTGAGCTGACAGGAAGTCTATAGCAACTCAAATAAGCAAACACTCTTTACAATCTTGGTGAGCAGAACAGCATCTCAGAATGCACAACACATCAAACCTTGAGGTGGATGGGCTACAACAGTAGAGGACCACATCAGGAGCCACTCCTGTCATCCAAGAACAAGAATCTGAGGATATCATGGGCACAGACTCACCCAAACCTGGACAGAGACTGGAAGACTGGAAAAATACCAAGTGATTTTTTTTTTTCTAATCTTCACCTGTCCAGTTGGTTAACAGGAGTGGAACCTGTTGTGGTCTTCTGCTGTTGTAGCTCATCCACCTCAAAGTTCGATGTTTGTTGCATACTGAGATGCGTTTCTGCTCACCACGGTTGTAAAGAGTGATTATTTGAGGTACTGTATCCTTCCTGGCAGCTGAAACTGAAATCTGGCCATTTTCCTCTGACCTCTCTGAGGACAACAAGGCGTTTTCACACACAGAACTGTCGCTCACTCAGTGTTATTTGTGTTTTGCACAATTCTGTGTAAACTCTAGAGATTGTTGTGTGTGAAAATCCCAGAAGATCAACAGTTTCTGAAATACTCAAACCAGCTCATCTGTTACCAACAACCATGCCACGGTTAAAGTCACAGAGATCACACATTTACCTCATTCTGATGTTTGACATGAACATTAACTATAGCTGACCTGACCTGTAACTGCATGATTTTTTGCATTGCACTGCTGCCACACCATTGGCTGATTAGACAACTGCATGCATGTTCATGTGCACAGGTGTTCCTAGTAAAGTGGACGGTGAGTCTATGTTGATGGTACATAACTAGACTGCAAACAGTGCATGGATGTCTGCTGGTGTTTAGCTGTGAATAGCATTTGCTTGTATGTACCTTATAAAAGCAAGACGTTGTTAACATCAGCTTTAACTATGGCTTTCAGTGAGTGCATTTTAAACAGTTGTTGTTTTCAGTGTGCCCTGTGTGACTGTGTTTCTGTTTTGTCGTCGTAGCACGATCGTTTCTTGCTTTTGTTGTCGACACACTGCGGTTCTCTAATTATGTCATCTCACTCACGCGTGCGCTTATTCACACTGTCTAGTGTATGACTGCTCTGGTTCTCAGCTTGTTGCCAAGCAACCATTCTGTCTTAATGAGAGAGGAAGTTGGCCAGAGTGTAGCAGGTGTTGAGTAGAGAGCAATGTGGAACATGAATTTTATTCTAGTAACTGGAATTTCAAGGGACTTTAATATGACTGATGTTCAGGGTTAGGGGTAAGGGATGTGGTTTGGTTTAGTTTAAAGTGAGTATAAACACAGAACATCAACTCCGGTGCAGTGGCTTGGCACAAATTTTATGTGATTCAGAAAGAGATCTCAAGCGGCATGTTCTGTGCACCAGATTCTGTCATATGATGGAAATATACTGTTGTGTGCTCAGCACACTTTCCCATGGTGTTTATATAATAACAGAGAAAAGAAGCAAAAACTTCAATTATGGTCACTACAGGCAGATCACAGATGTGAATCCTCCAAGTGTGTAATTATTTCTTATTAGTGGTATGATATGTACAAATAATTCATAATTCATGGGGGCACGGTGGCTTAGTGGTTAGCACATTTGCCTCACACCTGTGTGTGCGGAGTTTGCTTCTGAGTACTCTGGTTTCCTCCCCCAGTCTAAAGACATGCATTATAGGCTGATTGGCATTTCCAAATTGTCTGTGTGTGAATGGGTGTGCGATTGTGCCCTGTTGATGGGTTGGCACCCGCCTTGTGCCCCGAGTTCCCTAGGATAGACTTCAGGCTCCCCCGCGACCCTGTGTAGAATAAGCTGTAGAGGTCAACCGATAGTGGATTTTACCGATAACTAAGTTGGGCAGTACCTGCCGATAACAGATTAATAAAAAAAAAAAAAAAAAGTTTTAAAAATTTATACTGAATGAGAAAATAACACTCAAAGTGCAATATTGCTGAACAAAAATAAACAGTACTGTCTGTACCATGAGAATTTATTGCACTTTTTATATTAATTATTAATAAATATTAAAGTAGATGATAAAAGATATATATCCAAACTGAAACAAAAAGTAACACTCCAAATAACAAATAAAAATAGAGACATACAAAAACACTTCAAATAACACAACAAAATTTGTCAGCGATAGTTTTTATTTCGCCTCTAGAGGCCGGTCTCGTACTGTATAATGACAGCGAACGCTTCTCAGCTGTTCCCGCAATGGACGCAACCGGGAAAAACCATCGGTGAGGATTTTTTTTGTTTTTTGGGTGTGGATTGCGATCAATCGGTCGACCTCTAATAAGCTGTACAGAAAATTGATGGATGCAAGTCATAATTCAGTGTCTCATTGCTTACGTTTTCATAGGTATTATTTAAATCCCAAATTTTTATTAACATCCTTACAGTTGTCATTTTTGTGTTCCCTGTTGATGGCTTATTTCTGCTCTCTTTATCATGAAGTCGTAGCTGCATTACACCTCTGCCTTCTTGTGTGACCTTTTCTGAGGTTAAACAGCCAGCTTTGCCCCCACGTATCATGGTAACGTGTTAGATTTAAGATGAAACACCTTGACCATTTTTTAACTGATCTTTTCAATCCATAGGAAAGAGGATGTTTGCTTGACTGATGCTGAGTCTCAGTCATTTTGTAGCCACAACAGGTGTGTCTCCACAGACACATGGTTTTCTACCACTGCTGTCACGTGGACCTCTGATTCACACAGTACTAATGGAATGTCACGCACACTGTGTTTTATCTTTCACTAGTGCTTCTTAGATTGAATCTATAAATATTTTTTCATGTGCTGTGTTACTATCTTAGAAATGATACGTGTGTGTGTGTGTGTGTGTGTGTGTGTGTATATTATAGAGTGCATGTGTCACTAGGAAGCAGGTTAGCATATGCACTTCCTGTGTGAATTAAACCTTGCATGTTTAACCTTGTGGTGTGCTATGTGAAAGTACACCGTCGTGAGCCTTTGTTTCTTAGTGTCATGGCTTAGCTCGGTGAACAGAGCTGTTTTATTGACGTACTACCATTGACGGGCTACGCTCATATCCACAGATCAGTGCCTTTGTGCTGGTAAGTTATGATGACCGAGTGCTTTTGTGTAAACATTAGTAAACGGATGGCAAATGGAGGTTATGTGGATAAATAACAGGATATATGGATGGAGTGGAGGAAGAGTGCAGGGTGAACTTTAGGCTAGCTGGCAGCCATCTGTCAGAAAGTGAGTGGAACAAGGATAAAAAAAGAGCTGACGATGAATCCATGAGCAGATGTGCTGAAAGCAAATTATGTAATGGGGTTTTTACTGTTATACTGATAACTGTAACAGTATTTTTACTCTCTATGTTGTACATGTTTCTTTTATGGCAGCTTTTGAAATACACACTTGCCTGCAACCCTGAGATGTGTGGTGCTGTAATAAAGCAGGGACAGTAGAGACAGTAGGGACAGTAGGGACTCAGTGGTGAAGGTTCTGGGCTACTGATGAGAAGGTTTTTCATTCAAATCCCAGCACCACCAAGCTGCCTCAGGCACCTTGAAAAGAAATGACCATTTAACCCAAGAATGTATCCACATTTTGTATTGTTACAACCTGGAATTGAAGTTGACTTATTTTGGATATTTACCATATGATTTACACAACATGTCTAACTTTTAATAGTGCAAGGTTCATTTGGTTTCATAAGTATTCTCGGTAGAACCCTCTTTGCCTGCAAGTCCTCTAGGATATGTCTTTATCAGCTTTGCACATCAGGATTCTGCTATCCCAAATTTGCTCAAGTTCTGTCAAATTGGAAGGTGGCATTGGGTGAACAGTATTTTCAAGTCTTACCGCAGATTCACAATCAGACTGAGGTCTGGGCTTTGGCAGCCTGTTTATGTCATTGTCCTGTTGGAAGGTAAACCTCCTGCCCAGTCTCAAATTTCTGCAGACTGGAAGAGATTGATTTGTCCTGTATTTGATCAACCCATCTTGTCCTCGACCCCAACCAGTTTCCCAGTCCCTGCTGATGAGCATCTCCACAGTATTATGCTAGCAGCACCATGCTTCACTGTGGAGATGGTGTTCTCAGGGTGATGAGCACCGTTGGAAGGATAAACTCTACATCCTTCCAGGGACAAATGTATTTATATTCAGATAATATGACACTTTAATTGCACACAGGTGAACCCTGTTTAATAAATTATGGGACTTCTGATGCAACATTCACACAGTAATTGATATGGATACACACATTCACATTTGCCACGAGTTTCTCCTTAAATAGAATGTGACGTATAATAATGGATTTGGTGGAATTTACATTTCAACACCACTTTACATTTACATTACTTTTCAACAAATGCAGGGTTTATTTAACACCTGTATCTTCTCACTGTTTATGCCTGTTTCTTGGGGAGTCTGCTTACAACTAACCACATCCCATACTGTGGCATTCATTTGACAAAGGAGTTTGCCCTCACGTCACTCCTAAATTCTGAATTACTCCAGTATCTCATGTTCTTTTTATGCTGATTTCATGTCTTGCTCCCTGTTGTTGGTTTTCTGTGCTAATGTTTTGAGTCAGCTAGATCGAAGGTTTTCAGCATATTTTAGGATATTTATTGCTGGGTTAATTGATTTCCATTCAATTGCCACGTAAAAGTGCATGCTTGAACAGGGATTACATCTTTTCTCACTTTTTCTCTTTCTTTCTCCCTGTCTCTCTCTCAGTGGTGGGTAGATAGGCGGTATGACTGAGGAGAAATGTCCTCAGTTGGTGGATTATTTTGTGGTGGCGGGGCTGGCGGGCGACTCGGCTCCACCAGACGAGGAATGTCAGCAGAGAGGCGGCCGTGGCATGGAGCCCATCAGCGACCTGGCTGTGATCGCCCGTGGCCTTGGAGAAGAGGTGCCTGAGGGCTTCACATGCATCGAGAAGACATTGGGGGGCCATCCAGCTGAGCTCAGTGCCGGCCTCATCAACAACCCACACATGTTCCTCTGCTACCGGCGCAGCCATGACAAACCACCCATTGTGGAGCTCGGGTAGGACATGCCCACACACACACACACACACACACACACACACACACACACACACACACACACACACACACACACACACAGACTCTCTCTCTCTCTCTCTCTCTCTCTCTCACTATACAGGTGCATCTCAAAATATTTGAATATTGTGGAAAATTTTTATTTTTTTCCATAATTTAATTCAAAAAGTGGAACTTTCATGTATTCTAGATTCATTACACATAAAGTGAAATATTTCAAGCCTTTTCTGTTTTAATCTTGATGATTACGGCTTATAGCTCATGGAAATCAAAAATCCGGTATCTCAAAATATTAGAATAAACAATTTATAATACAGCAATGTCGACCTTCTGAAAAGTATGTTAATTTATACTTGGTCGGGGCTCCTTTGGCAATCAGCCTGTGGCACTGCTGAGGTGTTATGGAAGCCCAAGTTACTTTCATAGCAGCCTTCAGCTTGTTGGGTCTGGTTGTCTCTCATCTTCCTCTTGACAAAATTCAGGTCAGGCGAGTTGGCTGGCCAATCAAGCACAGTAATACCATGGTCAGCAAATCAGTTACTAGTAGTTCTGGCACTGTGGGCAGGTGCTAAGTCCTGCTGGAAAAGGAAATCAGCATCTCCATAAAGCTTGTCAGCAGATGGAAGCATGAAGTGCTCTAAAATCTCCTGGTAGACGCTGCATTGACTCTCGACTTGAGAAAACACAGTGGACCAACACCAGCAGATGACATGGCACCCCAAATCATCATTGACTGTGGAAAGTTCACACTGGACTTCAAGCAACTTGGATTCTGTGCCTCTCCACTCTTCCTCCAGACTCTGGGACCTTGATTTCCAAATGAAATGCAAAATTTATTTTCATCTGAAAAGAGGACTTTGGACCACGGAGCAACGGTGTTTTGAGTAAAAAGGTGTTTTGAGTTAATTAGCTGATTAAAGCTCTTCTCAGGTCAACATTGCTGTATTATAAATTCTTTATTCTAATATTTTTTGAGATACTGGATTTTTCCAGTATCTCATTTGCATGAGCTGTAAGCCGTAATCATCAAGATTAAAACAAAAAAAGGCGTGAAATATTTCACTTTATGTGTAATAGATCTAGAATATATGAAAGTTCTGCTTTTTGAATTAAATTACAGGGGGGAAAAAATTAACTTTACCATGATATTCATTTTTTTTATTTTTTTAGATACACCTGTTCTCTCACTCTGCTAAAGAAGAGCTACAGCATTCTTAATCTGTATCACAAACTCAGCCTTCTTGATCCATCAGTTAACAAAATTCTCAATCTGATCTATAGCATTATCAATCCACTGTGTAACAGCATTCTCTCACTATATAGTTGCTGACAATCCACCAATGAGCAAATGTTCAGGCAACTCAAGACTGTGTGATTGATGGTTAGAGACACTGTGTCTGTGGGCATTGTGGATTTGCAGAATTTCTTAGAACTTCCAAACCTGAATCTTTAGTTCTATAATTTTACTCTCATGTCCCAGTGTGCTGTATGATGGGAAAGAGGCGGTGAAGCAGGGTTGGCATGTGATCGAGACAACGCCGTACAGCCGCTGTGCCAGTCTGAGTTCAGGAGGCCCTGCCACCCATAAGACGTTCCTCATGTTCCGGCGTGCCCCAGACTCACAGGCCCTAAACACACTGGGGGTGACCGATATCTCATTACTCATGCCCAGCAAGGGAGAAGTGGCACCACACACCTTCTGCAAAGTGGACAAAAACCTGAACACTGGCATGGTACAGTTTCTCCCTGTCCATCATTCAGCTAATTTCTGATTCAGATTTTTCTTAGACTGTGCCCTTTCCCTTTTTATTGCTCACATATTGTATTTCTTTATGTCCTTTGTGTAGTGCATCTACAATATATTTTTTTTCTTTTTCTTTTCTTTTTTTTCCCTTGTCCCTACCATCAAGCTTCTTTTTCTGTATTTTTGTTTTATGTGGTTTTGGCTTTCCTGTTTTTGAATAACAGTTTTTGTGCAGACTCTGTACGTGTGAAGGTTTGCGCTTATGTGTTTGTTTTTGTATGTTATACAGTGGGGCCCAGCGCTGTACCTGTGCTATAAGCGGGCTGTGGCGAAAGCCAACGCCCTGGTGTATGAGGCAGGTGAGTGACTTTTTTTTTTGTCTCTGTCTCATGTGTATGGCTTTAACCAAGCCATGTGCAAGCTCCAAGGTTTGAGGTCAGATGCAGGTAGAGGAAAGTGTAATAGAAGGAAACAAGACTATATTAGAGCCCTTCTCAAAAATGGTTGTCTCAATGGACTTCTCACTTTGGTCAATTGACCAGACTGGTGGATTTTGACAGCAGTAGCTGGTTCTCCTTAAACACTGTATTGAGGGATGATGTGTATGTGTGTGGGACTTTCAGGGCTGATCAGCCGCTACCCTGAGGAGGATCTTGAGTCATTTGCGTTGCCGGATTCAGTCCCTGTCTTCTGTCTGCCCATGGGTGTCACTGTAGAGAGCTGGCCACTCAATACCAAGTACCAGCTCCCTGTCTTCTCCACCTTTGTCCTCACCACTGCTTCTGGAGATAAGGTCAGCTACTCCACCTCTGTCTGAAGGTTCACTCAGCTTTTTTGATCTGCTGTGCTTTCGGCTGATCTTACCTACTTTGATTTTACCAAGATGGTCTATTTTTCTGCGGAGTAATCTAATCTCTTCTTCTCTCACCTGGCTTGATTTACTGTCTCTATTCTCTCTCTCTTAGGTGTATGGAGCTGCTATCCAGTTCTACGAGGCATACCCACGGGAGGCTCTCTCTGAAAGGCAGCGGGTGAGGCTCGGGCTGGTCAGTGTTGTGGATCGCCGACCCATCACCAACCGCACGGTGCAGGTGAAGAAGAGCGTGTGTGTGCTCTCCCACTGGCCGTTCTTCACCGTCTTCCAGAAGTTCCTCACCTTCATCTATCGCTACTCCATCTCTGGACCTCATGTGCTGCCCATTGAGAAGTGAGTGTAACAGTACATATTAAAGCTTTTTCTTTTTAGAAATGTATGGTATGACTGCTAATGCACTGGCATCTGATTCTTTCGTCGCTTAGGAGTGTGTTTGCCCTGTTTATTGCCAAGACTGCTTCAATTAGATTTTAGGCTCTAGAAACAGACTTTCGTTTTTATTAGTGTGAGCATAATGTATAAGATTACAAGCCGTTTTCTGCACGTGTCATGCAGTTGTTGTATAATAAGAATACAGGAATTCTGATCAGCGTTTTCATTTTTGAGGTTAATGTCCAGCAGAGCTCTAATAGAAGTGGACAATGGTCTCTTTACAGGCATATCTCCAGTTTCATGCACAACGTGCCCTTCCCTTCACCACAGCGACCACGAATTCTGGTACAGGTGAGTCTAATCCACTGCATAACTGGAGGGGTTACAGTAGAACTATGACTGGAACACCATCACTATTCAATAATACGTCAATGTACTTACATCTTCATGCTTGAAGCTAGATTATTGTGTTAAACACTGCACATCAATAAATGACAAATAAGACATGCTTTTGATACTTTTTGCTGTGTTTCTGGAGTTGAGTGTGTGCATATATCACTAACTACCTCACTACTTCCACAGGAGTTTGATGGTATCACTGCTTAAAGGCCGCACAGTCAAGTTACAGGGTAAAATAGGGTTCTATGATGGCTCAGTATAATCAGTAGAAGATTAGGTCAATTATTTGTGATCCCAGCTAATACAAATCCTGATGCAATCAGAATCATTTGTCTATTTGCTTCAATTTACATGAAATGTTTGATTCTCCAATTGGTGAGCAGGGAATAATTTGAAGCATGGGTGAAGATTGTATTGTGTTGATGAAACAGCAGATGGAGTTAACAGTGGTGCAATGCAGTCATGTTTCATGTTGTTGTTTTTTTGTTTTGTTTTTTGCTTTTATAGCTGTCTCCATATGATAACTTACTACTGTGCCAGCCAGTGTCCTCACCCTTACCACTGAGGTAAACCTGATCCCCCTGGTTCAGCTCTTTTGGGGCTTGTTCATCTTTGTGTTCAGATTTAAGAAATGTAGATGCCGGTCCAAGTCTTTTTCATTAAGTTCTGCATTGTCAGCACAGTTCTGCTTTGAAATCCTAAATGCTATGCTGTCTGTCTGCAGTGGTGCCAGCTTTGTGAAACTTCTGCAGAATCTTGGGCCGGAGAACGCATGTACCCTGCTGTTGGCTGTTCTCATTGAGCACAAGCTCCTGCTACATTCCCTCCGGCCAGATGTGCTGACTTCCGTCAGTGAAGCCCTGGTGTCGGTCAGGACCTTCCCTTTATGCCCACTATCTATCAGTCTGTTTGTGTGCTTGGTTTGATAGTAGTGGCACAATATATGCTGAAATAAGACCAATTTATTAACTGGTGCTATCAGTCAGTGATATTTACAGGTTTCTTTTAGCTTGTTTGATTTTGGATTAGCAAGTTAATTAATTGAATTAATCTCTCCACCCCCCCTTTTAGATGACGTTTCCATTGCGATGGCCCTGTCCGTACATCCCGCTGTGCCCACTACGGTGTGCAGATGTGCTGTGTGCCCCAATGCCCTTCATTGTGGGCGTTCACTCCAGCTATTTTGACCTGTACGACCCTCCTTCAGATGTGGTGTGTGTGGACCTTGACACCAACACCATTTTCCAGTGAGTCCGCTTGCCTGTTGTCCTGGCAGCCAATGGCACAACAGCCCAGTGTGCTCAATGCTGGAGATGTTTGACTCTAGTGTAGCACAGTGAAACAGAAAGAGCACCACTATCATTGTTGCTTCTTCTGAAAACATAAAGTAATTCTAAAACAGCAGTTAATTTTTATAACTGAATGATCTAAAACTGAATGAAAACTGAACAAATCTTTCAGAGCAGAAGACAAGAAACCCTTGTCGTGGAAATCTTTACCCAGGAAACATGTTGTATTTTTTTGTTCAGCACATCCTTTGTGTAGTGCTTCTACAATTTTTTTTTTCTTTTCCTCATCCCTACTATCAAGCTTCTTTTTCTGTATTTTTGTTTTTTGTGGTTTTGGCTTTCCTGTTTTTGAGTATAAGTTGAATATCTGTTTTTGAATGGACAAAAACTGAATGAAAACTGAACAAATCTTTCAGATCAGAAGACAAGAAACCCTTGTCGTGGAAATCTTTACCCAGGAAACATGGAAAAATCCTGCTCAGCTCACTCACCTACCTGCACAAAACTTTGGAGAAAAGTAAGTATGAAAAAATATAACACAAAAATCAGTCACACCTGTCAATATAAATTACACCAGAAAGTAAAAGGAGGGCTGGACAGATTCAGTCAGTTCTGAAAAGGACTGAAACTATTAATTCTTTTCTCTCTAGTCTGTACCCCTGGTCACGAAGAGGCAACCCTAGAATTCTTGCTGACAGATTATGACCTGATCTATGGGCGTCAAAAGCAGCTGGAGCTGGAGATCCAGGAGGCCTTCCTGCGCTTTATGAGCTGCCTCCTCAGAGGCTATCGCTCCTACCTCCTGCCCATCACCCAGGCTCCCTCAGACAGAACCACTGATTGCAGCTCCCTCTTCAATTTGCAGGGTGCGTAGGGATAAATATGTGTAAATATAATATAAACATATAAATATAAATACCGCTATAATATATAATGACATTATACTCCAAAGAATATGCTTTCTAGAGTGGTACAATAAAAGCCCATAGTGGCTTGAGAATCTGCATAAATGACAGCTAAACCACTTTACAAACATTACATAGCTCTCTATGTAACTACTGACCAAGGTTCTATTTGTAGAATGTAGGCTAACCTAACTGTGGATATAATACTCAGCAAGCTATGGTAGTGAAAATAAATTAAGATGAATAAGGGCATTCAAAATAGATTAAACCTGGATCGTTTCAGGTACGCGCACACAGCGTTATCCATATCAAAATTTCTACTATCGCACCTGTTAAAGTAACTGATTCTGTTAAGATTTGGCTCCATTAAGACTCCTTTAACTTACCCGAGGTTGTCTGATCGGTCCTGTGAAGTGTTCCCATTGGCTGCAGCCTGTAGGTATTATGGCCAATCAGGAAAGTCAACATTGCGCAACCACACGCAGAATATCCCTGCTAGACTTGTATGCGGAAATCACGTTTATGTGCGAAACTCACTTTCAAAAAAAAAAGGTCTATAATATTCTGTCTCCTCTTTTTTGTCGACAAAATTAGAGAGATTTTGGTAACATTTTTGTTTTTAACCTACATTTTAGTCTCTTCTTATTTCATCAACAATACCACACGTTGATGTACTCACAGTTAGTGTTTAATGACGTTGGTGTCATCTCGTCATCAACTCGTCTTGGTCATGGAAAAAAGGTCATCGACGAACATTTTTGTTAACGGAGTGTTAACGAAATTAACACTCCTGGCTAGGATGAGAAGCTCCAGCATGGAACCAGTCTGCCACACTAATTGGAAATGTTTGATGCTTCTCCTCCTCTCAGGGTTTCTAAAGTCTCGAGATCGGACACAGCAGAAGTTTTATTCCCACCTCACCAAGACTCAGATGTTCACGCAGTTTATAGAGGAGTGCTCCTTCGTCAGCGACAGACACGCATGTCTTGAGTTCTTTGACGAGTGTGTTCAGAAGGTCTGTATGATACTTTTTGTATTTTGTAATTGAAAATACTTTTATTATGTAGTAAAAAGAAAGTTTTTTCCCCCCATAAAGTACATGATTAGATCAGTCTCACACAAGCCATGTTTCTATCCAAATATCTAAATCATATAATAAAAATTCTTGGATGGAAATATATCCTGTTTCTCACTCTCTCACACCCCCACACTCACTGTTTCTCATTTTTCTCTCCTCTTTCACATTCTCTTCCCTGTGTAGGTGGATGTGGAGAAGCCTGAGGAGGTGAGGCTGATCGATCTTGATGAGACTCACAGTGGAGAGCACACAGTGTTTATAATGCCACCAGAGGAGCCTCAAGAATCTGATGGCTCTGAATGCCCTGCACCCTACAGGTTAGCCCTGACAGGTTGTTCTTCACGCACACATATAGCATGTTGTAGTATGTTCTGTTATTTAACTTGTCTATGCGCATTGCTTTAGCTATGAGACGTTTCCTATTCTGCATCCTGAGTTATTTGACCAGCCTCACGATCAGCTCCGTACCACAGCAAAGGGAAGTGCCCCCAACAGTCCTGCCCCTCGCCGTACCAAACAGGTACACATTACCAAATGAATCCAAAGATGTAGATGCCTGATCAAAACATTGTTTCATTATCTTCACTCTCTGCTGATTTATTTGCATATTAATGCTATGGAGCAAAATTAACCATCTGAGAATCTTAGTGAATACAACTAGACCTTTTTGAATGTTTTAAATATAATGTTTATGATGTTTACAAGATGACTAGAAATTAACATATGTTTCTGGTCATGTGCTGACACAACCTTTGACGCATGAAGTTCAGTTTCATCTACACAAATTATATTTGGCCATTGATTCCTTCTGAAGGGCTCTGTGTGTGTATATGTATATGTGGAGTATAATAACAATATATGTTGTGTGGGTGTAATCTATTTCTGTTTGTTCTGTTCTACAGGAGATCAAGCTGGCACAGAAATGTGCGCAGAAGTATTCTGCGGTACCAGACATGTGGTCCAAGTGTCTGCTGGGTCACTGTTATGGTCTGTGGTTTATCTACCTGCCCACATTTGTCCGGGCTGAGAGCACCAAGGTGCGGGCACTGCACACTGCCTATGAGGTGCTCAAGCACATGGAGACACGGAAGGTGGTGCTGCCTGACGAGGTGAGACCTCATACCAGCAACTGACGCATGACATGAGTGTGACAAAGCCCTTTTAGATGTATCCAGAGTGAAACGAGAGTACACAACCCCCCTGTCTCCTCCGATTTCCTCATGCAAAAAAAAGTCATTTCATGAGCTTCATTAATTAATAGTGTCATTTATGTTTTTAGTATTGTCCCTAAATAGCATTCTGTAGTATTTTGGAAGGTATTTACAGCGCAAAGCATAAATTTCAGTCTGACATATTGTGGTTACATCAAACTGTCAGTCGTGCTGGACTTAATATTCACATGAGCCCAAGTCCAAGGACAGAATCACTCATAACTGAGACACACCTCTGTTTTACTCAACTTCCACCCTGGGTGTGCACCTCTCTCTCATCACTTCTGAATAGTGCTTAAGTCTGGAGGTACATCTGAGGTCTGAATACGATACACAAAATTTCAGTATTAAATCCTCACTGCGCACATGTTAAGCACTATTCGGACGGGACTAGTTTTCCAGGGGGGCGTGTTTCACAGACGTACTTTGCGATTTTAATCCGGTCCGAATCTGACAAGTCTGTTTTTCTCACACAACCTCCAGAGCAAATTACATACTGTTTTTCGGCTAACTCAGTGATCCACTGAAAAATCTAATCCCGTCCGAATCCGAATGTCTGTGATTCCTGATAATCTTTTTTCACAACACTTTTCCTTGTGTGTGAACTACTGTAGAAGCTCTTACGTGTGTGTTTTCTGCTTGCTGCGTGCAATTCAGTATGGATGTACGTGTTTTCTTGCTGGCGAAGAAATAAAAAAATAAAATCAACAGGAAGAGCCAAATCACGTAAATTGTTAAGACTGGCCACCGTAATATCAGTGTCAGGTGATTACTCACCTTCATTTCTGCACTCAATTATATAATGTTTTAATCGTATAAGTAATCACGTCTTTATTTCAGTGGGTTTATTATAAGCAGCCAGTTCTATAAAATCATGTGAAGTTTATATTAGTAAGTTTTTTACTAACTAATTTTAATAAATTAAAATTAAATCAATAAATTAAGAAATTTTACTTTTTAAATTTAAAGTACTTCTGTGCGCATCATGAGCACGTGATCTTCTGTGATGCCCAGATGTACAAAACAGACACGCCCACCTCTGTAATAAACACGGAGATGTCAGTCCCGTCCGAATCGGTACATGGGTGGGTGATAAGAATTGTAACTCAAACTACGTTTAGAAAACTAGTCCCGTCTGAATAGTGCTTTAGTCAACCACAAAATCTACTGATTTAGAGTTTACTTTGCAGATGTATTTGAGGAATTTATAATAGCAGTCTGTAAAAATGTGCTTTGCATAAACATATGTTGACACCCCAGCGACTACCCCTAGGCTTCCATTATTAATGAGGTTTAAGTAACTGGGTTTTTTTTTTTTGTCTCATTCTCAGCACAGAATTTTGGTCCATGCTAGTCATGCATATGCTACAGTATTTCTACATTTAACATTGATCTATATTATAAACTAGAGTTGGCTGACTGATTATTTCTTTACAAATGTGCTCTTGGTCATTTCACCATTTCGTCTTGTAACAGGTGTTGAGAAGCCATTTTTTTATGGCCACAATAACAATAATTTCTGTAATCATCCAATGATTTAACCCTGGGACTATTGAGTGTGGTAAGTTGTTATTAAAAAAAGTCAAAGTTAATTTCACTGAGCGTATGCAGCATTCTGTGTGTGTTGCAGGTGTGCTACAGGATCCTGATGCAGCTGTGTGGGCAGTACGGGCAACCTGTGCTTGCTGTCAGGGTCCTGCTGGAGATGAAGAAAGCAGGAATCACTCCTAACACCATCACGTACGGATACTACAATAAGGTTAGTCCTCCAAAAAACAAGGATACCACTGACATGCCAGTGACCTTTTGATCTTTATAACTGGATTGGTGTTTACCCAATCCAGTACCCCTAAATGTACCCCTCTATTCCGTTTACGTTTACACCATTTGGCAGACACCCTTATCCAGAGCAATTTACAGAAGTGCAGAAGTTCTCTATCAATAAATACATCCTGATATTGGTTCACTAGGTCACAAACTAAGAATACCATCAGTCAAAAAGCTCTTTTGGGGTGGTAATACAGTAAGAAAAGCACACAGACAACACCATTTTTTAAGTGCTAATTTAAGTACTTTAGGAAGAGGTAGATCTTTAGAGGTCTGTTTAGAGCTGTTCGGACAACTAGGGGAAGTTCATTACAAAACCCAAGTGCCAGAACAGGGAAGAGTCTTGATGCATGCCTTCATTTTACCCTGAGAGATGGTGGGACCAGTTTATCAGTGCTAGAGGATCAGAGAGAGCATGGTGCAGTGCGTGGTGTGATAAGTGCTTTGAGGTTGGTGGGTGCTGGTCCAATTGTGGCTTTGTAGGCAACCATCAGTGTTTTAAATCTGATGTGGGCAGCTAGAGGAATCCAGTAGAGGGAGCGTAGCAGTGGGGTGGTGTGGGAGAACTTAGGAAGGTTGAAAAACAGTCGTGCAGCTGTTTTCTGGATCAGTTGCAGAGGTTGAATGGTGCTCAGAGGCAGAGCTGCTAGAAGCGAGTTGCAGTAGTCCAGTCTTAAAATGACAAGTGACTGAACAAGCACCCGAGTGGCCTGTGTGGATAGAAATAGACGAATCCTTCTGATGTTGTGAAGTAGAAATCGATACTAGCGTGTCCGATTAGCAATATGAGAGGCAAAGGACAGGTGATTGTCCATAGTTACCCCAAAGTTGTGTGCAGTAACTGAAGGTGAGATTAGAGAGTTGTCCAGGGAGATTGCAAGATCTTGACATGGAGATGAATCACCTGGGATGAAGAGCAGTTCAGTTTTGCTGAGATTAAATTTCAGCTAATGAGCTGCCAGACATGCGGAAACATGAGGGAGGGAAGGGGAGGATGAGTTGGGTGTCATAGCAGTGGTATGAAAACCCAATTTCCTTCACAGTTCTTCACCTTTCTTTCCTTTTGTCTGTTTGCAGGCTGTGCTGGAGAGCAAGTGGCCATCCACCAATCAGGGAGGTCGCCTTCGATGGGCTAAGCTTCGCAACGTTCTTTTGGCTGTGGCACAGTTCAGGCAACCAATCAAACACAGGCAAAAGAGCAACTCTGTTAGCTCAGCACAAGGTTTGTGTGCTTTGAACAGTTTAGCTCAACTAAATGTAGGGTAGCTGTGGTCATACCTGAGCTTCTAATTATTTTTTGTGTTGTAGGTAACTCCAACTGTAATCTTCACCCGCACTCCACTCTTAAACGCCAGACCAGCTGGAGCGGTTTGAGTGAAAGTTCAAGCCATGAATCATTGACTGGTCCCATCACTAAGAGCAACAGTCTAAGCAGTATGCGACCTGACAGTAAGTGACAGGCAAATGTTTATTACTTTAGAATTACTGCTTCCTGTTCACTTTCACAGAAAAATACAAATTGCTACATATACAATTGGTCTGAATTTGAGATATCCAACAGAAAGGATGCAAAGCACACTGGATAAACCTTGTGCTCATGCACATGGCAGTAATTTATATGAAATCAGAATCCACGTAATTTTATATCAATTTGGAGTCTGCCAAAATCACCAGAACCACATTACATATAAAAAAAGCTTTCATGAGTCTAATTTACTGACCGTCAGAGATTTAGACAAACTTGGCTGCAAAAATAGTTTGAAATTGATATTGCTGTTCTGTGCGTATAGCTGTGGGTTGCAATATGCCCTTAGCAAATCACTAAACTGAGAAAAAAGCTGTGAATTTTAACCTCTGTTGCTTTTGAAAAAGAGGATGAAGAGCATTTTTATGTGAGCAGGATATTTATATAATAAATAATACAGGCAGAATGCATTTACACTGTCTATAGCTATATGACTAAGATCTAATTAAACCAATGTGATTGCATTTTTTCCCCACAGAATCTACGTTGGCTAGGAAAGCAATGCTACAAAACAAAAGCACTGATGACCCCGCTTCCCGCAAACCTCCCATTAGTCCTCGGGATATGGTCACACCCTCCCCAGTTCCCCCTGATGACTGTGTTAGAGTACGACGGAGTGATGTCTGCTTGTCCACCTTTTACGAGGAGTGTACAAAGCCAGATACAGATTACAGGTGCCCACCGACTAAAAGAGATGGAAGGTATATGCAGATCAGGAGATAATCTACAATAAACTATAAACTGTTAAGATATTAGTATTTTATCTTAGAATATTCATATTTGTTTTGTAATCTGATGACCCTGATGTAGGTTATGTTATTTTTTCTCATTGGTTTCTTCATCCACCAGACCTGCAGAGCAGCGGGAAACGCTGAATCGTAAGGCAGTAGATGAGAACTACAATAACGTCTTGTCCCCGAGTCGTGGCCTGGCAGGTAAACTGCAGCAGCTTCTCACACCCACGCGTCACCGGAACTCATCACGCCGTGCAGCCAGCGTGGACGAACGGCGGCCTGCCACTAACGGGCCGTCACGCAAATCATCTGAACAGAGGCAGTCTCGCAAATCACAGGTGGCCGAGACGCTGCTGAAAGCCAAAGAGCGACTCTACAATGCCACCTCAGAGGTCAGAAATAGCTGGACTCCGTTTGTAAAATCACAGTAGAAAAATATCAGTGTAAAATATCAAGTGTGCAGAACATTCCAGCTTGCAGGGTTCTCAAGAAGTTTTAGGGACTTTGTAATATAAGCAGGTAGAAGTACTGACTGTCATTTGCCTTTGCTTTTTCCAGAGCTCATTGTCTGTAGGTAGTGACATTGACCTGACAGACCCTCCGAATTCTGGTTTTTCACTCAGGAAGTCATGGGATTCTACACAGGAAGGGGCGGGGCTTGAGGTAATTTCACAGAGGAGAAAAACCCTAGGTTTTATGCAGAACTTCCCTCTTTTTTCCCCCCTTTCTTTTATACTTGGTTTCCTTTTGAAATGTCTGACTCATATCCTGAACTGACATAACCATAACTGTTACCAGTTAAGTAACTGTCACCTGTTTCATGGTTCATACAACAAGAATTTACCATTAAAAGACATATTTGAATAGAAGATAATGTTCAAATTCTAATACAATTCTAAACAATAAAAATGATTAAGAATCACTGTTGTGCTTTATGGTTTGTGAAAATAGGGGACATAAAGACATAACGCTGTTCTTTTTGCCCAGGTGTCGATGTCGAGCTGTACTCTTTGCCGGAGCTGTAACTCGTTGGTGTATGATGAAGAGATCATGGCAGGCTGGACATCCGATGACTCCAATCTTAACTCCAGCTGCCCATTTTGCTCTGCAACCTTCGTACCACTGCTTAATGCAGAGATCTGTGAGCATGGGCCTGTCAGCAGGTAACACATCCTGAGCATAGCAGCTCTGTTTTAGAAATTGTGTTTCTTCTTAATTCAGAATATGATGACTGTAAACGTCAGAAATAAACCAGCAGAAAAACTTTTTTTTTCAGTTGTTATGAAAACAGTGTTATGGTTGTCAGACTAAACAAATTTTGCTTCATAGCTTTGCTTTGGTCATTACATGAACTTGTAATTAATTCATGACTTACATGACTTCGTGAGTACATTTTTCCTCCAAATCAATTAGCATCCTCTGTGAATTATGGGAATGCTTGATAATGAGAACATTCTCCAGTATTAGCTGCATAGTATGAAAAATGCTGATTTAATCACTTTTAAAACCATTTCACAACAGTTGGTTTCGATACCATAAAGCTGAAGGACATATTAAAATAGAATAAGGATATATGCAGTTTTACAATTTCACAATACTTGTACTGAAACGTTGATACACTGAATCTCTTTTTTTTTTTTTTTTTTGTCTGATTATGTATGTGGCCATATTCATTTCACATGAAAGCAGTCGGTATCCCAGTATCTGGAACATGGAGGATGGGGTGGAGAGTGCAGTGAGGCCCCCTAGTGGTCACGATGGCTTTCTGCAACATCTGTATAACGGTGTGACTGAGCATGACTCCAGTTCAGAAACCAGCACATACTCTGAGAACAGCTGTAATACTCTAGTAAGACTGCTTTATCTGCTCTTTTCAAATTTTCTGTTTCAGCAAGTGTATTGCAATTGATTGAATTGTGTAACTGTGTGTTTAGAGCTCACCTTTGGGTGGCTCCCCTCAGGTGACAGTGGCATACCTGAGCCCTCTGGTCTTGCGTAAGGAACTGGAAAGTCTTTTGGAGAATGAGGGAGAGAGTGTTCTGTCTCAGGTCCAATTACTGGACAGCCACTCCATCCTCTTCTGGAATCTGGTGTGGTACTTCACTCGCCTTGGCCTCCCCAGCAATCTGCTGCAATTGGTGCGGGCCTCTCCACTAGCATCACAGATTTCACAGGTACTAGGGAAACACACACACTTCTACACTGGCTATTGCACAGATTTTAGGTAACATGAAAAAGTATAATATATGGTGTGGTGTGTTCTAGAGCCCTGAGAATACTTCAGTACGGGTGAGGTTACTGTGGGACACTTTGACGCCTGATACAGATTACTGGCCTCCTCTCTATGTGCTCTGGAGAATACACAGTAAGAAGAGTCGCATTCATGCAGACACAGTGCATACTGAACTTCAACAATTTCATTTTCCAACAGATCTGCATATTTTATAAGCTCCAAGTAGATGTTGTTAACAGTAACATAAAAATAAAAATCTGAATTCGCAATTGTTTATCACCAAATTGACTAATCTTGGGGCCCTATTTTTGTGATCATAACACAAACACAAAAATAAAGCATACAGTTACAGTGTTGGTGCATGCAGGTGTGACAAATATATCTGTGACTGTTTTTGGTAACCTGGCAAAGAGTAGCTTAAGTGTAAAACAGAGTTGGGGCCAATTGAATTCATTTTAGGAGGTATGGTTGCATGTGCTGATGTGATATCCAATTAAATATCAGTGTCCCCCAACAGCTCATTTGGACACATTTTGGTAATGATATACAATTTGATTTCACTTGTAGATTTTATATCTATATTTTAGTGATAGAAAGAACTGGCTGACTGGGACAACTGCATTTTTTTCTGCACCTCTTATGTCCTTTTTGTGGGCATTCACTCTCTAGATACATAGCATTTGTATTTGCCAATACCCAGTTGTATTAGCAAATATCCAGTTGATATCTTTTTGTGAAAACTGAACAGGAAGTAATTCAGTATGTTGTATTTAGGCAAAGTATTTGGGCAAAGTATCCTATTTTTATTGAAGTATGGTGTCATAAATAGTATACAGCCACAAAACTGGGTCCTACAAAATGGGACAGGATTTATAAGTCTGTGCTTGAAGTCAGGAAAATGGCGTTTTGCCATTGTGTCTATGCTGAGGGGTGCTTAGCAGACAGTTAACGTGAACAGGATTTTGAGCCAGAGAACCAGCAGATTATAAACGTTACAGTCGTCGTTGCACCACACTACTCGCATCAATGCAGGAGTGTTCATTTGCAAGCAGAAAGATGCTCATAATATCCTTAAAAGTTCCTGTGTCTAAAGTAGAGCCCTAAGCCTTACTTGCTAAATAAGGTCTCTTTGGGAATCAATTGATATACAAGATGAAAGACTGACTCTCACTGTGTGGTGATAATCTCTGACTGTTTTGCTAGGTGGAGTGCCGATGCGTAACTATGCATGGCGCAGACACAACCACCCCTTCACGCTGAGCTTTCTGGAGGAAGTCTTGCGCTGTGTCGGTATGAATGAGGTACACAAGGCCATAACGTTCTTCCTGGACACCATCGCCAAGCTCCCAGGCACTCCCCGGATACAGAGGTGAGGAATGATGTTTGATGTGAGCAAATATGGGGATCATAGTATGCTGTATGATAAACAGATAGAAGATTAACCCATATATCAGTGCACTGCTATCAGTCGTGAAAGAAAATGATCAACACACTATGCTTTAGAATAACAATAGGCCAGATAAAATTGAGGAGATTTAGGAGATAACTTCAGGTACAGACTTTAAAGTTGCCTGTAACAAATACAAACACATAACACACTCTCCCTAACTTGGCTTTCCTGTTCATAGGAGTTTGTACAGGGAATTTCTGTTTCTTACTTTGGCTGCTATGGGCAAAGACCATGTTGGTAAGTAGACTAACATCAAAAAATGAGAACAGTTCTGCCACCAAGTCACTTAAAATAATATCAACTTCTGTCACATTGATTATGTCTCCCTGCACTCCAGCTGCTTTTGACAAGAGGTACAAGGCTGCCTATGCCAGGCTGAGTAGTTCCCTGGGCCGAGAGGAGCTGAGGAGGAAGAGAGCTCAGCCACCCAGCCCCAAAGCCGTGGACTGCAGGCGCTGTTTCCTAGTGCCCCTGGACTGCTGAGGATTGACACACACACTCACGCTCCACAGCTCGGACACTCCTCTCTCTCTCTCTCTCTCTCTCTCTCTCTCTCTCTCTCTCTCTCTCTCTCTCTCTCTGTGGCTGCCTCCTGCAATTATCCCTCCAAAGTCAGTCCTAATTGGGCCTTTAGTTCATTGAGTCTCACTCGTCTATATATAACAGTCAGTGGACCGTTGTTCTGAAGCCCTCTTTCTCCTGTCGCTCTGCAGCTTTAGGCACGCTGTACTTATGATAGAACTCATTGGGCGAGATAAGTATTCTCTCTGGCCAAGAATGAGTTATCTTGTTTCTTATCTTGTTCATTTATATTTTGTTTTCAGTTGCTTCAGTTCATTTTAACAGGGCGTGTCTGACCTGATTTGTCGTACAGCAGAAATTTAGACATTCACCGCTGAGCTGAGTCTTCTCTTTGCCAAGTAACTAAACCAGACACTGCAGTCATGCGTCAGTGGCAGTCTGATCTATGCATTGAGCAGATCGTTATCATACCAGCATCACAATATGTACCATTTGTTTTACAGAAATGGCCTCATCATCCCATTACGCTTTAAGAGCGCACATTCTGTAATCCTTCCTCTGTGATGTGTGTGTGAGTGTAAGTGTGCGTGTGTGTGTCTGTGATAGTAGCTTACCAGACAGCCTCCATTTGAAAACCCTTTAAGTTCCGCTCTCTTGTAGCCTCTCTCTATGTTGCGGTCTTATTGACCTCTGCTACTTGTGGTTAGCTGTGCCTCTAGCGATTAGGCTGTGAGGGAGGAACTCTCAGTGCATGAGGTCCACCACAACACTGGGATGAAACTTTAGACTGATGGCCACTGAAGAGGAGGAAAGACTCCAAATGGGGGCTACAGTGTGGTACGGACTGAGTCTGCGATGTGGAGGGCATTCAGCTCTTCATCTGAAAACAGGAACACAGAGGTGATGGGTATAACAGGCAACCCAAAAAAAAGCACTGAAGACTGAACGCCTGGGTACAATGCAATGGAGTGGCATGTATAATGTATATGAACATTAGGAACGATGCCCTGCTAAAGACTTGTAACCAAAAGATGGTTTAATTGGAATTTACCTCCTTTTTTGTTTTTTTGTTATTGTGTTTTACTTGTTTGCAGTCTGATTTTATTGTTTTAAATATACGGGATGTGTGTATGAGCCTTGCTGATGTGTGTGTTCAGCTTTCAGTCATCCAGATGTTTATTGAACAAAAAAAACCTTACATTTCCATTTTCCCATGTTTAAAATTAGCCCTACCTCGCCTATAAGCCCTAAACCATGAGATGCTATACAACACAGAAAAATGCACCTATCAACAACACAGTTATCCAGTCAGAAACACACTGAGTTGTCTCCAATTCCTGGACTTTTGTTTTGGCTCCACCCAGGTAGAAGAAGTTGGATCAGGTCTGACTCCTCATGGACCTTTGGTTCTGCAATGAGGGGTACTTGGGGGAAAAAAAAATATATAGCAGGTGGGGGTGTGGTTTAGCAGGATGGTGGTGTATGAGGGATGTGCTAGAGGTGTGACGTGGCAGTCATTAAACCTGTAATATATACTCAAAACAACACACCCTGGCTACAGACTCCTGCTAAACTATATCCATACCTAGAGTATGCTTAATGCTTTACTTTTGCTGGACCACTGAACAGCTGTATGTGTGTGTGTGTGCGCGCGCTTCTTCAGCCCTTTCTGCCTTTTGTGA
This sequence comes from Cranoglanis bouderius, assembly GCA_023630585.1. Classification (NCBI taxonomy): domain Eukaryota; kingdom Metazoa; phylum Chordata; class Actinopteri; order Siluriformes; family Cranoglanididae; genus Cranoglanis; species Cranoglanis bouderius. The sequence goes on from CM042544.1 coordinate 18,703,968, forward strand.
AATGTTTTTAGTTGTCTCCGAGAGCCGCATACACACCTAGCTCAGCCCCCTAGCACTGTGTAGGACTGTCATATACTGCAGTCAGAAATGCATCTCACTAAGCTTCATACTCGGACATCCGCCAAGTAACGGAGTCACACACATTGAGGTTAAATCCATACAGAACATTTACTATCAGCAGGAGTTTTGCAATGCTAAACTGATTCTGTGATCACTTCTAACACTGAAACTGAGTTTGAATGAGCATGAATCATCCTCCCTGATGGCCTTATAACAGCTTCTTTCACTCTGGGAGAAGGTTTTGGAGGGGTGTCATGGTGTCAGTGCTTCTCTCTGCATATAAAAGTTCATTTCATCTCCACTGCTGAACTGAAAGCAGTTGGTTGATGTAATGTTTCAAATACATTTCAAATGTTTCAAACATGTGTTTAGGCAATAGATGAGTGCCAAGGCTGTCTGAATTCTCATCCATCACTGTGGCTTTTGATCATTTAGCAATATAGTTAATAGGAACATCCTTAGATAAGCTGTTTTGCCAACCTATATTACAAAGTTCAGCCTTATAATGTGACAATGGCCTTCAAATTTGTCCTTTACCTCCTCTCTCTTAATTAACGCTTCTGTTTTGTGTCCGTCCTCTTTCCTTCTGCAAGCCGTCTGTGGTGTCATTTACGAGTCACTTTTACGTGTCATGTCTGTTTAAAGTGGTGAAGCGTATATATGTGTCTGTGTGGAGCAAGTCACCTTATAATGAAGAGCGATAGAGTTTGCAAATGAGTCATTACATGTTCCTCTGAATATTTGAAAAATAGGGGTGGAAAGCTGTGATTAATAGAACTATAATCATTTCAGTATAGAAAGGTCATGATGGTAGCAATATGTTGTGTAATGTTTAGTCTTAGGACAGAAATCTGTGCTGACATTACTGTTAATAATTTAAAAAAAAAAAAAAAAAAAAAAAGGGTGAGCGAGTCAAAAATATGTTCCTGTTCAGGAACGAAGTCCTCTTTCTTGCCCATTTGTTGTGCCATGTTGTATAATGATGACCAGCAGGGGACAGCATGCCAAAGGGAGTTTTACTGAAAAGGTCTGCAATGATTTCACTGAATTTTAATGCATCTGACTGCAACAAGAGGAAATCTGAGTTAGTTTTTTATTTTTTAAAATTAAATGGAAAAACAAATGATTGCAGAGGTATATTTAAGATGTATTGTGTTTGCTGTAGTAATTTATATAGATGTGGGTTCTGTTGTGAATTTTTTTTTTTTTTTTTTTTTTTTTTTTTTAATGTTTAAAAAAAAAAAAAAACAATCTCATGGTTGTGTTTTGTTTGATTGTGGAAATGGTGGATTGGTTTGGCTATGGTGTAACAGCATCCAAAATGTGACCTGACAACATTAAAATCCCTCATACATTAATGTAAACATTCATGTTTAGCACTAATTAGATTTATCTTTGCAGCCAACAGATTTATAAAGTGGGTGTATATAGCAATATCAGGAAAATTCACCATCAATAAACAGGGACTGAGCCGTAAATGAAATGACTATGAAACATGAAGTGGATTCGAAACCAGAAGAGCACAGCAGAATGAAGCTTATGTTAATATTTAGAGGAAAATCTAATTTTCAAGACACCATGCTCTTCTAAATCCTCTTCTAAACAACTAAATACTTCAACTAAAATACATATACTGTTAAAAATAATAATAATATACAGTATATATTTATATACAGTACTGTGCAAAAGTTTTAGGCACCCTAATATTTTTAGTATTTTTATGACTTGTATATTATCAAGTCAGTACAAAAAGCATTTTAGATTCCCAGACATTAGTTTTCTAGCACAAAATTAAATGTTACAGAAAAATGTTTGTATGTCATTAAAGAAAGCAGCATATTACATAAGAGACCACTTTTCAGACAAAAAACACAACGAAGCCTGCCGGGTTTTGCTGCAAAAAATACAGTTGCAATCAAAATTATTGTCTATTTATTGTCAAAATGTACTGTCAAAGTTTACTGTCGAAATTTACTTTCAGCTGTTTGCAATGAACAAATCAAAGAAAAGCAGTTGAAATAGTTCAACACAACAAATGCTTCAAGTGGTTTCCCCAAATTCAACTGAAAATGCAACTTATAATGACTTCTCCAGTCTCAAAATTATTCAGCCCCTTCATGGCAAGCATCTTTGGTACTTAGTAGAGCACCGTTTTGCCGTTATGACCTGCTGCAAACGAGATGCACAACCAGACACCAGCTTCTGGCAGCGTTCCTGAGGAATCTTAGCCCATTCCTCATGAGCAATGGCCTCCAGTTCAGTAATATTCTTGGGTTTGCGTGCTGCAGCCGCCGCCTTCAAATCCCACCAGAGATTTTCTATGGAGTTCAAGTCAGGTGACTGTGATGGCCCTGTAGAATCTTCTAGGACTTCTTCTGCAACCAAGCCTTGGTGGAATTTGAGGTATGCTTGGGATCATTGTCCTGTTGGAAGGTCCAATGACGCCCGAGCTTCAGCTTCCTCACAGACGGCATGACGTTTTCTCCTAGGATTTCCTGATACTTCAATGAATCCATCTTGCCTTCCACATGCTGTAGGTTTCCAGTGCTAGAGGATGCAAAGCAGCCCCAGAGCATCACCCAGTCACCACCATGCTTGACTGTGGACAGAGTGTTCTTTCTTCAGTCTTCTTTCTCCAGATATACCGCTGATCATTTGTGCTGGAAAGTTCCAGTTTTGTTTCAGCACTCCACAGAACAGAATCCCAAAACTTCTGTGGCTTATTTATATGATTTTGAGCCGACTTTCTATGCTTTTGTAGTTATGTCAGTAGTGGTGTACGTCTTCTGGCAGTTCTGGCATGGAAACCTTCTGCGTTTAGTCGATGCCATACTGTGCTCACAGAAACCTCAGTGCCTGTTGCCTCCAAGTCTTGCTGCAGGTCTTTTTCAGTCACTCGAGGGTTTTTCACAACCTGCCTTCTCAGAAATCTGGTTGCAGCCGTTGATAGCTTCCTTTTTCTGCCCCGTCCAGGTATTTCATGTATTTTCTGCCCCTAGCCAGTTCAGGTATTTCATGTGTTTCAGTTCAAGCACACCCGGTGCAACTAATGAAGCCCTTGAATAGTTGCATCAAGTGTGCTTGAGACAACACCTATTTTGCATATTTGTGCTGTTGTGAGGGATTCTATTCAGGGGGTTGAATAATTTTGAGACTGGAGAAGTCATAAGTTGCATTTCCAGTTGAATTTGGGGAAACCACTTGCAGCATTCATTGTGTTGAACTATTTCAATTGCTTTTGTTTGATCATTGCAAACAACTGAATGTCTGTAAATTGTGACAATAAACCTGATTTGCAATAATAATAATTTTGATTGCAACTGTAAGAAGCAAGTGCGACAGTCTCCAGAAGACGCTCAATAAAACTTACCAGCTAATTTCCTTATAAAACTGCACAAATTGTACCAGAGACTACTATTTTTATTTTTTTGGTGTTTTTTTTTTTGTCACACCAAATAGTGACTTTGTTTCATTTACTACTGTTTACTGCTCTTTATGGTTTTTTGTTGTTTTTTTTTTGTTTTTTTTTATGTAGAAAATTTTAATTTCATTATTTTGAAGGCATCCTTGCTCTACAGCATTTCTTTGCATGTGCCTAAAACTTTTGCACAGTACTGTATATATTCATTCCTTTTTTATTTCCTCCAGCACACAGTATTGTTATTTTTATTCTGTTCCTTCCAAAACCAAATTTAGAAAATGAACATATTTGTGTGTTCTTGGACAGCCAGCGAAGACTGTGGTTGTGGGCGTTAGAAGTGACAGCATTGTTGGAAGCCCGCCAATGTATCCATGTGTAGTTATTGCACAAAGTGACATGGAGTGTTACCAGGTCGAGTTTAATAACCACTGCATGGTGGCGTGGCTAATTTATGTCTCTCTGTTGGACAACTTTCATTATGAACAGACAGTGGTGAATTTTCTTCAAACTCAAGCACACAATTGAACTTGGCTGCTAACACAACTGTAGCATTACTATGTAGTATGTCTTTGATTATGTTTTCCAAGTCCCTAAGCAGACGACTTTGGTTTGATTTCATCAGTCATATACATACATTTACTCCATAAATACTATTCAGTACATTTAAAACTGAGACAATCCAAATTAAGCTCAATACATTGACACATACTGTACTGTACTATACTGCACATATTTCCTTCATTTATTTAAAGAACATTTAGGAAAATATCAGATGGAGAAGTAATGATGTGCTGATCCACTGAGCAGTGTTGCATGCACAATCCTGATCTGCATCTGGAAGAAACTTTATCCGCAATCTCATCAGACATCAACGTCTGAGGTATGCAGCACAACACTTGGACCAAGCCAAAGCTGTTTTGGATTCATGTGTTTTGGTCTAAAGATTTTTTTTTTTTTTTTTTTAAATCAGTAAGTAAAAAAAAAGAAGTGATGAGCACAGAGATGGATTTAATATGCTGTAGGTTTGTGTGGCAGCCAGTGGCAGAGCTAATACACTCACAAATCACTTTATAAGGAACTAATACTGGGACCTCCCTTTGTTGTTAGAACAACCTTAATTCTTCATGGCATGGATTCCACATGTTGGAAACATTGCTTTGAGATTCTGGTCCATGTTGACATGATTGCATCACATAATTACTGCAACCCAGAACTGGAAACCAATGTTGTCTTCTGCTGTAGCCTATCTGCCTCAAAGTTTGATGTGCCTTCTGAGATGCTTTTCTGCTCACCACAGTTGTAAAGAGTGGTTATTTGAGTTACTGTAACCTTGGAGTTTGGAGGAATTTTAGCCCATTCCTCAGTACAGAACAGCTTCAACTCTGAGATGTTGGTGGGTTTCCTCACATAAACAACTTGCTTCAGGTCCTTCCACAACATTTCTATTGGATTACGGTCAGGACTTTGACTTGGCCATTCCAAAATATTAACTTTATTCTTCTTTAACCATTGTTTGGTAGAACGATTTATGTGCTTTGGGTTGTTGTCTTGCTGCATGACCCACTTTCTCTTGTATATATGTATATGTATATATATGTGTATATATGCACATACACATATGTGTGTGTATATATACATACATACACACACACACACACACACACACACATACATACATACATATACATATATATATATATATATATATATGTGTGTGTGTGTGTGTGTGTGTGTGTGTGTGTATATGTGTGTATATATATATATATATATACAGGTGCATCTCAATAAATTAGAATGTCATGGAAAAGTTCGTTTATTTCAGTAATTCCAACTCAAATTGTGAAACTCGTGTATTAAATAAATTCAATGCACACAGACTGAAGTAGTTTAAGTCTTTGGTTCTTTTAATTGTGATGATTTTGGCTCACATTTAACAAAAACCCACCAATTCACTATCTCAACAAATTAGAATATGGTGACATGCCAATCAGCTAATCAACTCAAAACACCTGCAAAGGTTTCCTGAGCCTTCAAAATGGTCTCTCAGTTTGGTTCACTAGATAAGCCACAAATATTCATTGCCAAAGAAGCTGGCTGTTCACAGAGTGCTGTATCCAAGCATGTTAACAGAAAGTTGAGTGGAAGGAAAAAGTGTGGAAGAAAAAGATGCACAACCAACTGAGAGAACCGCAGCCTTATGAGGATTGTCAAGCAAAATCGATTCAAGAATTTGAGTGAACTTCACAAGGAATGGACTGAGGCTGGGGTCAAGGCATCAAGAGCCACCACACACAGACGTGTCAAGGAATTTGGCTACAGTTGTCGTATTCCTCTTGTTAAGCCACTCCTGAACCACAGACAATGTCAGAGGTGTCTTACCTGGGCTAAGGAGAAGAAGAACTGGACTGTTGCCCAGTGGTCCAAAGTCCTCTTTTCAGATGAGAGCAAGTTTTGTATTTCATTTGGAAACCAAGGTCCTAGAGTCTGGAGGAAGGGTGGAGAAGCTCATAGCCCAAGTTGCTTGAAGTCCAGTGTTCAGTTTCCACAGTCTGTGATGATTTGGGGTGCAATGTCATCTGCTGGTGTTGGTCCATTGTGTTTTTTTGAAAACCAAAGTCACTGCACCCGTTTACCAAGAAATTTTGGAGCACTTCATGCTTCCTTCAGCTGACCAGCATTTTGAAGATGCTGTTTTCATTTTCCAGCAGGATTTGGCACCTGCCCACACTGCCAAAAGCACCAAAAGTTGGTTAAATGACCATGGTGTTGGTGTGCTTGACTGGCCAGCAAACTCACCACACCTGAACCCCATAGAGAATCTATGGGGTATTGTCAAGAGGAAAATGAGAAACAAGAGACCAAAAAATGCAGATGAGCTGAAGGCCACTGTCAAAGAAACCTGGGCTTCCATACCACCGTGCCACAAACTGATCACCTCCATGCCATGCCGAATTGAGGCAGTAATTAAAGCAAAAGGAGCCCCTATCAAGTATTGAGTACATGTATAGTAAATGAACATACTTTCCAGAAGGCCAACAATTCACTAAAAATGTTTTTTTATTGGTCTTATGAAGTATTCTAATTTGGTGAGATAGTGAATTGGTGGGTTTTTGTTAAATGTGAGCCAAAATCATCACAATTAAAAGAACCAAAGACTTAAACTACTTCAGTCTGTGTGCATTGAATTTATTTAATACACGAGTTTCACAATTTGAGTTGAATTACTGAAATAAATGAACTTTTCCATGACATTCTAATTTATTGAGATGCACCTGTATATATATATATAAAATATGTGTGTGTAGAGTATATACAGTACATATAATGTCTGATTGTGCATGTTGTTTGATTGTTAATACTGTCCAACACATATATACTGGAAAGTGCTAGTATATTCAGTTTATTCAGATTTCTGAATTATATTATAAACAGGAATGTTCCACAGATTTCCATGCCTTGTGCAAATGCAGTCTGTGGGCCCCTTTCCATCGTTTGAATATGCTTTTTAGTGAAGCCCCTTAGGGCCCCCTCCACCTAGAAGTAGTCATTTCCACTATTCCCTGACAGTCACACCCCTAACTGCAAACACTGCACACCAGTTTGCACATTCCCTAGCAGCTGTAAAGAAAACAGGATTTCAGAATGTTAAAAAGAAACACAGAAATGTCTCATTTACTGTTCCACTTTAGAGCCTGCATGTTCCACCCTCCTGTCCCCTGCCTGGACCATTCACACAGACACAATAGAGCTAAGAATTTGTGTAAGTAGGCGTGTGTGGACTGTCCAATATGTGCGCTGTAGAGCGGTGAGTGAAGCATTTATGTATGTGTGTGTAAGTGAGCTGTAAGCAGTATTTAAGGTGGGTGTAAACTTCCATCAGGAGCAGATTAAGTCCCTGTGATCATCACCATAGGGGTTTCTATGACTAATAGGATAAACCTGGGCTGCCTGGCTGACTATGAGCAGTTCACAGCAGGTAGCACAGCACTACTACTGCCCCCGCAGTTTAACCATGGAGAACCAATAGACCGTCCCATCACACACAGCATGCTGAACGCTCAGCAGCCTGGCTGCATCGTAATGATAAGAATTACTATGTTCTTATTGTTTCAGAATAAATCTGCTGAAAACTATTTAGGTAGTAATTTCCACTAAATCTTAGAAACTGAGGGAAAGCCTTTATTTACTATAGTGTTGAATTACAGAAAAAAATCAAGACCAAAGTATAAACATGAGGTGGAAACAAAGAAGAATTTAACATTACAAGTTTTTTGAGTAAACTGTTGTGTGGAGCCTGGAGCCTATCCCAGGGGAATTGGGGCACAACCTGCACAGGGTGCCAACTCATCGCAGGTGGGTCACACAGTCACAGTTGTGCACACATTCACACACTACGGACAATTTCGAAATGCCAATCAGCTTACAAATCATGTCTTTGGATTGGGGGAGGAAGCTGGAGTACCCGGCGGAAACCCCTGAAGCACAGGGAGAACATGCAAACTCTGTGTGCACTGGGCAGAAGCGTGATTCAATCCCCCAACCCTGGAGGTGCGAGGCAAATGTGCTAACCATTAAGCCACCCTTACCCCACAACTTGGATAATTAACAGTGAAATATTTCAAACTAGTGTAAAGAGACTTAGGTTTTAAGTTGCTCTGAAGTTTATTACATGCAGTTATGATGCCATCATTCCCAAGTACAAGGATTCTGAGATGTATTAACTGCATTGAGCAGAAATTATAGGCACTGGTTTTCCAATATAACAGAAAAATGATGAAAGATTTATGAAAAATGCCTTAATAAACAGATACCAGTCAAGATACCTGTTCATGCTGAAACAAGGCTATCCCATTTTCTATATAAAAAAAACAAGTAGCTTATTGATCATTATTTATGATCTTAAAAGCTAAATAGCACAGCAGGTAGCTTTTCAGTTTCACAGCTCCAGAGAGCCCAGTTCAAAATATGTGGAGATTATGTGCATGTTCACCCCATGTCTGCATGGGTTTTCTCTGGGTTGTCCAGTTTCCTCCCACCTCCCAAAAACATGCAAGTGGCTATACTAAGGGTATGTTTACACGTACTAAATATGTACTAAAAACAGAAAAGTTTTTCCTTTGCGTTTTTGAAAAGTTTCATGTACAGATGACAACGTTGTCAAAACGGTCCCCATTCACACGGATCTGCGATTTGCGCAGAACCTATTGCCTCGTTTAAAAAAAGTACCCAGTGGGTGAAAGCCGAAGGAAGGCGTGCACGGAGCTCCAATGTAAACTGCAAGCAGGACAGCAGCTTCAAGCAGGACAGGGGCAACTGGAAGCCTGAATGCTGGCTCATTGGAAATTGTAAGACAAGGAAAACCTTTTACTGATGGAGGATATGTAAAGTCATGCATGTTGAGTATGGAAACTGAACTGTTCGCGGATTTCCCGAAGAATGAGAAAATCATTCAGAAAATAAAAGACGCACCCCTGTCAGTCCAAACAGTGCATGGCCGTGCTGTCATGATGGCACATGAGATAGAGAGGGAAAAGAGTACGGATATAACTTTGGTAGTTTTTTTCTTCTTGCGCTGGATGAGTCTACACACACAGAGAGAGAGAGAGAGAGAGAGAGAGAGAGAGGAGGTTTTTGCAATGGCTCTTTCGAAAAAAAATGGCTCTCGACCCCTGCTATAGATTGAACGCGTAATACGTGTGCGCATGACGTCATGGTTTTCACAAATTCACGTTTCTGTATGTTTACACGGTATCGTTTTCAAAAACTTTGAAACCCATTTTCAACAGTTTGCGTTTTTAGGCCCCAAAACGCTGTTGTCGTGTAAATGAACAGCCAAAATGATTAAAAAGTTTTCCGTTTTTAGTTGAAAACGTTATGTAAAGGTCGTTATGTTATCTAAATGGCCCCTGTGTGTGAATGCGTGTGAGCATGGTGTCCTGTGATAGACTGGTGTCTTATTCTGGGTATATTTGCACCCACCCTTGTGCCCTCTGGATTCACTGCAACCTTGCTGAAGATGAATGAATGAACAAATTGTTTAGGTACAGCAAAAGCAGTATGTAAATTACTGTACATTTCCCTAGTTAGGCAACTGTGAGTCTACAAAACTGGACATTTGAAAACAGAAAGTTTTATTTCTGTATTTAAAGCCAAGTTTCACTCTTGAATTTGAACTACACTTCTCATGTACAATTTAAATGGTTTACAATCAAGCCAAATGGAAAGATATTAGTTATATGAAGCACTAATGTACAAACATGGATCATAGTTAGATTTCATGGCATTTGATGACAATGTATTTTATTCTGTTAATATTTAGCACCAGTTTGATAGTTTTGGCTTCTTTTTGAATATCATCTGAAAAGCAGCTTGAAGTCTCTCTAACAAACTAGCAAACAAATTAATATTCCAACCATGTGATAACTCATTCCCCATAATACATTTATAATTCTTTAAAAATTTGTCACTAATGTTGTTTTTCCAGATCTTTCAGTGGAATTAAAATGAAATCTTTAAATAGGTGGCATTTTTAAGTTTTCTCCCTTTTCCATTTTTGGGGTAACTAGACTATAAAGACTATGTAAGTAGTCTTTCTAGTCTAGTTTTTGGGGTAACTAGACTATGTAGAACCTTACTTGTGATTGAGATACACACAAAAGGGAAACATTTAAGTTCAACTATGGTGCATAGTAGGAATGGCCAAAATTTGACCATGTTAGGGTTATTTATGGATGTGTCTCATGGTGAGTCTGACTAAGAGAAACATCTTTTCAGACTTGGAAAACCTCTTCTCTTTTGACCTTTTTGTAGCTAGTGGTGATTAAATTGAACCGTGTTTCCATCGGGAGGTTCAGATGGAGATATTTTCACAGACCTTTGGGTAAATGATGTTGTATTTCCTAAAGCAGGTGGATTCTTTCACTCTTCTATAGAGGTAAATAGAGGAGAGGAGAACTTTGCCTCTGCTCCTCTACAGCCAGACTCTTTGTATGTTGTTATCGGCTGCAGTGTAGAGTATGGGTCTATGTTGCTCAGACCTAATCCTAATTAGATCTCTTTTGCATGTCTTTTAGGGAGAACCAAAGAACCCCCAATGGAAAAAAAAAACACTGCCGGCCCCTTGTTTTGCTTTAAGGGCCTTTGTATTGTGTGTGTGTATTGGACACCCCACTGCGTATGTTAATGCCTGTTAATTGGCTTTGCTGTCATGCTGTGCAGCACACAGTGCTCCAACAACACAGGCTTTGAGGTGGTTTTCTCAGCTTACTCCTCAACCAGGAGAGCCAATTTGGCTTTACTAATCCAAGGCCTTGCCTAGACCTTGGCAAGTGCAGTATATTGTTGAGTGTATTATCTTTTATTTTACAAAGGGCCAGAAATTATTTTTAGATATATATTTGGCCGAATTAGTGCATTGATTTAAAATTATGATTAGAGTCTATACTGGGCACACATTTATTTGAAAAGATTTTTAATTTCTGTCTTTGCATCTAATTGTCTACTTTAGGGTGCAATGTAAGAATAACTTACCACAGGAAATGGTGTTGGTTGCCTAAAACATGCTGGTTGCCTAAAGCACAATGAATATGGATCAGTTCTATGTGTATCTGTATCTGCTCATACCACTTCTCGTGCTGGATGTTGCTGCAGTAGATATGGAGGAGCCTTCTGGTTTACCTGGTTTTCCACTCTGGGTGGTAACTAAACAAGAGACTTCCATGTATGAAAAGCTTGTAGAGGGACTAACAGGTGCGGTGTGCAGAATTGGTTAAGGGTGACTAGGACAGTGTTATGGCTGTGGTAAGCAGGGAGATCAATTACACAATTCAGTGTGATATGGACACCTAGAAGGTGTCTATGGCACAGTACAAGTCAAAGGTTTCGACACACTAGATTAAATATATATTTTTCATTGTCTCTCAAACCAAACTGATAAAGGCTTATGGTAAGAAAATTTGTTTCTGTGTGGGTGTGTCTGTATTTAAATGAGCAGTGACATGCACACACTTTGTGAATACGAACAATTTGATGAATCCCAATATTATTGTGCACATAAAATTTCTAAATCGTATGAGTAAGAAACTATTTAAAACCTTTTCTATGCAATGTTGATAAATAAGGGCCCAGGTCTGTAGGTGAAAATGAAGCAAGAAAAACAAAGCCCAGTGAGCTTAATGGGGATTTAAATGCACTAAACTTGCAGTAAACTTCTCATATTCCCAGTTATTGTTACTGATTATTGATTATGATTCTGAGAATCAAATTCTGATTATGATTTTATGGCTATTGCATGCCCTCAAGCAATTGTCTCCATACTTCCATGGCCACTTTAGTAGCACACTTACATCATAATTTCTCTCACTGAGACTTTATTTGAGTGACTAGTACAGCACCAGTGCCATTTTGAGTCATCTACTAAAATAGAGAAAAGGGGCCTGAAGTACTTTGGGAGCATATAAAAGACCTTATGAATTTCCTCACATTTAAAAGCTTAGTAAACATGTTTTTTTGCACAGCAGGTATTGAAAGTAAAGAGTAGTGGAAATTCTAACAGAACGCAGGCTTCTGTAGTTTATGATGGGGCTGGGACCACCATCATTTTTTTCACACAACAAAAAATCCTGCACTTGTGGTTGGAGTTCCCAGTAACAACTCAAATGGATATTTTGTTGTGCACCAGAACAAACTGATAAAAAAGAAACCTGATATTATATTATTATAACTGATATTAAAGGCACATCCTTATTTCAGACAAATTTAAGGGTTTAATATGTCTCCTTTACTATTGTGGTTTAATACAAACCAAAAAAGGCATATATTTAGGCACCAGTTCATTACCATTATAAAAGAGGGTGCTCACCTGTTGTTTACGCAGGCTACACTGGTGTAGCCTTACACGGCCTACACTACATTAAATGGCCTACATTTAAGGTATTGCTTATTTAGATTATTGGCTGGATAATTCAAGCTCATATGTCTCATATAAAACCATACCTCATATTAGAAATTTTATTATATTATTTAATGCCAATATGTCAGTCTGGCATATGATTTGACTAAAAGTGGTTAAAAAAAGCAGTGTATAATAAAACAGCTCAAGTATCATTTTTGAGTGTCTGTACTTACATGGTTATTTACACTTTTTGAGAGATGAATGGCATAAATAACTCCATTGTATTCATCTAGTTTTGTCAGAGAAATCATTAATAATTAACTATTTACCGAATTTACTTCCTCAACTGTCTAAGTCACAGCGTGATAATCCCGCTCAGAGGCAGGCACGAAGAAAGAAGGAGAGGCTTCAGTGAATTCAGGCACCGTGTCGCGGAGACACTGTGTGTATCTGTGCGAAAGGAAAACCCCTTTGACAAAATCAGGAATGATTACTGTTTATTTATAACGCTTTTCCAGAGCAGTATAACCTGAACGTTTGCTTGTGCACAGCACATTTTACGGAGGACAGCTTCCTGAACCTGGGAGAGTACAAGGCAGGCTACACATAAAGGCTACTCCTGAAAAGTGGGGCGATTCCCACTTTACTTGGACAATCTTGTGCTTCTGAATCAGAACCTGAAAGTGTGTTTGATTATTTTAATATTTTATCTGCTAATGACTGTTCAAATGCGGAGTTTTGTGTTGTGGCTCAGTTGTAGACCTCTGCAAACGTGCTAGCTAAAGTCTGCTAAGGTGCCTCAGTTTTTTTTTTTTAAGTGTTTGTTTGTATGTTGATGGTCTGACAGAGACGCTGATTGTAGCTGCTGTTGTGACTGTATCATGAAATGGTTTATATCAATCAAATCACAAGAATCCTAGCTTTCCAAAGATATATCGCATAAGTACCTATGTACACTACAGCTGTGTACAGCATAGTTACTCCCGCGGGCGGGCCGTCGACTTTACATCGCATCTGAAAGGTAAGAGAGTTACAAAATAAAAACTTACCACTGTGAAACATTCTGCTCAAGTCGTGTTTGCAAAATTGGTTCTGCTTGATCATCCGCATTTTCTGATTCGGGCTCCAACTGATACAATAAAACTGACGACATGTTGCTTAGGAGCTTAGAATTGCTTTAGATGCTTTGGAGACTAAAGCTAAGCCAAGGGGCATTACATTTCCGACACACTCGAGGCTTTTGGCCAATCACAATGCAGTGGATCAGCTGGCCAGTGAGAGCACTCTGGGCTTTTCAGAAGGAGGGGCTTTGGAGATATCGGAGCGTTTCAGGCAGCCTGGGAATAGAGGTACTGCAATAATGTACATTATTTGACAAATAACGCATTTTAACACATGACATTAAAGCATTTTACATTTACATTAAAGCATGTTAACCTATTTTATTACACACAGTAAACAAAATAATTAACGTTTAAAAATGTTTAAAAATCATGATATGACCCCTTTAAATATAAACTCACTGAGCACTTTATTAGGAACACCTGTACACCTACTCATTCATGCAATTATCTAATCAGCCAATCATGTGGCAGCGGTGCAATGCATCAACTCATGCAGATACAGGACCAGCAGCTTTGGGCAATGTTCGTATCAACCATCAGAATGGAGAAAAAATGTGATCTCGGTGATTCTGACTGTGGCAAGATTGTTGGTGCCAGATGGGCTGGTTTGAGTATTTCTATAACTGCTGATTTCCTGGGATTTTCAACACAAATGTTTTTACTAAGAATGGTCCAGTAAAGAAAAAAAAAATCCACTGAGCGGCAGTTCTGTGAACAGAAATGCCTTGTTGATGAGACAGGTCAACAGAGAATGCCAGAGAACAGTCCAGGCTGGTGGAGGTGGTGTAATGGTATGGGGAATGTTTTCTTGGCACTTTGGGCCCATTAATACCAATCAATCATCGCTTGAATGCCACAGCCTATTTGAGTATTGTTGCTGACCATGTGCATCCCTTCATGGCTGCAATTTACCATCTTCTAATGGCTACTTCCAGCATGTTAATGCACCATGTCACAAAGAAAAAGTGGTTTAATTAGTATAGTGTCCCTAATAAAGTGTTTGGTGAGTGTATACAATAATATTCTGGGTATTTATTGGAGCTATAGAGCTTTTCATTGAAATTTCCACCAACAGAACGCATTAGGTCGCATTAGCTGACATTATTCCTTAGATTTTGATTTTTTATCAAATTTTTTTATAATTATATTGAGGCTGAGATGAATAGGTACCCCACCGCTATGCCACAATTAACTGAAGTGCATGGTACACTTTCAGAAATAAAGGTACCAAACTGTAATTTTTCTTGTTACTGTTAAAGGTTACATCTTTTGTACTTACATGTGGTGTACCTTTAGTTAGCTTTTAGGGCTTTATATACTGACGGTACAAAAGTTGCTGGTACCACCCCAGCAACAAGAAAAGTAGCCTACAGTTTGGTATCTTTATTTGTGAGAGTGTAGCCTTTCACTCTAACCTGACTTTGCCCTATACAGGTGCATCTCAATAAATTAGAATGTCGTGGAAAAGTTCATTTATTTCAGTAATTCAACTCAAATTGTGAAACTCGTGTATTAAATAAATTCAATGCACACAGACTGAAGTAGTTTAAGTCTTTGGTTCTTTTAATTGTGATAATTTTGGCTCACATTTAACAAAAACCCACCAATTCACTATCTCAACAAATTAGAATACTTCATAAGACCAATTAAAAAAAACATTTTTAGTGAATTGTTGGCCTTCTGGAAAGTATGTTCATTTACTGTACATGTACTCAATACTTGGTAGGGGCTCCTTTTGCTTTAATTACTGCCTCAATTCAGCGCAGTATGGAGGTGATCAGTTTGTGGCACTGCTGAGGTGGTATGGAAGCCCAGGTTTCTTTGACAGTGGCCTTCAGCTCATCTGCATTTTTTGGTCTCTTGTTTCTCATTTTCCTCTTGACAATACCCCATAGATTCTCTATGGGGTTCAGGTCTGGTGAGTTTGCTGGCCAGTCAAGCACACCAACACCATGGTCATTTAACCAACTTTTGGTACTTTTGGCAGTGTGGGCAGGTGCCAAATCTTGCTGGAAAATGAAATCAGCATCTTCAAAAAGCTGGTCAGCAGAAGGAAGCATGAAGTGCTCCAAAATTTCTTGGTAAATGGATACAGTGACTTTGGTTTTTAAAAAACACAATGGACCAACACCAGCAGATGACATTGCACTCCAAATCATCACAGACTGTGGAAACTGAACACTGGACTTCAAGCAACTTGGGCTATGAGCTTCTCCACCCTTCCTCCAGACTCTAGGACCTTGGTTTCCAAATGAAATACAAAACTTGCTCTCATCTGAAAAGAGGATATTGGACCACTGGTCAACAGTCCAGTTCTTCTTCTCCTTAGCCCAGGTAAGACGCCTCTGACGTTGTCTGTGGTTCAGGAGTGGCTTAACAAGAGGAATACAACAACTGTAGCCAAATTCCTTGGCACGTCTGTGTGTGGTGGCTCTTGATGCCTTGACCCCAGCCTCAGTCCATTCCTTGTGAAGTTCACTCAAATTCTTGAATCGATTTTGCTTGACAATCCTCATAAGGCTGCGGTTCTCTCGGTTGGTTGTGCAGCTTTTTCTTCCACACTTTTTCCTTCCACTCAACTTTCTGTTAACATGCTTGGATACAGCACTCTGTGAACAGCCAGCTTCTTTGGCAATGAATGGTTGTGGCTTACCTAGTGAACCAAACTGAGAGACCATTTTGAAGGCTCAGGAAACCTTTGCAAGTGTTTTGAGTTGATTAGCTGATTGGCATGTCACCATATTCTAATTTGTTGAGATAGTGAATTGGTGGGTTTTTGTTAAATGTAAACCAAAATCATCACAATTAAAAGAACCAAAGACTTAAACTACTTCAGTCTGTGTGCATTGAATTTATTTAATACACGAGTTTCACAATTTGAGTTGAATTACTGAAATCAATGAACTTTTCCACGACATTCTAATTTATTGAGATGCACCTGTATGAGTTGTTTCTTCCTTTACCTGTGCTATGTACCTGTGACTTGTGTGCCTCACCACAGGTAGACAAGCGATATCTTAATTGCCTCTGCTATAGGAAGCTACAATAAGCGCGCGCGGCCCTTCGCTGTTTATAAGCGGTGCGTGTTCGTAGCCACGCCCCCTGCACTTTGATTGGTTGCTTTCTGTGCCTCGCTCCCCTGAATCTCTGTTCGTTTGTTTGGCTCGGACTGCGCAGCGGCAAACAGCGCGTGAGTATAGTGCGCCTCCAAACACAGAGCGCTGCGGTCAGTCTGTACACACGCACACACACACACACACACACAGACACACGGCTTTGTGCAGAACAACATGATAGTGTAGACATGTTCTGCTGACTTTTCCAGAAGAAGGATACCATTATTTTTCTTCTTCTTGTTCGTCTGCTTCTTCTTCTTTTTTTTTTTAACTAAATAACTGACTTGATGACAAATTACAAATCTGTTCATCCTATGGAGTGTAAAATGATGCTCAGGGCGGATTACTACCACACCATGACCATGAGCGTTGTGTCGCTGCTGCTAGTGCTGGCAACATTACCAGGTAAATATGTCGTGTTTATTCATAATGCTATGTTTGTCTTATCTTATTTGTCTTAATACTTCTTTTTCTTCGCTTCTTGTGCATATTATATGCTGTCAGTTCCAAACTGCTGTATTAGATTTATATGAGTGCTGGATGCGTTTAAATCAACACAAACAGCTCGTTGCTGCTTTTTAATGTTTTCTCCTCCTCCTCGCTGTTGTTGTTGTTGTTGTTTGTGAGTTACGTACGTTGTTGTTTTTTTTCGTGTGTGTGTGTGTGTGTGTGTGTGTGTGTGTGTGTGTGTGTGTGTGTGATGTAAGAAGTTACAACTGAAGTTCAAGTTCACTGTAGTTGTTCCGCAGCCCAAAACGTGATGCCCATTACTCTCTATTCCTACATCACGTTTTTACCTTATGTTCAGATTTATGTTTGTTTGTTTTTCATAGTATCTGAGCTAAATGAATTTAGATCCACTTGAGGAATATCATTGATGGAAATTTGGGTTTCAGGAAATACTTGTGCTTTATTTCACTCTTATACAGCATTTAACGTCTGCTTTTAGATTCGGCTTAGATTTAGATGAACCTAAATCATACGAGAAACAGCTGGACACCTGTATGATTCTGATACTCCGTGTACACGTGTTTCTTTTGGACGCTGGTGCTGTAATTATCCTATTATTTAGGCTATTATGATGTATTACGTAATCTGGTTTATTTTATTGTATATTTTATTGCGCATTAAACGCGCCAGTGCTTGCTTGTTTGGGTGTCCGTTGTTTATGGCCAGCTCGCGCTGCATTGCATAGGCCTAGTCTTGTTATATTGAGCTATTAAATCTTATTGAGCTTTATAAACACATTCTAAGCTACTGCCAAGGTTTTGAGTCACCCAGACTCTGCAGTGCACTTGATTGCACTGTGAAATCATGATGCAGTTTACTCTAAATTCATGTAAGGCTGTGTTCATTAGATCAGGATTTGGAAATGATAGCACTCTGAGAGCTGATCTGTAACTGTAGGTATAAATGTAACACCTGTAATTGAATGTGTGTGTAACTGAAGATATTAATGTGTGTGTATATTAAGTGTATGACTCGGTGGCGTACAGATTATTTGGGTAGCTGATTAATGATGAGGATCAAACATTAGGCAAATTGCGAAACATGTTTTTAGAACAAATTTCAAACATCTTCATGCATGTAACTCTTCATAACTGAATCTGAAACTTCAAGAATGAGAAAGAAAGATCAAAGAATGATTTCAAGGTGCTTATGGGTACTTTTTTTTTAAGTGAGATTGATTTATTTGATTAGAATTGTGAATATTATTTGATTAATCGGTGTTTAAAGGGCCCTTGAAGTTTCTGTTAGCTCGGTCCCAAAAATTCTTTAATCATTTTAGAAGGTACCTAAAACACTTGTACTTTTCTTGTACTTGATGGTGTTAGGATTGAGGCTAAATTTATGCACCAGATTTTGGGCTTAAAGCAGCAAGTTCATGGCCATCAGTGCGAAGCAGACAGACAGACCTGGGCCAGACAGTGGCACTGACCTTTAGCCCTGACCCCTGGCACACCCCAACACCCCTCATCTCCATAAGACTTGGAAAGGTTCAGGGGAGGGGGATGGCTGCTCTGATTGAGATCTCATTAAAAGGGGCGGCAATCCCTGCAGCTGCCCGAGACCAAGACACAAACACACACACACACACACACACACACACACACACACCTCTATAGAGTCACAACCAAGCTACTTTTAATCCAACAAGGCTCCCCTCTGGTTCAGGGGGTTAATCCAAAAGATCCACACAGCGTGCGGCTCAGGCCCAATCCAGCAATGCAGAGGAGGGAGGGGAGCAAAGCATCCATTCTCTCTGCCCTGTGGATCAACCACTCTGCTGCTATACGCTCATGTGCTGGGTCTGCCTTATGTTTACCAATTAGAGCCAAACTTAATTCAATGCTGTGGGAAATGTGTTGCTGGGAATATGCATTAGGGCCAAATGCTGAGTTCTTTATCACAGAGAAGTGCAAGGGAAAGGGATTATAAAACAAACTTCTCCGTCTTTTAGCAGATGGTATAAAATGTACAGAACTGCAAGACGTGGAGTATGTTTGGTCAGAAGTTTTGTCAGAAAACTATGGTAGTAATTAGTAGTAGTTGTGGTCTTCCTTGATCATCACAGAACTGTTCCTGATGCAGAAAGAAGCTGTTCTTTCCAGAAACATTCATGTTCTACGCAGTTACATTTGCTTTTACTGAAGAGGGTATCTGCAAAATTTAGTCAAACTGTGTAAATGGGACATTAGAAAGTAGTTCTGTACCCTAACTGCTTTGTATCTGATTACCATTTTTAAGCACATACTCCGTTTGTGTGAGAAGAGTCTCTTGTGTGTTTCAAGAGTAGCAAACATAGGAAAGCGAGCAGAGATGTCAGTGTAGAATTTACATTTAAATACAATATAATGGGACAGACCACTATTATGCATGTTTCTTACAGACTTCCAAAGAATATGTAACTCTAAGATTATAGCTCATATCATTAATTAAAAAAAAAAAAAAGTGGCTGCTTTGACTGATATTCCAGTGGCTAAGCATGTTTTTGAAATGATATATGTTAAACATCATGAGGAGATTGTGTGTACGTATGTTTTTGTTTTTTTTTTATTTGCCGTGAATAGCTAAGGAGTGAAAAGGAATTGGAGAGAAACAGGGGAGAAACAGAGCTTATGAAACCAAAACCTGTGTACTTGAAAAGTCAAGACAGGCATGAGAAGTCCTAATGGCAGATGAGATTATATCCCAAATCTATCAGATCAGGTTGATCCTTTGATAAGTCAAAGACAGTCGGTTACTCTAAGACTATTGTTAGTTATTGAGAGTTATGCCCACTCCCTCTAATTGTTTGTTAATTTAATTACCCTCCCCTATTAAGTCCCAGGGGGTAGTAAGGAGGATGTAAGTACATGCCTCACAGTTAATTTGGGCCAAACCTCAATCGGAAATGGTCTTGTGTCTTATACACACCCATTCTCCATTTGGACTGCACACTTTAATGAGCATCCCTCTTTAAACAATAGGTAAGAGCTGTGCGTTTGTGTGCCTGCTCTGGCAGCGAATGGGCACGGAGTCCGCCAGCCAGAGCAAGGAGTTAACTCCCATTAGAGAGACAATAGGCCTGCCGCAGGCTCCTTCTCTCCTGCTGCGTTTGGACTTAGAGCTCCACAGACAGAGTCCCTCTGTCCCAAACTATAGAGACCATGGCACTGTGTTTATACTGTGACCAACTACTGAGGCTATGGAAACACAGAGGCTGTGGAGGCTCTGTTACTTGTGAAAGAGGCAGCAGGGTGTATTGCTCATTCTATGCAGTGGCCTATAAAACATTTACAACGGGGGCCATAAAAGAAGATTTAAGGATCTAGCACAATATACAATAATTCAAACTCTTTTAAATCTGTTTAGGTTAAGTTTGGCCTGCCTTTTGTACTAAAGTGAAGTTGTCTCATAATACATCAGCAGGCCTGCTTAATACATAGCAACTTTTCCTCTTTTACTTTTAAAGATATTCACAGATTTGAAAGTATAGACTGTTTTAAGTCTATATTTGGTCTAATAATGTAGTCAAAACCCTGAGATATACATGTTGTTGCTACATGTGTAGTTTATATAGTGGTGCTTGTCTGATGCATTTTATCCAAATAATAGCCCTGGGGAAAAAACAGCTTTATGAATCAAACTGTGAAATTCTGACTGGAGGCCCTAAGCAGTGGTTCCCAGAGAAGAACATTTCAATTTCAGATTTTGTGACAGAATTTCATTTGTCTAGCCCCGATGTTACGGACATAAAAATGGGACACCATCAGTAAGGGGATTTAGCAATGTTTGCCCTATCTGTATCGCCCAGACTCCCCCCCCCCTTCTGTTTGTGGGGGTTTCAGCATGAGGCAAAACCACAATAAACTGTGAAGTTCACGGCCAGCTTTTAGAACAATAAACAAAAGGATATGGCGCATTCTGGGCTTTAGCTACCAAACACAAGCTGCTCCCTCTTCCTTGCCCTGCACCCACTCTCTCATGACCTTTAGGGCCTAAGGTCACTGTCTGCCCTTGGGGGTGGGGTTTGGTGGGGTGCACTCTGTCCATGTGAATATCCAAAGTCCTCTGCTTATTAATGACACCCAGATGGGAGGTGAATTTATCCCCAAACTTGCTCTCTCAGTCACATGCAGGGCCAGGAGGTCCCATAGTGCTTTACGAGTGGATATGGGCTCACTATTGTGGAAGCGTAGAATGCAGATGGTGCTGTAGGCATAATTAAGTGGCTCTAATTTAACAAAGAAACCATTGTTACCAATATACTGCTCAACCTCCTACAAATTGTGATCAGAAAAAGAGTTCACAAAATATAATGTCAGTTAAATGGGTCCAATGTGTCATTTCAGATTCTAGTGGATAGCCTGTGGAGATATTTTAGTCAATACAAAAACCAACAGAAATACAATTAAATGGTCCAAGCCTTTGGATTAAAACATTTCTATAGTAACATTTGACCAACTGAAACTGTAATCTCACTTCCATGCTGGCTACATCTCCCACTCTCATGAAGTTGCTAAAGGAGAATTTTTCAGAAGTTTAAAGTTTAATTTTAAGATTTAATTTTAAGTCAAGCACCTTATGGACATTGTTTCTGTTTCAGTCAGAGGCAAAGGCTAAACAGATTCAAGAGAAACTAATTAATGAACTTCTAATAGAAGTTCATACTTCTATTATGTAGAGGAGATTTTGACTCAGTCCTGTGCTCTGTAGTTCATCTGATCTGTGTACTCTTTGGAGACTTAGAAGGTGAAGTACATTTGTTAAAGAGAATATACAGATGGGTAACAAATTAAAGGAAAACCTGGGGGCTCTGGTATGCTGTGGAGGGCATTTTGCTGGCATGCTTTAGGTCCACTTATCCCTTTAGAGGGACAGATCAACACAGCGTTATTCTGACTGCTCACCTTTATCCCATAATTAAACATTTCTTTCCTGGAGGAAATGGTTTCTTCCATGATGACAATGTCTCCATCCATAGGGCATGAAGGCTCACTGAATGATTTGAGTATGAAAACAATGTAAATCATATACGAAGACCCTCACATTTACCAAATCTCAACCCAACTGAACACCTATGGGACCAACTTGTAAAACAGCACTCTCACTCACACCAACTCAAGTGACATCTTTTGGGAAAATGGTGTTCATCCCTCCAGTACAGTTCCAGAGACATGTAGAATCCAATGCCAAGGTTCATCGAAACTGTTCTGGTGACTTGTGGTGGTTTCACTTCTGTAATTCTGTGGAGATTATAATTGCAGGAGATAATTTGTCTAGATTTTCACTTAAGCATTTGAATGTGTTGCCAAGCTTCAGATTAAACCTCATAGTGAGGATGTTTCGGCACAACTGACATTTTGAAGATGCCAACAATAACATGCATCAGTCATGTAGTGGTTTCAAATCCTCAAAAGTTACATATGGCGGCTTTTATAAAGCTAGCAGAATGAATTACTAACTGTGTTTGAGGCAAAATTATTTTCAAGATTTGTTTTTGCCCCTCTTGTACAATTTCATAGACTTGTAGAATCTATGCCAAGGTACATTGAAACTCTTCTGTTGGCTTACTAAGACTCTTTATGTTGGTTCTTCTTAATTTGCCCATCTGTAGATTTGCAGCATTACTAAGAAAAATGAGAATGAAGTGAAGTTTCTCTCACAGAATTCATTGTTTCATACTCAACACAAGCTGGACAAGAACCAAAGTGTGTAGGGTGATCAAGCCATGGCCCCAAATCTGTAGTAACAGCAGAATGATGATGCTGATGATGCTGATGATGCTGATGTACTTGGCACACCTGTACTTATAGACTATGAAGATCCTCCTGAGTTTAGAGTTAGTGCTTTTGATATGCTTGTGAGGCAAACTTTAGAGCTTTTAAAGTATGTGAGAGCATACATGAACACAAGACAGGACAGAAAGACAGATGAACTAAGTAGCTGTATGGGAAAGATGGAAGAGGACAATGATGTCATGAGGAGCAAGCGAATGGTGATAAGTGTGGAAAGGGCCAGAAGGCTAGACAGCAGTTTATGATGATGGCTTCATGGGGTCATCAGATGTGCTGAAAGGTGACAAACTCTCAATTTCACAATTGGGTGCATTCAAGTTCAAGTACGACTGGAGTGTTTTGTTGTGTCTTTTGGGGACAGCTGGGAGAGGGAGTATTTGGGTGCAGGGTATGAGAAGGGTCGGGGACTGCGTCAGTGAATCACCCAACACAGACATCCCCAAAAAAAGAGAGAATGAAGGGATGGGCGTGTTGGCGGCACAGGGATAGAGGCGAAGTTTGAGTGATCGGGTGGCATGGGAAAGTCACCCCCAAGTTCAAGTGAAAAGGGGAAAACGTGCTGGGGGCAGGGAGAGAGGGCAGATGGTTCCACAGAGTGTGGCGGGGGATGATGAGATTTGGGGGTGGGGCAAGGGTAATTATAAAGTGGTGGGAGCGAAGATGGAGTAGTATCACTGGTCTACCCCAAACTCCAAATCATGTGACCCTGCTCCCTTCTCACTCCACCCTTATCCCCTCCACTTCTGACATTGCCGTGGCTCTGGGTGCTTGAATGGCTCTGTGGCATTTGGCAGCATTGTGTTGCTGTTTTGGGGTGATGGAGAGGGATGGGGGGTGCTAACAGAGCCATCAATCAGACTAGGGAAAGTCAAGTGCAAGTTCAGCTGAGATGAATAGCCTGGAGCAGCCCCTCTTCAGCCAGCCTGCGGCCCCTCCTGCGCTGTTGTCCCCAACTTTCTCATGCAAACACCCAGTAGTGTGTAGAGGGAATGAAGATGTCGTTGTGGCATTCCCAGCCTCAGACCAATTCCTTTGCCTATCTCATTCTCTCTCTAAGAATAAATCAAAATGTGGCCAAACACATTGGATCATTTAAGAAGTGCTAAAAAGTATTTCTCACAGAATCCATGAGCTTAGTGACATGGATTGATGCAGACTAATCAGTACTATGTACTAAATCTGCAACAACTGCTGATATTGACACCTTGAAAATGGTGCTATTACATTTCCAGGGCTTTAATCTTTTTACAGTACTCTTGGTAAATAGTGTCATAGTTCACTCGTTATCTCTTGGCAGATAAACGAGCGGTGATGTCAGTGTTGGTGTTAAACCATACTTTCTAATCAATTACTGTAATATGAACCATCACTCCTCTCTCTGCCCTGCATTCTCAGCCTGACCTTTTCTGTATTTACAGCTCTATAAAGCTGGGGACTGAGAGTACTAGGGCCTCTCAGAGTCAAGCTTCCAAGACTGTTGTTTGTCAGACCCTTAAAAAAATTAAATGATCTCATATTTCTCTTTTATGTGTTCTAGTTAGAGCACAGTTTGAAATTATTCCTGTGTTTAATGATGTTATCTTTGCTTCATCAGCTTATCATCATCTTCACCACCATCATCATCATCATCATCATCATCGCTATGAAGCAGTCTTTTCCTGCTCCACCATTTTCATCTCATCTTCAAAGCAGGATTTCAGCCACACTAGCTTCTTTTTACCATTTGTAAGCACCTGCCATATTTCACATCAAAAGGCTGAAAAAAAGCTGGGCTTTATACCACCTGACTCTTCCACTCTTGCTTCTTTTCTCTCACAGATTTGGGCAGCGCTTCTGAGCTGGCCTTTATTAAAGAGCCCCATGATGTCATTGCTGTAAGGGACCGCCCCTTGATGCTGGACTGTGAGGTGGAGGGAGAAGGCCCTATTACTATTACCTGGCGGAGGAATGGTGTACCTATTCAGGTGGGCCTCAGAGTGGCCGTGTTAAGCAATGGCATGCTCCTGATCCGAAACTTCCAGAAACGACGCGAGAGCAACGAGACGGATGCGGGAGAGTATGACTGTGCTGCACAGAACCACTATGGCATGCTGATCAGCCGTAAGGCACGAGTGCAGTTTGCATGTGAGTGGCCCTGTATTTATGCATTAAATGGGTCAATTAATATCCATTTCAAAAGTCCTGACTGAGTTCTGATTGCTTAATTGAATTGGTTCATTTGTGTTTGTTAAATGGAATGAGAATGTGGTCTTCACACTTTCAGTGCTGGAAGGCTAACTGCACTTTGTACTGGTGAAGACTTTATACACAAGAATTCTAATTCTAAGAAATGCACCTAGGGACCCTTTAACTCATACTTGATAATCTTCTCCCTCCTCATTGCTGGGACTTCCATTAGGCCAGAGGCTACTAAGAGAATCCCCTTCTTTCTAAAAATGGCCTCCATTATTGATCACATGCCTCTTGATGTTAGAGAGGGCAGAGGTCACTCAATGGTTAAGACTTTAGGCTATTGATCAGAAGGTTGTACAGAAGGGAGTTCAAATCCTGGACCTTAACACCTCACTGTACACTGACTCAATTGAAAGTCAATTTGGAAAACAGTGTCAGCCAAATGAGTAAAATGTGGGGAGTAAAGGAGGTGGACCCTTTTGTATCATTTGTTTTCATCTCTGCTCTCTGCCAGCTCTTCCCAAGTTTCACACCCACCCAGAGTCCATGGCAGTGGATGAAGGAGGGGTAGCACGCTTCCACTGCGCCATAAATGGGATCCCTGAGGCTAGCATCACATGGGAGAGGAACAGAACCACACTCGGCACAGATGATGACAGGTTACAATCCCACACACACACTGTAGCCACAGTTAGGACAGTGTTGTCAACATTCTCTGATTAATTTCTATAGTGTAGATAAATACAGGTATACACGTGTTAAATTCTGTATTATATTGTTCTGTGGTTCTCTCTCTCTGCAGGTATACTCTCCTGCCCAATGGCATTCTGCAGGTCACTGCTGTGCGTCATGAAGACAGTGGAGTGTATCGCTGTGTAGCTAAAAACATTGCTAACACACGTTATAGTCACGAAGCCCTGCTCACCGTCACTGGTGAGACCAACGGTCAAACTGGCTTTTACATCTTACATCTTACACCTGTTCATTAGGATTTCTATTTCTGTGTCTCTCTCACAGTTTTTCTGTGTGTGTGTGTGTGTGTGTGTGTGTGTGTGTGTGTCTCTACACAGTGGCAACACCTCGTACTTATAAGGAGCCAGTTATTCTCTCAGGTCCTCAAAATCTCACCATCAACGTCCACCAGACTGCCATCTTGGAGTGCATTGCCACAGGCAACCCCCGACCGATTGTGTCCTGGAGCAGGCTGGGTAAAATTGATACCTTTTTACACAAATACTCATAACTATTGTGACAGATGATTTAAAGCTGGTTTCATGCATCCCTGGTGTCGTATTGTAAATAATGCAGTGTTTCAGAGGCACAGTGCACCTCTAATACAGTATTTTGGAGGATATCTTCTTGAAAATGATCTTTTTGCTCTGTAGCAACATATACAGTATAGTGGATGATAGAATACATTGTTACAACATTTCACAGTCCAACTGCCTTACAAACAATTTTGACATTTTCTCTTATTTATTATGTTTATTTTACTTAAGTATAATGATAATGGTATGTACAGTCCTATGTAATCATGCACATGCTAAGGTAAGCTTCTGTTGCTTTTACTTCACTCTTATTTGATCTCTTCTGTGTATGTGTGTGTCTCTTGCAGATGGACGTTCTATTGGAGTGGATGGGATCCAGGTGTTGGGCACGGGTAATCTTATGATCTCCGACGTTTCCCTACAGCACTCTGGAGTATATGTGTGCTCAGCCAACAGACCTGGAAGCAGGATGAGACGTACCGCATTGGGCAGACTGGTGGTGCAAGGTAGGACAAAAATTCCATCCAGACTGGCCCAACAACATTTTCTCAGGTAGCTAATAATAGGCATTAAGTAGCTGATATCTTATCACTGGCTTACACACAACAATCCAATAATATGTAACAAAAAAAAAAGGGATAGTGCTCCTAATGTGAACACTTTTCTTACAAGGGAGGCTTAGATTTTACCTAAAAGTCATAAATGTAGTAGACTTTAAAGTCATTTCTGTCACATGGTCAAATTTTTTTGACATTTTATACTATACATAGTTCTAAAAACTACAAGCTTTCCTGAACAGAAATGTGATTCCCTTTAGCTTGTATTCTAAATAAAAGTAATAGCATTTTAAAATCTGCCTACAGCTAAAGGTGAAAAGGGAGAAAACCACATCTAAAGACTGCACTCCAATTCCACTGAAAGATGCCCTGAGTTGCCCTGACTACCCCTGACTACCTCTACATTTATAAGCTAATTCACATATGTTAAAAAAAAAATAAATAAAATAAAATAAAAAATTTACTGCCAAATTTTAAAGATTTAAATGTCTTGTTACAGTTTGACAGCCGGTATCTGGTTACAAATTGAATTGGTTAGGTTTTCCGTCACTACCAAGGTTAGTGACATCTTTAGGGATACTGACTGTATTTGCCACTGTAATTGGTTTGGTAGGATTAGAAACTAGCCTAGAGATGCCAAAAACACATTTTTGGGGGAATTTTTAACTGTTTTACAGAATTCAGCCATGGCAACATCCAGTGGGTTTTCCCAGACCAACACACATAATAGTGACTGCATTAATACCTGCAACTTTAGCATAACAGAAATACTCATTTTGGGGTTTCTCACTACTTTGCATAGAATAAGGGTAGAGCAGACAAATGATACTTTTCCTCTACAGCATCTTCATTCACATACATAACATCTTTTCTGATCATTCTTATCGTTTCTACAGATATATAATGCAAGTATAAATATGGATAGTAAGAGAGCATTTCTTATATATTCGGTCAAGGTCTGATACCTGTGATATTAACCTTGGTGTATGAGGTATACTGTATATGTACTGAATATATGCTCTTTAAATGGTATATGGCTGACCTAGTACTGCTATCATTCAGACATTTGGCTAATGTCAAGTATCAGAAGCTGAT
The DNA here is from genome assembly GCA_023630585.1 of Cranoglanis bouderius. Lineage (NCBI taxonomy): Eukaryota > Metazoa > Chordata > Actinopteri > Siluriformes > Cranoglanididae > Cranoglanis > Cranoglanis bouderius. The sequence goes on from CM042544.1 coordinate 18,731,955, forward strand.
CATAAGCAACGTGCAGCTCCCCTATAGAGGTCACATATGAAATGAAATTGGCAGAGCAGACCTGATTGGTTTGATGTGTATAGCCCCAAGCCCCTCCATTCAGCCATATCCTAATTCTGTCCACGCGTGCACACACAAACACACAAAGGCACGCACTGATGTGTATGAGGATAAATGAGAGTAGGTTTGCGCTTTTGGGTAGGCCAGACTAGATTAACTTGGCCCGGGCCTGACTGTGACCTCTCGGCTGAGCTGACACCCTTGTCTTTACAACCCCTGACCCTCTGCATGCAAAGACCCACACACACTTATAGACACACACCCGCATTTTGTGATAAATGAGAGGGACTCCAGCTGGACACTGATAATGCCCTATAAGCCACTCCAGTGTGTATTACCCTCCCTGCCTCCCACACTGGGGTGGGAGGGGGTTCATATAATCATGTACATATTACAGTAAGCTCTTAGTATAATGCTGCTTGCACTCAAACAATAACGCAACATCCAGAGCTTTACTATGAAGCTACTGAAATGAACAAAACTACAGAACTATTTATAAATGTACATATGTAACTCTTGCTGTGCTTAATTCATTCAGATCAAAACGTTGTACATATAAAGCACATTGCGATTTTATTTGAAACGAAATATAATATAGAAATATATAGTTTGATATATATGATATGACTGCATGTTTCTTATATCTTATATATTACTATCTTATATCTACTCAAGCTGCACATATGAGGTAAGCATACAATTAAAGGTTGAATGTCTGTCATTTGTGTCAGAGGTTTTCTGCTTCTGTCCTCATAAGCCAGTCAATCAATCGCTCCCTCTATCAGCATTTCCCCCTCACTGGCTCTTGCAGTGGCTGGATAATGCATTCATTCATTTATTGATTGAGCTGGTAGAGGAACAAAGAAAAAGAAACACTCCTGCCTTTCCACCTCTGCTTCACCTCCCAGTAGTAGTCCTGTTCTTAATTTTGCTTATTTGTGCTTTTTTTTTTTCTTCTTCTTCTAATGTCACAGAACCACTGATTTAGATATCACATTTCCCGGTAATGTTACATTTAACACTTCTTTTTATCACCGTAGGTTTATCTGACTCTCTTCCATTTGTGACTCAGCATCCAGCTTCAGTGTTAATTTAATTTTTACTATATGCAATGATGCAGGTGCCACATATATTTGCAATTACTAGACTGTCTGGTGCTTATTCTTACTCATCCTACTCATCACACCATCTGCTTGTGGTTCCCAGACCGATGCTCCTGTTTTGCCCCAGGCCCTTGAACTTGAGCAGTTTTTTTTTATGGGTTTGATTGGCTTTGGGCATGGGAAGCTGTAGTTTGCATAAAATGGAAGTATGTAAATGAGAATTAGTAATGGGTTGGCCTGCTCTGACTCTGTCTGCCCTCTGTCCTCATGCTAGGTAAGCCTGAACAAGTTTGGCATATGTGGCCTGATATGATTCAGACAATGAAAAGCCATCTGGGTGCAGACAGACAGAGAGAGAGAACTTTTAAGTTAGTTTTCTACTTTAGGCCAGTAAAAAATTATATAATGGTTAGGTTTCAGATTTGTCTTTAAATTTACGCTCACTTCTACAGAGAGAAAAAGAGATGTGCATGGAAAGGATTATAAATAAGAATATATTAGGAATTTACAGACAGAGAGAATAAGGAAGCGGGGATGAGGCCGGGTTGATGCATAAAGGTGGAGCAGGGTGAGAGAGACAATAAAAGGGTGAGAATGAAAGAATAGGAGAAGGGAGGGGGAAAAGGAGGAGGGGCAGAATAATGTGTCTCAGTGTAGGATCACCTCCCACCTTTGACCCCTGACCCTATTCCAGCAGGAATCTAGGAAATGGTGCTTGTTAAGGGTGGGGGTGGGAGTGTGCCTGGGAGTGGGTGGGGTGTCGTGAGAGGTTGGGGATTGGGGGACGGTGATGGTTGCAGTCTTTGGGGACCGCAGGCGGCCTATCAGCGACATGCAGCCGACAAATTGACGGAGAATGACTAGAGAGATGGGAGAGAAAATGGAGTAGGTCCATTGTGTTTGCACAACAGCGTATTCTGATGTGGTTCTGTCCACTCAACCATTTCCCATGACCATGAACTTCTTCAGCTGAACTTCTCCTGTACGCCGAGGAGCCTCTCGAGTCATCCTTTCTCATTCAGCACCAAACTGAGACAAACTACCTCATTCAGCCTGAGAGAGAAGCGGAGTTAGTTCACAAAGACAGACAGACGAGTACAGCATCTCGGTGTATGTGATAATGAAGCTTGTGCTTCATTCAGTGCGCCTCTGTTTGCAGAGCATTCAGCTCTACGGGAGTTAATGCTTTCGCTTATGCTTGATTGTGAAGAGCTCTTCAAACTGCGAGGCAGGACCGATAGGGTGGATTTATTACAAGAAAGCACCCCCCTCCCTCTCCCTGCAATGTACTGCCATTAAAATGAGCTCGGAACACACACATGAGCACTGGTCTCAGTGTATGCTTTACACTTCACTTGAGTTTAGTGTGTAAAGATTGTTGAGTGGTCTCTATTCATGGGCATAAAGGGCATTGGAAGGGGAGCAAAAAACGTTTAGCTTCTTTTAGATACATGCACACACACATGCTCATTTTCTAAATTTTTATTACTTGCATAATAAATCATATTATTAGTCATAATAACACTGTTAGCCTGCATACAGCAAAGCAAATTTTGATATTTTCTTACTATTTTGTCAGAAATTATCTACTATCACTTACTTGCGCTACGTGTTGTCGAGTGCGTATTCTGCTGTATGTGATCTCTTTACTGTCGCACCAAGGCCTTGGAGAATACTATTTCATTCTACTGTATACATGTATATGGCTACAATGACAATAAAAACTCTCAAGCTATATCAAATAGATCTGGACCTGAAGGGTCTGACAGTGCAGAGTCATAAACTCTATGCTGCCAATGATTGATGTCTTTTTCCTGTCTTCTAGATTGCACTCTTAGTCAAATACTGCGTATTTATTGTTGATAGCTGGTACACTTTTTGCTCCCTATAGGAAAGGTCAAGGATAGACTGTTTCTTGGCTAGACATCTTGCTGTTCACAGAAAATGTGTATGCTCATTAATTACAACCAGTTATGCATAGTTTAAGAAAAAATAATCCAGTTCAAGATGTGGCCTGGTTCTGTAAAAGGGCTTCATACTACATTTATTTTAGGGATTGGACTAAACCTCCCCTTCTGTTAGAAGCAATATGTCCACACACAAAACACACAGTTAAAGAAGAAGTGTGAACTTTCTCTTGCTCTCTCTCTCTCAGCTCCACCCGAGTTCCTGCAGTGGCCACAATCCGTGTCTAAACCAGTAGGGGGCAGCGCAGTGTTTACCTGCCAGGCTCAGGGAGTCCCAGAGCCTCACCTCATCTGGCTGAAAAATGGCAAGATCCTCACTCCTGGAGACAACGTCAAACTTACCAACAACAACAGGTACAATCTCACATCTATTCAGATCCCTTTTCTGCTCATAGCAGAGTGAATACACTTCATATTAATCACAAAATTCAGTGCACTTCATATTCTCCAAATATATCATTTCACCTTTGATGATGTGGATGCTTGTTGCTCTGCAGCACTCTGGCTGTGACCCGGATCACTGCTGAGGATGAGGCCATCTATCAGTGCATAGCAGAGAACATCGCCGGCACCAATCAGGCCAGTGCACGTTTAGCTGTGTCCCAGTCTCCTGAGAACCCGCTTCCTGAGGCTCCGCAGGACCTGACAGCCACACCGCTCACACACACATCCCTGCAGCTCAGCTGGAACCAGCCTGAAAGTCACGTGACCGAAAACATCATCGGCTACGTGCTGCACATCCGCATGCTCGGCGGTGAGAGAGCAAAGGAAGACAGGAATTCCTAGGGTTGTGGGTTTGACTGTAGGAATTATAATGTGATTTAGACATCGGTTAAATAACCAAATAAACTAGTGGTGGTGTAGAAATTGTAGAAATGGTCATCAACTACTTACCTTTTTAGTGAAGCTGGAATTCTCTACAAGGATCTGATCAATAAGATCCACGTTATTTCATTTCCAGAGCCAGACAGTAAAGAGCTCCAGGAGGCTGTGAGTAAGGACACATTCCAGCATGAATTTAATAATCTGGAACCAGCAACCACTTATTCCATTTACCTCAAAGCTTACTCTCCTCTGGGGGCCAGCCAGAAGTCCAACACTGTCATTGCCACAACACTAGGGGGCGGTAAGTCATCACACATCATGCAGATACCACAATACAGTATCATGGAGGATGACATGAAATGCATCAAATACTAACAACTAAACCCTCAGAACAATAAAATTGATTCTTGGAATATTTATTAATGTGTAAGCTCTCTCTCTCTCTCTCTCTCTCTCTCTCTCTCTCTCTCTCCATATCTTTCTGTCTCTCACTATAGTTCCCACCATGCCCAATTTCTTCACTAAAGTTCTGAACAGCACGGCAATGCAGATTTATTGGGAACTGCCCAGTAAACCAGGGAAGCTGGAAGGCTTTAAACTGTCACACCGTGTCGTGCCTCAGGAGCAGTTTGGTCCAGAGGAGCTCTTCCCCAGCCACATCAACACACACACCATCTCACACCTCGGTTAGCTTTACACACACACACACACACACACACACACACACACACACACACATTATTATATATATATATTTTTATTAGAGGGTTACTTTTGGCAAAATGGTTCAATTAGGACTTTAGGAAGTTCTACAAAATTTGACTAGTGCAGAGAAGTACAGTACTGTGCAAAAGTTTAAGACACCCTATTTTTTTTTAGTACAAACTTTATTATAGATTTTTTTATTTTATGACTTCTACATTATCAAGTCAGTACAAAAAACATTTTAGATTCCCAAACATTAATTTCCTAGCACAAAATTAAATGTTACAGAAAAATGTTTGTATATCATTGAAGAAAGCAGCATATTACGTAAGAGACACTTTTCAGACAAAAAACACAATGAAGGCTGCTGGGTTTTGCTGCAAAAATAAGAAGCAAGTGCGAAAGTCAAAGTCTCCAGAAGAACTGTGTCTGGTTCTGCAACATGCTCAATTAAACTTACCAGCTCATTTCCTTATAAAACTGCACAAATTGTTCTGGAGACTACTATTTTTATTTTTATTTGAATTTTTTGTCACAACAAATATTGACTTTGTTTCATTTGCTACTGTTTACGGCTCTTTACGTGTTTTTTTTTTTTTTTTTTAAATGTAGAAACATTTAATTTCATTATTTTGAAGGCATCTTTGCTCTACAGCATTTTTTGCATGTGCTAAAACTTTTGCACAGTACTGTATATTGGAGTAGTATATTAATTACTTACTTAGCTAATTACTTACGTTTATTTTTTAAGTATATAGCCTATGAAAATATTCTTGATTTGACATAAGCCATATCCTTAAAATCAATTTGAACTGTTACCTACTTTGTATGCTGAAAAACTACTTTATTAACTTGCAAGTTACTTTTCCGCATAATATTCATACACTGTAGCTCCAGAAATCTGAAAATATTCTTGATTGTAGACATGGAAAACTTTAAATACTCACACAGCTATTAATTGCAATTTCCCTTACCAATGCTCAAGTGAATTATCACTAGTGTAGTAGTACTTTTTACTCATGTCACTTAAAACATTTGCAAATAAGTTTGGATTAGCCCTGCAACATATAGACATACAGACATACAGAACATATTCATGACATGGCATGACGTGATATTTAATAGTAATCACTGTATTGATTGGATTGTCACAGTTAATAGTGATTGTCTGTGTGGCTTCACAGAGCCAGCAGCTGTGTATGAGATGCAGCTGGTAGCGTTTAATGGGAATGGAGACAGCATCGGCAATAAGCGCCTTGTCTCTCTGGCAGAGAATGGAACAGGAGACAAGAACAGTGCTGGTGAGCTACACTTATACACACCCAGCACCCGATAATCAGTTCATCTTAGGCTCACTTTTCTCACCCTTTATATATTTATGTAAAGGCAGATATTCATACATCATATGTGTGTGAGTACATGTACATTATGCCCTTAGCATAATTTCATCCAGCTCTCTGTAGTGAGCTTTCTCTACAACTAGATGAGGACAGAATGTTAAGGAAGCTTATGTTGCAGCTGTATCTGACTTTTATATATATTTCCTGTCAATGGTAAGGCTAAGAGCACCTTCAGTCATTTTAGTGCCAACACTTCAAATATTCTCAGAATATTTTTTTTTTTTTTGTCCAAAACTAAAACACAATCCCACAGCAGTTTAGTTTATTAATGGAGGTAAGTGTAAAGCAGAGAGCTTCATGCTTCATTACAAGCTCAGTTTATGCTCTATACTTCAGAGATCTTGGGCTTTAGATGTTTAGAGTATCTATTGAAAATATTGCTGTCTGAAGGGCATTACAGAGTTTCCATATAAATGAGTTTGTTAGAAGAAGACAGAGCTGTGTACAGGGAGTTGTCTCCTATGAGATGTGGGTTTAGGAGGGAGTGTTAAATCAAGTTCATTACCACTTTTCTCAAAAAGCAAGCTCGGCTTATTGGGCTTTTAGAATTGGCAGCAAACCAACATGGAACATTGACAATTTTTTTCAGACTATCCCAGCTGCGGAGAAAAGTTGGCGATCATTATGTGAAATGTGTGTGTCTGTGTGTGTGCGTCTGTGTGAAAACAGGAGGGCAAAGCATGTGTAACTGCAGGCAAGATGGAGAGAGCTCTATAACTGGCATAGTGGTTGGCATCCACATTGCAATGGCCTGCATCATCTTCTGTGTGCTGTTCCTCATGTTCGCATACCGCCGCAGGTGAGCTTTCCACTCCGCAAATACTTATCCAATCAGAGAGTCATGCCATTTAGTGTCAGTGAAGCTTTTCCTCCAGTGCTGATCTGTAACCAGCTGTTTCACATTCTGTTGGTCCATGGTTTAAGCTGGGTGAATTTGGTAGCAGGTTTGCACCAGATTTGTATAGATTTGAAAAATACTATTCAAAGAGCTGTATAGTATTGTTTTATGGGATTTGTACTTTAGCTGAATATAAATGTAAATTAATATTTGCATGAAAATGTATACTTTGACCTCCGACATTTTCATTTAGACCCTGTGCTCATTACACATCTCAGATCAGGACAGGACAGGACAGTTTTTCTCTTTGATTTAAATAATAGTTTAATTTATTCTTTTTGTTATAACATTTATTAACTCCTTACTTTATTTAGTAACTACAGATTTGATTTATCAATACCAATTTTGATAAATACCACAACTAATCGCCTTCACTTGTGGCCTGCCTATTAATCTCACTGTGTTCTTCATATGTTAAATTCTGTTTAATAAAATAAATTATCCTTATGCCATGAAAAATTTGGGACAAATTCAGTGACCAAGAGCAACGTAGATGGACGTCAATCCATTTATACAGATAAAGTCACAAAAAAAAGTACAAACATCTAACTCCAACCATAACTTCTGTACTCTTTATACAAATGGAGAATTATTATGAATTTGCAAATGTGAGACCATGTCGAAGTAAACAAAAATGTCTGGACTTCCAATTTCAGTCTAATTTACATTTACTTTTAAACACTTGAGTACATTTAAGTTTGGTCACTGCTTAAATTTGACTCCAGTATAATTTTGTCTAGCTACTACTCTTCGTTTTTACTATTCTGCTTTTAGTTGCATAAGGTTTTGACACAATACCCATATTTTCACTAAAGTCTAAGTATCCTTTTAACCCTTGACTATATGTACCTACACTGATACACTTGATCTATGTGTTTGTGCGCGTACCCATGAGTAGCTCAGTTTGTAGAAAGGGCACCCAGGATGACTGGACAGTACCACAGAGAGGAGCAGAACCCCTGGGAGACACAGTACCTAAAGAGGGAGTGATATGCACTACTGAGGCTATTGAGCTAATGCCACAGGTAAACACACACACATAAACATACCTAAAGAGCCCATTTCTACTGCTGTTCTCACTGTTTCCAAGTAGCTCATTACTCTGATTCTAAGCACTTTTTAAATAGCAGTCGTGTCATTAACTTGTGTGCCATTTGCTCTGTGTTCGCAGCCTCAGAGTAGTTCTGCAGCGAGCCAGCCTGCAGGGGCACACTGCCAAGTTCTCATTGAGCAGCAAGCCAACTTCCAACAAGGCACAACCATGAGCACAGGCACTGGCACAGGCTGATAACCCCTTACACCCTCTCTTCTATCCCCCCCCCCCCCCACCCCAACAACAAGTGTATTGCTTGGCCACTCCATTTCACAATATTCACCAAAGCCTTATTCCAACCTGCCCTACCTTGAGCCGTCAGTAACACACACATTCTGAGGCCTTAGCATGACTGAACAGATGCTGTAGATTCCTATTTTATGTGATGTTTGTAAGTACATAGCATAATTCTTCTCCTAGTAGAATTGTTGTTGTCCGTTAATTTCAGCTGTGACTGAGACGCCCCAGTGTAGCCTTATAAATGTGATAGTGTCACCGCGTTAGCCTGCCAGAAGAGTGGAATGGAGTGGCTAACCTTGCACCCTCTGTCCTCCTCTCCCTTCCCCCCTCGCACCAAATTACCTCCAAAGATAGCTACCTCAGCCTGACAAGAACGTCGGCGCTATCAAGGTAAACCATCTGCCTGCCTTGCTGCTGGTTAAGCATACCTACCTCGACCAAAAGCCCTGTGCACATCAGAGCCAATTTCTTTTTTAGTCGTTCGGGTGTTTAGTGCCAGTGTCCTGTGCCATTCAGACAACAACGCTGACACTTTTGTCTTCGACCAGCACCTGCCACTCTGTCCCCTGTGTCTCACACTCCACTACTGCCACACTTAAACCTTTCCACGATGCTCAAGCCTTCACTCTGAGCCTTAGCATGACTCCCTGACCTCTGGGGCTTTGTTTTTTTGGATGTGTTGTTAACAGAGATGCTGCCCCTAAGGTACAAAAGTTCTCTCCTCTCCAGACAGAGTGAATGTGAGAGGGCTTGCTAACGATGTATGTGACCTCTGTGTCGATGTTGCCAGACTCTCTGCAGAGAAGAGACAAGTGCAGAGGAGCACATTCTGCTTTTGGAATACAACATACAGTTCAAAACAAGCCTAAAAATAACACTGGTAGGAAGGAATGGACTTAGAGAGCACTACTTCATCAGCCTGCTGTGGTTGACGGAGGTGTTCTAGCACATTCCTATCAGCACCGCGCACAGGAGGAAGGCTATCAGAGAACCAGCGGTTGTTCTGGAGTTCTGTTATTGTTTTTAAGTACTTACTAACCAGTTTCCAGGTTTCTTTGGTGACCCTTTTTTTCATGAAAGTATTTGCTGTCACAAAGCTAGGCACAAAGCTAGTTTCTGTCTTTTTTTCTGCTTTTAACCTCCAAATACTCAGTGAAAACCAAGTTGAGTGATATCCAAAGATGCTGTATTGTAATGGTTTTCGTTGCTTTCTAAAATCTTTCTATTTGTCTTTTCCTTCAGTGGACATTTTAGATGTCATACTTTTTCCTGTTTTATGGGTAGCCACGATACTAAAAACATTAGAATATCAGCTTCCTGTTAACCAAAGCAAAAACAAACAAACAAACAAAAAATCCTCAAAACCCAATAGAGTTCCTTACATTTTAGTTCAGGTCTTTCTATGGTTACCTTTAAGACATGGAATTCTATATAGAACTAGCATATGTAACTTAAAATAAAATAATAACTAGTGAATAATGCATATATTTTCGTACACTGATACCAGAAAGTAATAACTGATTTTCTCTTTTTACTGATGGAGTTGATATTGCCAAATAACGCTTATGATTTTATGATTTACTGTATAGTGAAATGTGACCAAATACCTCATATGTACTTTACTTTTCGTATTAAGTCTTCTCTTTGACTAAGGCACATAACATGTTAAGTGCATTTTACTCTGATTGGTATAGACATGGTTTTTCACATGTTGGTGTATATATGAGCGCTGAATTGCTGACAGTTTTCAGCCTTGAATGCAGTGGGACAAATTGTAAAACAAGAGAAAACAAGAAGTGTGAAGTAGATTTTAACGGTGTATTTATTATTAATAAATGAAATTAGTCAGTATATACAGTACACCATGTCTAATTACACTGCTCAAGGAAATGTACCACTGTTTTACTGGTTGTGAATGATCTGTTAGGGTTTCACATGTGAAAACTGTCTTTAATATAGAACGATCTCACAGTGTTATATAGTGAGAGTGCGTTGCTTATGAGAGCAACAAGTATGATGCCAAAATATGAAAATGTAAAAAAAAAGTCGAAACCTCATGTCCAGAAAAAAAGTGAAACAAAAAAGAATATTTTTTACCTGTTCTCTTGAGAACTTTTTTTTTTTTTTTTTTTTTTTGTGGGTTTCCTCTCATTTGTTTCCTTCTGTTATAAATAGAAAACATTGCCAAAAACTGACATTTTGATAAGTTCCTTAAAAACTGGTTATTGTAATTATTATTATTAATAATAATAATGTAATTTGATTTCTTGTCATACTCAAATTTGATTTTCAGTTATTTTTTTTCTTTCTCAGTAGAATGAAAGAAGAATGTTAGAAAATGTTTGAGAATTTGAAACAGAATTGCATGTTGATGGCAAGCAGGGCGTGACTTAAAGGTTTTTTACTGCTTCATTCTCTGTTCATCGTAGTTATTTATTCACAATGTTCATAATATGGTTCTTCAGAATAGGTTTATTTGGACTTTTGCCATAGTTTAATAAGCCATATATGAATGAGTTTAATGCATAATTTAAAAAAGAGTTTACCTTATTAATCTATTCCATCCGTTGAGTTCAGGATTACAACATGCAGTACTTCAGATTTATCTTCACTTGTATGTTAATTTGGCTTGTCAGTACTGCAACATTTGCTGCTACATGCCACATGCCCCAGTGTTAATACGTTCATTAGGGACATTACTAGAATAAGTTCATGTGCTCTTGCTTGCCCAACATGTGTATTATTTAGAATAAGTGATAAAATGAGTAGAGAAGTAGTGAATGCCTGATGCTTGTACCAATGAGAAAGCAACGCTTTAATGTTTGTATTTTCTGCTTCGTTTATACCATACTTATGTGATTCAGAACCAAACTCGCCATAGCTTTAAACTGCTGTTCAGTTGGTGCAGCTCAATACTATGGAGTCATTTATCCTGAGACACATTGCAGTACAAAAAAAAAAAAGTAAATTCCTGACTTGCTCCTGCAAAACAGTTTGCAAATGAAACCATCTAGTGAATACAGAAGGGCTCTGATTGCTGAATGTGTCTCAGTTTAAATAAATACGATTCTTTTTCTGTTTTCTTTCGGTTATACTGATGCCTATGTACCAAATAAAAGACTGCTGAGTAAATGTCAGTGTTCCCAGAGTCATTTAAGTTTTGTAGGTGTCACATTTATTGTCTGGTTCTTCTTTTCTTCACTCATGTGTTGTGTCTGAAACTGCATAATGCATACTATATAATGCACTGTTTTGGGAGTTTGCCATTTTGTATCCATGCCAGAAAGCCTCTTCCATGTCTTGAATTGAATTCATTCTCTATTCACCATGCAGGGCATTGTTTGAGCAGTACTGTAGAGTTGTTAAAATTCCCTGTAGATAAATTATATTCCCTGGTTAATTCCCTAAATTATTACCCTTAGTGCACCATAAATCCAGTGCACAACTGTTGTACACTACAGGTGCATCTCAATAAATTAGAATATCGTGGAAAAGTTCATTTATTTCAGTAATTCAACTCAAATTGTGAAACTCGTGTATTAAATAAATTCAATGCACACAGACTGAAGTAGTTTAAGTCTTTGGTTCTTTTAATTGTGATGATTTTGGCTCACGTTTAACAAAAACCCACCAATTCACTATCTCAACAAATTAGAATACTTCATAAGACCAATAAAAAAACATTTTTAGTGAATTGTTGGCCTTCTGGAAAGTATGTTCATTTACTGTACATGTACTCAATACTTGGTAGGGGCTCCTTTTGCTTTAATTGCTGCCTCAATTCGGCGCGGCATGGAGGTGATCAGTTTGTGGCACTGCTGAGGTGGTATGGAAGCCCAGGTTTCTTTGACAATGGCCTTCAGCTCATCTGCATTTTTTGGTCTCGTTTCTCATTTTCCTCTTGACAATACCCCATAGATTCTCTATGTGGTTCAGGTGTGGTGAGTTTGCTGGCCAGTCAAGCACACCAACACCATGGTCATTTAACCAACTTTTGGTGCTTTTGGCAGAGTGGGCAGGTGCCAAATCCTGCTGGAAAATGAAATCAGCATCTTCAAAAAGCTGGTCAGCTGAAGGAAGCATGAAGTGCTCCAAAATTTCTTGATAAACAGGTGCAGTGACTTTGGTTTTCAAAAAACACAATGGACCAACACCAGCAGATGACATTACACCCCAAATCATCACAGACTGTGGAAACTGAACACTGGACTTCAAGCAACTTGGGCTATGAGCTTCTCCACCCTTCCTCCAGACTCTAGGACCTTGGTTTCCAAATGAAATACAAAACTTGCTCCCATCTGAAAAGAGGATATTGGACCACTGGTCAACAGTCCAGTTCTTCTTCTCCTTAGCCCAGGTAAGACGCCTCTGACGTTGTCTGTGGTTCAGGAGTGGCTTAACAAGAGGAATACGACAACTGTAGCCAAATTCCTTGGCACGTCTGTGTGTGGTGGCTCTTGATGCCTTGACCCCGGCCTCAGTCCATTCCTTGTGAAGTTCACTCAAATTCTTGAATCGATTTTGCTTGACAATCCTCATAAGGCTGCGGTTCTCTCGGTTGGTTGTGCATCTTTTTCTTCCACAACTTTTCCTTCCACACAACTTTCTGTTAACATGCTTGGATACAGCACTCTGTGAACAGCCAGCTTCTTTGGCAATGAATGTTTGTGGCTTACCTAGTGAACCAAACTGAGAGACCATTTTGAATGCTCAGGAAACCTTTGCAAGTGTTTTGAGTTGATTAGCTGATTGGCATGTCACCATATTCTAATTTGTTGAGATAGTGAATTGGTGGGTTTTTGTTAAATGTGAGCCAAAATCAACACAATTAAAAGAACCAAAGACTTAAACTACTTCAGTCTGTGGCATTGAATTTATTTAATACGAGTTTCACAATTTGAGTTGAATTACTGAAATAAACGAATTTTTCCACGACATTCTAATTTATTGAGATGCACCTGTATTTCTGCACTACTCTAGTACACTACTTGTGCCCCAAGTCCCCTGGGATACTCCCCACGCTCCATGCGACCCTGTGTAGTTTATGTGGTACAGAAAATGAATGTATTGATGTATGGATCATGCCTTAAATGATAAAAATAACTCTGGTTCCACCATAATTACACGAGTGTGGATCATGTGGTGACTGAGGGACAACATGCAAAACACGACACATATAGTATCCCAGGCTCAGAAACAAATCCAGGACTCTGGGTTGTATATGATTAAGCTGCCTCACACGCGTACTGTATCTAGTTGAGTGAACAGATGTTTGAGTCGATGCTGATGCTTGTCTGTTGTGTGTTTTGTGTTTTGTGTGTGAGTGTGTTCAAATCTCAGTGCCAGTTCAGTTGTCATGCTGAAATGTATGCTCACACCATGCCCATTCTACACCATTGTGGACCTGCTCAGTGGGCAGTGTGCCAACTCAGAGTCAAGGTGAGAGCAGCATCAGTGAAATCAACACTACAGGAAGCCGAAATGCACTTAGCATATTCTCACTAAAGAGAAAGGCTCAGTTGGTTTGTAGATAGTGATAACATCTATTTCCTTATTTCTCTCAGACATTCTAAAGCTTTTTTTTTTTTTTTGCTTTATTTATTCATATACCATATTCTCCTTAAATATATTGTTTAGTGTGTGTTCATTAATGCAAATGTTTTAATGTGGAAATTTATGGGATTATTTATGTAATTTTTTTTTTTTTTAAACACGAAATAGAATATCACATTTCCCTAACAGATCTAGATCTTTTTTTATCTCTGTTGCTGATTACATCAGTGTCAGGAGCTGACAGATTAGTTACTGCTTAATTATAAATCATTCTGTGTGCAACCCCATGTTATGGAAAGTAAACATGAAACAAAGGTCTTGCATATGCCTACACCACTTCGACTCTTGTTATAGTTAGATACTTTCATACTGATTAAACTGGTGCTAGAAACTGAAGACCAAAGAGACTATTAAAGTGATTCAGAGTACTGTCATCATCTTGCACTGTGTTTTAAGACATAGACAATATTTTCTAGCCTTTTTTTGTCCTCTAGAGACTGATTACCTTTCAAACCGAGGCAGATTCCTCAATAACCATAATGATATGAGAAAAGCATTAGATGCGTACTATCATTGTGCACTATGAGGCACTGTTGAATTTTAATGCTTTCCATGCACACACAAAAAAAAAAACCCTTAATGATCCAGACTTGGAGATCTTCTAGAATCTCTCATAGCACTTCTGTGTCAGCATTTCTGTGTTCTCTGTTTTCGTTCCTGTTGTGGCCTGTTTCATTAATTTCTCTTTTATGTGTTTTTTTATGTCCCCAGAACATAAGGAAAGGGTAAGTAAGAATCTCATCAGTGCATGACTCATAGAGGGTGCAGGGCCGCGGTGCAGCAGCGTCTGCAGTCTGCCACAGAAGTAAACAGCTTCCACCTGCATTCTACAGGCTCACGCCTATCTATTACTGAGTGCTCCAAAAATAGAAATACTGCTGCCACATTGAACTACGAGCACAAAAAATCAATATGGATTTTCACAGATATTCCACTTTCTTCATCCAGGATGTCACTGGATGGTTGGCACAGGTTACACTAACATGGTCAGATCGAATCCCTGCAATCCATTAACAGTTGTAGTCTTCAGCACCATAATAAGCCACAATTTTGTAAAGGTCACGGAGCTGTTGCTGTTTTCTTTCGAGAGACATGTTCCAAATGTGGTGCAAAGAAACGGAAGTCCAGTTTCATCTGCTCTGGAACATTTTCAAAACTTTTCTGCAAGGGATTTCTGCAATATTTTTCTGACACAGTTACATCCATGTCCAACCACTACATCACAACATGCCCATCTAGACAATTAAAGCTGTTCCTGCTTCACCTCCCAAACATGTCTGAGTGCCATTTCAAAGCAGCACATGAAGGACCATTAGACATTTTCAAAATCAATACTTCTGGATAAAGAGCTCTACTTTAAATTTACTGTGAGTAGCATAGACATGCTTCGATTGTGGTGCAAAAAAAACTCCAACCCCCTCAATAGTGCAATTATACCGAATATCGGCACGGCTGTGATTTGGCCGTAGACACAAACTTGCAGGATGAGTGCCGTATGTAATCACAGCCGTGCTGATATTCAGTATAAGCACATGATTGCAAGTGTGATATTGCATTTATACAACAGTTTATAAACAAGAAATTAATATCGGCCGACATTTTGGATACAATATGGCCAAATGTTCTGTTTATTTTCACTCCGCTAGCAGAAATAGATCCTGAAGAAGCCACACTCGCATTATAGCACATCATCTAGCTTGGTCGCTAGCTCACATTGATTTGTACATTCCTGTTAAAGGTGCATCTGGTCAAATTGGCTTCACGTTCGATGAGCTTTCATATTTTAAGTCAAAAGTTATATTCCTGAAAAGTATTGTTTGCCATGTTCACTGATGATGTCGCTACCACTACTGTAGTAATCGTTTTGAACTAGGAAATGGAATTTTAAGTGGTGAATACAGATGAGGGGAATGATACACACAATGAAACGTCCCAGTGCGGTTATAGGAAATATAGGCACTCTTGGAACACTGCTCAACCGTTCAAATTAGTGGACTGGAACTAACTGTTGTATAGTCTGTTAAAACCTGTTAATGGTGAAACAAGATTATACTGCAGCTCTGAAATTCTTTGCTTAGAGCTTATTGATTATGGTCGATAGATGATAGGTGTCAATTGTAATTCTATTCCTATACCTTTTCATCATATAAAATTGTATTAATGCATGGTCTTTTCCATGTTCCTCTGTCTTCAATAGAAGCTTCATGTTGTGTGTGGATTTGCCTTTCTGATAGGACAGTCAGGATTGATGATAGCAATCTAAGGCAGAAGACCTGTAGTGTCTCGGGAGACTGCAGTCTGAATATCACTGTACACTGTTTACTGCAGTGAGTGGCTTACAGAATGGTCTCATACAAACCAACAGAGCAGGCGAATAGTTCATACTTTATAGTCTTCAACTGTAATATTTTAAAGGGGAGAATGACGCAAGCTTCATGTTTGGGCTGTCATTTTGAAATATCAGATATAAATAAAGCATGACTCAGGAGCTCCATTCACACCCACACTATCCTCTGTATGCTGGCCATTTTGATGTCCAACTGACCAGCCAGTTAAAAACCTGTGAAGACACTCCTTCTGCTCTGGGAATTTAAAGGAAAGATGGAAAGTACAAAATAAATACCTTGGTCCATACTGATGTTAAGCTCAGCTGCTTCTTTTCTTGTTATCATGTCCTGGACCTTTTTTGTGACAGTATTCTCCAAATGTACCTCATCTACATTTTTGTCAAGCCTCTTAACCCTCCAGTAGGGATACATCAATAAAATTTTTACGACTATACATTCTTACAATGACGTTTTTTTTTTGTTTTTTTTTTAAATACTCATTGATACCAATACAGATCCTGAAATGAGTAGTAGTGATCAATCAGGGGCATCACAGAACATTTTATTTATTTCTGTTTATGTTTCCTCAGTTTGCATAGTGACCATAAAAAGCACACACGTGTGTCCGCATACATACATAGCTTGTTCTTTATAATGTTAGCTAGTTGGTTTTTAAAGAAGTACATTAGCTAGCTACATGAGTTACCTAGGATTGAGTAGGGGTGCAGAAGAGAAGAGTTGATTTTTTTTTCAATTTGGAAAAATGTTTTACTTTTTGTCAATACTCGATAGTGGCTGATCGCCAAGAACAACATACTGGTTAAGAGCTGTTATTTTCATTAAATTTTTTATTTCCTAGCATTGCAGCGTTGGTTGCTGCTCTGTATTGCTAGCAATGAACTCCTCATGAGTTTTTTTTTTTGATGTTTTATCAGGTTACGTATTTATTTCCTCCTGTTGATATTTTCACAGAGCACAGTTTGCAGTCTCCTTTGCTTTGATTGTCATCATTAATTGTGAAAAACAGTCCAGATCTGTGTCATTTTGCACAGCAACGCACAATAGGCTTACATCACATAATACCGTGTAGTATTGGATGTTGGTATTGGAGCATTTTTACAAGTATGAGTATGATATATGAGTATTGGACAGATACATGATAGCAGTATCAGCATCCTCACCCTCAAGTGTTCATTTGTATGAACTTAATTTAGCTCTTAGAGATTAAGGTAAAAGCCCCAAGCAGACCTAAACGTAGCGTTATAGGGCTGAACACTGAGTTATGGAAGCGAAAAAAGCCATTTTCACCACAAAGAATTTAATTATTATCAGTAATGTAGACTATATAATGGTATGTGGTTCTGTGCTACTCACAATCCTAAGCAAAGCCCACCAGTCACAGATGTCACTGAGTTAATTTTGCTATTCTATATGGTGTACCTTTTTTTTTTTGTTTGAGGAGAAGTATAAGTTTAAAAAAAATTACTTTGAATCAAGCCATTTGGTTGAGTGCAGTGTGTCTGAAGGAGATTATTTTTCAGTATGAAAAACAAAACATACAGGGTTGTGGTGAGTTTTTACTGCTAGGTAGATAAATTTGTTAATCAACATCTCACAGTGCACATTATGACATAAGATCTACCAATAATATTTTATATGATTTTAGACAATATATATATATATATATATATATATATATATATATATATATATATATATATATATATATATATATATATATATATACACATATATATATATATATATATATATATATATATACACATATATATACACACACACCGATCAGCCATAACATTAAAACCACTGACAGGTGACGTGTATAATATTGATTATCTTGTTACAGTGGCACCTGCCAAGGAGTGGGACATATTAAGCAGCAAGTGAACAGTCAGTTCTCAAAGTTGATGTGTTGGAAGATGGGCAAGCGTAAGGATCTGAGTGACTTTGACAAGGGCCAAATTGTGATGGCTAGACAACTGGGTCAGAGCATCTCCAGTTGAACAGCAGGTCTTGTGGGGTGTTCATGGTATGCAGTGGTTAGTACCTACCAAAACGGGTCCATGGAAGGACAACCTGCGACAGGGTCATGGGCACCCAAGGCTCATTGATGCGCATGGGGAGCAAAGGATAGTCTGTCTGGTCCAATCCCACAGAAGAGCTACTGTAGAACAAATTGCTGAAAAAGTTCATGCTGGCTATGATACAAAGGTGTCAGAACACAGTGCATCGCAGGGCGTATTGGGCTGTGTAGCCGAAGACTGGTCAGAGTGCCTATGCCGACCCCGTCCACCGCCGAAAGCTCCTACAATGTGCACGTGAGCATCAGAACTGGACCATGGAGCAATGGATGAAGGTAGCCTCGCAACTTACAGGACTTAAATGATCGTCTGCTAACGTCTTGGGGCCAGATACCACAGCACACCTTGAGAGGTCTTGTGGAGTCCATGCCTCCATGTTATGGCTGCCTGAGTGGTGTGTGTATGTGTGTGTGTGTGTGTGTGTGTGTGTGTGTATACACACACATACATACAGCAGATATACAACATACACCGAAATCCCAAGTAGTCAAAGTGAGCTACTTTAGTGGTTTTCAGATTATAAAACACAACAGTGACATTTTGAACAAGAAAACACATAGAAAAAAATCAGCAATGTGTACATTTTATTAACCACACAAACATATGGTCTTCACAATCTCAATGAAAAATACGAAACTGCATAAGAAAACACACTCACAACTCATTGCAGTAGGCACATCTAAGTCCTGTATGGCCTAAGTATGGTTCAATATCAGTCTACCCCTTGTGCTCAGAGAAAGAATCACATGGCCCCTGTCAGTAATTTCATTGTTTTGCATGTTAAGACATTGTACTAAATGAATAATGGTCAGGAATACAGGAATAATAGTCACAGAACCACCATCTGTGTGCAGGTCACTGTCAACAACAGAGATTCACTCTAATCAATGTTTTAAAGAATTAATGCAGAATTGTCCAAAAGCCAAATATAATTAGTTCCATAAGGTGAATAAGCTACTCTGTCTAATGTAAATTAGTATTACTCTTAGGAAACTAAATTGGAATGATGATCTCTTGGTAAGGGTAAAATCTTTGCCAGTGTATGTTTGTAATAAAATATGATGCTAAATTGCAAGTTAATTATAATATATGACCACATTGCATGCTGAAGAACTATTACAGCTGTACTGAGACTGAAGTGAACCATAAGCATCAGTTTCAGATATCAGGGACTATGAGGAAAGCATCTTCTCAAAATGTTCTGGCTTGGCTACCTGCTTGCAAATCAATCAATCAATCAATCAATCAATCAAAGTTAAAGCTCCAAACAATACCAGAAGGGAAATGATAAATGAGGATTTACAATATCCTCTTCAGGTCAATAAACCGTTTAATAGCCAAAAAGCCCAATGCAGGTCCTCCAGATAGCCTCTGGGTTGCCTTCCTCTAATTATATATTGACTGCACCCAGAGTACTTAAGAAGAAGAAAATTCTTCACTCCTTTAGCACACCCCCACTCCAGTAATGCTACAAAAAGAAGCCAAAGGCAGATTTTCATTAAGAATTAACAGTTTAAATTAGTAGTGAAAATCAAACATTTTTACTATGCAAAGATACGCAAGGCAGATCCATTTGCACACACTGTGGTTCATATATAGCCTGAGAATCCCAGTTGGTTTAGTTTCATATGGATACTGAATAATTAATGATCTAGGAGCATGATTAGCCTTAAGGAGACAAATTCAGAAGCATGAGCTTTAGATTATACACCCAGTGGCCCTTATTCATCAAGGTTGTGTAGAATTGAGTGCAGATTTGAGCGCATGGAATGATGTGTGAACAAATCTGCGTTGATTCACGTAACTGTCAAAATGAGTATCGACGTTTGGCGCAGTTGTAAACTAGTAAGCTCCCGGCCCTTGTCATACAACACACCCAAATTTACACTTAGATAAAACCCACCCTAAGATGAAACCCACCCTAATTTATGCAGGTGTTATGAAAGTGAGTCTGTAAAATGAATCATTCAACAGGCTACATCTGATTTAATGTAAAAAAAAAAATAAATGGAGAAAGGAAAAAATATTTTCAGTGAAGATGTCTAGAAGATGACAAATGTGTATTTTGCCTCTACATAAAGTATAGATTTGCAGAAGATGGTAGCATTTTGGGGTCTTGAGTCTCCAAATGGACAATCAGATACCACCTACATGCTGATGCTAATTGGAATGAAATGGTCTTCAATCTAACCACATACTGTACGTGAGCACCTGGAGTGTAGAGCTTTCTAGGAACAAACACTAAGGAAGGTGTTTTGGGGAAAAAGAAGGATGGTTATACAGAAATTAACCTAATCCCCACTGTTAATTATGGTGGAGGATCTGTAATGTGATGCTGTGGTGCTTTGTTCCTCCAAATACCCTGTGAACCTTGCTAGGGTTCATGCACTATGGACCAGGATATTTTTCAACCCATTTTCTCCCAAAGGTCATTTGCTACTTCCCAACCACCTGCTAGTTCTCACCCATCAGCAGGGCTTAACACATCTTTCATCCAAGACATACATCTTTCAGAACTGCTGCTCATGCTATGTCATGGAGAAGCTGATCACTCAGAGGAAAGCGTTAACAGACCTCTTCTGCATAAACAAGCTTTTCAGGTTGTTAAAATGTTATGGTCAGTTTTACACTCACTGAGACCAGGCATAAATACAGACAAATCAGAACCACGGCCCTGCTCAACTTTGATGAATGAGGGCCAGTTTTTTAAACCATGATTTAATACAGCAACAGTTGTATTGAGTTTAGACTACTGGTCTATGCATCACATCCAATCAGGACAGCATTTTTCATTTGCTCAGAAAACAGGGGAGATGACATGCAGTAATTGCTTTTCTTTTGGCCACACCATCCAGAAATCTTCATCACACCAGCAAAGTGGACTCGAAGTGTTACCATGGCAGCTAGCAGGACCCTGGGGACCTTTCTACAGAGGCAGACCCTGTGTGTGTGTGTGTGTGTGTGTGTGTGTGTGTGTGTGTGTGTGTGTGTGTGTGTGTGTGTGTGTGTGTATTCTGTAGAGTGCGTGTGTGAGTGTTTGTGTGAGTTCATGGGAGAACATGGAATCCTTTCTGGTGATATCTCAATCTTGAAAGATGCTGACGCTTTTAGAGACTCACCGACATCCCTGATTTATTACATACAGGAACATCTGTTGCATGTGTTAGCTCACAGTAAGAATTAATCCTGACACAATCCCTGCTTTAACCATCCATGCAAAAGGGAAAATTCCATTAAGACTCAATGAGTTTAATTATTTCAGATAAGCTATTCAGTCATTTTCACACAGGATTATACAGCTTCCCATGACATTCCCATTATTATAAATAACTGATATCTTGTGTATATGTGTAGTATGTACTTGTATGCATGGATGTTCACATAAAACGTACTGTTTGTGTTATGTAAGCAGGTTGTGCTGCGTTGGTAACTCAGCTGCATCTTATTACTGAGTCTGTGGGCAATACTGAGTTCAGGAGGTAAACTAATGTGTAATGATTTATCGCTTCACTCTTACCTTTAAAGCCCTTTGATTCTATAGTCACTGGCATCAAAATAATAATATCTTGTACAAACTCCCATCATGAGGACAGTAATTATTGGCTGCCAGGTGTGCATTAATTCCTTATACCTCTAAAATACATACCGTGACAGTTCAGACTAGGTCTATAGTATGTTACGCTCTTGAATCTTTGCTTTCATGGTGGCTGAATGAAAATGATATTGGATTTCAAACTTTAGGCAACATGAAGCAGCAGAGTTTTAGAGAGTTTTTTGAGGAGCCTGACAGACACTGCATCACCACATCACTCTCAGTGTGGCAGTGAAAAAGTCTCTTTGTCCTGATATTCACAGGGACAACATCCTAGCGGAAATACCAAAGAATATGCTCTGCCTTTTTCACCATTAAAATTCAACATTGATGAAGATGCTAATTTAATTTTCTTTCACATGCTGATTAACCTGAGCTCCCTGCAAGCAACAGTGCAATAAAGAAGCATATTAAGCATAAAGTCAATGTCGATTAAAGCCTGGGCCTATTAATCTTATTGTTTTATTTCATGGGGGACATGGTGGCTTAGTGGTTAGCATGTTTGCCTCGCACCTCCAGGGTTGGGGGGTCGATTGTGTGTGTGGAATTTGCATGTTCTCCCCGTGCTTCGGGGGTTTCCTCCGGGTACTCTGGTTTCCTCCCCCAGTCCAAAGACATGTGCTGTAGGCTGATTGGCATCTCTAAATTGTCCGTGGGGTGTGAATGTGTGTGATTGTGTCCAGGGTATCCCCTGCCTTGTGTCCCAAGTTCCCTGGGATAGGCTCCGGGCTCCCCATGACCCTGTGTAGGATAAGCGGTACAGAAAATGGATGGATGTTTTATTTCATATTTGTCCTCACCTTTTACATTATCAAATAACTACCACTGCCTTTGAAAAAAAAGGCTTGTTGGAGGAAACCCCACTCCGGTTACCACTGTGTACTTCTTAGCATTCATGTCGTCTTTTATTCTGTAATATCAGTAAACATTGGCGTTTTGGGGTTGTTCTCTCTTACTTAATCTAGCACAAGTGTAAGTCAATATCCCATAATAGACCAACTGAGATGGGGGGAAAACTGTGTGTGTACAACTCCTCTTCCTCAGATTATTGTTCTGTTATCTTTAATCTGCACATTGGGTGACAAAGCAAGAAGTGAGCCTCTGTAGAGCAGTGAACGGAGCCCATTACAATAATCTGCAGTGAACACAGCTCTGTTGATTAGACCTAAGTGCTATTGCTGAATTTATTTAAGACATACTGACACTTATAAACATCTCTCTCTTTCTCATACTGCATACATTGATCCAGAATTCAAACATACCAAACTCACAACTCACAAAGCATTAATGAGCATACTTGTGGCTCTCTGAAGACCATGCAGTTTATCTAGACTTGTACAAAATCTCCATTTAATTCTGTGCTAAGCCAGTTTCAGTATGGAGCAATGTGAAATCAGATTCCTTTTCGATTTCAAAACGAGCTAAAGCCTGCAGTCTGCAGAGGCAGAGTGCTCTTCTGGCTTTAAACACACTTTATCCCTGTTAATCAGTCACTGTGATCTCTGTGAAGGCCATGCAAGGTTATTAAACCTAATTATGTAACTATGAAATGATGTAAGATTTGTTCTTTAAAGAGTAGCACAGATACTCAGACTTGCAGCAAGAAATGTCACTCACTGCTGTTGTAAAAATGTAAGCTATTGCTAAAGTTCAAACTACCAGCCGTGTACCTGGCAACATCACAGAAATCAGCTGTAATGCTGATGTATTTGCTGCAATGCAAGCATTGTAAGAGTAATTCATCAGATAACAGGTATTTCTGTTCTGACATTATACATTTTTACAAGGGCATTTCATTACATTACATTACATTTCTGAATAAAAACACTGCTTCCCTTGTAATCCACCCTCGGTGAACTCTCATATATTTCAGTGTATGCACTTCTGCTTGAGGGTATGTGGAGTAATTTGGAAGGTTACCTCTCAGGCATATATATATATATATATATATATATATATATATATATATATATATATATATATATATATATATATATATATATATATATATATATATATATATATTACCTCTCAGCTCCTTTCACACTGGCAGGATCGGACTCCTGCTCTGCGCTGTGAGGCCCCTGTCGGGCGGAGAGTCGTTCCAGAGAGCGAGGAGAGTCGCTGGTTGAACTGCAGCCCCAGCAGCGTGCAAGGTCAGCACGGAAAGAGGGCGTGTACAAGCCGTAGATTACAGGGTCACAGCAGGTATTCAGGTTACCAAAGACAAAGAGCAGGTGGTGGACATACTCTGGAGTGACCTTCAGCATCTCTGGTTGGAACCAGTACCAGATCCCCAACAGGTAATATGGAGTCCAGCAGACTATAAATGACAGGACGATGATTATGGTCATCTTCAGCGTCTTCATTCTTGCTTTAGGGATCATATCTGTTCGGCTGCGCCGGAGACATGACTCCCCCGCTGCACAGAGGAAGCAGACTGTGTCAGCTGAAATACTTTATATGTAACCTAAATGAGGAATAACTAGAATTCTGCATTAAAATTGGATTAAATATTCATAGATGCTAGTGCCACATAGGGCTTCTATTATAAAGTTAAATCATGATGGTCTCTGGCCCTGCAATGGACTGGCACCCCGTCCAGGGTGTCCCCCCGCCTGTGCCCCATGCTCCCTGGGATAGGCTCCAGGTTCCCTGTGACCCAGTAAGGATAAGCGGTATAGAAAATGGATGGATGGATGATGGTCTCTGATCTAGGAAGATGCACTGCATTATGCAATATTAATGTGCCTACTTTATAGTCCTAGACAAAGGCTTAGCTATATGACAATAACTGCTCCTTCAGCAGGTTTTTGCTACATCCCAATTCGCCTACTTATACTATGCACTAAAAGTATGTACTCTTTTTATGAAGAAAAAGTACATACGTTTGAGTGTGTAGTAAAAGATTGTGCAAGTACATGGTACATACTAACACAACATGTAACGGAAGAGAACGTCGTTGCCTAGTTACACACACTGTCACCGTAAACAAACTCCTCGTTGCATTTCAGCTTTTCTTCATTCATTATCCCTTATATACAGGTGCATCTCAATAAATTAGAATGTCGTGGAAAAGTTCATTTATTTCAGTAATTCAACTCAAATTGTGAAACTCGTGTAATAAATAAATTCAATGCACACAGACTGAAGTAGTTTAAGTCTTTGGTTCTTTTAATTGTGATGATTTTGGCTCACATTTAACAAAAACCCACCAATTCACTATCTCAACAAATTAGAATACTTCATAAGACCAATAAAAAAAAACATTTTTAGTGAATTGTTGCCCTTCTGGAAAGTATGTTCATTTACTGTACATGTACTCAATACTTGGTAGGGGCTCCTTTTGCTTTAATTACTGCCTCAATTCGGCATGGCATGGAGGTGAAAAAGAAAATAACAGTTGCTGCTATCTGAGGTAGTTAGTTCGGTATAAAATTACTGCAATTACCTTTATTCTTGTGCTCCTGTCTGTTGATCTCGATAAGGATGCAGGTGTAACAGCAGCTCATGACTAGCAGTGGGATAACATACAGAGTGACAAAGTGGAACATGTTGTAGACCGTCTCCTGCCATCGCTCGTGGAAACTCCCGTGTGTCACACATTGAGTGAAATCCACTTTTTCGGCTTTGATTGCTCTGAAGATAAACAACTGAAGAAGAGACAAACCTTTGAGGCCCAGTACAAAAAAATGTCACATTTTTCAACAATCCACAAAACCAACCAATATAGATGTCATTTTAAATGCTTCCATTTGTTATTATCCCATGTTCCAATTGAATTAATAGCAGGGTCTTATAACACTTTCTACCTGATACTGAATGTTGACCATCACTGACTCTGGTTTTACATACACCTTCTTTTTTCTTTTTTTTTTTTACACACACTACTTTCCTAATTCTATCTTCTGCTGCATCACTGTGTTCACGTGACATCCCCCCACCCCCACCCCCCAATCCTGCTGCAGTAGCTGTATATTAGATTAGAAAGGAGGAACCTGAGACAGAAGCATTTCATCCTATCAGTGGCCCCCCGACAGGTGTGCATATAATAATTATATTAATTATATAATAATTATATTATAATTATATTATATTATTATTAATATTAATTATTATATAATTATAATTCCTAACAATCCTAGGGCCCCACTGCTAAACCTAACACTGATGTTGTACACTGGCATATTTTAATCCCGACGAACCATATCTTGACACACACACACACACACACGCTGTGATAATGCATAGAAGCCTATTTTTTTCAGTCCATTTATTTCCTGCTTTGTGTATAAAGTGTACTATATTGGGTGGAGAACATGGATCTTTCCATGTTGATCATGGATATACTGTCAAGTATTTTGTATTTCTTTTCATATTGTGCTTTGGGTACACAGACATTAGATGTCATACACATGCCAAAATTCACACTGATGAATCTATCATTACCTTTTATACCACAGTGCTGTCCATTTATTCTTCATAATATTAACCTATTTATAGCTGTTATAGCATAAGAAATAGTAGGAACTTACTTGGACCTTGCACAACATTAAATGTAACTATAAACAGATTTTTTTTTTTTTTAAATAAATAAATAAATAAAAATTTTAAAGTATGACGCGTTATTTTTATTTATTAAAGAAGTTGTTGGCGATTTGTATAGTATAAGATGAGTAAAGATGTATTCCTATAAATCTGTTTATAGTTACATTTAATGTTGTGCAAGGTTTTTGGGCAATGTTTGTGGCATGCATCAGTAATATGTGCTTTGAACCCTCCTCATTACTGCTGCAATTTTCATACCATGACTCCCACATGACCCTCTGAGCCAATGTTTGGGGCAGAAAAAATATTCAGCCATAGCAAATATGGCTGAAAAAGCCTTATTCATGGCTCATCAGCAGACTCATTTTATAGCTGATATATACAAATTGCACAGGGTGTACAGCAATGAGATCAATATGTGTGTCAGTCTGGAAAAGATCTGTCAGAGGGCCCCTGCAGGTGCATTGACTCGCATCCTCTTCAACTTGGTGGTAAAAATATGCCATAATACATTCAGTAATCAACATAATGTTAGTGTAGAAATATCTCCCACAGCAGATTCTAGCTCACTATGCAAGACACAGCATATGTAAAAATAGATGTATGCACTTATGCATGTGGGAGGATGAGCTACTTATTCAAGACAATTGTTCCAGGTCTTCAGTACATTTGCTTAATAGGTCTCTATTACACAATATACAGTTCTTTGATTTGGAAAATAACAGTTGTCCTGAATTCTATGGAAGCAGCAATATTCAGGTTGGGTTCACTTCCTACCACATTAATCAAAGAACATTAAAAGTAAGAGGACCACATAAAAATTCATTGGACTTTGTCATCAAATATGGACTCACCCTCTTCCTAATTTCCCCGATTTAGATAACCTTTTATCTCTCTAGGTAAACAGTTTGTCTAAGTGAATTGTCAAAATGTTCACTTTAACTCAGTCTAATTAAACTGCTCAATATCGCAAAGGCCTTAATGGGCCATTTGAGCAGTGACTTTGGGTCAAAGAACCACAGAAATAATTACATTATTAACATAGTGCACAGTGGATCATTGTGCATGCATGAGGAAAATCGTTTCACTTCATTTTTATGTGAGGTGCTCTAGCCCACCTGTGGGGAGGCGAGGAGCAAGCTGAGGCTCCATGCCAGCACTAGCATTCTCTTGTTGCGCTGGTGTGCGTTAATGGTGTCGAGAGGGTTCAGGATGGCATGCTGTCGGTCCAGACTGATCACGACCAGGATAAATGCAGAGGCCTGCATGGCAAACAACTTAAGGAAGCTAAGCAACTTGCAAAGACCATCACCACCGTGCCACTGCACTGTTACATTCCACACCATGTCCAATGGCATCACGATGAATGTCATCATAAGATCTGCTGCAGCCAGGCTCGTAATGAGGGGCCGCAGGTGGGAGGCCAGGCGTCGTCCCCGTCCGCGGCACACGCTGATGAGAAGTGCCAGGTTACTGACTGCTGCAAACAGGAAGAGCACCAGCGTGGCACCAACTCGGAACTGTGCCGCCCGTGTGAAGGTGGGAGCTTCCCAATCAGCCAGCGGGGGGGAGAGAGAAGAGTTTGAGACATCCTGCACAGAGATGTCCAGCTCTGAGGGCGAAAAGAGAGAGTTGTTCCTCGGCATCCAGTTATCCAGAATCCACAACCTCTAAAGAAAAACAGCCGGTTATTACGTTGTTCTACATTTTGTACAGAAAAGATTGTTTGACTTGTTTGAACACTGTTTGAAACTTGTTTGAACACTGCAACGTCTTGTTGCAAAAAAATATCCTGAATATAGTCAAATTTATCTAGTATTTCCTATTATAAGATTACAATAAACCAAATATAAGATTATTAAACCTATTTTGAGACATTTATTACTCATTTTAAGCTTTCCGTTTTCTTATTCTATTAGCAAATCATTTTGCTTCTTTCTAGAAATGCTTTTTTTAATCTCATGTGCCAATAGAACAAGACTATTTCAAGCTTGAAATTAGTACAAAAAAAGTACTTTAATAATAGTTTAATAATCTTATATTTGGTTTATGGTAATCTTATCATAGGAAATACTAGATAAATTTGACTATATTCAAGATATTTTCACTTGCTAAGATGCCATTTTTTGCAGTGAAAGAGGTCTGAAGGCTGACTATGTCCTCGATGTTGTCATTCCAGTGTGTTTGCACCAACAGGTTCACACCAATGCACATCTCCAGACCTCAGTGACATCACTGGAGTAGATGACACACAGAGGTTTAAATGTTTTACCTAGTATTTTCTTTACTACCTAGCCTAACCAAGCTTTAATCGGCCTTAACTCCACAAAATATAATTGTAAACAAACACTTAAACCGCGCTATCGGCATGTACACAGGGAAATGTGGTTGCTAACTGAAAAAAGCATTCTGAATCGTTACTGCTACTTCAATTGTTACTGCTCTGATTCAACTCTGAATCATTACTGCTACTTTATTAAGACATAGCAATTTATTAGATAATATACACTGCCCATAAATGGTTTGAGGCCATTTATCTTTCTTTGAAATTTTTCACTCACACTGACAGCAGGGAAATGGCAGCCCTGAGCTGGATTAAAAAACGTGTTCAACACAATCCTCTAGGAATGCCTTCAAAAACATGGCAGAATGTATTTAAGGCTTGCCTGGAGAATCGCACTGTTTGTATAAGAAAAATATTTGCAGTAGAAATAATTCTACTTTTTTTAAGGTATGTATTGTTTATTTTTTTTCATCATTATCACAAATCAAATGTGCTTTCCTCAAAATAAACATTGTTTTAGTTTTTAATTTTTCATTCTAACCAGACAAAGAAAATACTCCATTAAAAACCTTTTGAAAATCTAGGAACCCCTAACCCTCTCATCTTACTGCTTTAATATTCCCATTACCAGCAGCACAGGAGAAAGTGCTGACATGAATTAAATTTGCCACTGAGGGCAGATGTGACTCACAGCTCCAGAGAAAATGAGTAATGAGCAAATCATTTGGCAACCATAAAGCTATTTTTAGATGCACCTCTAAAGGACAGTTGAAGTATCAGTTTCTTTCTGGCTACAATGGGGTGGTCTCTTCAACAGCATGCATAGCACCACATGTGAATGAGAATGCAGTGTACCTTTAAAACTCATGTGTATATAACTTGACATTGCACTTTTACATTGTCCATACCTCTGCAAACTAAAATGTGTCTGTGTAAGTTTGCTTATGGTGTAAAAATGTGAATGTGAATACATTTGGTTCTTCAAATGAGCTAAGGCCAGCACTAGCTAAGCTGTAGTTGGACAGTGATAGAGAGTATTGCCTTTGCTGAATTCAGTCTTTACTGTATTGCTAATAAGCCTGAAGTGCACAGAGAACACCAGATGCTCAGATGGTAATGTTAGGAGAATTATCACATGTAGGTGAACCATCCAGTTAATGGCTGTCTTTTGATGCAGAGATTTGCAGCAAAATGGGAGAAAAGAGCTCACATTCTCACTCAGTATATAACATGTGTGGCAATGAATCTCCACCAGGACTACTGAAATCTGCACTACTGAAATCTACAGGAGAGTTTAAACATTTTGGTTGTTGTTGTCTTGCAAGTATGATGCCCAAATACTGTCAAATGATCCGGAAATAACACTGAACTCATGGAACTGCTTGCGCATGTCCTTGTTGAAAATTACTCTGCTGAATGAATTGCCTTCAATCTAATTTCTGTATGTACACAAAGCTACCAAAAAAAAAAAAAAACACCACAAAACTATCATGTTCAATGTAATTGAACAGATAATACTAAACCTTATTGGATTTTATTGCGGTACTGGGTCTCTAAATGATTACAGAGGTTCGTTTGCATTGTATAGTACATATTCCTCTTTGAGACATTGATCTAATCAATCATAAAATAGACAGCAAATCAATCCGTCCTATTTATAGAAATGCTTTAAACAATGGTGCACTGGTTTGACTTCTCAGCCCATTTTAAAGGTCGGCCAAACTGGATTTCTAATTAAAACCTAAACTACATACAGCTACATACAAATCACTTGAATCATTCGTTGTATTGAGTTATTTCAATTGCTTTTGTTTGATTTGTTGATTGCAAACAGCTGAAAGTCTGTAAATTTTGACAATAAACCTGATTTGTAATGGGGGTTGAATAATTTTGATTGCAACTGTATAATAAATATTACTTAAGGGCACTATGTCTGGCATGCATCAATACTGTAATGCAGTAGTAATGCATGAAAACTAATTGCAGAAAAATGCCCATTCTTTGCAGCTATCACTGTAAAGGTGATACAGAGATAAAAATATTACTACACACACTGTAGATTCAGCAGCAGTGCACTTATGTAAATGTAGTGAGACTGGGCTCTCTGGTTGTTACATAAATGGTATGTAAAGTAATTTAATTAAGTTAAATTAACTTATGTAATACATTTGAACTACTTATTGCTTATTACTTGAGGTTAATGAAGTTAACTGCTGTACTACAGGAGCTCATCCACACAAATGAAGACATTTTAATTAGCTCTGCTCTGTCCTGGTGCTTCTATAAGGCCCAGTGTCACCTATTTCCTTTTCAATTAGACAATCTTATGTCAGCTCACTTGCAAGGAACATGTGAAGAAGAATACCTCTTAGTGAGCCTGAATAGTGTTTGATTCTTGTGTAAGTGTACTGATCTATTTTCAGCAACACAGGACCACTGAGGCAGGGCCGTCATTCAGGCTGATCACAGGCCGATAGCAGTGACAAAGCCTGTCCTCATCTCCTTTGTGCTCTCCAACTCAAAGTCTGACCTGTGTGCTGCATTTCAGACCATATCCTGAAAAGCCAGGCTTTAAGACTGTACATGTAGGAGCAGTGTCTTGTCTATAGAGCCTTCCCAGTCTGCCTCTTCAACAGCTCAGTGTTTTTAAACCTCCATGCTGAGACATAAATCATTTCAAGTCAAGTTGCTAATCCGATTCATAATGACTGGACACCCACTAAGCTCAGTATGTCCCCATGAGGATTTTCAGCCTTAAGCCTGAGGAATTTCTTATTAGCGTGCAATGGGATTTGAAGAGTGAAAGAAAAAAGAAGGTTCTGTCATATTAGAGTATGACACATATAACATTCATGCAATGACTTATTACACATGTAACTAAGAAGTCACATAATTCTAAGCACTTTTTTCCCCCCCTCAAGTTTTGGGGGGGAGGGGTGGGGGTTGTGAAAGCTTACAGCAAGACAGGTTTCAATTAAGACAGAGCTTTTCTTACCTGTCCCCTGACCTATGGCAATTTAGATTTTGTTCCTGTATTATTGGCACCCTTGGTTAAGATGGGCAAAAAAGGTTATGAAAAAAAAAAAGCATATTTATTTTTTTCTACAGTCATAGAGTATATGGAGGTTATAATGGTAAATCTTACATTCGCATTATATTTTTACATAATGAGATGCGGTAAACCTAGAAATATTTTTAAAACGCTGACATCGGTCTTGCTTGGTTAGAGATGCGTCATGGTTTAGGATGGCCTGAAACCAAAATCATTTAGGTTTGTTTGACTACATGGATGTGAAAAATCAGGACTCTTATAGAAACACTTACTTAGAACCTCAACGATTGGTCAGGATGCTCACAGCACACAATTTAAAAAAAAAAGATCATTTGGGAAACATCTTCAATACTATTACATATCAGAAGGAATCTAAATATAGCAACAGCCCAGGGGTCAACAATAGTACAAAATGCAATAGTAACACAAGAATAATTGTAATACAATAGTTTTTACTTATTAGTTAATGTCCATCTGACTGCTTATTTAAGAGATTGCATTGTATAGCCTATTATACATTTCATTTGCAGTGTAAGTACTGCAAGAGCCAATGCAATGATAGCTGACAAATGACTTTCTAATCAGCAGTCATAGCATGACCCACGGTAGAGCCACTGCACCAAATGGCTTTTCCCTCCCACCTGACATTTGAAATTACACAACATTAAATTCCCCCTTTAATTAAAGCTTTTTAATTAAAGCAAGAATGTTTCAGTCGTGGCTGTGAACTTAATCTCAACAGGAATGAGCTCTATTTACAGTAAAGCCCTGTAAGAGCCCTGCCCGTGAGAGCCCAAACTGTCTCACCACCTCTAACTTAGATAATATAGTTATTGCTGAGACAAATGACAGTTTATTAAAAACCCTGCATGGAAAAAATAAAATAAATAAATAAATGATAGATAAGTGTAAGCTGCTCTGGATAAGGGCGTTTGCCAAATGCTGAAAATGTTAATGTAAAAAATAAATAAATAAATAAAAAATTAATAAAAAATAAAATAAGTTCTAGTTACCTTTCCCTTTCTGGATAGGAAGTGATGTATATTAAAAACAGTATGACGAGTTACTACTACAGAGGGGTATCTGTTTTGTTTTGTTGTTGTTTTTTTTTAATCCATTAGTAGTTTACCTTATTATACTGTTATGGTTATGGACACAGCCTCAGTCCAGCTATTAAACAATTACATCTTTTTTGCATCAAGCAGAATCCGTCCAAATCGGAGGTACCTATACTTCAATCTGATTTCCTCATAAAATAATGTGAAATGAAAATATGACTCTAATCTCATCATGTTGATTAACCAGATTTCCGTTTCGAACACTTACTGGAGGATATTATTGATAAATAATCAGCACATAATTATCAGACACTGACTAATATCCATGGAGAATAAAAACAATTCAAAATTCAATTAAAGAAAGATCTTGCCTACCTCATGTAATGCAGACTCCACCTACAAAGAGTCGCGTCCTTTATAACGACAAATAAAAGACGTTTCTTCTTCCTCAACAATACGCAGTCGAATCCCGGTACTTTTCCCACTGTAAAACTCCATTTCTGGAATAAATATGTTTTTAAAAAAAATCACGGGAAAAGTCCAGGAAGGTGTGATGCTGTTGTGCTGTGACACTGCAGCAGGTGAGCTCCGTCCGGTATCCGGTATAAAAATAAATAAATAAATAAAAAAAAACCCCAGCGCGCGGCGGTGTGAAGGCGTCAGCACTCAGCACATCACTACGTCATGACGCTGAAACCGAGCTCCTCACTGTGACCTGCTCACACACCTCGACACCTAACACGCTTATCACTGCGGTTAATAAAAACCTGCTTGCAGTCTAAGCCGAATCCACGTAGGACCGAGATTGCTATAAGACCGAGCAAATGCCTGAATATCCAATTGATTATTAACAACGACCCCCCGGGAGAGAGAGAGCGTTATACTTTACACTGTTAGTTGTATACGTGGGAAGAGAAGAACTCAATCCTTGACAAGGAGACATGGGAGAAAATCTGTTAGACTTTTCTATTTCATTAACACACAAGGTTGTTATTATCTCCACCATTTAAAAAATGTTACATCAAGAACCCCAATATATTATTTAGTTATATACTGCTTTGAGGACCCTTTTAAACTGAACCCACAACAGGAAATAAATACAGCTCTCTGCCTAAGTATTTAAAAGGCACCCGAGTTTATAAGAAAACATAAACAAACAGGAGACCAAAGGAGATTTCAAAACAACTCTGGTATCAGTCAGGGTCTGGTTATAAAAAAAAAAAAAAAATGTCCCAAAGTTTGAATGTCCCATTGAGTATCATTAAATTCATTATTTAAAAATGGAAAAAATAATAAAAAAAAATGACAACCACAACTCTGCCAAGAGGAGGCTGTCCAACAAAATCAGCGACAGGTGCGGACTGGCCATTGGGAAGTTCGGGAATTTTCCTGGTGGGCCGGTCTTGTTCACCCTAACCCCGGCATTATATAGCCTATTCATCGTTTTACATATTAGCTCAACACAAACTATACAAATGAACAGACTGTGTTTTCTTTCTTTTTTTTTAAATTAATGATTAGTTGATCGAGAAACATGTGTCAGTTTGAATTTGGAGTATCAAACTGTGGCCACTTGACAGCAAATTCCCGGGCTGCTTTTTGTTGCCAGACCGCCCCTGATCAGTGACCACGTAAGCAGGACATTTCAATCATGACGACTCTCAGAATGAGATTGATGGCTTTTATTGACAGGAATGGAGTGTAAGTAGGTTTGGTCTTGCAGACTAGAGCTGATACACAGAGCAAAATTGAATTTTTGGCTTTGGCACAAAGCCAAAAAAATCTAACGCTGCTCATTATCATGAGAACACCACCCCCACAGTGAAGCATGGTGGTGGTAGCATCATGTTGAGCGTTACCCTTGGCCTCTTGGTTGTTAAAGAACTGTAGGACATATCTATATAAAGCTGCATTATGAATGTTTCAGTTGCTATGTTAAGTCATGAAATAGCTCTGTATTGCTATGTTTTCTTCTGTTTTTCATCAGCCAGAAAGTGGCTGATTCTCTATTAAAGGTTTTAGATATGTCCGCTTGAGTAGACATAGGGAACTGTGCTTGTATAACACTGTGAATAGGTGGAATGTTAAAAGGAATGAATTTAGCCTTTGGTTAACTTAAATCAGGTTTAGGTTTTTATCTTTGCTTCAAACATTGAAAGCAACAATATCAGTTATGGAAAATATAAACACTTTTTTGCCTGAAAGCTGTAATCATTTAATGGAGTCAACACTTACTCTCTAAATGTAGCTTAGTCTTGAGTGTTACAGTGTATAAATATGTTTTCTCTGATTTACATCGGATATGTACACTCACTGAGCACTTTATTAGGAACACCTTTATGCCTACTATTCATGCAATTATCTAAATGAGCAGCAGTGCAATGCATAAAATCGTGCAGATACGGGCCAGCAGCTTCAGGCAATGTTCATGTCAGCCATCAGAATGGGGGGAAAAATGTGATCTCAGTTATTTTGACCGTGGCATGACTGTTGGTGCCAGATGGGCTGGTTTGAGTATTTCTATAAGTGTTGATTTCCTGGGATTTTCACACACACACACACACACACACACACACACACACACACACACACACACACACACACACACACACACACACAGTGTGTCTCTAGAGCTTACTCAGAATGGTGCAATAAATAATAAAACATGCAGTTTGTGGCAGTTCTGCAGACGGAAATCCCTTGTTGATGAGAGAGGTCAATGGAGAACGGCCAGACTGGTTCAAGCTGACAGAAAGGCTACAGGAACTCAGATAAGCACTCTGTACAATTGTGGTGAGCAGAAAAGCATCTCAGAATGCACAACACATGGAACCTTGAGGCAGATGGGCTACAACAGCAGAAGACCACATCGGACAGCCAAGAACAGAAAGCTGAGGCTTCAGTGGGCGCAACCTCACCAAAAGTAGACATTTGAAGACTGGAAAAATGTAGCCTGGTCTGATGGATCTCGATGTCTGATGGATCTCGATTTCTGCTGGATAATGATTTTTGCTTGAAAAAAATTGAGTTCATTGTTCTTCAGTAACCTTCCCAGTTACTGGATCTGAATCCAGTAGAACACCTTTGCAGCATGAAAGTGCACCTGAAAAATCTGCAGGAATTGAGTGATGCAATCATGTCAACATGGACCAGAATCTCAAAGGAATGTTTCAAAACATCTTGTGGAATCCATGCCATGAAAAACTGAGGTTGTTTTGAGGCAAAGAGCGGCCCAACCCGGTATTAATATAGTGTTCCTAATAAAGTGCTCAGTGAGTGTATGTTCTTTAAAATGTAGGTTACGCTACTTATCATTACTGATATAGTATAATGTTAACAGTATAAATATTTTAGATTGTCTCAGTATCCAAGTATACCAGCATAGTGCTATATTGTCACAGGCCTCGAAAGCTGGCACATAAACTCTCTGTCTTCAGCAAACCAAGATAAGAACAATTTCACACAATATCAGTATCAGTCTTGGAGGCAGTGCTGTATTCAATAATTCAGTGGTAGTATTTCAAGCCCCAATTAGGGCAAACTTTCATCACAGAGATGCAATTGAAAATACTGTATGATCCATGCCACTGATTTAATATTATGCCTTCCTCATTTGTGGCAGATAAGTGAGGAAGAAAATGGATGCATAGACTATAAGAGCAGGACAATCAGCAGATAATTTGAGATTATGCACAATGTTTCAAGATTAGATTTTCATATGGCAACAGTAGATTTAATCAATATTTATAACAGGACAAGTGTCTGGTTCCTCTCAAGGTTTCGTCCTCATATCATCTCGGAGTTTTTCCTTGCTGCCGCCGCCTCTGGCTTGCTCATTAGGGATACATTCATACATTTAAAATCTATATCCAGAATTGATATATTTCTGTAAAGCTGCTTTGGGACAATGTCCATTGTTAAAAGCGCTATACAAATAAAACTGAATTGAATTGAATGTGTCCTGTGTCTTTTTTTGCTCTGGGTCACCCAGAAAGAATGTAGTTCAGTTTTGATTTGAAAATGAAACTGAAGCTGTTCTGATAAAATCCCTGGCAGAGGAAAGACAGATATGACCTGGCTGTGGTCACATGATTGTGCAGAATCTGGACTTTAAGGTCCCGTGTATAGATGTGGACTCTTCACTGTGAAGATGTGCTGGAGGTAAGGCCTCGGTGCGCTCCTCCAATGGTGGTGCACTAAAAATGGTCACATATCATCAGTCAGATTTCACCATCAACATCTGTTTAGACAATTCTAATAAATGAGGCGGAGTCTCATACCTGGTTGATGCCACTGGGTTCTGTTTGGAGGTTTCACACATGGCTTCATCTATGGTAAGATATACATTTGTTCACACAGTGTAATCAGTGCAAATTTAAAAAGACAAATATTTTAGTATCATACCTTATGAATGAGCAGCTCTGAATAGATATTTGAGTATGTGTATACCTACCCTGCTGTGAGTGTAAATGGGAGTCTGTGGGATTGTTATATTCAAGACGAGGTTTCTCATATGTGTTATTCAGATTCCTGCCATGGATAAGACATTTACATTTTAAAATCAATATTAGACTTCATTAAATCACACAATCACACAAGAAGTAAAAACTAAAATTGGTATTCTATGGAAGCAGCACAGCAAGAGAGGTGGGCTGATAAAACACTGAAATATCACGCCTGTGGGAGGAACATCACTGCATACTGTACAACTTTACACCAAAGGAGAGCCTCTGTCCCCATCGAAGAACTGCTGCCCCAAAGGGAAATTTCCTTCTTTTCAGTGATATTTTAAAGTCACACTTGTAGAGCCCAGCGGCATGTGTCTAAAAACTCAGGCTAGCAGTTATATTGTATGACAGTCGAATGATGACAGAGATCAAGCTCGCCCAAATGTAGAAACATTAGCACCTTTCTTGCGAGGTCCGAGTATTGTTCATAGACGTACTGGATTCAGTAAGTGCCCAACTGAACATGTAGTACTCAGATGATATTGAAGGTACACGTTTTGTTAGAGCAAAGCCTCATGCCACTCATTTGTGCTAGTAGCTGTTAGTTAATGAATACTAAAATGAATACTGTTTGGTAAATAGTATATGAAAGCACTATTGCATGACCAGCCAACTAGAACACATCATGTCCCGTTTTACTCAGTTACAGTGTCAATTTGTAGCATTTGTATTCATGTTGACAGAACTCAAATGGATGCAGCAATGCACATGCATTAATAAACTGTGCCTAAACTTGCACGTCTGACCCACAAAATAAACTCTTATTTGTCAAACATGCATAAAATTGAGCACAGACTTGAGCGCATGGAATGACATACAACTGCTTCTGATTCATAAAACAATGAATGTTGATCGTTCTGTACAATATCAAAATGAGCAGTCATTTTAATTCAGTTGATGGAAACAAGTCCCTTCCACTCACTAGTCCCTTATTTACAGGTCAGATTTATTCAGAATGCCCCGACTGACTTCATATAGACCTAAATTAAATGAAACACATTAAGTTACAATAATATGTACTGTATATGCAGGTTTTTCTGATGGTGAGCCAAGAAAAGATTTGAGGAAAAGTGAATGAGATTTTTTTTTTTTTTTTTTTTTTTTTACAAAACATAAAATAAAATCAACTGTTTCAATTGAGGAACACTGGCTGCCTTTGAAATCCTTTCTTTTTAGCAAAATTATTTGTATGAAGTAAGTACGTAAAGATGTATAAAGATTTACGGAGGTCTGCTGTTTTTTTATAAAGCAGAAAACTGAACCATTTTCCAACTTCACCTGCAGGTAGTTATGTGAACTCGATTTATAGCTAGGTCAGAATATGTCAGGCTTCATTTTAAAATATATAGATAAGCAAAGTTTCCATCCTGTAAACAAATCCTAATATTGTATAAACAAAATGCTGAAAGACATTTATTAAGCAGTTTAAAGCAATCAAAAAATAAATCTAAAAACATGTTGAACATGTTGGCATAACTGGAATTAAGTCACTATAATCTTATATAATACATTTTTTGAAAAAAAAAGAAGGGGAAAAACACAATTACTGGGGAAATCTTTACTTAATCAGTTCTGTAAGTAATTAAGTGATTGTTGAAGTCAATAAAGGTCGGAAGCAAAAGGAAATCAATTGTGATTTTTGCTAAATCAGTACACCCTGGGTGTGACGTCAGCCTACTGCACTTGCACACACATATTCGCTTACTCATTCACAGCTAGTTGCAATTTAGAGCAGCCATCTACCTATCAACATGTTACCCATCAACATGTTTTTAGTAGGCAGGAGGAAACTGAAGATAGAGTTTACTGTAAATTGTTAATCAAAACTGTTATTTTTCAATTCAGCCATTGCTATAATTAACCTAAATGTCAAAAGGCCAACAGTAAATAGCCTGGACAGTAAAAAATTACTTAAATAATTAAATGACAGCTGTTAACTGTCAAAACAATGAGAAATGAGCAGACAATCCACAGCAGTCTATAAGAACAATTTATGTTTGTAGTATATATATCTACCTATTGGCTTCTGGTAGTGCATTCATGTGATCAAGGCGCTCCGTTTGTGTTGCTCTTGATGATATTATCATGTCACCATGAGGTTTCCACTGTCCACAGGTTTCTGTAGGTCTCCATTCTACAAAGCAAAATACAGCAGAAATGTGGTGCTATACCAAAGTCCTTATAATAAAGTCTGTCTTATCAACTTAGCAACCATCTTAAAAACACTCCTGGGCAGCTACAGTATTTGCAGTAATACAAGAACAGGCTGCTATCTACTTAAATAAGGAAAGACCCATAAACCAGAAATAGACTGACAAGATGACATTTCAAACATGGATTTAAAATTGCTGTTAAAATTGGACACAAATGGCATAAGCAGTGTGTCATTTTTGGCTACAATATGAAAAACTTCAGATACGTCAAGCCTTTTCACTAACATCTTTACCAAGAATAGTGACTGGCTCTTTCTATTAAAGGTCAGTCCATACAGGGTTTTTTTGTGATTATTGTGGCCAAAAATGCTTGATTTTGCTGCTGCTTTTTTCAAAATTTGCGATGCAATTGGCGGAGCTTTTTGTGCTTTTTTGCAAAAAACTACTTGAATTGGTGAAACTGCAATTGCACTAAATTGTTTTGCACACTTTCACAGTGATATTTGTTTGTAAATGAGACCTTTTAGCTGTACTCATGTTCAAAGCACATGAATCGAAGAGGGCTTTGGCTGAATGTGTGTTGTGATGACAACATGTGATGTGATCTTATGCTTGATTTTGTGTTAATTTCTACGATTGTAAAATCCGGGAGGGACTGAAAGGTGGTACTTGTGTATTATAGCCACTTTGCTGAGTGTTACATGCCGCCCTATTCGTGCAGTCTGTGGCTATGCAAAATGTCTCAGAAATATTTTTCTTATAATTATTCTCTGAATCATTGCAAGCATTTGACCAAGTACATTTTGGAACATTAATTGTAAATAACTCGAAGTTAAAGACTCTTTCCTTTTTTTTTCTTTTTTTTTTTGCAATATTCTCTTACTGGTCATCCTTTCAACACACTTAACACTGCTTGCTCTTTACCCTTGCTCAGCTGTAGACTGTAACGTCACGCAGAAGAGGATGGGTTCCTTTTTTGAATCAATGTAGAATTAAATGAAGACATTTAAATCTACATTGAGATTTCTGTACTGCTGCTTTGTGACAACACCTATTGTTAAAAGCACTACACAAATAAAAATGAATAGAATTGAATATTGAACTGAAGTATCACATCTTACCCTTATCCTCCATCCTGTGACTGCTCAATAGTTCTTTTCTTCTGTGCTCGGCCATCAATTCCTCAGTGTTTCTCCTCGGAGTTATTCTGCATGAAAGCAATTACAGGGAAATTACAGAAATCACTTAACACATGAGAAGAGTGAGTATAGAGCCATGGGATTTGGAAATAAGATACGGTATTATCAGAGCTGCGCAGCATTACCGCAGGTGTTGCCTGTTCAAGTTTCTCTCCTTGATAGCTTGCCTTACAGGGGGGCCTCTCTATGTGGGAGAATGTTGCAATGCAGTGAAATTTGCTGTATCGAGAGCAAATAAACATAGTCACAGCTTAGTATGTTAAAACCAGGAGTTTACCTGCTGAATGGCCAGTTTCATCTGTAAAGCCTCACTTAGCTTATTGACGAGGCTTTCCTGCACAGAGCTAGAGACATCCTGGAAGCAAGACAGTGATGTGTTCAGTAACACCTATAATGTACATCAATCAATACATATTTAATAAATCAAAAAAAAAAAAAAAAAAAAGAGTAGAGGGCAAAAA
Source organism: Cranoglanis bouderius (assembly GCA_023630585.1). Lineage (NCBI taxonomy): Eukaryota > Metazoa > Chordata > Actinopteri > Siluriformes > Cranoglanididae > Cranoglanis > Cranoglanis bouderius. The sequence continues at coordinate 18,773,143 of CM042544.1, forward strand.
TGCCAAGCTCGCAAGAATTTACTCAGCTCCGGTGTGTCAATCACACAAAATGTGTTACCATGATAAATGTATTTTTCATTTTCATTTATTTTGCTCTGCTTTCTGTCATAACGAACTCTGTGTAGTTCTTTACTCTGTCATGTGCCTGAGAGGACGGTTTGAATTTATTTACTGGCTCCTTTTTGAACTGCTGACCACACAGGTCTCAGTTTGTAGCTCTGTGCACTTGAGTTGACTAACTGTCCAAATTCATCTAGCAGATGTCCAGATTGGCCAGTGCATTACTCAAATTGGGAGTATTTTTGCCTAATGAACAGGTTTGGGATCAAACCTTTTACCTTGCACTTGGAGAGTAGTGCTAGAGCCTGCTTATAACAGAGAATGGCTTTGTCTGGGTCCCCCAGTCTCATTTTGATTCCACCCAGACCTTCACACGCTTGCCAATGCCCTGAGGAATCATCTACAGACAGACAGAGTTAGCATTTAGGTAGACTAATTGATTTCAAGTAGTTTGCCACTGAAGCATGACAGTTTGTGTGGACATATTCAGGCATTCAGGTGAGTACCGCTGTCTTTGAAAGCCTGTTGAGCGTGGAGGTAGCTCTCTCCTGCCTCCTCCAGTTCTCCCAGTTCACTGAGTGCGTAAGCCAGGTTACAGAAACAGCAGCCCTGAGCCCGACGGCTACCCAACGACCCTACCAAGACAGCAGGAGAAATATAATGAGCAAGACAAATAGTGGTGGCTTTGCTATAACCTTCAGGATTAGAAGTCATCTGACATGCTCCAGTTCATTACTGTTGTCCAATTAAACATATTCTTAACACATGAGCACGAGCAAAGAACAAACCAACACTAACACATGTAGTGACTAAATTGCACGTTGTGTCACTCAGCTGTGAATGTTTACATCCCCTCTGCGTAATTAGCATTAAATAATGGGGTAATAAAACACAACAGTGGGTTTTAAAGCCGCAATATACAGCAATGTCAGCACATGGTCACATATAAAAGCAACCCATGCATTTGAGGGAGGAGATAGAAAGAGGACACATAGCGAGTGACAGAAAGATGCTGGTATAAGCTTTTTCCTCACTGTCCCCTGAGACTGAGACATGACCTGCAGTGATGTATTTCATGGATGCTGCCGCTAACCAGAGCATTGCAATTACAGCACGGAAACGCAGAGGTAATACAGGAGAAATAACTTACACTTAACTAGAAGTGTACATGGATATTGACAGTAGGGCTGTTTAACATTGTAGTTTAGTGACTGAAAGCATTTTTGTGATTTAATATTAGAACGCACTGAAATACATGAGCCTATAGTCTATATATGAGCCTATGAGCCTAAACATCCCTGGTTCAAGCCCGGGTTTCAGCAGGTGGGGAAAACACTCTTCTTTAAAACTGTAGCTGTAAGCATAACACGCTCAGAGGAAAGTGCTATCTGCCCTCTTCTATCAACGATTCGCTAGTGTTGCTGTGATTGACAGGGACATCATCAGAATCGAAACTCACAATCTTTCGACAAATGTTTTCTGTTGTGCTACATGGGAGCCAGAACTGGCTTCATCTAGTCGGAAATATTTCCAGACTAACAAACTACATTTTGCCTGCTTATATTATCTTCTGCCTCTCTACTAATTTTCCACCTACCCAACTAATAGACAGCTCCCCACATCAGCGACTAATGAATGTATCTATGCAACCCCTAACATATATCAATTTTCAGACACATCATTATTTTTGAAATGCAATTAAAAACAAATACATTATGTAATTATATATATATATATATATATATATATATATATATATATATATATATATATATATATATATATATATATATATATATATATGTGCACACACACACACACACACACACACACACACACACACACACATATACACACAGTATCTCCCAAAAGTGAGTACACCCCTCACATTTTTTTGTAAATATTTTATTATATCTTTTCATGGGACAACACTGAAGAAATGACACTTTGCTACAATGTAAAGTAGTGAGTGTACAGCTTGTATAACAGTGTAAATTTGTTGTCCCCTCAAAATAACTCAACACACAGCCATTAATGTCTAAACCGCTGGCAACAAAAGTGAGTACACCCCTAAATGAAAATGTCCAAATTGGGCCCAATTAGCCATTTTCCCTCCCCGGTGTCATGTGACTCGTTAGTGTTACAAGGTCTCAGGTGTGAATGGGGAGCAAGTGTGTTAAGTTTGGTGTTATCGCTCTCACACTCTCTCATACTGGTCACTGAAAGTTCAACATGGCACCTCATGGCAAAGAACTCTCTGAGGATCTGAAAAAAAGAATTGTTGCTCTACATAAAGATGGCCTAGGCTATAAGAAGATTGCCAACACCCTGAAACTGAGCTGCAGCACAGTGGCCAAGACCATACAGCGGTTTAACAGGACAGGTTCCACTCAGAACAGGCCTCGCCATGGTCGACCAAAGAAGTTGAGTGCACGTGCTCAGCATCATATCCAGAGGTTGGCTTTGCAGAATAGACATATGAGTGCTGCCAGCATTGCTGCAGAGGTTAAAGGGGTGGGGGGGTCAGCCTGTCAGTGCTCAGACCATACGCCGCACACTGCATCAAATTGGTCTGCATGGCTGTCGTCCCAGAAGGAAGCCTCTTCTAAAGATGTTGCACAAGAAAGCCCGCAAACAGTTTGCTGAAGACAAGCAGACTAAGGACATGGATTACTTGAACCATGTCCTGTGGTCTGATGAGACCAAGATAAACTTATTTGGTTCAGATGGTGTCAAGCGTGTGTGGCGGCAACCAGGTGAAGAGTACAAAGACAAGTGTGTCTTGCCTACAGTCAAGCATGGTGGTTGGTGTGTCATGGTCTGGGGCTGCATGAGTGCTGCCGGCACTGGGGAGCTACAGTTTATTGAGGGAACCATGAATGCCAACATGTACTGTGACATACTGAAGCAGTTCCCTTCGGAAACTGGGCCGCAGGGCAGTATTCAAACATGATAACGACCCCAAACACACCTCCAAGATGACCACTGCCTTGCTACAGAAGCTGAGGGTAAAGGTGATGGACTGGCCAAGCATGTCTCCAGACCTAAACCCTATTGAGCCTCTGTGGGGCATCCTCAAACGGAAGGTGGAGGAGCGCAAGGTCTCGAACATCCACCAGCTCTGTGATGTCAACATGGAGGAGTGGAAGAGGACTCTCCTCGCAACCTGTGAAGCTCTGGTGAACTCCATGCCCAACAGGGTTAAGGCAGTGCTGGAAAATAATGGTGACCACAAAAAATATTGACACTTTGGGCCCAATTTGGACATTTTCACTTTTGTTGCCAGCGGTTTAGACATTAATGGCTGTGTGTTGAGTTATTTTGAGGGGACAGCAAATTTACACTGTTATACAAGCTGTACACTCACTACTTTACATTGTAGCAAAGTATCATTTCGTCAGTGTTGTCCCATGAAAAGATATAATAAAATATTTACAAAAAATGTGAGGGGTGTACTCACTTTTGTGAGATACTGTGTATATATATATATATATATATATATATATATATATATATATATATATATATATATATATATATATATATGTATATATGTATGAAGTACTGTGCAAAAGTTTTAGGCACCCTAAAACTTCTTTTTTCATACAAACTAGGGTTAGGGTTATTTTATGACTTCTACATTATCAAGTCAGTACAAAAAACATTTTAGATTCCCAAACATTAGTTTTCTAGCACAAAATTAAATGTTTCAAAAAAATGCCTGTATGTCATTTAAGAAAGCAGCAAGTGCGAAAGTCAAAGTCTCCAGAAGAACTGTGGCTGGTTCTGCAAGATGCTCAATAAAACTTACCAGTGCATTTCCTTATAAAACTGCACAAACTGTACCGGAGACTACTATTTTTATTTTTTTGTCACACCAGATATTGACTTGGTTTCATTTACTAATGTTTACTGCTCTTTACGGTATTTTTTTAAATGTAGAAACATTTAATTTCATTATTTTTAAGGCATTTTTGCTCTACAGCATTTCTTTGCATGTGCCGAAAACTTTTGTACAGTACTGTATATATAAAGAAATGCCATAAACATGCATTTAATCAGATAACACAATATTGACAATGCTATTGTCAACAGAAGTGTAGGAAAAGTGTGCTTTGAAAGAATTACATTAGGTAACTAAAAGCATGGGACCTTAAACATCTAAACGGATTTTTGCCTTTAAATTGCTATAAAAAATATTATCATTATATTACAGGGTGTCCCAAAAGTCTATACATAGGGGAAATTAACACCTTTTAGCTAAATGTCTCCCAAAAAAATTCATACTTAGTTTATATTACATGTTTTTTTTTCAGATAGCCTGTCTTTGACAAAAGAACAACATATTGAAATCATTCTCATGGCTGGATCGGGATGCTGTCTCAAGGTTGTGAGGGACTTTAACAGGAAACATGGCAAGCACATCACACACGAGACTGTTGCCAAACCTATTAACAAATTCAAAAAGACCGCAGGTGTTGCAGACCAACCGAGAAGTGGACGTCCACGAACATCCACTGATGAAAGTACAACTGACGTGGTGCTGGCAAACATAATCCCCTATGTATGGAGACCTTTGGGACACCCTGTAGTTTTGTGTGTACTATGCATATTATGGATAGAAAATATTCTGCATTTCCAGTGATGAGGAAATTCCTGAGCAACTTGGCTTGGTGGTTTGCTAACCATGCAGTGCAGCTGCTTCCCTGTGGTATTCCAGGGCTTTCCGGTACTGCACCAGGGAGTTGTGGACCGCACCCAGATTCTGCATGACCACAGCTAGCCTGCGTGGAGTGGAGTAGACTAGAGGCAGAGCCAGCTCATAGCACTCAGCAGCCTCAGGAAAAAGCTTCAGCTGAGAGAAACTCAACCCCACTGCGTTATACAGCTTACCTGAAAAAACCCGTAAAACAAATAGTACAGGATAAATGTCTCATAAGGATTAAAGTGGTTTCCTGTCTCACAGCTCTATAGAAAAGGTTTTTAGTCATCTATCCCACTAATCATTCTAGCAGTTGAGGCTAATCGCCATATATGCCCTGTTTAAGATAACAGGAGATTACTACTAATATATTATAGCTTATAATTCACCTAGTGTCTCTGGTTCTGTGATTTTGGCACTCAGCTCCAAACACTCAGTGAGAACACTAATGACATCATCTGCTGAGAAGCAGTCACATTTCAACATGTGATTCCCAGCATCCTTCAGGGCCACAGCAGAAGAGGCCAGCTTCCCTGACACCTTATAGCTTTCTGCTGCACGCAGGTAATTCTCTGCTGCACCAGTCCACTCCTAAAACACAGGACAGGTGTCTGAGCAATTCACTGATAATGCTATGAACCACACAGTGCCACACAACAGAAGGCATGTCGCTGCATGGAATCAGAAGGTTTTTTAATACAAATCATATAACATTTGGCACATAATGATTGCAAACCGTAGCGGTGGAAATCTACAAGCAGTGACCACTGGTATAAAATCAAAGAGGAGCAGTCTGTAATTTTAGAGCCCTCTGATGCCTGCACTCACAAGAGATCACCTCACCTCTTCTGCTGAAACTCAGGACAATTTCATACCCACCTTGTTCAGTGTAGACCAGTTGAACTTTATCTATAGTTTGGTTCATTTCAATCAAACTGGTACAGATTTAATAAAACAGTCTAGGTGTGAAAACAACCTAAATACGCCTAGTGAGTTACGAGTTAGAGAAGACGCAGAGCTGAGAAGTGCTAATTTATCTTGGGAGCATAGTGGGCCAATAATAGTTTACGATATCGAAGACATTTTTGTAAATCTATGATAATTATCGGTTATTGGTGTATATGTTTTTTTTTTTTAAACTCCACCTAAAAATAACAAACTCCCACTTTAATATTCCACTAAATTTCGTACACTTTTTCTTACAGAGACACTGACCTTCCTGCGCAGGTGACAGTGGGCCAGTCTGATGCAGGTGTCCCCTTCACTGCTCCCATCACCTTGTGAGCGATAAAGGTGTGCAGCTTGTTGGTAATGTCTGACAGCTTGCACGTGGTCATCCAGAGCCTCATGTGCTGCTGCTAGATTAAACTGCAGATCTGCCACACGCTCGCCTTTCTCACTTGGCTCAGCTTGTGACAGAAAATCAAGCCCTTTCTGGGGCTTACCTGCCTCCACATATGCTGCTCCAAGGTTAAAAGCACAAGCCCGCTGTACTTTAGTCTCTTTGAGCTGAGAAAGGAGGAATAAAAAAAAAAAAAAGTTGTTTCCATTAACACAACCCACAGGCATAAACATGGCAGCAGATGGAATCTAAAACAGTGTTAGTGGTTAAATGAATCCCTCAACACCTTCCTTACGTTCACAGCAGTTTTGAAAGCCTTTTTGAAGTATTCAAGAGCCTTCGCGCGGTCTCCCTGTTGTAGAGCGCCGTGTCCACATGCCGTAAGTCTCTCTACCTGGACCTCTGTGTCCTTTACGTCGTCACCCTTCCCCTTTCTGCTCGTCTTCTTTTTCTTCTTCTGAGAATCTTGGGATGGTGAAACATCAGAGGCCATGACAGGAAACAGATTAAGGTCATGTGCTGGTGTGATACTAAAAAAAAAAAATAAAAAAAAATTAAAAATAAATAAACTGAATAAATGGATAAAGTTTCCAAAAATGGCCAAATATGTGACTCAGTAGTTTTGTTGCAGAAGAAATTGTATCCTAGTGCTGTAAGGGTGTAGAAGTAGGATACAATCCTCAAACCACTAGTGATGTTAAGTCACAGATACTGTTGTTGTGAGCAGTTGCGAGGATTCACGCTCCACTAATGAATGTTTTATCACCAGTCTAAAGTATCAGCACTATACACCCTTTCCCAAGCATATTGGTTTCTATTGTGTATGATTTACAGTGTAAAAAACAACAACAACACATTAGTTCACTCCAGTGACTAGAAAGCTATATATAATTATCTAACTCTACCTATTACATTAAGACATTACGCACGCACTGTAGCATTAGTTAAGTGGCACATTAGCCAACTAGCAAACCGTATAACGTTACTACTGTTAACTTACTCTTTTTGGAAGTGAAGCCAGCAGCTAGCATGAGAATACTGCCTACTGTCTACTGTCTAAATATAAGTTAAAGCATCTACACAGTCGTCTGGGTAATTCCACGATTACTAATAAACCTAATTTGACAGGTGCAGAGTGCGGACGTCTACCTCTGCCCACGTGATTGTGTGACTCGGTTGCCATAGTGACAAAAATTGCAAACATTTCAGTGACTATAATAAAGTGAAATAAATACCAAGCGCACTACACACGAGATTTGTTTGTTTGATATTGATACATTTGGCTAATTTCACGAAAGAAATAGTAGTAAACTAGTTGAATGCGGAGGCGTCACTCAAAATGAGGACAACAATGACCATCATGCATTGCGCGCGTCAGGCTTGCCAATGGGATTGCGGCGGGATATTCAAACAGGCCGGAAAGTGAAAACAGTCCAAGTGTGACTTTCGTCTTTCAAACAACAAGCGTGTTAGACCGCGGATTATTATATTCGTTTGGCACCTGGTTAGTAGTTTTGCCCCGAAGTCGATTTTATTCCAAAGGCGTTTAGTTGATGAGGCCAGCTAAGCCACATTATTGTGGGATTTTGTTTTTAACAGCGTTTCAGTTGTTGTTTTGTGAGATACGGATATATAGCCAGGAGACGTTATTGTTTTGTACTGGGATAAATTTATAACTGGAATTAGACGGCTGCAAACTATCAAAAATAATCAAACTTGCTCTGTCAATATCCAGAACAAAGACAAAATGGGAGAATCCAGTGGTCAACACCGTTCAGGATGTAAGTAAACTACTTATATTGCTCTCGCTGTAATATAAGTATGTAGATTGACTGATGCTGTTTTCATAACTTCACGTAATTAAATTTAATTGCACTATTTAATAATATGTGCCCACTATTTACAAAATAAATGTTATCTGGATTGTAATTTAGTGAGCACTAACCTGTATTGTGAGCTCTATAGATTAGTTTCTACTGAAACTAACTTGCTGCCCTAATTAACCCCCACTGCTGTGGTTAATTACCACACTACTCACACTTGTAACATACTTTTAGAAGCCGTTTCAGGTTTATGTTCAAGTTTAAACATTTCTTATTGGAACTTATTTTAAAGATGAACGGTTGACAGCAGAGGAAATGGATGAACAACGTATCCAGAATGTGGCCTACCTGTACCTGTGCCGCTTAGAGGAGGCAAAGAGGCAAGACACTTCTACCCTACACAGTTCCTACTGCTTCCCCTTTCAAGGAAAACTTCACCCTGAAGCACATTAAATATGTTTATATTGAAATAGTTCTGATGTGTATATGGATACCTGGGTCTAATTTGTTGGTTTGTGAGGTATTTTTGTTAGCATTAGGTGCTGTACTGACGTCACAGGCGGACATTTAATAGGGGGGAAAAAAATCTCAAGCGTCAACCTCAATTGTTGTTGGCTCCTTAAACAAGAGCTTGTTTTCCCTCACTTACCATTGATGTTCAATGTCATATTAATGAGAAATGCAATGTAAAATGTCCATAATTTGAGTTCAGTTGTAAAACTCAGTAGTGCTGAGTTGCAGCAGATACTCTGCTTGGCTAGTTAGTGAGCTACAAGATGACAAGCATGATGGTGTTAATGGTGGTATTAGCATGAAAGCTTTGGAAGCTGATCTGTTTGAGCCAAGATTATAAAGAATGTACACTTATAAAGATTAATATGCAAGTCATTCAGAATGGAATTTTCCTTTAACGTTCTGCAAAGATTGACTTGAAAACTACACTGAATCGTTTGGAAGTTGTTGTTTTTTTGTTTTTTTTAATGTTGTGGTGGGGTGTTTTTTTTTGTTTTTGTTTTTTTATAATTCTTGCTCTCAGGTGGATGGAGGCTTGCCTGAATGAGGAGCTTCCACCTCCGACTGAGTTGGAGGAGGCACTGAGGAATGGGGTCCTGTTAGCTAAGCTTGGCCACTGCTTTGCTCCAAAGATTGTTCCTCTGAAGAAGATCTATGACCTTAACCAGGAACGTTACAAGGTCTGTCTAATATGGAAGAGTTGAGAACAGTCCACCTACCAAAAATATCCAAACATCATTGTTCTATAGTCAGATTCTGATACTGATAAAGGACTCAGCAATAATCAGTCCATACAGGATTCCGCTGAGTTTTTTTTTTTTTTTTTTTTTTAAATTTGCAATCCAACTTGCAGTGAATTTTGTGCTTTTCTCTAGCAGAAAACTACAACCCCAATTCCAAAGAAGTTGGGATGCTGTGTAAAATGTAAAAAAAAAAAAAATGCAATGATTTGCAAATCTCATAAACCCATATTTTATTCACAATAGAACATGGAAAACATGTTAAATGTTTAAACTGAGGAAATGTACCATTTTAAGGAAAAAAATAAGGTAATTTTGAATTTGATGGCAGCAACACATCTCAAAGAAGTTGGGACAGGGCCATATCCATAGGCACTAATGCACCCCCATACCATCAGAGATGCAGGCTTTTGAACTGAGCGCTAATAACAAGCAGGATGGACCCTCTCTTCTTTAGTTTAGAGGACGTGGTGTCCATGGTTTCGAAAAAGAATTTCAAATTTTGATTCGTCTGACCACATAACAATTTTCCACTTTGCCTCAGTCCATTTTTAATGAGCTTTGGCTCAAAGACGGTGGCGTTTCACATACAGGTGCATCTCAATAAATTAGAATGTCGTGGAAAAGTTCATTTATTTCAGTAATTCAACTCAAATTGTGAAACTCGTGTATTAAATAAATTCAATGCACACAGACTGAAGTAGTTTAAGTCTTTGGTTCTTTTAATTGTGATGATTTTGGCTCACATTTAACAAAAACCCACCAATTCACTATCTCAACAAATTAGAATATGGTGACATGCCAATCAGCTAATCAACTCAAAACACCTGCAAAGGTTTCCTGAGCCTTCAAAATGGTCTCTCAGTTTGGTTCACTAGGTAAGCCACAAATATTCATTGCCAAAGAAGCTGGCTGTTCACAGAGTGCTGTATCCAAGCATGTTAACAGAAAGTTGAGTGGAAGGAAAAAGTGTGGAAGAAAAAGATGCACAACCAACCGAGAGAACCGCAGCCTTATGAGGATTGTCAAGCAAAATCGATTCAAGAGTTTGAGTGAACTTCACAAGGAATGGACTGAGGCTGGGGTCAAGGCATCAAGAGCCACCACACACAGACGTGTCACGGAATTTGGCTACAGTTGTCGTATTCCTCTTGTTAAGCCACTCCTGAACCACAGACAACGTCAGAGGTGTCTTACCTGGGGTAAGGAGAAGAAGAACTGAACTGTTGCCCAGTGGTCCAAAGTCCTCTTTTCAGATGAGAGCAAGTTTTGTATTTTATTTGGAAACGAAGGTCCTAGAGTCTAGAGGAAGGGTGGAGAAGCTCATAGCCCAAGTTGCTTGAAGTCCAGTGTTAAGTTTCCACAGTCTGTGATGATTTGGGGTGCAATGTCATCTGCTGGTGTTGGTCCATTGTGTTTTTTGAAAACCAAAGTCACTGTACCCATTTACCAAGAAATTTTGGAGCACTTCATGCTTCCTTCTGCTGACCAGCTTTTTGAAGATGCCGATTTCATTTTCCAGCAGGATCTGGCACCTGCCCACACTGCCAAAAGCACCAAAAGTTGGTTAAATGACCATGGTGTTGTTGTGCTTGACTGGCCAGCAAACTCACCAGACCTGAACCCCACAGAGAATGTATGGGGTATTGTCAAGAAGAAAATGAGAAACAAGAGACCAAAAAATGCAGACGAGCTGAAGGCCACTGTCAAAGAAACCTGGGCTTCCATACCACCTCAGCAGTGCCACAAACTGATCACCTCCATGCCACGCCGAATTGAGGCAATAATTAAAGCAAAAGGAGCCCCTACCAAGTATTGAGCACATGTACAGTAAATGAACTTTCCAGAAAGCCAACAATTCACTAAAAATTTTTTTTATTGGTCTTATATGATGTGAGCCAAAATCATCACAATTAAAAGAACCAAAGACTTAAACTACTTCAGTCTGTGTGCATTGAATTTATTTAATACACGAGTTTCACAATTTGAGTTGAATTACTGAAATAAATGAACTTTTCCACGACATTCTAATTTATTGAGATGCACCTGTATGTTCACATATGGCTTCTTCTTTGCATGATAGAGCTTTAACCAGCACTTGTGGATTGCACGGCGAACTGTGTTCACAGATGATGCGTTCTCGAGGTGTTTGAGTCCATGCAGTAATTTCCATTACAGAATCATGCCTGTTTTTAATGCAGTGCCTGAGGACCCGAAGATCACAGGCATGCAATATTGCTTTTCGCCCTTGTCCCTTGATGATATTATGTACTGTAGATGATGAGATTTTCAAAGTCTTCACAATTTTACGTTGAGTAACATTATTCTGAAATTGTTCCACAATTTGTAGGTGCAGTTTTTTCGCAGATTGGTGAACCTCTACCCATCTTTACTTCTGAGAAACTCTGCTCTCTAAGATACTCTTTTTATACCCAATCATGTTACTGACCTGTTGCTAATTAACCTAATTAGTTGCAGAATGTTCCTCCAGCTGTTCCTTTTTAGTAACACTTACTTTTCCAGCCTTTTGTTGCCCCGTCCCGACGTTTTGTGTATGTACCAAAAAATGTACCCTTTTTTTTTTCTTAAAATGGTGCATTTCCTCAGTTTAAACATTTGATATGTTTTCTATATTCTATTGTGAATAACATATGGGTTTCTGACATTTGCAAAGCAATTGGGGTTGTACTTGAACTGGCGCAACTGTCTTTCGCAGTAATGTTTGTTGCTAAATGAGACCTTTTAGCTGTTCTCATGTTCGACGCATGTGAATTGAAGAGGGCTTTGACTGAATGCACGTTGTGATGATGTCATATAATGCGTCTTAGCCTAAATCTGCTGAAAATCTGCAGTAATTTTGAAAAATTGCAAGCTCCTGTGAATATCGCAGTTTCTTTGGTTTTGCATTAATTTCCACAATTGCAATCATGGAGGGACTGTACAATCTCTTTACACATATAAGGTCCCCTTACAAGATATGTGTCTAATGAAACACATGTGTAGCAATAGATGTCACTAATATTCTATATACTGTGTATGGTAGGTGTGTCTAATAAAGAAGCCACTGGGTGCATTTAACTATAAAATGCAAACAGATACATGTGTGATGTGTGTTTATAGGGGGTAGGTCTGCAGTTCCGCCACACCGATAACATCAACCATTGGAGGAATGCACTAGTGGAGGTTGGCCTGCCAACGGTAAATTATACATTCTTACACATTCATGTTCTTTCATTCAAAATAGTGATCACACACAAGCATCACTGTAATAATGTATTTTCTCTCCTGTCAGATTTTCTACCCTGAGACCACAGACATCTATGATAAGAAGAATATGCCACGAACTGTCTATTGTATCCATGCTCTCAGGTCTGTACTAGCTTTTCTACTGATTCTGAAAATTGGAGATGAGTGATGTACAGTGCCCCCCACTAATATTGGCACCCTTGGTAAATATGACCAAAGAAGGCTGTGAAAAATTGTCTTGATTGTTTAACCTCTTGATCTTTGAATCATAAAAATAATCTGTTCTCATGGATATCAAACAATTGCAAACAAAACACAGGTTTACAAAAAAAAATCTTTGTTAAATATAGGTGTGCAACAATTATTGGCACCCTTTTAATCAATACTCTGAGTCTTCTCCTATATTGCCTGATGAAGTTGGAGAATACATGGCAAGGGATCTGAGACCATTCCTCCATACAGATTCTCTCCAGATCCTTCAAATTTTGAGGTCCACGCTGGTGGACTCTCCTTTTCAGTTCACCCCACGGGTTTTCTATGGGTTTCAAGTCAGGGGACTGGGATGGCCATGGTAGGACCTTGATTTTGTGGTCAGTAAACTATTTTTGTGTTGATTTTGATGTATGTTTTGGATCATTGTCCTGCTGGAAGATCCGACCACGGCCCATTTTAAGCTTTCTGGCAGAGGCAGTCAGGTTTTCATTTAATCTGTTGATATTTGATAGTCTATGATGCCATGTATCCTAACAAAATGTCCAGGTCCCCTGGCAGAAAAACAGCCCCAAAACATTAAAGAGCCACCACCATATTGAACCGTGGGCATGAGGTACTTTTCCATATGGCTACCTCTCTGTGTACACCAAAACCACCTCTGGTGTTTATTGCCAAAAAGCTCTATTTTGGTTTCATCTGACCATAGAACCCGATCCCATTTAAAGTTCCAGTAGTGTCTGGCAAACTGAAGACGCTTGAGTTTGTTTTTGGATGAGATGTTGAGGCTTTTTTCTTGAAACCCTTCCAAACAACTTGTGGTGATGTAGGTGACTTCAGATTGTAGTTTTGGAGACTTTCTGGCCGCAAGACGCAACTAACTTCTAAAATTCTCCAGCTGTGATGCTTGGAGATTTTTTGGCCACTCGAACCATCCTCTTCACAGTACATTGAGACAATATAGACACACGTCCAATTCCAGGTTGACTCATAACATTTCCAGTTGACTGGAACTTCTTAATTATTGCCCTGATGGTGGAAATGGGCATTTTCAATGTTTGTGCTATTTTCTTATAGCCACTTCCCATTTTGTGAAGCTCAACAACCTTTTACCGCACATCACAGCTATATTCCTTGGTCTTACCCATTGTTATGAATGACTAAGGGAATTTGGCCTATATGTTATCTCATATTTATACCCCTGTGAAACAGGAAGTCATGGTTGCACAATTTCCTGTTCCTAGCCACCCCAAAAAAAAGAAAGTAAAATATCAATGGGAATATACTTGAAATATATTTTTCTCATATGAATTCATAGGGGTGCCAATAATTCTTGCACACCTATAACAAAAATGTGTGTTGTTCCCCCCCAACCTGTGTTGTGTTTGCAATTACCAAGGGTGCCAATATTAGTGGAGGGCACTGTATTTACAGGACTAGTATTTAAAAGGAGATTTCTAGTAGAATTAAGCTGTAACGTTTTTTTCTTTTGTCTTTATTTTCCTGTAGCCTGTACCTTTTTCGTCAGGGTCTGGCTCCTCAAATCCATGACCTGTGTGGCAAAGTCAAGTTCACAGGTAAAATCATACTTTTTTTTTTCTTCTTTTTTTTTTAAAGCCAGATTACTTTTTTCTGACAGCTTAGTCTGAATATTGATATACCATTTTTTTCCCCCCCCCTTTCCTTTGCCTAGATGAGGAGATCAACAACATGAAGCTGGAACTGGATAAATATGGTATCCAGATGCCTCCTTTCAGCAAGATTGGAGGAATTCTAGCTAATGAGCTGTCAGTGGATGAGGCTGCTGGTAAGAACAATCATGTATAGGTTTAGCTGTAATGTGATTGAACAGGTTTTCAGGTATATGTTTGTGGACCACCGAACAAGAGAAGCCTGCCGTCACAGCTGATGCTTATAAACATTTTACCTTTCTGCAAGGCCATCATGAGTGTATGATGTTTTTATTATTACCATAATATGAAGAATAGCCTGTATACTATTACTCCTTACAAATAACAATAGGTTAGGTTGTTTGCCCAGTACAGTATATTATATTCTGCTATATAGAGGCTAAATTAAGCAACTTGTGGATGTGAAAATATTCTTTGCTCACTTTAATGCTCATGTGTGTGCAGTACATGCAGCAGTGATAGCCATTAATGAGGCGGTGGAGCGGGGCTGTGTGAAGGACACGACACAAACACTGCGCAATCCCAACGCCATGCTCATTAACCTGCAGGAGCAGCTCATGGCTGTCTATCAGGAGTTGCTGCGCCAGGCTCGTGCTCACAAAGCGGCCAAGGCTTCTGCTAAAGTGAGGGAGATGAAGTCTTGTGTCTGGTCCTGTCATCTAACATAAATATAATATGTCTGAAACAGATTGCAGTTAAGATGAATTCTTCAATGTTTTTAGGCAAATGGCTCCATGGAGAAGGACATTTATGAAGAGTATCTGACACAAAGTGAGATTCAAGACAACATCACTAAAGTTAATGGTGAGTCAGTGCTCCAGTGTTGTGCCCATGGGAATGTTTGATCTTGTATCACAACTAATATGATCTAATTGTGATTGTGTGTGTGCGTGTGTGTGTGTGCGTGTGTGTGCGTGTGTGTGCGTGTGTGTGCGTGTGTGTGCGTGTGTGTGCGTGTGTGTGCGTGTGTGTGCGTGTATAGTGCGTGCAGCTGTAGAGCATGTGGATGAGGCAATAGACTGTGGCAATGCCCTGGCTCTACTCTCAGCCTTGCAGAACCCGAGTCTTGGCCTAAGAGGGCTGCTTAGAGATCATTCTGACTGGTATCTGGAGCAGCTCGCATCAGACCGAGAACAGAAAGCTCTGGTGAGGAGTTTCCAACTCGTATAGCCTTGCATTGCATCTTCTTTACATTTGTATGCAATGCTTAAGGTGTGAGTCACTTAAGATGCAAGCAACTATTTGTGTGTTTTTTTTTTTTTTTTTTTTTTTTTTTTCCCCCTTCCTCCCCTTCTAGGATCTAGGGTGTGTGGACCCTCTGGAGAGAGATGAGCTGCAGGAAGGTATCAGTGTGGCCAACGAGGAAGCTCAGCGCTCACGAACAAGTCAGTTCAAGCCCAGCTTTATGACTTAATAGTTAAATTAAAGCGATAGTCAAGAGTTGACTGTGTGTGTGTGTGTGTGTACACAGTGCTGCAGGCAATATCCCAAATCAATGAGGCTTTGCGGTGTGGTGAGCCACGTCAGACGGTGCGTGCCCTGATGAACCCTGATGCCCACCTGCCTGATGTCTACCCTTTCGCCACTGAGCTTTACCAGAGAGAACTCGCTTCTCTGCAGCAGCAGTGCCCTCAGGTGGCTAATATAGCACCCCATTTACGACAAATTACAGATTCATACAGTTCCCATTGCTCTAGATTGCTCTAGGGTCATTAAAGCCTGCTAAGCTGTAGTGGTTTAATTTGTACATCACTGTCAAAATTTGCACTCCCAAAGGTAGGATTTTGCATATTAGACACTTCTGTAATCCAGTTCTCAGGCTCTCACAGGTAGGCCCATGACAATAATGAAGTGTTTCCTAAAAAAATCTGCAGCCTAAGCTCAAAAATCAGCAGTAAATGTGTGCATAAGCAATCATCAACAAACAGTGCAGCTAGCCCAAGGCCCTCCCCCCCCCCCCCCCCCCCCCCCCCAAGATACTCTATATATGATGTATCTTAGCTAAAATTGAAACATGATATTTGGTTCATTTATTTCTGCCTGTTTT
The DNA here is from genome assembly GCA_023630585.1 of Cranoglanis bouderius. NCBI lineage: Eukaryota > Metazoa > Chordata > Actinopteri > Siluriformes > Cranoglanididae > Cranoglanis > Cranoglanis bouderius. Next base: position 18,789,517 of record CM042544.1, read on the forward strand.
GCTTCTATGCTGAATCTGCTTTGTTTGCGTGTGTGATTGTGTAGGGTGACCTGCAGCAGGAGGAGCTGTTTGTGGCTGTAGAAATGCTGTCTGCAGTGGCGTTGATAAACCAGACACTGGAGACTAAAGACATGGGAGCATTCTGTGCCACTCTGGTCAGCCCTGCTGCTGGCCTTGCAGACATTGATGACAGCTTAATGCATAGGTGTGACATTACTTCACACTACAGTTTTTATCACTGGGCATTTTAATTAGTACTGCTTTTCTTTCTTTCAAAGTTTAACTGCCATACAGGATATATACAGTGTATATAACCAGTCAAATGTCACAGCTGATTTTGAGCAAAATCGACATTTCCTGTGGATAATATAATTTGACACTTCTACTTTAAGATAACAAATATATTTTACAAAAAAATACGAGGAACCTTGCCTTGACGTTTGCCTGCAAAGATCATGTTGCGTAAGGAGCCAGTTTAACAAACATGGTGGTAAAACAATCAGTCTGCCCAAAGATATCTAAAACCTTGCTTGTGGGGCATGTTTCAGTGAAGTTGGGTTTAAATCTTTAAATGAAAGTTTCTCCTTTATTATTGTGGGGAAACTAGAACTGAAGATATTTCATTTCAGGAAAGCCTGTACTTTAGAACCATATAGTAAAAATACCAAGGTTTGACTATTTGAAATGTTTTCCCAGGCACATACATACGTGTGTGTGTGTGTGTGTGTGTGTGTGTGTGTGTGTATATAGTATATCTGTAGACATTATATTTAGTACAGTCTTTGTTTAGGTATTTTGAGGAGCTTTCTGAGATGAAGAGGAAGGCAGGCAGAGTGCTCCTGACTTGGAATGAGCTACAACGTGGAGTGAACAGTGTCAGCATGGCAGCTCAGGAGGAGCATGGTCGTAAGTACATGCTCCTAACTTTCCAACTTATAACAATTCTCTCAATTTTCTAGAGCCTGTGGTTATACTGATAGAAAACCCATGTATCTTTCCTATTGTCTTTAACTGTAGAGATCCTGACTATTGGACTGATCAACCAGGCCCTCGGTTGCAGTGACCCTCAGAAAACTCTGGCTGCGTTGCTGCTGCTCTCTAGTGGCCTGATAGACGTAGTGCCACAGAACGGCAAACGCTACCATGATGTACTGTCCCGTCTAAAGAAGTGCAAGGCAGAGGTGTCTTATACAGAAATATGGAGAAAGGACTGTAGAGATACTGACTGGTATTTAATTAGCCTTATTAGTTATATACATATTTTTATTTGTGTCTTTGCACCTGGTGCAGATCTGTCGGGACCCCGGAGCAGAGCTGTGGTTAGCTGATATTCAGGAGGGAGTGAGCCTGGCTAACGAGGATACTCAGAAAGCTCTGAAGAGTGAGTGTATACAGTATAAACAAAGCGAAGCATTATATTCATGGTGTTTTAAACTCTTTTAAGCTTGCATACCCAGGACTCGTCCAAGTGTGAAAGTATGAATATGCCCTATGATCATGATTGTGTATCTTATAAAAGTTCTTATGTGTGCTTTATGTTGTCAGTGTCTCTGGGTCTGGCTGCTGTTAATCAGGCAGTGAAGGAAGGTAAAGCCTCTCAGACCCTGCGAGTGATGCGTTTGCCAGAAGTGGCTCTGAGGAGTGTGGTAGCCGAGTGTGCGGCTGCGTACCAAACCGAGCTGTCAGCCTTGTTCCGTGCCAAGCACATGGAGGGTCAGTCTTATTGTCCTATCATAGACCATTACTGTACTGCCATGTCTGTACAGCACTGCAACACAAAGCGCTGCTTTTTTTCACATACTATTGGAATGTATTTGACAGTTCTTCTGAGAGCAGTGTATAACTCCCCCTTTTGCTCTTGTGTATCTCGCTCTGATCAGGTGATAACAAAAGCCCATGGATTAGGACAAAGACTCTAGATGGCAGCTCTTACTACTTCCACCTGCAAAAACTGGAGGGTGCCTGGGAGAGACCTCATGGATTTGTCCAGAATAGCATCTTCCTCAGCCATGAAGAAATCCAGGTACTCACTCGTACTATGGGTTTCTGGAACCGCAAATAACAAGAGATGCCTTAAACAGCCTAAATCATTATGCAATATTCATACATGTCCCATTAATAGTCTCTGTTTATCTTATGCTCCATTAGGCAGTCACATTCTCTTTGTTGTCTTTGACTAATCATTACTTAAAAGCTTTAGAATTTGAATGCATTTTGAGCATATAATTTTATACTACTCACACAAAATAAACAATATTATGAATAGCAACAACTCTGAAGTATGCAATATTTATGTTGTATAAACCACATCAGTTGAGAACTGTGAAATATTTTTTTTTTTATAAGCAAAGCAGGAGTGTCATCCTTTTTTCCGCAGAACATTTAATTTTTACCCATACTATTTCTTTGAACTAAGGCCACCCAGAATTAATATTTTAAAAAGCGTGTCCTGTAAAACTTAATTGCGCAAGAGGAATCGTTCAAGCGTCCTCAACCATTGTGCTACATCCCAAATGGTGTCTTATTTACTATATATGCTTACTCCACAGGGTACATAGTGTTACTGAACCTATGTTTAGTGTGTAGTGTGAACATGTGAGAACAAAGAGAGTGGTGGAAAATTTTTAACTACTTACATAAAACTAAATACTAAAAAAAAAAAACTTTGTGTAGATACTTTTGTTTTTATATTTACAGTGGGTATAGAAAAGAATCACCCCTTTAAAATCACATTTTCTTGCTTTTCAGCTTGAAATGAAGACGGACACAGTTTTTGTTTTATCCAGCTGTATTTACTCAGTGCAACTTATAACATCCAAGTGAAGGATATAACACCATGTCAGGGAAAAAAAAACAATCACTGAGTTGGAAAAAGGATCACCCTCCTCCTAAAAATGACTTGTAAACTCAATAAGGTGTAGCTAATCACCTTCTCAATGGCACACAAAGCCATTTGACTTTCAACTGTGATCAGCTGTGGTCATTTTGATTAGCTCAGCATGAAAAGAGCTTTCCTAGAGTGCAACTGAAGCAAACAATCAACTATGGGTGGCAAGGCGCTGTCAAAAGATCTCTGGGATAAAGTTGTGGACAGGCACAAGTCAGGAGATGGATATAAAAAAAAAGTCTATTATTAAGAAGTGGGAGGTATTTGGTACAGCACAGACCCTCCCTGGATCAGGACGTCGCTCCAAACTGGATGAAAGAGCCAAGAGGAAACTGGTCAGAGAGGCTACCAAGAGGCCTACAGCAACTCTGAAGCAGTTGCAGGAATTTATGACAGAGTGGTCATTGTGTACATGTGACAACAATATCACAAATTCTCCACAAATGTGTTTTGTATGGGAGGGTTGCAAGAAAAAAGCCAACCACGACTGAGCTTTGCCAGAACACACCTTGATGATTCTGAGCCCACATGGAAAAAAGGTGTTATGGTCAGATGAGATTATAATTGAATTATTTGGCCTCAACACCAAACGATATGTCTGGTGGAAATCCAATACAGCTCACCATCCAAATAACACCATTCCTACAGTAAAGCATCCAACCTTCCAACAGGACAATGACCCAGAGCACACAGCAAAACTGACCACACAGTGGTTGAACGAGAAAAAGGTGAATGTCCTTGCATGGCCTAGTCAGAGCCCAGACTTAAACCCCATTGAAAATCTGTGGAATGACTTGAAGACTGCAGTCCACAAACGATCAACAGCAAATTTAACAATTTCCAACTCAGTGACTCTGGTTTTTTATTTATTTATTTATTTTCCCTGACATGTTGGTATTATATCTTTCACTTGGATGTTATAAGTTGCACTGAGTAAATACAGCTGGATAAAACAAAAACTGTGTCCGTCTTCATTTCAGGCTGAAAAGCAACAAAATGTGATTATTTTAAAGGGGGGTGGTTCTTTTCTATACCCACTATAATTAGGGAAGTGATGCATAATTATGAAAATACTTGCATTAAATTACACACATTTTTTCAAACCCATTTTTCTTACTTCAAGGGTAATTAAAGTATAGGAAGCAAAATGTTTGGCGACAAGAAGCAGAATATGTGAATTTACACATTTTAATATTCAAATGTTTTATGTATTATGAAAATCGGAGTAGCATTTATACAGCAAAATGTATTCTGACAGCTGTTACTTACATAAACCCCCTTGCTGTCTCCCCTTGCAGGCAGTGTGCAGCAGTGTAACTGTAGCGCACAGTCGGGAGGTACAGTGGAAGGCCAGTGAGCTGTTGGTGGTGCAGCTGCAGGCCCGTGCACAAGGCTTCCTCCTCCGGCAGAAACTTTCTGAGCGCCTGCACTTCCTCAACACTCAGCTACCTGCCATTATAACCATTCAGGTAAGGCAACATCAAATGCTACCACCAACTGACTGACAGTTGCTCACAAAGATGGCTCTAGATTTGATGTTATTTTAAAATAGGCCAAATAATTTTGCTGTCAGACGTTTAGGGAGTCCTCCAGAATGATACCAGTTTGGTATTATTGGGCAAAATATCTAATGATTGTGTTTGTGTTGGTTTGTTAGTCTCACTGGCGGAGGTGTCTGCAGCAGAGGACCTATAGGAAGAGACTGGAGTACCTCTATCGGAACTGGAGAGCGGTGGTCAAAGTAAGAGCATATATGCTTTTGTAAAGCATATAGAAGTCCAATTTTTCATACAGTTTCTCAGAGTTTCTGTGCTCTCATAGATCCAGGCATGGGTAAAGATGTGGCTAGCTCGTAGGAGGTATCTGGCTCGTCTGCGCTACTTCAGAAGACATGTGAGTATCTCAGCTTTGTTGCAAGTTAGTGTTGAGCATATGAAGGAAAAAAAAAAAACAAAGATGTAAATGTATGAAGTTTATATCTTCTAGGTTGGTGCCATCATAAAGATCCAGGCTTTCTTCAGAGCCAATAAGGCACGTGAAGACTACAGGATGCTGGGTATGGTCTTTTTCTTTTTGTCACAAAAAAATTTTTGCCATGTGAAATTCGAAACCTAAACTCTTGGTTAAATCTTAAGTAATGGACTTTTTAACTTGTAAAGAGGCATTTGCTAAGATTCTATTTGATATCAGATCAGTAAGCTTGTAAAATTGTGCTGAAATCTTCCCTGAAGATTTTCTTTCTACACGTTCTTACATTTTTCATGTCTGTCTCTGTGTGCGCACACAGTGCACTCCAGTACTCCCCCTCTGTCTGTTGTGCGCAAGTTTGCCCACCTGTTGGAACTGGGGGATAATGATATCCGCCAGGAGGGGGAGCTGCTGCGCCTGCGGGAGGAGGTAGTGCGCACCATCCGCTCCAACAGACAACTAGAGGCAGACCTGGACCTTATGGACCTGAAGATCGGCTTGCTGGTCCGCAACCGTGTCACGCTCCAGGTCGGAAACATCACACGAAGAAATTCTTTAGCCTTCTTAGACTGTGGACATGTTCTTCTTTTACATCCCACATGACTTTAATTAGTTAATTGTTTTCAGAGGAATATCAAATGCCAGTGATTAAGTTGTTTATCTTGGGCGCCAGGATGTCTGTTCACAAAAACTGCTCCATGTGTGACTCTGTCCTGTTTGGTCCTGGGGCGCAGGAGGTGGTGTCGCACCATAAGAAACTCACCAGGAAGAACAAAGAAGAGCTGTCTGACATGATGGCCCTGGACAAACACAAAGGTCTAAAGTCTCTGAGCAAAGACAAAAGGGAGAAGTTGGAGGCTTATCAGCACCTGTTCTACCTGTTGCAGGTACATCCATTTCCTAGCTGCATATGGACCTTGATCTTGAATGCTCCAGTGTTTTTCATCCAAATATCTATGCACCATCTGTGGTGTATGCATCACTGACATTAATTTCAGCATGTTTTCCTGTACTGAATATGAAGCAGAAGACCTGTTGACTTTAGATAACATTACATGTATGCGACTGTATAACAAATTTAAAACTACAGCGTATACACTCTAAAAGTACTGGTCTTAAACTGAGGCAATTGGGAATGTCTTACTATAGTGGTTCTTATGTAGTTTTATTTAAATATTAATCTGTTACCTGTAAATCTGTATAATTTGTACTTTTGAATACCTTTGGTTCAAAATTCATCAAAATGTTCTGCACAAATGCTTCATATAAAGGTTTATTGGCTGCTCCAACAAACTGCCCCTGGGCTTCCATTATATGCGATGTATGAGTAAACTGGTTTTCCATTTTCTTTTCACAGTGTCGAGAAATGCTTTAATTATTTTCAGTGAATATGCGTGATTACCTGTTCACTTATACTAGTGATGCAGCAGATGGAGATTACATTGGGGGGAAAAAAACACTGGAGAATAACAAGAGTTAGTTTGAAAAGTATTACTCTGGAGTGCTGTTCAGGCAGTGCTTGTCTCTAGTATTTCTGGTGTTTGGTTCTACATGAATGTACTGATACTGGCGCGTGTCTGTCTGTGTCCACAGACCCAGCCATCATACCTGGCCCAGCTCATATTCCTGATGCCGCAGAATAATAGCACACGTTTCATGGAGACGGTCATCTTTACTCTCTTTAACTATGGCTCCGACTGTAGAGAGGCATACCTGCTGTTGCAGCTCTTTACTACCGCCCTCCGCCACGAGATCAAGTATAGTTTCCACATCCACACACCTTTTGTCTCCTCAAGCATGAACATCAGGAGATGCTGTACCGTCTTAATAAGCTTAGATTAGGTGTTACATTGTGTTATTTATGTGTAGCATTTTATGTCTTTGTCTGTGAGAAAGGCTGAAGGTAGACCAGCCTCAGGAGGTGGTGACGGGGAACCCCACAGTCATAAAGATGCTGGTGAGTTTCTATCGTCATGCTCGTGGCCAGAATGCATTGAGGGAGATTTTGGGGCCAGTGGTGCGTGAGGTTCTGCAGGATCGCACACTCAGCATTCGCATAGATCCTGTGGAGATATACAAGAGCTGGATCAACCAGACTGAGAGCCAGACCGGCCACAAGAGGTCAGTGCTACATCTGGTCTATGATTGTGTGCAGTATTCACTCGCATTATGTTGTTGATTAATCATGTTCTTGTAGAATTTTAGTGTTTTGAGTGTTCATGCTCTGTTTGTGGTGTTTTCACAGCTCACTGCCATATGAGGTGAGTGCAGAGCAGGCACTCAGTCACCCAGAGGTGCAGCAGCGTTTAAACATTGCAATCACTAACCTGAAGAGTCTGACTGACCGCGTGCTCCACGCCATCACCAGCAACCTGCACAAATTGCCGTATGTACATACACACATGCAGTGTCAGGTCTTTCCAGATGGTTTATCCTTTTACTCTTGTGCATGAACATTTAGAACTTCTAACCATGCTTATGCAGAAACCCCAGTGGAAGAAAAGTGTATTTGTCAGGTCCAACACTTGATTACTACCTTTTGGAGGTCCAAGTTATGTGGTTGTTAAATAAATACATTTATGTATGTACTTATTTATTTTAGTTTGTTTGGCTTTTCCCCTCCTCTCTCCCAATTTTAACGATTTGCCAATTCCCACCAACTAGCTAGGTCTCCCCTGTTACACTACAGCTACCAACTAGGGACAGTGAAGCCTCAGAACTTGGAAAACACTAGCTGCCCTCTTATTTGTACATGAGCTTACACACACCCACGTTGGGTTAGTGAATATCGCTCTGATTGACAACAGAGAGCCTTAAGCCATACTTCCCCCCCAGAGCAGTCTCCTGACGATAGGGTGAACACTTTTCTGTTTGCACCACTCAGGAGCCATGCCACTGGGGTTTTCTGAAGGGAGGATATTTACTACATAAAGCCATTTGTGGTCGTTTCTATATGTTATTTTCTAGCGTGTTCCTGTGGTTTTAATACACAGATCTAGAACAAGTTCTGTGCACACTTTGAGGTCTGTTTGAAAGATAATTGCAAATAATTTGGTCATTAGTAAATAAAGCCTCCACCCCCTGTCCTTCAGCTGTATTGAGGAGTATTTTGCCTTGATGCGGACTTTACTCTTACATGTTTCCTTGTGCGTGTCTGTGTGTTAGGTATGGGTTGCGCTACACTGCTAAAGTTCTGCGAGAGTCCCTGCATGAGAAGTTTCCTCAAGCTAGTGAGGAGGAGTTGTACAAGGTTAGCAGCATAAAGGGTTTATTTCCACAAGCAGAGATGGATGTGTGTGAATTTTGTGTGGTTTAATCAGTAGAAGCTGGTGCTTGTGTGTCTCTCTCTGTATACGTAGTTTGCTGTGCATGCATTGTAGATTTCTGCATGTGTGTGTAATTATTATTTAATGCTGTTAGATTGTAGGTAACCTGGTGTACTACCGCTACATGAACCCTGCTGTGGTGGCTCCTGATGGATTTGATGTGGTGGAGTTTGGGGTAGGTTCGTTTGTTCTGCCTGATCAGCGACGAACCCTTGGTTCCATTGCCCGAATCCTGCAACACAGTGCAGCACACAAGCATTTCCACGGGGACTCTGTACACCTGCGTGCCCTGAATGACTACATCACGCACATGCACGGCAAATTCAGGTGAGTTCAACAGTCACTTATTAAATATTGTCACTGGAAGAATAATTGGAATTTTGAGACTGGTAACTGGAATGTTCCCTGTTTGACCAACAGGAAGTTCCTGAAAATGGTGTGTGACGTTCCCGAGCCTGAGGAGCGCTTTAACATCGATGAATATTCTGAGATGGTCATCCTCAACAAACCTGTTATCTACATCTCGATTGGTGAGCTCATTAACACGCACAAGGTATGGCTGTTCATTAACTATTTTCTTTTATTCTCACATTCTTTTGTACATTAAATATTATTTAAAAATGTCATTCTACTATATGTTCTAATAGCGTTTGTGTCTTGGTCTGTGTTCAGCTGCTGCTGGAGCACCAGGATGCACTGTGTCCTGATCAGAATGATGCTCTCTTCCTTCTGCTGAGGGACCTCGGCAAAGTGCCTTCTGTCCAAGCCCTCGTTGGTTAGTCTGCACATCTGCATACTCTGAATAACTGTATCACACATGGTCCCCAAATAACCACCCTCCCCAAAATCTCAGCCTACCTTCTCGAAATAGAGTGACCTTTCTTTAACACAGCTTTCTTTACAGTGTGTTATGTTATCTGGGGTGTTTATTACTTGGAGAGAACTGATTATTACTCATGAGTATAGGCATTAAAGAAAAGTGCATATAAGTGTGTCTAAATGATTTAGTTAATAATCTTACAAACTTTTCTGACTGTAATGGTCACTCACAGGAGAGGGTGTTATCAACTCTGCGGACCCAAACCTGGAGCAGACTTTGGCTCAATACAATAAGATGGAGGTATCCCTCACCCTCACCACCAAGTTTGACATCTTCAAAAGCTCTGATGAGAAACCTGATGCCCGAGGCATTCTGCTTAGGTGAGACAGCATGTGATGTTGCTTTGATTTAAATGGCAAAATGCTAAACATTATAGCGTGTATGGTGTTGCACTGTATGGCTAAAAGTTTGTGGACACCTGACCTTCACACCCATATGTTGGCCTTCCCCAAACTGTTGTCACAAAGTTACAACTTATACACAATTGTATGCCGTAGCATTACAATTTCCCTTCACTGGAACTAAGAGGCCCAAACCAGTTCCAGCATGGCAGTGCCCCTGTGCACAAAGTGAGGTCCATGAAGACATGATTTGCTGAGGTTTTTGTTGAAGAACTTGAGTGGCCTGCCCAGAGCCAAGACTTCAACCCCACTGAACACCTTTGGGATGAACTGGAATGCCAACGGCACCCCAGGCCTCCTCACCCAACATCAGTGCCTGACCTCACTAATGCTCTTGTGGCTGAATGGACACAAATCCCCACAGTTATGCTCCAAAATCTAGTGGAAAGCCTTCCCAGAAGAGTGGAGGATATTATAACAGCAAAAGGGTAATAGTAATACTATCTGGTAGCGAGACTAATTTTCTGCTGTTAATGTTGTCCCTTATGGTTTATTGAAGTGTTATGAAAATAAAAGCTTAATAGTTTTACTGATCGATGAACTCACCTGATTTAACCAAGTTTGTCATTTAAGTGCATAGAAATGGGAACTATATGCCATTAGGCACCCACTGTCACCCAATAAAACACTTATGATAAAATGCCAACAGATCAGATCATAAATATACAATCTGGCAAAATTACTCAGTTACGTTGGGAAAGAGTAAGTCGATTAACACTTCTGTTCGCTCTTGGTCTGAGTATAAAATGCAAAAATGCACATCATTCATAAATTACACGCCCTTAGGTGCCGACTGGCTAGCTAAAGCAGCTTAACTGGCTGTTTACTCAAATGCTACAAATTGGCTGACTGTCATTTGGTTCTCACCAAATTTCAGAACAGATACATGTCTTATCCATCAGTTCGGAAGTCCTAAAGCTCCATCATGCCTGAATCCATTTTCCTTACAGTATAATATTTCATTCTTTGTCACGTGCTCACACTCTGTTCTGACTGGCCGTGTATTCTGTCAGTCAATGTAAACAATAAAAAAAAAAAAATTAACCAAATTGATATGTACTGTATCCTTAAGTAAGACTAATGTAAGTGCATATTGTGTACCACAAATATACCTCAAACTTTAGACTTTTTTCTCTTCAAAGATAAGGTCAAATGATTCTAAGGTCAACTTTTATCTAATATTTAGAATGCAAAGCATTACCAAGCTTTTTGATATCCCTAGAACACTGACGCTTTCTTCTTTCCAGCAACATAAAGAATCTAAATGATTAAACAGGTTGTTTGTAATTATTACAGCTAGTGCAAATATTTATATTTTACCTGTGTTCCAGCACTAAGCAGCTGATAATTGATGTGATAAGAGCTCAGCCTGGAGATACACTGAGTGAGGTTCTTCGTTCCTCTGTCTCTCAGGATCAGGTATAAGAGACCGTACCTCCCCACACTCCTCTACCTCTACCAGTCTCCCTTTCATTACACTCGGGTACACAGAAGACGAAATACTATACATTGTGTGTCCTCATGTTTCCGTGTGCTTAGGAGGTGCAGCACGGCTGGATGATGCACCGCAGAGCGCAGCAAGACGCCCGCACTCCAGAGAAGATGAAGAGGAATCAGTCTCTGATTGCTGACAGCAACCTGACACTGGAGGAAAAGAAGCGGAAGATCCAGCGCAGCCTGAGGAGGCTGGAGGCTCTAGGAGTATTTACCCCACCAGATTCTGAGACTCAGATACTTCAGCTCATTGCCAAGGTACACACACAGGTGCACACGTTCATGCTCTTATGAAGCATATTACCTATATGACACGCATCAATGTGTAATATAGCTCTAAACTTTGTGTTGTCATCTACTTCTTTATCAAGATCTTCACAAATAACAAGAGAGCTTTCACATATGCAGTGTTTAGTTGATTTGATTTGAACCCTGGTTTGTTTTCCCCCCTCTGTGCAGTTTGTTTTAAGTGTGAACACAGCACGATTTGATTGCAGTAAGAAAGCAATTTGACTCTGAATCCACCCAACTGCAGAAAGTGAACCAAATATGTGCATATTTTGGATTGCAGGCAACCTTTTTCTGTAGATGTGAGCTGCTCAATGGAGTCCTAAGATGCAAACTGTGTCAATGGACATAGCTGTAGTGCTGCAGAAATGAACAGTAAAACATTGGATGCATTAAATGTTTTAAACTCATTATGTCTCTAATTATCCAGTAATTTATTGAGTGTGTTTCCGTGTTCTCTGTGCTTGGGTGAGTTTTATGATTTCTACTCACACGTGGTGAATACTCGGGCAAACCTTTTTCTGACATCATATTTCAGGCCAATGAAAGAGTTTTACGAGTATGTTTTACGAGTACCCTACACACCCCTCAACCAACCTTTTTTTGTTTTGTTTTGTTTTTTTTCTTTCCTTTTTTTGATTTGGACTCTATGTAAATGGACTAATAGATGTAAAAGCAACATTAAACGTTTGTGGTAGTTGAGAAATAAAACAGGCAATGGAGCGTTTCATTGAACATGATGCGCACCAACAAAGCAGACAATCGTGTGTTTGCATTTACATTTATGGCATTTGGCAGACGCCCTTATCCAGAGCGACTTGCATTTATTTCATTTATACATCGGAGCAATTGAGGGTTAAGGGCCTTGCTCAAGGGCCCAACAGTGGCGGCTTGGCGGTGCTGGGATTTGAAGCCCAATGTCTTAACCACTGAGCTACCGCTGTCGTTTGGTACTAGATGGCCCATGGATTCCCCTTAGATAGACTATCACTAGAGCTATGCTTAATCCTCTCAAGAATTGAAGTGTAGGTGCATTTTTGTGGTAAAACAATATGTTGTCCCTGCTATAGGATATCCGTCACCAGCGTCTGCACCGGCAAAGACGGCAAGCTGAGCTGGTGAAGCTGAAACACACACTGCACAGCCTGCACTGCAAGAGCTCCTTCCACTCTGAACAGATTGACTACTACAGCCAGTACATCTCCACCTGCTTGCACAATCTCACCGCCAGGTAACACACACACACACACACACACACACACACACACACACACACACAGGTACATACACACTAAAACATGTGCAACATGGTGTGTTTGTGTGGAGAAGAGCTCTGTGCTGACTGTGTTGTTTCTCCTGGCCCCTCAGTCAGACAAACGTGAAGAAGGCAGCAGACGGTAAAGGGAAGAAGAGCAAGCAGCTGACACTGACCTACACTGCTGCCAGGCTCTATGAGAAGGGAGTCCTCCTGGAGATAGAGGACCTGCCTGTCACACAGTAGGAACTTATGAAAGACCCACCACACACATGCACTTTGTCTTTTAAATCTTGCATGCCTGTAGAACCTGGCGTTAAGCACAAGGATCCTTGCTTCTGTTACAACAATGTTACAGAAAATCTCTGAACAGAAACAGAAGGGAAAAGTCTGTTTTTGGATAAGCTTCCAGGAAAGCCAAAAACATTTCAGTGTGACCCAAATCACCCATCAGAGCACTATCAGAGAATGGGAGTGCTTCTCTTAAGATGTATGAATATTTGTTTTGGGCCAGTTTCAAACCTGTGTGTGTATGTGCAGGTTCAAGAATGTGATCTTTGACATCATACCCAGCGAGGAGGGAGGCACCTTCCTGGTTAAAGCTCGGTTTTTGGGAGTGGACATGGAACGATTTCCCTTGAAATATCAGGTAATTACCAAAAAATGCACAAATGCTGTTCATGTAAACACTGGTCATCTGGATTGTATCAAAAACAGGCCAGTGCATTCTGAACATATAATGCTATGTAAATCTTTTTGCAATTAGTGGGTGGTGTTTTCCATTGTATCAGGAAATTGCTGTTACTTATGTAGAGGAGTGTGTGTGTGTGTGTGTGTGTGTGTGTAGGACTTGCTGCAGCTCCAGTATGAAGGAGTCGCTGTGATGAAGATGTTTGATAAGGCCAAAGTCAATGTCAATCTTCTCATCTTCCTGCTTAACAAGAAATTCTTTAAGAAGTGATGTGGACCCATGATGGTCAGATCTTCCCACCATATACACAAAACACTCCAAAATTCAGAGCTCAGCTTTATTTGATAAAACGCCACCAATTGGACATATGCACTTTATTAGATATTTGAAAATAAGCAAGGAAATAAATGTCTGGAAATCCTTGTGAGTTTTATAAACATGTCATATGATGACATTATTATAACCAAATGTGCCAGTAGCAGCCAATATTACTTTCTGGGGGTTGTCGGAAATATTTCCATATAGTATATAATCGATCCTCTTTGTTGAGCAGCACTTTGTCTCTTTACAACCATGTAGTACTTGCATATTGATATTCCATTACTACTGCCATTTTATATTCCAGAGGGAAAGGTAACACCTAAAGCTTCTTTGCAGTATATTTTATAAAATACCAGGGTTGGCTTAGCTTACTCTTATATATGGACCTTTCTTTAACACTAAATTCGCTATGATCTCTTTATATCTATCAGCCAACTGTGTTTTAATGAGTATTATACTGTATCAAAAGGGCAATCTATTATGTTTGTATTTATTCCTATGTTTGTCTGTGTTATCTGCTTATGTAGATCACCCCATCCCTCTTTCTTGTGTCTGGCATTTACTGCATTATTAATTGTGCGCACTTAAATAGAGCACTTGATCTTAGCATTACTCCAGCGGTATTGGGTTTTACCCACTACTTATCAAAAGCTGTACTCCAAAACCACACAGTCACTCCATGGTGTACTCCGCAGAGAGTTGTGTTCCGTTCTGCTCCTACCAGCTTAGATGCTAGTGTATGACTGACAGCTTAGGCATGCTTCATTCTTCACTCAACTCAACTGATGATGCAACAGTTTTGAGTCTCACAGCTGGTCTGAAACTCTGCTCTTGAATCAAGCTCAGTGCGAAAGTGTTTGTTATTGTTGCAGAATGTCAGTGTTTAAGCTTTTAATAGTAGTAAGGTCCTGCAGTGTTTGCTTAAGCTTTTCTTCTCTTCAACATAAAGGTTGCAGGGTATTGGTGTCAGATTGGTGCTTGTTCTTGATGTGTATATATTTTCTGTCCACTTTTTAAAATCATTTTCTTTCTTTTTTTTTTTTTTTTTTTTTGCCGTCTTCTAATTTTCTTGTGTTGCTCATTTTGTGTCCATGTTCCCTTAAAAAATTTGAGAGAACTTGGTACTCTTTGCTGCAAAGCTATTTTAAAATAAAGTGACATGTCTCTTATATGAGTAAGTTATTTTTGTTAATTGCTCAATTTGTACTGTAATTAATTAATTAAAGACTAAGGATATTAAGAATATACAATTATGGTGGACTTTGAGAACTAGGACTACATTTACAACTGCATGCCACCGTGCTAAATACTGTATATAGTCTAAACGGCATACTACCTAAAGCACTATTTAATACAGTAGTATGAAGTTTGGAAGTGGTTTATGCCACTCTAAAATAAGTACGAATTCAGTAAAGTCCCAGTGTAGAAACTCACTCGCCTGCTCGACCTTTAAACCAGTACGGCCACTAGCCACAACAAGCCCATTCACATCTCTCCGTCACCGTCACCGTGGCCCCGCCCCCTCCCTTCCTCCGCGCCGACACGACAACAAACCGTAACGCCAGGAACGTCATCGACACCGGCGCCGACCAATCAATGATGCCGTCTGAGCGCGGAGCGAGCGCGCGCCGGGGCCCAATCACAGGCTTTGTGTTGCTCGCCGGTGCCGGGATCAGTCGCCAGAGGTAACGGCAGCGTCTCAGCATCCCAAAAGCAGACCGGAGCGAGAGGGAACCTGCGGGGTGAAGGCGACCAAGGTGAGACCGAGGATGTAGCCGCGGCCCGCGCGCACTCAACTCGACCCCACTAAAACAGTTTAGGCACGCGCCGACGAGCAGTCAACCGTGATATTCATACGCCAACGCTGCATTTTGGCACAGTAAGATTATGTACGAGTGGTTGCTTAAAAGATCGCGTCGAGGTGTTAACGATCCCGTTAAAGTAAACACACACGCACACACGATCGGCTTGTTAGGTGATGCGTGTTCTTCATCTGCGACTTTTAAAAATAATAATAATAATATTTCCGCTGCTCTCGAAACGGTTTGCGCTGAGATGAGCTTTTATTGTTTCTTGGTGAGAACTGAGTCTCTCGGGGTTAAAACCCCAGATTCAGAAAAATAATGCCTTCTACCTGCTGCGCGATTACAGCAGCGAGACTGTAAACATAACCTACTGCAACATAAACACTGATTCGATTATGAATTTGAGTTTTGTTTTTGTTTTTTTTTTGTTTTTAAACCAAGTTGATGATTTGATGTGATGCGTGTCGCTGTGAGTTGTGGATGGCGGACCTCCTGCTGTGGGATAAAATAAAGGGATCCTGCCATCAGCCATTTGCGTAAGTCGAGACGTGTTCTCGCCCTCAACTTGTTTCGAGAGCATGCAAATGGCTACCTTGTAATGTCCTATTTATCAGTGCGCGGCGGTGATGCTGCTGCTGCTGCTGAGAGGCAAGAAAGCACAATGTAGTGGGAAAAGTAGCAGCGGAGCGCGGATTGTAACACATCTCCAGGTCAGTACATAGGTCAGTTTAACAGTTTAGATCAGTTTGCTTTATTTCACTTTGCTTGCTGTGGTGTGTGTTGTCTTAGACAGTGTCTTAAGTGTGTGACACTCAGGAGGCTGGAGTTGTTCACAGTAGACTAACCCAGCTGAATCATACCACAGTCCCCAACACGTATCTACACACATCATCATGCTAGATTGCTGAATAACAGGCTATACACACTTGCACCAAGCACCCAGTGACCCCCTCCTCAGTTAATACAGCGAGGTGGAGAGATGAATCTGACATTTCTCATGTGACATTTTCTTCTCCACTACGCTTTGCTTCTATGAGGTTATTGGAATCATCTGCGCTGGGTCCGTTACTTCTTCCCAACTTGTTTTGTAAGCTCCATGAGCAGCCTGGAAAATATGATCCGAACACAATAAACAACAAACGAGCTGCATTTGTGCCATTGCTTCAAACTTGTGCTTGTTGTACCATTTTTTAATTTTTTTATTTATTTTTATTTTTATAACTTTGCTGGTTATCTTGCACCACATACTCTTAGAAATAAAGGTACCAAACTTGACTTTTCCTCGTTGGCGGTGTGACGGCATCAAGGGAACATCTTTTGTACCTTTATGTATGCATGTGGTGTGTCTTTTAAAAAGCTTTTAAAATTAAGCTTTTAAGATACATCAGTGTTCCTTAAGGTCTGAGTATGTACCTTCACATTTTTAATGTATAAAGATACATACTAAAGGTACAAAAGATTTGTACCTTTGATAATACCGCAGGGCAGTGGTGAGTCCACGGTTAAGGCTCTGATCAGAAGGTCAGGGGTTCAAGACCCAGCACTGCCAAGCTGCCGCCGCTGTGCCCTTGAGCCCTTGAGCAAGGCCCTTAACCCTCTCTGCTCCGGGTGTGCTGTATCATGGCTGACCCTGCGCTCTGACCCCAGCTTCCTAACATCCTGGGATATGTTAAAGAAAGAATTTCACTGTGCTGTAATGTATATGTGACAAAAGCTTTGTCTTCTAATTCCAAGGAAAAGTACACTTTGGTAGCTTTATTCCTGAGAGTGTATATTTGGAATGACAGAGTTGACTTGAGACACTGATACTTACCTCATGTTTGTAAGATTCAATCCTTCCAACCAACTTGACTGTCTTTGTTAAAGGTGTTTAAATGTGACATAGTCTATTAGTTAACTGTGGCTTACTTGCATTTATGCCCATGCTTTTTACTCATGTGCTTATTTCTCATGAGTCCTATGTATGAGGTGATTGTGTGACCTGACCCTGGAAGCAGACCTGCTGCATTTATTTAAAAAAAACAAAACAAAACAAAAAAAAACAGGCTGTTACACACACATCTCTGGCATTTTGTATCGAATGCAGTAATGTGAACTTGAGTAGAGTAACCACACATACACAAAGTATTTGTTATGGTACATATAACACTTCAACAACACGATTTTGGTTACGTTTCCTAGTTAAATCAAGGTAAAATGGGCCGGTAAATAAAATGGACAGCTAATGTCAGAAATTGCTTTAAAACGTAGGCTCAGAAAGATTATGAATGAATCTACAGCACAGCCTATATCCCAGTATGGCATCAGTGGGTGTGTAACGTCTGACGCCAGTGAAGGTTTTGAGGTTTTTTTTTTGTTGTTGTTTTTATCATTGATTTCTCATCAAATTTTTGTACTTTGATTTCTAATCAAATGTATTTACTTATTTTTGTTAAACTGTTATCTAAGCTATGGGCTACCATACCAGTGCGTGCAGCCGTTTACCTTTGAGATGGTTTGTAAAGTGGCGTTTCCATTTTTTTCCCCTTCATACCTTCCCTTATACCCACTGAAGCTCTAGTTTGATTGGATCTGTGTATGCATGTATGTAGTGTTGGCAGTCGTGTGTATATGGAGTACTGACCACTAATGGCTATGCTGAGGGATAATCCCCTGTTCTGAGGTTAGAAACCGGACCAAGCTGGACTGTATATGTTTTGATTGTGCTTGGGGCTATGGGTACAAAAAGACAAAGACTAGTGAATGGTGGGTCTTAAAGGGGGAAAAAAAAAAAAATCAAAGCAACGTAGTAGCAGGGATCTCTCTCTCACTCTCTGTTTTACTTTCTCTCACTTACGTCTTCCTGCTTATTTTGTTCTTAAAACCAGTGTATCTCATGTCATTGGAATCTGCCACATTTAATCATTATGCATACAGGACACATACTTCTGTTCCACCTCCAGTATGCATGTGGGCACACACACATGCACACAGAGGCTTCTTCTAGTGTAAACTTACAGATAATCATATGACCCTCCTCACGCCCGCCCCTCCACAGTCTGGGATCAGTCCTAATCCCTCTCACTCTCTTGCACACTTAATCAAAAACAGGAGGCCAATTTTGGAGCACAGTGACCACGGCTACACCCCAGAATGCCATGACTTCTCGAAGGCTTTTGCATATGAACACATTCGGTTAATGTTAAATGTGTTTATTCCACTCTAGGAGACATATCAAGCACTTTGGGTCACTTTGTGTTGATTTATGAACTGGGATGGTCATGTTTGTTTGAGCACCTATATACACACTTGCTGATCAGTCTGTTTTTAACATTTTGTGTGTATGTGAGTGTGTGGGTGCGTGTGTGAGGGAGTGGGCATAGGGCTTAGACTTAATGGCTTATGGGGCGTCTGCAGTTTTTGGCATTTCATCACAAAGCTCTGCTTCGTTTCAGGGAGCTCTGTGCATTTAGCTTAACCCTGTCCTGGCGCTGACTTCTTCATCTCTCTCTTTGTCTCTCTTTGTCCAAGGCCAGTCCTCTGTCCCTCCATGTTTGCCTTGGGCTACTGCAGAAATTAAATTGATTAGTGGTACTGTCTAAAAATAGATGTACTGGTTGCCATGGCAACCCCCCAGAGCCCGGAGTTGTTGCCTTGTTTGATGAAGACCTGTGCTTAAGTGTTGTAATATTGAGAGACACACACACACACACACACACGCACGCACGCGCGCACACAGGCTGCGATATAGTCGACTGACGTTGTCCTGTTTTACATGGCTACTCCCTTCCTATTTTTCTCCCTCAGGTGACCCTCTGTGTCTTCTCTTCCTCTTAGAAAACTGTATTGTGTGTGTTGCCCCCCCCACCCCCACCCCAGGTGAGCTCCTCTTCAGGGAAGAAGGCTCAGCTATAGACAGCAGTGATGGAGAGAAAAGAAGTAGATCTGCTGCTCCAGCTTGTAGAAGACATGCTTTGGAGTCTACTCTACACAAATTAGCAGCATGCCCATTCTCTTGGCTGTCAGCATGCTGTGTGTGTGTGTGTGTGTGTGTGTGTGTGTGTGTGTGTGTGTGTGTGTGTGTGTGTGTGTGTGTGTGTGTGTGTGGGTTGGTGAATGATGATAAGGATGAAGTGCTGTCAGTTGGAGGCACAGGCTCTTGTGCCAGATCTTCACTTCGTTTTGGTGGCTCACTGAGTGTGTTTGGTGATTGCATCCAGTCCAGTACGGTGTCTGGTCTCACTTTTGATCTCCATTCGTGCTTATATCATGTGATTAGATTACACATGCTCCACTGTCCTGACCTCTCCACTCTGCCATTACATCTTGTGCTATTAGATTTGTCTGCAGATCATTTGGAATGGATGCGTCCAAAAATGGTCAGCTGGGGCTGGAGCAGACCGAGACGTGGAATTTTAGCTATTTCATTCTAGTGGGAAGAAACCACACTGAAATCCACTGTTCCCTTCATCATTATTCGTTTTTATTCATCTGCCAACATTGTGTAGTTCTTAAAAGGCAGCCATGCGGAGAATTATCGCTTCTGAGTTAAAGGTTAATGAATGTATGAAATGTTTGGAGTGCATCGGCAGGTGTCGGAGTCTTATGGTGCTTTTGCATGACCCAAACAAGCAGAGCTCCACAGGAGTCTCTGTGGAAGTGTTTAGTGTTCACTGTGACTTGCTGTTCTCTCCTGTACATGTGCAGTGTTTTGTCTTTCTTCAGCCATGTCATGAGACGCTGTTTTATGTAATAGCTCAGCTTAAAGGAGGACTGTGGGACAAAGTTAATCGCTGTGTGTGTGAGTGGTGGGGGGGAGGGGGGGGTGGTATGTGCAGAGTTCCCTTAAACACAATGAATGTGTCTGAATCAAGGTCATTTATTGTTTTCTGAATTTTCATGTAAATTCTGCGCTTTTTTTTGTTGACCGATTGGCAAAGCAAGCCATACTCATTGATTTATTTAGCGGTGTGTTTTATATCTCTTCTGTACTGTGTGAATATCAAGCTCAAGGTCATCAAAATTAACCGACCCTAATTTTCCATGTTAATCATCGTCACTCCCAATGGTCTCAACTACTTTAACTAAAGTTAGCTAACTGGCGGGGGCTACAGTGACTTAGTGGTTAGCACGTTTGGGGGTTTGGGGGGTTCCAGGGTCCCACCTCCACCCTATGTGTGCAGAGTTTGCATGTTCTCCCTGTGCTTCGGGGGTTTCCTCTGAGTACTCCAGTTTCCTCCCCCAGTCCAAAGGAATACGTTGCAGGCTGATTGGCATTTCCAAATTGTTTGTATTGTGTGATTGTGCCCTGCGATGGGTTGTGCCCTGAGTTCCCTGGGATAGGCTCCAGGCTCCCCCGTGACCCTGTGTAGGATAAGCAGTACAGAAAATGGATGGATGCATAGTTAACTGGCTTAAGTCTGACTTGTGCGCATTAAATCAGAATCTACCCATTCAGTTTTAATACATTTGAATATAAGTTTAGTATAAACTTATAAGTTATAGAAAGAAAGGACTTATTTATAATGGTAAAAGGATAAAGTGTGTTTAGGCAGTCTACATATTTATTAGCTGTGCCTTGATCATGGTGTGTTACAAGTCATCACATCTTGCTTTTTTAATGGGTCACCTAACACTGTGAGGCGCCTCAGTGTTCTCTGAGGAAAAAGTAAAGCACTTATCATTATGGTATCTTGCCTAAGAAGGGCCCAGAGAGGAATCTGGGTCTTCCACCGAGAGCAGAGTTAATTGAATCCTTGGGGCTTTGGGCAGCGCAGGGCATGGCTGGGAAGCAAACCTGTGGCTCACAGCAGGGCAAATTTGACCAGTGTAGTGGTGTGTGTTATAGCTGAGGCACCAGTGTTCAGTATAGGATGATATCAGGGTTGGGAGGGTTACTTTTAAAAATGCATTCCGTTACAGTTACAAATTACTTCATAAAAAATGTAATCAGTAACATAATCCAAGTATCAGGATATGAAAGTAATGTAATCTGATTACTTTTGGATTACTTCAAGCTCACATATGTAAATAAAGTCAAGAGAAAAGCAATATGATCTAAAAATACTTTTATTTAGAGCTTATTTTAGAGCTTAAAACATGTTCGATGTTAAAATTAAAGTTTTAATAAAAATAAATAAATAAATAAATAAAAGATCACTGTCCCTGATGCAGGTAACATTACATCACAAAAGCATTTCAGAGAACAATTAATGTTCATTTCAACCAAATTAACTTTGTGCAAAATTTATTTGCGCATGCACCAGGAGGTTGCTCATGTGAGCCACGACTGGCGAGAGAGAACCAGAGCTATAATCAGGCAGCAGTCTATATTGCGTTCTGTCAAAAGATTAATTTCTTTGCTTTTAAATGAAAAAAAATTGTGATCCTGATAGTATTCCCTTTTTTTTTTTTTACAGAATGTACCTGTAATCTGATTACTTTGTTTTTTGATGTAACTGTAACAGAGTACAGTTACCAGTTTTTTGTATTCTGATTACGTAACGCCGTTACATGTAATCCGTTACTCCCCAAGCCTGTATATCATTCACATGTAGTTGTATGTGTCACATTGCTGCTTTACGTCAAACTACTGCTTATGATTTCTATTTATTAATAATAAAAAACTACAGGGCTGTGCCCTTCTATCTACCATCTGTCTATCTATGCTATACTATATGGCCAAAAGTATGTGGACACCTGACCATCACAGACATTTGTGGGTCTTCCCCAAACTTTTACCACAAAGTTGGAGGCACACAGTGGTTTAGAATGCCCATAATAATGCCATGTCTTTGGAATGGGATGTTCATATGGGTGTTATGGTCAGCTGTCCACATATTTTTGATCATATAGTCTGTTTGTATCTGTCTGTCCTGTGCTTTCTTTCCTTCTCTCTCACTCTCTGCTTTCTCTTATTTTTCCTTTCCTCTCTTTCAATCTGTCTTTCCTTTCTCACTACTAAGTTGCCTGGCTTTAGGGACAGCATGTTGTCCCGGTGCATTGTGGGTTCTCAGCCGATCTGTCCGCATTACAATAACACATTGTCCAGTTTATGGTCTCACTGCACCTAGAGCTAACCCATACTGCCCCGAGGATACACTTTCAGTTGCTGTTTAGATATCTGTAACTATGACAAGGAAGTGAATAAGCTGTGTGTGTCATAGATATATTCAACATTTGCTCCTCAATAGCTGTAATTGGTTTCTTCTTTCTGTTTTTAACTCGTCCTCTCTCAAAAAATGATAACTATAATTTAACTACTTAATTTTTTTTTTTTAAAGCGTTAACAAACCTAAAACAGTAAACTTTGTGTCTTGTGTGATTGAATGTTCAACATGTCTGAATGTACTACTAACATTAGCGGTGAGATCCACATACCACATTTCTGTTGTGTCCTATGAATAAACGAGTTGGACAGAGGCAACAACACTTTGATCAGAATGCTAACGGATTATTTGGAAACATGACTGGGGGAGGTGTGTGTGTGTGTGTGTATGCACGTGTGTGTGGGATGTCGGTTGTGAGAGTCTCTGTAGAAAAAGAAAGAAAGATGGGGGTTGGGTTCGTTGAGCCCAAACTGCCCAGTACAGTACAGCGAGCAGATTGATTGGCAGCCAGATGCGGAGTGAGCAGAGAGGATTGTGGGATGGGGGAGGGGCGGGAAGAGATATTGCTACACATGTGTGCCACTGACTGAGGAACAGTCGCTGGATTTGTGCCACTCTGCTGGCATTAAAAAAAACCTGTACTTTGGGGTGTTTGTGTGTAAATGTGTGTGTGTGTGTAGGAGAAGAAGAAAGTATATGTGTGTGTGAAAGAGTGGGAAGAGAGATGGAGTGAAAGAGCACAAAAGTAAGTGTGTGTGTGTGTGTGTGTGTGTGTGTGTGTACACGCAAGGGGAGGGGGAGGACAGGGCTAACAAAGGATCTACACACACTGGCATGACTTAGGCTTCCGTGTGGATGTTTCTTTGTGTGTGTCTCCAGCAGTAATGTAATTCAGGCTCTCGCAGTCTGACTTTTAAAGCTTAATCAGTCTGTAGCTTTACTTCTTTCCTTTCTTCTAAACACACACACACACACACACACTTTGCACATATTTAATTGCCTTGTCTGGATAGTGACTCTTCTTTCTAACCCTGATTTGCTGAAGATTTGGAGAGATGACTAATTCATGCATATATATATATATATATATATATATATATATATATATATATATATATATATATATATATATATAAGTGTATAATGTTTGTTTGTGTTGTTGTTTAACATACCTCCATCTTACACTCACTTTACACACTGCAAATTTCATGTATTTATTTTTGATCTGTGGAAGGTGCATGTTCTTCTCAAACTGTGGTCTGTTGAGGAGATGGATGGTGGATGTGTACACAAGAGGGGATATGGTATGTGTGCGTTTGTGTGTCTGATCTTGTCGCTTACCATACCTCCATCTTAACACCTCCGTTTTCCTGCCATGTGAGAGCTGCTGGAGGCGTACAAGGACTGTGTTGACTGGCAGAGCGCCCAGTGCTCTGTGTGTGTGTGTGTGTGTGTGTGTGTGTGTGTGTGTGTGTGTGTGTGTGTGTGTGTGTGTGTGTGGGGACACATATGCAGCTCTGTGTACAATTATGGCGTGTGTGTTGGGCAGGAAAGTAGGAAGCTGATTAGTTGAGGGAGGAAAAATGAAACAGACTTTGGAGAGAGAGACACAGTGATTTTCTGTTTCAGAAGAGGATAAGATGGACCCTCTGGTGCGAATATCACATTTGAGGATGGTTGCATCATGCAGATCTACCAAAGCCAGCTCCAAATGTTTACTTTTTCCTGAGGGTTGGCTGGTTAGTTCCACTGTTTTTTTTTTTTAATGTACACAATCTGAGTTTTACCTCTATATTTCTCTTTCAGAAGTGCTTCTCCTGTTTGCTTCTGTGATCTCAGAACCTGTGGATCAGTGAGGAGTCACTGCCTCCATAAGCATCCGGTTCTCGCTGCATATATAAATGTGTGAGTGGTGGAGAGAGCAGAAGGCTTTGTATGTGACGTGTTAAGGAAATGTGATATTTTGCCTTTATCTATGCAGTACACACTGCACAGAATAACAGGAACAGCCTCAGATGAAAATACGCTTGTAGACAAAAGGCTCCTCAAGGGTTCTTTGGATGGTTCTAACTTTCTGAAGAGGAACCTTTTCTGAAAGGGAAACCCTCTTTATTTATTTATTTATTTATTATTTTTTTTAAAGGATTCTATATAGAACCTTTAAGGGTTTCCCTGAAAACACAAACTGAATAATCCTTGAGTTGGTGCTAGTTGGAATCTTTTTTTTTTTTTTTCCCCCTAAGAGTATAGATAGTATAATTGTGCAGAGCTGAGTAGTCTGACTTTGTTGTAAATAACATTTAAATCTAAGTTGCACCATAATAAAAGCAACTTTTGTTTAATGCCCTTCTCACACCCAGTTATTAAACTTTTAAACAATACGGTGAGATTATACAACCAAAAAAAAAAAAAGACGACAACAGAAAAAACAAGGCAATTAAGACAATAAAATAGCATGTTTGTGCTATTTTGCCTTAAGCCTAGATAAAATATAAACTATATGAAAAAATTGTGAATTCAAGCATTCAAGACACTTTGTAGGTGATTAATAAAAAGGCTGGATTGTTGAAGAGCAGGTTGGAGTGGCATAGTATTGTGTGAAGAGCTCTGTTTTGCTCTTAGCTTTGAAAGATAAGGCTGTTTCAGGCACATCATAATGATGGGGGGCGTAATATTATGTCCAACACAATGTGCCTAAAATGACACGTTATTAGTTTAAATGTTGAAAAGTCTGACCAGAAAAAAGTTACCATTTTGCTCAAGGGACTTTTTCTAATTCCGATCTGATGAACCGTTTAAAAGCACAACAACTCTGTCAATATGCAAACCATGTTGCTCTACTAACATTGGTGCCCTTGGTAAATATGAGCAAAGAAGGCTGTGAAAATTGTCTTTATTGTTTAATCTTTTGATCTTTTTTTTTTTTTTAAAAATCACAAAAATACTCTGCTCTCATGGATATGAAACAATTGCAAACAAAACACAGGTCTATCAAAAAAAATATTTGTTAAATATAGGTGTGCAACAATTATTGGCACCCTTTTAGTCAATATTTTGTGCTTCCTCCCTTTCCCTTCTCCTATAATGCCTGATGAGGTTGGAGAATACATGGCAAGGGATCTGAGACCATTCCTCCATACAGAATCTCTCCAGATCCTTCAAATTTCGAGGTCCATGCTGGTGGACTCTCCTCTTCAGTTCACCCCACAGGTTTTCTATGGGTTTCAAGTCAGGGCACTGGGATGGCCATGGCAGGACCTTGATTTTGTGGTCAGTAAACCATTTTTGTGTTGATTTTGATGTATGTTTTGGATCATTATCCTGCTGAAGGATCCAGCCACGGCCCATTTTAAGCTTTCTGGCAGAGGCAGTCAGGTTTTCTTTTAATATCTGTTGATATTTGATAGAGTCCATGATGCCATGTATCCTCACAAAATGTCCAGGTCGTCTGGCAGAAAAACAGCCCCAAAACATTAAAAAACCACCACCATATTGAACTGTGGGCATGAGGTACTTTTCCATATGGCTACCTCTCTGTGTGCACCAAAACCACCTCTGGTGTTTATTGCCAAAAAGCTCTATTTTGGTTTCATCTGACCATAGAACCCGATTCCATTTGAAGTTCCAGTAGTGTCTGACAAACTGAAGACGCTTTAGTTTGTTTTTGGATGAGAGTAGAGGGTTTTTTTCTTGAAACCCTTCCAAACAACTTGTGGTGATGTAGGTGACTTCAGATTGCAGTTTTGGAGACTTTCTGACCCCAAGACGCAACTAACTTCTGCAATTCTCCAGCTGTGATCCTTGGAGGTTTTTTGGCCACTTGAACCATCCTCTTCACAGTGCGTTGAGACAATATAGACACACGTCCAATTCCAGGTTGATTCATGACATTTCCAGTTGACTGGAACTTCTTAATTATTGCCCTGATGGTGGAAATTAGCATTTTCAATGCTTGTGCCATTTTCTTATAGCCACTTCCCATTTTGTGAAGCTCAACAACCTTTTGCCGCACATCACAACTATATTCCTTGGTCTTACCCATTGTTATGAATGACTAAGGGTATTTGGCCTATGTGTTACCTCATATTTATACCCCTGTGAAACAGGAACAATTTCCTGTTCCTAGTCACCCAGGTGTACTAAAGAAATGTAAAATATCAATGGTAATATACTTCAAATATATTTTTCTCTCATGAATTCGTAGGGATGCCAATCATTGTTACACACCTACAGGTGCATCTCAATAAATTAGAATGTCGTGGAAAAGTTCATTTATTTCAGTAATTCAACTCAAATTGTGAAACTCGTGTATTAAATAAATTCAGTGCACACAGACTGAAGTAGTTTAAGTCTTTGGTTCTTTTAATTGTGATGATTTTGGCTCACGTTTAACAAAAACCCACCAATTCACTATCTCAACAAATTAGAATACTTCATAAGACCAATAAAAAAAAACATTTTTAGTGAATTGTTGGCCTTCTGGAAAGTATGTTCATTTACTGTACATGTACTCAATACTTGGTAGGGGCTCCTTTTGCTTTAATTGCTGCCTCAATTCGGCATGGCATGGGGGTGATCAGTTTGTGGCACTGCTGAGGTGGTATGGAAGCCCAGGTTTCTTTGACAGTGGCCTTCAGCTCATCTGCATTTTTTGGTCTCTTGTTTCTCATTTTCCTCTTGACAATACCCCATAGATTCTCCATGGGGTTCAGGTCTGGTGAGTTTGCTGGCCAGTCAAGCACACCAACACCATGGTCATTTAACCAACTTTTGGTGCTTTTGGCAGTGTGGGCAGGTGCCAAATCCTGCTGGAAAATGAAATCAGCATCTTCAAAAAGCTGGTCAGCTGAAGGAAGCATGAAGTGCTCCAAAATTTCTTGGTAAACGGGTGTAGTGACTTTGGTTTTCAAAAAACACAATGGACCAACACCAGCAGATGACATTGCACCCCAAATCATCACAGACTGTGGAAACTGAACACTGGACTTCAAGCAACTTGGGCTATGAGCTTCAAATTAGCAGTCCTCCAGACTCTAGGACCTTGGTTTCCAAATGAAATACAAAACTTGCTCCCATCTGAAAAGAGGATATTGGACCACTGGTCTACAGTCCAGTTCTTCTTCTCGTTAGCCCAGGTAAGACGCCTCTGACGTTGTCTGTGGTTCAGGAGTGGCTTAACAAGAGGAATACGACAACTGTAGCCAAATTCCTTGGCACGTCTGTGTGTGGTGGCTTTTGATGCCTTGACCCCAGCCTCAGTCCATTCCTTGTGAAGTTCACTTAAATTCTTGAATCGATTTTGCTTGACAATCCTCATAAGGCTGCGGTTCTCTCGGTTGGTTGTGCATCTTTTTCTTCCACAATTTTTCCTTCCACTCAACTTTCTGTTAACATGCTTGGATACAGCACTCTGTGAACAGCCAGCTTCTTTGGCAATGTATGTTTGTGGCTTACCTAGTGAACCAAACTGAGAGACCATTTTGAAGGCTCAGGAAACCTTTGCAAGTGTTTTGAGTTGATTAGCTGATTGGCATGTCACCATATTCTAATTTGTTGAGATAGTGAATTGGTGGGTTTTTGTTAAATGTGAGCCAAAATCATCACAATTAAATGAACCAAAGACTTAAACTACTTCAGTCTGTGTGCATTGAATTTATTTAATACACGAGTTTCACAATTTGAGTTGAATTACTGAAATAAACAAACTTTTCCACGACATTCTAATTTATTGAGATGCACCTGTATATTTAACAAAGATTTTTTTTTTAATAAAAAGTGTTGTTTGCAATTGTTTGATATCCATGAGAGCAGAGTATTTTTGTGAATTGTTTGAACAAAATATCAGAAATATCAAAACTATATTTATACTGGGTAGGGCCTCCCTTTGCTCTCAAAACAGCCTCAATTCTTCATGGCATGGATTCCACAAGATGTTGGAAACATTTCTTTGAGATTCTGGTCCATGTTGACCTGATTGCATCACACAATTCCTGCAGATTTTTCAGGCGCACGTTCATTCCATGAATCTCCATTAGAAGTAACCATTAGAAGATGTGTAAATTGTGAAGGGATGCACATGGTCAGCAACAATACTCAAATAGGCTGTGACACAAGGCAGGTTTGGGTCCAAGGATTTATGCTGTTGGCGCCAAATTCTGACTATTTTATGCATTGCATTGCTACCACAATGATTGGCAATAATAGTGACCTTGTTTTAATTAATGCTTTTTAATTAGTGCATTTAATTATTAAAAAACATATCATTGCAATTTATGCAACAGTACAGAAAGATAATTAAATAATATTCTTTCTTGCTTGCTTTTTTTGTTTGTTTGGTTGGTTGGTAGTTAAATCCAGCACTGCTTGTGATCCAGAGTGCCTTGAATTTTGGTTTTGGCTTTGGCCGAGAATTTTTATTTCGGTGCATCATTAGTGAAATCTAAAGGTTTATAGCTTCTCAACTGAATAATCTGCCACCCACTAAGGAGAGGTGGGTGTAAGGAACAATGAGCAGAACCTGTCCGAGGACCTTAGGGTGGGAGTCTATGGAAGGAGAAGTTTAGGTAGGCGTACAAGGGCAGGGCAGTGTGGTACTTTGCAAGTCATAGTTTTTTTTTTGTTGTTGTTCTGTATGCAGTATGAGATGGGTAACCAGTGTAGGTGGAGATCCAGAGTAATATTAGTTGACTTTTTTTTGGAATGGATGAGTAATATGGTTGCAGTTGGAGTTTTGAACACACTTAGACTTTTGGAAAGGGTGTCAGAAATTCTCTATATGCTGCTATGGTTTACAGTTGTTTGCAGTTTTCACAGTTAGTTTGATTACATTAGAACAGTAAAATTTTTTGTCCCATTAATCTACAAATCTGTCTTTACTACTAATCCATACGGCTCTGTCATGTCCATATTCTATGTCATTAGAAACCACTGTATGCCTGCTTAAAGACACACTTTTACTGCTGTGACTCCTCTCGGCCCTCTGGACCTGCCTGATTCATTATTAACGTTCTACTTCTGCTTGGAGCTTTCTTCGCTTGTGACTTACCTTCTCCTCTTGATGGTTCCACATGGATACCCTAAAGACTCACCTTTGCTTCAGTTGATGATAATCTCACTGTCATGGTGTAGATGTGTACTTGAGAAATTCTTCTGTCCTGTGCACAGTATGCTCATAATGAACATCCTTTCCACTCACTTAGTACTGTTTGCCTTTACTCTTCTACACCTGCATATTGTAATGATTTATAATCCCACCATGCAGTGTCACTTTGGATGGGTTCCCTTTTGGGTTTGGTTCTTCTCAAGGTTTTTTTTTTCCCCTGCCACTGTCACCTCTGGGATCTAAATCTACATCTGGATTTCTGCTAAGCTGTTTTGTGACAATGTCTACTGCTAAAAGCACTACAAATCAAATGGAATTGAATTGAGTAGCAGCTTGGACATTTGATTAGCTTTAAATAAGTGAGTCAGTCTGCGATCATTGTTGAAGACTGCTCTACACTGGCTTTTACGAAGCAAAGTGGTGCTGAAAGGTGTTGCAAAATAACAAATGAAACCTTCTTCCTTTATCTCGCTGTTAAGTGATGAAGTGTTCTGTTTTAGACAGACTCGGAGCAGAAAGTGTGTATTGTAGTCAGATTGTCGGCTTTTCTGTTAATTGTACCATATGTTTTAAGTGATGATCCTGCTTAAGTCCAGATGGTAGGATATTGGTTAAACGGCGCAATCAAGGAGATGAAGGAAGTACAATGGACAGCAATTAGAATTGTCATGATTTGAAGCTATAGAGTTATCTTTCCGTCTTCTATATACAAAACTTTTCTGTGTTGATGAACAAGAAATACAAGTTGGTTGTTTTCTCACAAACAATGGGAAAGAGGGAAGACTATGTTCAAAAAAAAAAAATATATATATATATATATATATATATATATATATATATATATGTATATATATATATATATATATATATGTATATATATGTATATATATAATATGTATATATATATATGTATATATATAATATGTATGTGTGTGTATATATATATATATATATATATATATATATATATATATATATATATGTATATGTGTATATATATGTATATATATATATATATGTGTGTGTGTGTGTGTGTGTGTGTATATATATATATATATATATATATATATATATATATATATATATATATATATATATATATATATATATATATGTGTGTATGTATAGTGATGAGACAATCTGTATTCTGAATTCAGTTGTATTTCCATATAGCTGTGATGATTTACTTGATGACAGATTATGGTGCTTAACTTTGTTTTGCAGGAGAAAGGTATTGATGGCTGTATATGTGTATGCATGTTCTCCTCCAGAATGGACCGTATGAGCGAGGAGGCATTGCGGCTGAACCTGCTAAAACGAGGCCTGGAGCCAACAGAGGAGCGCAGCCGAGCTCACGATGATGTCCTGCCCAAGAGGCTGAAAATGGAGGGTCACGAGGCCATGGAGAGACTGAAAATGCTCGCACTACTCAAGCGCAAGGACCTGAGTGGTCTGGAGAGCGGCTCTGGCACACTGGGGGATCTGCGAGCCTCTGGAGCCAGCAGCCATGCTGCGTTACAGAGCTATACGGCTTATGAGGAGAAGCTCAACGGCAGCCTGAGGACGCCAGCCGTGTCCCACTCTCTTATGGGCCGCAGCGGGAAAGAGAACATCAGTGATGAGCCGGTGGACATGAGTGCCAAGAGGAGGTGAGGGGGAGAGTGTGTGGTCAGTTTGTACTGTGTGAGATACAGATAATGTACAAAACTCAGCTCAGTGTAGTAAATATACTGTATTAATACAACAGGATCAGCATTACTAAATTAAATGGTGTGACTGGGAGTATCGTCCACTGTCAATTCGTACTTATTTATGCAACCATATAATAATCCTAGTATTGACTGAAAAGCTCTTTAAAACGCTATTGTCACAAAAATCTGTCCTATTAGTATGATTATCACATTCAGCTCCCCTGCAGTGTATTGGAAGTATTTGGACGATTGTGTATTCATGTCCCAGGACTGACAGAAAGCCACTGATGGGCCCTTGAGCAGGCTCCTTTAACCCTCACCTGCTTAGCTTATATCCTGTCTCAGTTGTATCTTGCCTTCTAAAAAGAATCTGCCATATGAGTCAGTGTTAATGTGAAACACAATCAGCTGACATTCAACTTTAAAAATTACCGTAACTATTTAAACATTTCAAATTTGTGAAAAATTTTTTTTATATTAATATACATATTAAAGTATGTGTTGGGGGGGCACAGTGGCTAGGTGGTTAGCACGTTTGCCTCGCACCTCTGGGGTTGGGGGTTTGAATCCTGTATGTTTGAGCCCTGTGTGTATGGAGTTTGCATGTTCTCTCCATGCTTTGGTTGTTTCCTCCGAGTACTCCGGTTTCCTCCCCCAGTCCAAAGACAGCGCTGTAGGCTGAGTGGCATCTGTAAATTGTCCGGCGTGTGTGAGCAATTTTTTCCCTGCGATGGGTTGGCACCCCATCCAGGTGTCCCCTGTCCCTGGGATAGGCTCTAGGCTCCCCCGTGACCCTGTGCAGGATAAGCGGTACAGGAAATGGATGGATGGATGCATTAATGTATGTGAATATGCCAGTTATCTTTCAATTAGATTTTTGACCATTTGATGTTATGTATGACTTCAGTGTTGTGGATCGAGAGCGTCAAACTCCCTCTCCAGATGTGATTGTCTTATCTGACAATGAGGCATCCAGCCCCAAAGGAGCAGGCAGAGAGGAGAAAGTGAAGCCTGTAAACCTGGACATGTTCAAGGTAAAGGGGCAGTGAGGAAACAGTCTGTGCTGTGTTTTCTCATCTGTGTGTCCGTGCGTGTGCATTATGTCTGTGTGTCTATGTTGCAGGGGAAAAGTGTAGCTGAGCGGCAACGAGTGATTAAGGCTTTAAGAGAGGAGCTGAGACTTGAGGAGGCTCGTCTGGTTCTGCTAAAGAAACTCAGACAGTCTCAACTACAGAAGGAGAACCTCGCCCACAAGGTCTCTATCTCTGACTCTTTCGGTCTCTTTCTCTTCACTTTTTTTTTTTTTTTTTTTTACAGTTCATTTAATGCTCTGCCTATTAAGCAGTAATGAATTTAAATTAAGTTTAGCTTTATTTTCGGAAAGCCAGAGAAAAAAGACTATGTAGTTTGTCCTGGTGTACAGAAACAGCTAGTTTTATTTATTTATTTATTTATTTATTTTTATTTAAGCACACATGCAAGCAAATTAGCTGCAGTCTGACTGCATTTCTAAGTGTCATTATAAAAAATATTTTTAAAAAATCATTGTAACATTAAATGTCTGGTCCTGATTGATGGACAGTAGAAAGTGTCACTTTGTTGTTAGTATACATTTCTGTAATAAGAAAAGAAGTATGAAATGGACATGGACCAGCGAGTTATTTTCATCAGCTGTTTTGTGTTTTTTTGTGTTATTTTCATCAGCTGTTCAGGTTCAGCCAGAGGCATGTCAGATTGAAATGTTACCATAATGGTGGAAAAAAACAAAAAAAAAAAAAAACATGAAATGCAGTACACAAATGGTATTGGTTTTCATTGGTGACATGCAGAAAACATGCCAGACTGAAATGCAATCACTGTTCAATCACAGCTCTAAGCCATTGTCAGGGATATGGTTGTGAGAAAGGCCTGACTGCATCTTGAAGCTTGAGCTTTACTTTCCAGGAGGTCATATAAAGGAAACATATAAAGGAATACCCTTTATACTTTCTTATTGGCTCATTGTGGTACCTTCAGTTTGCATTGAATGTTGAACCCTTAATCATTAAACTTTCCAAAATTACTACTAAAACATGATAAAAGTGTCTCTATGACTAAAATGTTCACAGCTGAGTCTGTCTTTCGTTACCCATTTTATGTACAGTAATTGCATTTCAGTGTGGCATGGTTCGTACACACTGATGGAAGTGAAATACCAATGCAGCAGAGTGAAGTACATTGACATGACTTCAGCATTTAATTCTTGAAAATCATTGTCCTAATGATTGTTTGTCATTGAAGAAATCAAGCAACATAAGAGCAATGCAGTGAAAGTTTTGCTTTTCAGTGTAGGCAAGTCACTAATGAAAAGCAATACTGTTTGCGTATTATATTTTACATGTATTTACTGTTGTGATTGCTTTTTGATCTGGCACTTAATCTTTGTCAATGGACTTTCCCGATTATATATATATATATATATATATATATATATATATATATATATATATATATATATATATATATGCACCAGCTATAGCAATGATAGCAATGAAACCACTGACAGGTGAAGTGAATAACATTGATTTTCATAAAAATGGCACCTATCAAGGGGTGGGATATATTAGGCAGCAAGTGAACAGTCAGTTCTCGAAGTTGATGTGTTGGAAGCAGGAAAAACGGGCAAGCGTAAGGATCTGAGCGACTTTGACAAGGGCCAGTCTTGTGGGGTGTTCCTGGTATGCAGTGGTTAGTACCTACCAAAAGTGGTCTAATGAAGGACAACCGGTGACACGGTCATGTACACTCAAGGCTCACTGATGCATGTGGGGAGTGAAGGCTAGCCTGCCTGGTCCGATACCAGAGAAAAGCTACTGTAGCACAAATTGCTGAAAAAGTTAATGCTGGCTGTGACAGAAAGGTGTCAGAACACTCAGCGCATCACAGCTTATTGCGTATGGGGCTGCGTAGCCGCAGCCTGGTCAGAGTGCCCATTCTGACCCCTGTCCACTACCAAAAGTACCTACAATGGGCAAATGAGCATCAGAACTGAACCATGGAGCAATGGAACAAGGTGGCCTGGTCTGCTGAATCATGTTTTCTTTTACATGATGTGGATGGCTGGGTGCGTGTGCGTTGCCTATCTGGGAAGAAATGGCACCAGGATGCACTATGGAAAGAAGGCAAGCCAGCGGTGGCACTGTGATGCTCTGGGCAATGTTCTGCTGGGAAACATTCTGTCCTGGCATTCATGTGGATGTTACTTTGGCACATACCACCTACTTAAACATTGTTGCAGACCAAGTACACCCCTTCATGGAAAAGGTATTCCCTATTGGCAGTGGCCTCTTTCAGCAAGATAATGCACCTTGCCATACTGCAAAAATTGTTCAAGAATGGTTTGAGGAATATGACAGAGAGTTCAAGGTGTTGACTTGGTCACCAAATTCCCCAGATCTCAATTCGATCAAGCATCAGTGGGATGTGCTGCACAAACAAGTCCGATCCATGGAGGCCCCGCCTCGCAACTTACAGGACTTAAAGGATCTTGGTTCCAGATACCACAGCACTCCTTCAGAGGTCTTGTGGAGTCCATGCCTCAATGGGTCAGAGCTGTTTTGGCGGCACAAGGGGGACCTACACAACATTGGCAGGTGCTTGATTTGAGGTTTAAATCAGGGGTTCTTAAGTACAATCCTCAGGTTCCCCTACCATGCGCAGTTTGATATTTTCCCTGCTGCTGATACACTTGATCCATATGATCAGCTAATTTTTAATCCCTTATTGAGATGGGCCAGGTGTGTAGGAAGGGTAGGGTGAACTTCAAACTGTGGGGTCTCAAGAACTAGCGTTAAGAACCTTTTGTTTTAAATTATTAAAGAATATCAAATATTAAAACATTTTATAACCATGATAAATGCTTCACCATAAAACGAATGAGCTCAGAGTACTCTACATTAACATCTGAACATTTTAAGTAATAAGAGGAAATTTGAACCATTATAATATTCTTCATCGTTTGTCAGCATATGCTTATTACTGCTGTGGGAAAAAGATCCCTTTTATTTGTCACATCGCCTTATAATTAAGTGCCCTGTGAAAAAATTAATACAAGGCTAAAACTGAATTTCCTTGGCCATATTGTGAAATCGGCTGCCTTTGTCTTCTGGATGAATAAGAATTCCAAAAGACAATGAAATAAGATAATGGAATCTTGGATAAGAACTGTACTTATAATGTACTACAGACTGTAAAAATATAAGATTTAGCTCTTTTTGCTCATTATTATGTATAATTCTCATCTAATCATTATACAGTGGGTATAGAAAAGAATCACCCCCCTTTTAAAATCACATTTTGTTGCTTTTCAGCCTGAAATGAAGATGGGGACAGTTTTTGTTTTATCCAGCTGTATTTACTCAGTGTAATTTATAACATCCAAGTGAAAGATATAACACCACCATGTCAGGAAAATAAATAAATAAAAACAATCACTGAGTTGGAAAAAGGATCACACCCCTCCTAAAAATGACTTGTAAACTCAATCAGGTGTAGCTAATCACCTTCTCAATGGCACACAAAGCCATTTGACTTTCAACTGTGACCAACTGTGGTCATTTTGATTAGCTCAGCATGAAAAGAGCTTTCCTGGAGCATTTTGTAGTGCAACTGAAGCAAACAATCAACTATGGGTGGCAAGGCGCTGTCAAAAGATCTCCGGGATAAAGTTATGGACAGGCACAAGTCAGGAGATGGATACAAAAAAATTTCAAAGGCTTCCTCAATGCCTAGAAGCACTGTGAAGTCTATTATTAAGAAGTGGAATGTATTTGGTACAACACAGACCCTCCCTGGATCAGGACGTCGCTCCAAACTGGATGAAAGAGCCAGGAGGAAACTGGTCAGAGAAGCTACCAAGAGGCCTACAGCAACTCTGAGGCAGTTGCAGGAATTTATGACAGAGTGGTCATTGTGTGCATGTGACAACAATATCACAAATTCTCCACAAATTCGCTTGTATGGGAGGATTGCAAGAAAAAAGTCACTCCTCAAGAAAGGCCACATGAACGCATTCTGAGGCCACATGGAAAAAGGTGTTAAGGTCAGATGAGACTAAAATTGAATTATTTGGCCTCAACACCAAACGATATGTCTGGCGGAAATCCAATACAGCTCACAATCCAAATAACACCATTCCTACAGTAAAGCATGGAGGTGGTAATATCCTGTTATGGGGGTGTTTCTCTGCAGCAGGGACTGGAGCACTTGTCAGGATAGAAGGAAAATGGATGGGGCAAAATACCATCAAATTCTTGAGGAAAATCTCCCTCTGCCAGAAAGTTGTCAATGGGAAGAAGGTTTACCTACAATGACCCAAAGCACACAGCAAAACTGACCACACAGTGGTTGAACGAGAAAATGGTGAATGTCTTGCATGGCCTAGTCAGAGCCCAGACTTAAATCCCACTGAAAATCTGTGGAATGACTTGCATGACTTGGAAAGACTGCAGTCCACAAACAGTCACCATCAAATTTAACTGAACTTGAGCAGTTCTGCAAAGGAGAGTGGGCAAATATTGCAACGTCTAGATGTGCAAAGTTAGTAGAGACATATCCCAACAGTCTAAAGGCTATAATTAAAAAATTAAGGCAAATTAAAGCAAGGGGTGATCCTTTTTCCAACTCAGTGATTCTGTTTTTTTAATTTTTTTAAAAAGAAAATTCTGACATGTTGGTGTTATATCTTTCATTTGGGTGTTATAAGTTGCACTGAGTAAATACAGCTGGATAAAACAAAAACTGTGTCCATCTTCATTCCAGGCTGAAAAGCAACAAAATGTGGTGGGGGGTGGGGGGATTCTTTTCTATACCCACTGTATATCTTTAATATATACCATGGCAGCACATCAACATCTCTGGATTGTAGTAGGCAGTATATTTTATGGTAGGTGTAAAGGAATTCTTTTTTTTTTTTTTTTTTTTTTTTTTTGTGTGTGTGTGTGTGTGTGTGTGTGTGTGTGTGTGTAAATGTTTTTTTTTTCTTCCTCTGTCACTCAGGTATCAGTGGTGCAGAGCAGTTCTTCATCCATTCATCCCTCAGCCCACAGCTCTCAGTCTAGCAACAAGCTACCCATCAGATCTGGCCACACACACCACAGTGGAGATGCCCAGAACCTCCGTGCTGCACAGGTCAGGAGGACACCCGCTAACCTCAGCACACATAACCACATGCTCATAAGCTTTTATAGGACTTTATGTTGAGTAGTGTACCGTCAAATATCATCAGAAATGTGCAGGCCATGACTGCCATCCTGTGGTCATGAATAAACTTGCATTCTTGATATACATAACTGAAGCAGAGAGAGAATTTCACTGTAGCATTTGTGTAGTTTGGCACTGTGAGGCTGTTTCTATCATCAGGGTCAGAGTGTGATCCGGTCTGCTGCCAGTGCCTCCATTCCCCAGATGATGATGTCACAGCGAGTGGTTGCTCCAAGCCCGGGGCAGCTGCAGGGCCACAGAGTGCCAGGCAAACCAGGCAGCATGCGTACATCCACAGCCAGCATCAACAGCACTGTTAACTATCAGCAGGTACTGTGTGTGTGTGTTTAAATGGGTCTATATACTACATACACTAAATGAACACTGCAATTATCTAATCAACCAATCGTGTGGTAGCAGTGCAATGCATAAAATTACACAGTTATGGGCCAGCAGCTTCGGTTAATGTTAACATCAATCATCAGAATGGAGAAAAAAATGTGATCTCAGTTATTCTGACTGTGGCATGATTGTTGGTGCCAGATGGGCTGGTTTGAGTATTTCTATAACTGTTGATTTCCTGGGATTTCACACACAGCATTCTCTAGAGTTTACTGAGAATGGTGCAATAAAGAAAAAAACATCCAGTGAGCGTCAGTTCTTCGGACGGAAATACCTTGTTGATGAGAGAGGTCAATGGAGAACGGCCAGACTGGTTTGAGCTGCCAGAAAGGCTACAGGAACTCATATAACCACTCTGTACAATTGTGGTGAGCAGAAAAGTATCTCAGGATGCACAATACATCAAACCTTGAGGCGAATGGGCTACAACAGCCCAACAGAAGACCACATCGGGTTCCACTTCTGTCAGCCAAGAACAGAAAGCTGAGACTGCAGTAGGTACAGGCTCACCAAAACTGGAAACGAGAAGACTGGAAAAACGTAGCCTGGTCTGATGAATCTGGATTTCTGCTGAGGCACACAGATGGTAGGGTAAGAATTTGGCACCAACAGCATGAATCCATGGACCCAACCTGCCTTGTGTCAACAGTCCAGGCTGGTGGAGGTGATGTAATGGTGTGTGGGATGTTTTCTTGGCACTTTGGGCCTGTTAATACCAATCAATCATCACTTGAATGTCACAGCCTGTTTGAGTATTGTTGCTGATCATGTGCATCCCTTCATGGCCACAATTTACCATCTTCTAATGGCTACTTCCAGCATGATAATGCACAAAGCAAAAGTCGTCTCAAACTGTTTTCATGAACGTGACAGTGAGTTCAGCGTTCTTCAGTGGCCTTCCCAGTCACCGGATCTGAATCCAATATAACACCTTTGGGATGTGGTAGAACGGGAGATTCACAGCATGAAAGTGCACCTGAAAAATCTGCAGGAATTGTGTGATGCAATCGTGTCAACATGGAAAAGAATCTCAAAGGAATGTTTCAAACATCTTGTGGAATCCGTGCCATGAAGAGTTGAGGCTGTTATGAGAGCAAAGGGAGGCCCTACCCAGTATTAGTACAGTATTCCTAATAAATTGTTCAGTGAGTTTATATACTATGTAGCCTTTCCTACTGCTCATATTGGCATATTAATCATTGGATCTGTATATAACCACATTACCACATATATAATTTGTCATTCTATTTATGACACAATTCTACTGATTAGATGCTAAACTGCAAAGTTTAATTGAATCTGATTTAATTATATTAATTCGTTAATTCTCATTTTAACATTTTTAAACTACCAAGCCGTGCTAAAGAGTGATATAGATGGACTTCTGTGTTGTAGTAGTAGCCTAGTTTATGGTTGGCTTTCAGGGATGTTCTTCAGCGAGATTCTTAAACTTGTGTTAGAGTTTTAATTTGAACACAGTTGTGTGTCTGCCCAAAGTGTATATGTAGAAGAGAAGAAGTAACAAAAACAGCTTGTTTTTAATTTTAAGAGATGAAGAAAAATGAGTAAATGTTTATATAAAATTGAAGGAAATGCTATAAAGTATACAGAACAGGCCCTTTAAAGTGAGAATGAGGTGATTATTATATTACAGTATTTTTGTTTTGACACCATCTGAAACATCTTTTGCAAGTCAGTTTATGCATTAAACACGAATTTGTGTGTGTGTGTGTGTGTGTGTCTGCGCGCATGTGGTGCTTGTTACAGGCCTCTAGTCAGCAGGTGTCCGTCCCCCAGCGTTCCAGCTCCTCCTCCATCTACATGAACCTGGCACACATGCAGGCAGTGGGCGTGGCCGGAATGACAGGCGGAGTGGGAGTGGCTGGTGTGACAGGTGGAGTGGGTGTTTCTGGGGTGGGCTCTTCCTCATCTAGCTCTGTGCAAGATGTGGCCAGCAGTCAGGCTGCAGCCAAATTGGCTCTACGTAAACAGCTGGAGAAAACCCTGCTGGAGATCCCGCTGCCTAAACCACCTGCGCCTCTCCTCTACTTCCTGCCCTCAGCCGCCAACTCTGAGTTCATCTACCTGCTGGGCCTGGAGGAGGTGGTGCAGAGCGTCCTTGACAGCCAGGGTGAGAACCACTAATGGTGCTGCTCAGCAGAGATTCGTTCGCCGTTTGCTCACCTTCTCATTATTGTCATTGTGATATTATTTCAAATTTAAAGTGTGCGTGTGTGTGTGTGTGTTTAGGTAAGCTGTGTGGAGCAACTGGTCGTCTGGAGCCCTTTGCTTGTGCTCAGTGTAAAACTGACTTTACCCCTCACTGGAAGCAGGAGAAAGGCGGACGCATCCTTTGCGAAACATGTATGACGTCCAATCAGAAGAAGGCTCTGAAAGCCGAACACACTAACAGGCTGAAGAACGCCTTTGTGAAGGCTCTGCAGCAAGAGCAGGTAAAGTTGAGGTCGCCTAGGTGTACTCCCAACTACAGCTCACCACTATGGAGAGGTACTTGTGCACCGTGTGCTTCATATGCTCATTCTGTGTGTGTGTGTGTGTGTGTGTGTGTGTGTGTTCTGTAGGAGATTGAACAGAGACTACAGCAACAAGCTGCGATGTCCACCAGTTCTACAGTGTCTGCAGCTAGTGTGAGCAAAGCTGAGTCCATGATGAGGCACCACACCATCAGACAGGTACACACACCACACACACACACACACACACACACATGAACAAGCACTCTAAGGCACTCTAAAGCTCTTTGATCCAACATAAGTGGATCATATAAAGTTTATTAGATACACCTATAGTGTAGCAGCCTATAGTAACCGAACTGTCAATCGATTACCATACTATTTATCAGGTACTCTTTAACATGGTAGTGTGTGAGTGGTACTGTTACAAGTGGTTCAGGTGCAGGTTCCATTTATTGATGCACTGTGTATTGGGGGTGACAAATTGTGCACATTGTGGCCTATGGTCAGTAATGGTATATGTACCTGATAAAATAGCCAATTAGTCAAGGTACAATGTAGGTGTACCTAATAAAGAAGAAGAAGATAAACACAGTCAATTGTGTGTGCAAAAAATATAATTTTTGGAAACCTGGGAATAGAATTTCCATCTAGCCATTTTCAATTATCGGTATAATTAATTGCCCAAGGTCCACGGGTTTACTAAATAGGGTGCAGTCAGGATGTAATATAAAAACTGCAAGGACTGAGAAGTTAGACACATTACTTAAACCCACCTGGTTACCCAAGTGTGTACATGTACTGTGAATGTGTGTGTGCATATTGTCCTGCAGGCATCTTCGGCACAAGTTGCTCAGTCCCAGGTGTCCCTGCAGCGCAGTGTATCAGCTGCAGGTTCTGGATCAGCACGAGGTGTCCTATCCAACTTTGCTCAGGCGTCCCAGCTTGCGCTACCTGGAACTATAATGGGCATGACCAGCAAACACTGCTCTACCTCCAGCAGCCGGTCACAGCATGACAGCCGACATCAGCTGTACGGCATTCCTGGTAAGTAGTTTGTGCATTGGCACATGGTGGTAGTATCAGCAGATCCCTTGTGTCATGTAATGAGTATGTTACTACATGTTATACCAGAACACACAAAATAGGGTTATGGTTCTCGGGGGGAAAAAAATGATCTGATACTACTCTGACTTTAATATACGGCATGTTGTTAAGTGTGCAGAATTAAATAGAAGAATCTAAATTAGATAAAAATGCAATTGAAAATATTGCAGCTTTATCTGAGTTTATAGATGTGCAAATTTGTTTATAAGCTACAGAGCCTAAGTGATGTTCGTGTGTTCGGATTTAAAGGTGCAGTTTGAAGTGTTT
This sequence comes from Cranoglanis bouderius, assembly GCA_023630585.1. Classification (NCBI taxonomy): domain Eukaryota; kingdom Metazoa; phylum Chordata; class Actinopteri; order Siluriformes; family Cranoglanididae; genus Cranoglanis; species Cranoglanis bouderius. The sequence continues at coordinate 18,831,204 of CM042544.1, forward strand.
ACATTTGTTCACTTGAAAAGTGTTTCTAGAGCAATGGTTTTAAATCTTATTTATGAAGGACTAGTATGCATGCAGATTTTTATTGCTGCCAATGAGGAGCCACAACTTATTCTACTTGTTTTAATTAATTGATCTTGGTCTTCAATTAATAATTAGTTCATTAATAGTTGTGGCTCTGTTTAGAGTAGAATGAAAACCCGCAGCCATACTGGCTCTATTAAATTAGATTAAATGATACTGTACTAATATGGTATAAGTTTGAAGACCCATAAACTAGACCAAATAATCAAATACTATAATTAATTTTAATAAACTTTAGTTTCTTTGCTTCTGTTGATGTTTTTTGGCTCTTCCTTAAATACGGCTTATTAGAGACTGATTTTAGATTGATTTTATATCATAGTGAGTAAATACAGTATAGTAATCTTTTTTCTTACTGTCCTAATATATATATATTTTTCTCTCTTTTTTTTCACTCTCTGCAGGAGTCAACATTGCTTACCTGAGCTCTGGTAATATTGGGGGTCATAAGTCATCTAGTTTAGCAGACAGACAGCGAGAGTACCTGCTGGACATGATTCCTCCTCGCTCCATATCCCAGTCCATTACTGGACAGAAATAGGCCTTCACTCTCACACTTAACCCCAACACATGCACAAACAACCTACTCATGACAAGCTCACTCATATACTCTCTCTCTCTCTCTCTCTCTCTCTCTCTCTCTCTCTCTCTCTCTCTCTCTCACTCCCTCCCTCCCTCTCCCTCTCTCAGATGAGCACACACACACACACTCTTTCACATATCCTACCACGTCTTCCTGTCCCCTGTTGCATGCAGTGCCTGTCAGTCTGCTTGCCAGCTACTCTTTCTGTGTAACACAATCAGTGACTGTATGTGGTGAACTTCACCATAAACTGCAGTCACTCTCTGCAAGTATGCAATCCCTCCTCAACACTGCTTAACCCCTACTGTCTTCATCACTCAAAATGCGTGTGTGGACGTTTTGTACATTAATGCACTTTCCGGTGAGAATGTGTTTTTAATTTCGCTGTTAATATTTTGAATGTGTGCGGGTGTTGTGGCACCATACAGAGAGAGACAGAAGCTCTTGGTTGGCTGAGAGGATTGAATTGAAATGGACATCTTGTTTATTTTTTATCCACTCTGAAAGCAACTATCAGTGTTTTTAAGAAGATGGGATTTAAATGAAGAAGTCTTATTATATCACTATGTGGAGAGCTTTGGTTTTGGCTACATTTAGCTGACTGCAATACTTACTCGCCATTACTCCCCATATCCTAAAGACTTTTCTTTAAGGGTTTCTTGTGCAAACAGCCTGCAGTGTCTCTTCAGATCTGTCTTTGTCCAGTTCTTTCCCAGCAAGGATAAGCCTGTCAGTAAGTTACGTCATATTAAGCCTTCAGTCCTGTGAGGTCACATTTACTAACTCCTTTTCCATTCACATACATGTACACGCTTTTCATAAGATCATGTGGTGGTGTATGATTTATTTTATGGTGCTCTCCCTGAATTAGTCATTTTTCTCATAAAATGGGAAATGATCAGAATGACTTTTATGACAGTCCACCTTTGACTTTAAAAGGTTAAGTAAAAGTATTACTTATAGTGCTAAGTATTGAATTTTAAAGGTGCTGCTTGTCAGATTTTCCTCTCTTCATCACGTAGTTTACTGAGCAGAGGAATTTCTCATGCACTGCCCCTTTAAGTGCACAGTGCAATATTGGGCAAGAAGTGATTTTTTTTTTTTTTTTTTTTAAATGTTTATTAAGTGACTGAAACTTAACAGTTATGGCCCTGCACCATGATAGATAATACCTTTTCCACATTTCTCTATTAAACATGTATCTTTGTTTATTCATATTTTGTAAAATATGTACAGTATAGTATGTTCCCTTTTTTTATTTCATTATACCATGTGCCCCACGGTATATTTGTTGTTTAAAAAAAAAAAGTCTTCATATCTGTAAAACTGATTTTTAAAAATATTTCTTATGAACTACCTGTAAACAATTCTTTTAGAAATTTAAGCCATTTTTTCCCTTTTCATGCCCCTTTATCTTACTTTACTTGAATACTGGTCAAGGTTTTATGAATATTAAGCTTATAACAAGTATTACAAATACTTATTTGCATGAGCAGATGTATTCTTAATAATGTATTGTAAATATGCCTTTAGCTTTTGGGGCTCAAAACATGAAACAATGCATTTGTACATTGTATAGGAAAAAAACAAAAGCCATTGATATTGTGAGTGTCATTTTGTCATGTGTTCCCCGTGTAGTGCTACACAAAATGTATGAAGTTACAATTTTCTTTTGATTCATTCTTGGATATGTTTTTGTCCCCTCTGTATCAGTTGTGCTCTGTGCTTCATCCACCTAAGACTTTCTGTTAGAAGACTTATTTGGCCACAGTATTTCACTTAATTGTCTGTGTTAAAGTTTGAAATTAACACACCGCCCTTTGTACATTAGTGTTAGATTTGGGAAAGCTCAGACAACTCAGTGAAATGTTGTTGGCTCTGGCAATCAGAGGTGTGCTCAGTTCTTTAATGTTGGTCCTCTGGAAATGGCCATTTATGATCCCAGGGCTGGAAAATGCTCTTTCGCTTCACTTTTTTTGCTGTTATTTGTTGTTATAAACGCAACATGCTGTATTTGCTATGGAATGCTAATCCGACTGTGGAACCTGAACAGAAGGAAGAAAAAAACGTTTTCTTGCAGGCCAAATGTTGCTCCATATAATTTCAGTAAATAAGCTTACAATAAAAAAAAATGGAAGAAATTAATTAACAGTGGATTATTTATTTATTTTTTTAACTGTTTTACCATCATAGCCACCTGGAATTTTGGGCCTTTTGACTGTTTTTACTGCATTGGTTCTTCTGTGTGAGAGCTTCCTTCTCTTGGATGATTTTCTCTCCCCAGAGGTCCCCCTGTCCACTCAGAGTCCTTGTTATCATCTACACTTTCTCTGTTGTTGCAGCACCTCTAATGAGCAGACATGTGTTTCTTCTCTTTTCTTCTTTAGTCCACTTCATTCTGCCATTTTGTTACAGGGTTGGAAATCACAACTCCTCATCAAAGAGGGCTTTACCCAGTAACAGAAATGCCATATATGTATTCATGAGATTGCTATTAGTACATCACAAACCATAAGGTCATGTGTATAAAGAGCATATCATATAAGGATATAAGAATTAGTTGCAAATTTAAATTAATGATTTACTTTTAAGGCTTGTGTGCATACAGACATGTTACGAACGTTGGGATAATAGACTGGTCTTGTTACACTTTCAAGGAAAAAAGGATCTGTCTAGCACCATAAAGTGTTCCTCACTTAATGTTTTATGTAGAACCCTACAACAGAGAGTTTCCCTTTTTGCAAAGGTTAAAACGAGCTCCTCTTAGAAAGCTAGAACTGTTAACTATCCAAACTAAACACTTTCCTTGTACCCTTTTAGTGTAAGAATGTACCATGTGAGTTTAGTCTCCTTCTTATAATAATTTACTTTGGTGTGATACTAAATTAGATTCCATTTGAATTTACAATGTTACTTTGCAAACAAAATACCTAAATAGACTAATTAGCTGAATAAGCTGATTTATTCTTTTTACAGTGTGTGCAATACACAGTGCATCCAGTAGAGAGTGCAGTAGAGTGCATCAAATACACCACAGGGACCATGTGTAAAGGAAGCTGGTCACATCTGACCACGGTTTCTCATTTCTTTAATTGCTTTTTCTTGCTACATGCTTCCCTTCCTCAGTTCTTAGCTCTTCCCTCTGAAGAAAGGATTCATGAAAAGGAAACAAACAGGAAGAATCGAGCACAAATATATTCGCCAAAAGAGGCAGCTAGCTTTATGCGAACATTGTGGAATATTGCTAATTGTAGCCCTGGATAACCACCTGGGGTGGTGCATATCACCTGGATGCCTTCTTGTGCACACATGCCAAGACCTTCAACAATGTCACAAAGTGACTATATGATATTGATGTTATGTTTGTCATAACAAGGAAGCAGGTTCACCTTCATGGAATTCTGCCAGGTCACTCCAAAGTCATCTAGTCACCAATGCATGCAAGGTGAGCATATCACAAAAGGCAGGCACTTCTCCCATTATTTTTGATTGCACTTTATCACTACATGGGCTCATAAGGGGAAGTACTGTACTAACATGGGCTTATAAGGCAAAGATCCCTTGTTAGGCTCTTGGGGGAGGTTGTGAAGTTTATGAGCCCCCTAGTGAGACTCTATCCATGGCGCTGTGATGCACTGCCCTAGCTGCCACAAACAACTTTAGTGTAGATGGGACTTTCCACTGGCTAGCAGTCACTGCAGGAAGGCTAGTACTCTCGGAATAAAGCAGTGCACTAGATCCAGATAATGGGGCGCACACCATTTCTCGATACATCTCAAGACCACCTGTGGCGCTAGGAAGAGGCAGAATACTGATGACTTTGAATCAGAACTGCTGTCCTTTGAAGACAAATTTCAAGAAGCTGCGAGTCTGTGTTCTGGGGCAATGGATCCACTGACGTGATCCACTCTTGAGCAACCCTGCTACACAGCAGAGGGTTGATTTACACATGTCCATCAGTGAACACGCAAACCACAGTTACCAAACCGCACCGTACATGAACAAGATTGGCAGAGAGCTGCTCTACGTCTCTGTCACAGAGGGGTTGATGCATGCAGATTGGAATGATCGTGCCAGTGCAAGCCTGTATGTGCCCTATAAGCCCTATAAGTGAGGGTAAGATGAGTCATCAGAGTGTCTCCATTTGGTGCTTGAGGAGTATTAATCTGGACATAGTGCTTCATCCAGTGAGATATCCAGTGACATGATGCAAGTGTCAGCCTAGGACAATCTGCTTGTCAAAACATCCTTGTGCTCAAGCTAATAGCCATGAATGTTGGGAGATGATAGGAGATGGACACGGTTACAAGTTGTACATGTTACAAGTGTAACATGAGGGTAACCTTATTTGACACGGGAAGTTGAATGGTAGCTACCTACAAATTTTCCATATATATTGAAATATATTTCATATTTATTTTAAGAGTTAATACACCCTTAAAGATGGCATGATTTAATGTGAATCATGTAAGATTGAAGAGACAAGAAGGGATCAATTAGAATATTGGGATGTACCACTAGGGCCTGCCCCAGAGTCACTCACTCACACACTGGTTCTCTCCTAAATAGCAAGATTAAGTACTTATTAAGACAACATTCATGCTTTTATTTACCTCCCATGTGCACACTTATTTGAAGCATTTCTGGAGTGGGCAAAAGTTCCCAGGTACACTTGCTGCTTCCTGGAGCTTATGGTGAGCTACACATGGGAAGGAGTAATGTGCAGTTAATTGACTGTTGGACTTGCTGCTGTTCCACAGATGGGTGGGAACACCTGTGTTACCTTACCTCAAATGGCTTTTCATTGGCTATAACAATTGCTGTAACAGAATGATTTGATCTTAGAGTAAGGAAGTGATCTTGGATCCAATGGTGGGTTTATTTATAGTTGTATGTTTGCACATAAGATATTTATTTATATGAAAATGGATTTTATGCATTACCATTGTGTTTTTAATGAAAAACATTCCAACCATATATTCAAGAATTAGGTACATTTCAAACCTTGAAAACACAACACAAACATTTTATGACTTCCAAGCATCTGTATCAAAGATGTTTACAATGAGAAACTACATGTCTACATACAGTTCCCTCTGAAAGTATTGGAAAGGCAAGGCCAATTCTTTTGTTTTTGCTATAGACCTTTGGGGTTGAGATCAAAAGTTGAGATGATAGGTTAGAATTTCAACATTCATTTCCTGATATTTACATCTACTGTAGATGTGTTAACTTAGAACATGGCACCTTTTGTTTGAACCCACCCATTTTTCAAGTGATCAAAAATATTGGAACATGTGACTGACTGGTGTTTGGTCCGTGTACTTTTGCGTCCATTCATTTTTCCTTTTTTAACACATAAATGAAAAATGAAAAATGTGCTCTCTTCTTTATTCGTTTTTAGACTGGTGAAAAAATAATCACATACAAACTTATTTTTCTTATATAAAATGCTAATTTAATTGAAAAAGCAAAGAACTGACATAACTTTTTTTATTTTCCGTTTTCAAAAATGCGAAATTTGATTTCTGCATTTTATTTCCGTTGACCCGAAACATTTAGATGACCTTTTCAGCGCCACTTCCATGAAGTCCTTTAATTAAAGTTGCACTGCAACACATGGAGGTTAGTTGAGCAGCAAGATAGAGAAGGTGTAACCCTGCTATAGCCATCAATTGCTAGGACATGTGTAACTCCAAACATGCCCAGCTTTGCGTTTTGGTCTAAATGGAGTTTGTGTCCAGTATGAGCAGCATGGTAGGATTAAGGGTAGGATTAAGTATAGGATTAAGATTCCGTGCACGTTATGACAGGAGAAGGGGGGAAATTATACAAGAATTACAATCATGTTTGAATTATTTGTCCAGTATTTCTTAATAGCAGTAGGCCTGGTAGGTAACAGATGTAATGCCAACTGTACAGGTTGCTAGAGCAAATGTTGTGGTAGCAGTAATTTAGTGGTGTGTGTATTAATAATACTATTTAAATAACATGCCTGGGATATTTCAGCATTGTTTTGATGGATATAGACTAATAAGGAACAACAACAACAGCAACAACACCAACAACAATAATAATAATAATAATCTGGCTTACACTGCATCGCATTTCATGGTATGGTCAATGTATTGTCCGGAGGGCTCATCCAACCTAACTTTCTGCAGGTCGAATTCCCTTTGCTGCCAAATAACTGGTCACCAACTTACGACCGTAGGTTGGTCCTGCCTAGAGTGGTGGAACAAATTAATTGGAACACAATATGGGCTACAACAGACTATAAGACTATATCAGTTCTCAGCGGCGCTGGTTCAAGCAGTGGTTTTTAAGCAGAGTCAGAAGCAGATCTATGAATGCTACTTCATTTAACCATCATTGTGATCAAAATAAGATGCGCGATGTACAGTATGCAGCACGACACCTGCCAGCCGACAATGTATGCTGTTCTGAGTCATCTTCTGTATCTTCATCTTCTGAGTCAAATACACATTAATGATCATTATTGACGTGGAAATATTTTCACAATATAAAATATACACAATATAAAATATACACTAAAAATGAGATTTTTGCCATTTATAAGAAGCGAAAACATTCAAATGTAGCCATGCCTACCATATCATGAGAAAAAGATGTCCCAAAAGCATCCACTGCTGATATACAGTAAGCTATATATTTTTAACTTCTGGATAATGATTTCATGTAATTAATTAATTCAATTCATGAGAGTTGTATTTGGTAGGGATATGTCCCACCACGATCCACCCGTAAATGACAATGACTGGATCCTAGAACCGTGATGTGTACAGCTTTGTCGAGATAACACCACAAGTCACATATATTTTAACATACTTGTTACGTTAAAATTGCATTATATTTTATTACTTACTTCTTGTACTGCTGTCGATACAGATATCTCCAGCTGAGTGTCAGAAACTTCCCGTCTCAGACAATGACTGGCACAAGATCGTCTTACACTCCTCGCCGAACAACCTCGCCCGACACCAAGTTGAGACAAGTGCTCTGAAATGTCCGTGTGTGTTCTGTGTTTTAAAATCATGTCAGAAATCACCTCTCTGTATGGTTCCAGAGACATGGCTCTTCTCATTCAACAGTGCGGGATAAACTTCATTTCCGGGTTCTAATTTGGCCTTAGAAAACCGGTAAATTCAACATTTTCCCCATATTAATTTGGGAATGTTTTAAATGTTTAATAAAAGTCATAAATAAAAATCTGAAAATACGTCAATATTTAATTTTTTGCACAGCATTTGGTGTGTACAGTTCAAATTCAAAATTTGGTATTCAACATTACGTTTTAAAAATACAACAACTGTTCATTTTTTATTTTCATTTATGGGTTAAAAAAGGAAAAATGAATGACCGCAAAAGTACACGGACCGTGTTGCTTGTTGCCCAGGTGTGCCCTGGACAATTAATTGTTTAAGCTCTGAGTGTCCACTCTTGGTTTGAACCCTGGGTTTTGCCTGTGAAGACTGCATTTGTTGTTAAAAAGGATAAACCAACATGAAGACCAGAAAGCTGTCTATAGGAGAAAAGCAAGCCATTCTGAAGCTGAGAAAATCAATCAGAGCCATTGCGCAAGCATAGGCATAGCCAATACAACAATTTTGAATGTCCTGAAAAAGAAAGAAACCACTGGTGTACTAAAAACTAGACATGGAACGGGTTGATTAAAAAAATAATAATAATAAAAAAATAAAAATAAAAAAAAAACAGCTGTTGATTATAAACATTGTGAGAGCTGTGAAGAAAAACCCAAAAACAACAGTTAATGACATCACCAACAACCTCCACAGGGCAGGGGTGAAGTTATCACAATCCACCGTTCATAGACGATATTGAGAACAGAAATATAGAGGCCGTACCACAACATGCAAACGATTCTCACTCATCAGCAGTAAGAATCAGAAAGCCAGATTGGAATATGCGAAGAAATACAGAGATGAGCCACAAAAGTTCTGGAACCAAGATTAACCTTTACCAAAGTGATGGAAAGGCAAAAGTGTGGAGAAAGGATCTGTTCATGATCCAAAATATACAAGCTCATTGGTCAAGCATGGTGGAGGTAGTGCCATGGCTTGGGCTTGCATGATCTAAGTTTTTAAATGTTATTTAATTTAATTTACTTTAAGGCTGTTCTAATAATTTTACACCTAGAAATTGGGTGGTCTGACACCAAAGGTGCCATGATCTAAGTTGTTTAACATGGTGTTATAACATATGGCAACAATGAATTTATCTCCATTTTTTGATAGGCATTAATACAAATACAATACACAAATACAATAATGCAAAACAAATCTGCAATCACATGGCATGGTGAAGGTCATCCTCAGAGGAATCTCAAAATCTGATAAATTTTTCAATATTTAGGCAAAACTACTTAAAGGAAAAAGAATTAAACACTATCTGAGGTAAGTTAAGATTTATTTTTTGTCATTTTAGCAAGTTTATACATTTAGAGTATTCTGTTAATGGTAAAAATGTAATTGTTGCCACACAGCAACAACATGCAATAATGGAACTATGGCATGTGCATTCATGAATTGAAACAGGCCTACATAACAAAAAAGACACTAGGCTTCTCTAATAGTATATTTATATTTCTTCACATTCAAAGTAAGAAAAAATGTAATTTCAGACATTTTGCAATTGTACCTTATGTTCTAAATTTTATGTTTCAAGAGAAAGAATTTAGAATTCAAGCGAAAGAATGAAAAAGATACTTCACCCAAAACATGTTTGGATCTAATTATTGTATATATTTGAGTGAGTAAATCCATCCACATATTTTGTACAACTGTAATTCCTTTCCTTTCACTAGTTCACAAAAAAAGCCTCTGCAATTTATAGTCTGGAAAATGCAATAATTGGGATTGTAATCTTATACATTTTGTGTTATTTTTGACTATATGATACTTTCCACCATTGCTAACTTTTGCTATATGGCAACAATTTACCAACTACCCGTCTCCCTAAAAAAAAGTTTTATTACTTGAACTAATTCAAGTAATAAAAATCCCAAGAAACCTTTTATTTAAAAAATGTATATGCAATAATTCATGCAGTAGTTAAATATCAGGAAATGAAAGCTGAAATTCTGATCTATTGTTTCATATTAATCTTTGATCTCAAACCTAAATGTCTTCAGTATATAGCAAAAACAAAATAATTGCCTTTGCTGTTCCAACACATTCAAAGGGGACTCTATATAATTTAGACATGAGACAGATGATGGGAAAATATATAGCAAGCTAGTTTAGCTATGTAGCTAAGCTACTGTGTATTAGCTAGCTTTATCTGCAGATTTATTTGCAATATACAGTACTCAATATGATCAAATGTTTGTGGACAATTGACCATCACACCCATATGTGCTTGTTGAACATCCCATTCTAGATTGATTACCCCTTTGATGGTATAATAACCTCCACTCTGGGAAGGCTTTCCACTAGATTTTGGAGCATGGCTGTTGGGATTCATCCACTCAGCCACAAGAGCATTAGTGAGGTCAGGCACTGCTATTATTTTTGTAGCAGTTTATTGAAAAACTGTTTGTTCAGCTCCTCTGGTATGGCAATTTATGCAGTATAAATTGTAGACATGTCAAACTCACATTATGCATCGACAAAACTGTATATTCCATATAATGTATCATAAAGAGGCTAATGTATTTATTGTGGTAAGGGATACTCTTGGACATTTACCAGAAAGCAAAGCTCTGGAAGATGGACTTTGGGACATGGGAATAGCGATGACCATCTTAACCAGTTGAGGTCACACTTAGCAAAGGTGTCTTGAGTCACCTACAAACTTTCTGTTCATATTCTACCTTTGCCATTGGAGCATATTACAGTGCTATCTGTTGGATAACATGGAGGTAAATAACTTCACCGGACACAGATTTTTGGTTTAGTCATGCCTTTATTCAAAGCACCATAAATGTCTCACATGAATATGAGACTATTTCCCATCGTGGTGTTGTGCAGACTGTTACACGGACACTAGCCTACTGCCTGTCGTCCCTAAGGCTTACTGCTAACACAAGTGTCATCTACGTTTTTAGCAAGTAATGATTCAGTTCAGTACAGTTTTATCAGTGTACCACACCAAACATACAAAATTACAATAAATATTAAATCCATTGAAGTAGATGTTGATAGTGTAACTGCTATCCCTTTGACACAATGCAAACTAAAACACTCGGATATGCAGTTGTTATTTTCCTTTTAACCAATGAGACTTAGCAGCACGTCATGAAATGTCCTTTGTGTACACAGCCTAACACAACTGAAGACTCTTGTACTTTTTTTTTTTCTTTTTTTTTTTAAATTTTTAGGTCTGATCAGACATACCTGAGCACGATTTCAACAAGGTCACAGGGAGATTTGTACAACAGAGAATTTTGTGAACTTCCATAATGTTATTCAGAAACAGGGAAAACTCAGTGCAACTACTCACTGCTCTCTGGAGTGTAGAGAGATTTTGGAATGACGATGAGACATCACACAAGAATAAAGGTAGCAACTAGATAACTTGCTAATTAGAATATAAAGTGGTGGTTTCAATAATATATAAGAGGTGGTTTCAAATGGTTTCAAAAAAAAAGTCCACAATTAAATAACAAACATTTATGCTTGTATTTTTTTTTTTCTCCTTGAATGTTCTAAAATGTTGTCTGTGGAAAAAAATGCCACACTGAAAGTAGAGATGATTTCCACCCAAAGAACTATAGCAGTAATATTGTTTTGATTTGAAACATGGACAATAGATTAAAAATGGGCCATCACAGAGGTATAGAAAAATATTACTCTACTTTTTTGTTTTCATATTAAAGTACATGTAGTTGAATCCACAGAAATAAATTATTTTCTAAACAAAATCACTTGAATATAGCATCAACAAAACAAAAGCAAGACTATTAAACACTTTTTAAGCTCTGTTAAACTAATTCTTGTTTATTTGTAATATATATAGATATTTCTCTCTCTACACTGACAAACACTACACTAAAAATAATTTAATTTCAAATGTGTGTATACTCTTTTTTGTAAGGGTTAACATAGTTTGTTGTGTCCATGATTCCACACTACATTTTTCTGCAGAAGTGCAAATTACTCTTCGTGCTGCAAATGTAACTGATTATCCAACGTTCACCACAATAATATGAAACCAGAGATCTTGCAGCACAAAATATTGCACACAGATATACTTAAAATACTAATGGTTATTTTACTGCCTGTGAAATCTGTACAATATCTACATGTGCGCTCTGCGTCTTGTGCACACATGACACAATATCCGTGCTCTTCGTATTGAGTTTTTCCCCCCATTTTAGTAAATGTGAGTGTGAACGGATATTAATCAACTTCTTTGGGATTCTCCAAGAATTGCACTTTTTAAAGAATTTTTAAATCATAAATATACTGCCCATCACACACCATTTCAGTGGTGTACATTTTGTTTTAATTTTCAGTCATCAAAAATGTTTCGATTCTTGCTCTTAATGCTACAACCAAACAAAAGTGGTCAAAATCCAACCTTAATAAAGTGATTAGTCATCAGTAAAATACATCTTAAATAATAGAGATTAGTATGCAGTAAATGGAAGTTGTTGGGTTTTTTTTTTTGTTGTTGTTGTTGTTGTTGTTTTTTGTTTTTTAAGCAATCATAATAATTTTAGGGAGAAAAAAAAAACTGAATGCTGGCATTTGGTTTGCATCCAGTAGAAACTGATCATTTTTATATTCCCCTTTGATATGCTTTTAAAGGACAGCGCATCACTTTGTCAGCAACATTATCCTTGCTGACATATTTAACAAAACTTCATGAAACAAGTTCAAGTGTAAAAGTGAACATTTTAAATGAGAACTGTTTGTCAAAAATGACAATAAATATGAGAAATGAAAAATAAATGAAATGATTAAGGAACAGCTTGGCCAAATATGCTAACATGGCCAAAAATAATTGGAAGTCAGTAACCACCAGTTGGCATAACTGGTGCCTGTTCATAACTGTCAGTAACATTAGCCATTAAGAATATGGTTTATGCATTTTAGACTAGTCAGTGTTTCATTATCCAGTTGTAAGGGTATTTCTCTCTCTCTCTCTCTCTCTCTCTCTCTCTCTCTCTCTCTCTCTCTCTCTCTCTCTCTCTCTCTCTCTCTCTCTCTATCTGTGTGTGTGAGTGTGTGTGTGTGTGTGTGTGTGTGTGTGTGTGTGTGTGTGTGTGAGAGAGAGAGAGAGAGAGAGAGAGAGAGAGTGAGTGACAGAGAAAGAGAGAGAGACAGAGCGAGATATTCTCTCTTAACTCTTAGTCTCCATTTACCTCCATGACCTTCTCTGCTATTAGCTCCTGAAAGGTGGAGAGCTGCTTCATTTGTTCTGTCTGCATGGAGTGCCTCCTCATCAGCTTCTTCTTCATCTTGAAATCCAGAACACGCTTTGGTGATGTGGGTGCTACGGGCAGCAAGATCTTGTTTCCAGAGTGCACGGGCGAAGAGGGCTTGCCATTGGTCCGGATGTCCGGAATGGGTCTCTGGGGGTTGACATTGAGTGGGGGAAGAAATCCAGGCCGAGTGTGTGAGATGTGGTCCAGCAGGAGTGTGCCAGAGCCTCTCCGCTCCAGCAAGCCTGGGGGTCTCCTCCTCATAGTGATGGGGGACACTGAGTTTGGGATGCTCTCCAGGGACTCCCGTGAGGAACTGGCAACTAATGATAGTGGTGAGGCATTGTACTTGCGACGCTCCACGGACACACGACCAGAATCTGGAGATCCAGGAATGGACTCAGGACACAGGTGTGTATCTGACTCATAGTGCTCCATGCGTGTAAGTTTGGGGTGAGCCAGAGCACGGTTATGACCGGCATTCTCTTGCGACTCAGGTGCCGTGTTTCTGCGGTACAGTGACTGATGCTGCTGCACCTTGTCAGCCCAAGAAGAACCAGAGAGGGCTGCACAATCTTCTGAGCAGGAGCGGTCAATCGGCTTTGGTGAGCAGGGGTCATGAGTTTCAATGCTGTGTCTGCGCGAGAGCAGTGGTCTGCCTGGACCAGAGATTGACATGCCATTCATCTCTGACACCACCTTTTCCTCCTCTGCTAGGCTGCCCTCCAACATCTCACCTCTCTCAGCCAGTACACTTGGTGCCACTAGGCCCCAGGGCTCTGAGTTCAGTCTTTTGAGAAGCTTGCGTGGTGGTGGTCTCCTCTCCCCTGGTGGCCTGTTGGAGGGCAATGGGAGGGCGGAAGTAAGAGCAAAGCTGAAGATGCCTTCTTCCTCTTCTCCAGCAGGTGAGTTTGAGGTTCGGATCTCCACCTCTGATGGAGACATGCAGGCTGGTGAGAGTTTGTCAACCACACCCGGTGAAGGTGGAGAGTTCAGGTACTGCTTGGTCTTCTTAGTGCCTGAGGGTGAAGTATCTGTGGTTATAATGATCACCTCTTTGCCTTTGGCCTTACAGGCATCTAGAAGTATCTGCAGGGTTTCTCGATCACCTCTGTTGATGGCATGCATTAGAGCTGAGGACCCAGAGTAGTCTTTCAGACTTGGGTCTGCTCCATTCTCCAGGAGTAGTGACACAACATCTTTGCCAGCCCGCTCAGAGCATGCGTGCATCAAGGCAGTCCGGCCTGACTTATCAGGGATATTCAGATCAGCGCCTTTTTCTAAAAGATAGCGTACCATTTTCTGACGCGTCTGCGGGTCATCATATCCCGCCATGCAGGCAGCCATAATGGGTGTCTCCCCTCGCTCATTGCCTTCATTGATGTATGCACCTCCCTCCAGTAGCAAACGGGCAAGACGAAGCTTGCCTTGGAACACAGCCTTCAGCAGGGCATTTCCCTCTGTCCGTAGAGCTCCTCCATCACCCATGGTGCCACCCTGTCTTCCTTTCCCGTTAACACAGCCAGCACATCTTCAGCATAATTCTGAACAACCTGTAATATGAAGAAATGCACAAGGTCTTATAAGGACAATTACGTGTGTGTATTTTTGCATCTGTTTTGATGCGCACTGTGCTCTCCGAATTGCTCATGGCATCGCACTGACGGAGAGAATAATGTGATTTTTAGTCCTTATAAACTAATTTATGAAATAACAGCTTTGCACACTGCAGAGTGTGATAAAGAAGAGTATAGTCTTCCATTATTACCACTGCTCACATTGATCCAACACAGTGAAGCCTTCACACCATGCAATTCTCACAGTGTAAAAATACCTGAGGTAAAATCACAGACCCCATCATCCAGACACTCTCTTTCCTTAAAACGACACATGAATAGCTTGAAATTGAGGGAATTTCTTTTGAACAGAAATGAAACCTGGCCTAAATATTAACCTTGCAGTATAAAAGAACCCCATTCCTTTCAGAGGCTTGCAACAATATCACTTCGCTGTAGGCTTTTCAAGAACTGTGAATTACTAAATAGCATAATACTCGCCAGTAGTTAATCACTGTGACCCAATCAATAAAATAGGTGATCATTCATAGTCAAACATCCCCTTACAAGAAATCCCCCTTCAACAAAATACAGCAATGGCATGAAGGGGGTTATACTAATAACTTTAGAGCAAAGTTATTAGTATATTGTATATAGACTTTTTAAATGGCTGCATTCATTAAAGTCCTTTTACCAAATTTATTGACGACCCTGTTAGTCTGTCGTCCCATCATTTGTCTTATGCATTGGTCTGTGTCCTGGACTTGCTCTATACATGACTTGAATAGGTAATGAGAATATGATACAGTGATGCAGACATTTTTTACTACCTTTTCTTTTGACAGTAAATAGCTACATTTTGCCATTTTCTTATAGAATGCAAGTATTTTAAAAAGGAGTTTATACACTGTAGAATTTTATATAAAATTGTAACTCAAATGAATGAATAGTAAAATATGTATTTAAACAGAGATGAAAGCAGTCATTTCCCACCTGCAGAGGCTGCTGAGAGGTAGATTTGCAGCGATTGTAGTTATATACTCGGCACTCATTATCAATATCCCCTCTGCTGTGGCTACATTAATACACTGCATTAGCTGACAATGAACCAACAGCTGTCTGTGGCTGTGGGGTGAGTCAAAGCGCTGATTGTGATGATCAAAGCAATAAAGGCAGCATTCACAAATTGCGCACAGCTCTGAGAGTCTCGCATCAATCTGCGTTACAGAAAGCAGAGAGAGATGCTCACTGCACAGAGACAAGTTTGATGTGGTAATTAGGAAGGCATTACTACAACAGCACTGCAGGGTGAAAAGTGAGGGGGGTAAGCGAGCAAGGGGGTAAACAGACAGAGAGACTCAGCGACTGAGAGAGAGAGCGGGAGATACAGGGTGTTCCAGTGGCTTGGATTTATTCAGGCTGATTTAAAATTCAATGTGACCAAAGTAAGCCCCTGGTAGATTTATACAGACAACATGTGGAGAAAGTACAACGTCCTGTCACAGAGAAATCAATTAATGGGATAGTGGCTTGGTAGAGATGACAGGCATGGGAGAGAGGAAGTGGAAAATTGGTGGGTCTGTGTGTCATTTCACTGTGCCTTGTCACTGTGTGCTGGTACAGATATATAGTTCTACTCCTGGCACTGGCAGAGGGAGTGGATGAAGGGATCTATTGATCTGACGCCTGTCCACTGCAGTGCTGAAGGCAGACTGCATAGAGAAATAACTTTTTTGGTTTATACAGTATGCATACTTCAAGTTAATTTTTAACCATGTTCTTCAATTTCATCATTCTATGTTGGACGTACTGCAGATACTAGATGTTCATTGACCAACACTGTTTATCTAGAGTTTTCTTTGCTCTGCGACCTGAGCACCGCGGCCATCGTTACGAAAATAACAGAGGAGTGTGCCCATGTGTGCTAGAGGCTGCGCTATAACTATATCGACAGCTTGTTTTCTCACACACTCATACTAATTCAGCAGATGCTGTGTAAGACCTGCGGTCTGCACCCTGTGCTGCACATTCCTTGTGATTCCACACCAGTCTCAACCCTAGCATGTTTAATGTGCAAATGAGCACCTTTTACACAAACTGATATGCTGCTGCGAGCAAGAAAATGAGTAAGTGAGTGAGAGAGAAAGGCAAAGGGCTGTGCATTTTAGATGCAAAAACTGCACTGAAAAAAAAACAACAACAGTCTCTTCCTTCTGAGAAACTGAGATTAGAGTCTTTCTCTTTTTGCGGACACTAGCGTGAGTCAATTCAAGAAAGAACTCAAATCAGGACTGTGAATCAAGGGCTCTTGTGGAGAACCTTCTACACTGAACAAATTCAATTTCATCAAGCAATCTCCGCTATTCTATTTATACCTGCTGTTGTATTTTATTTACTATGGAGCTGAGTGGTTTCTCTCTCTCAGCTTGTTTAAATGATGACAGAGAGGTTGCAATCAGAAAGCCATGCTCTCAGCAGCAATAACTCTGTCCAGGAGACCTTCTGATCCTCCACTTCGCTAAAACTCACACGCTGTAGCACAGTTACTATATTGGATAAAGGTGGAAGTATCCATCTTATTTTTCTGATGCTTGTCTGTGTGGGCTTGTTTGAACAAAATGAATCAAACTGCAGTCAGGAGACACTTTGTACTGTCATCTCACACTGTCTCCACCTCTCTCAGTGTCTCACTCTCTTTCTGTTTTGCAGTCGGTTCTGCAAATTCCCTCTGTCCCTGTATGACCTGTGTGTGTCTGTGTGTGTGTGTGTGTGTGTGTGTGTGTGTGTGTGTGTGTGTGTGTGTGTGTGTACAAATTTATTTCAGTGGGAGGCAGTGAGATGTTTGACATCAATCAGAAGCAGACAGAGCTAGGCATTTCACACCAGTTGGAGTGCAGATCTCCTGCAGAGGGATTTCTTATTTTAATTGAAATTTTCAATATTGCACTGGGAGATGTAAATGACAAGCTGAACATCCTGGCAAGGCTCCAGAGACCTCTCCAATTCTCTTGGGTCTCCCAACAACGGAGAATGGAATTGATTCTTACGTCTTCACCCTCACACTTATAACACACCTATTCACTCAACATTGTTTTCCACTGAGTGCATGTGACTCTCAGCCCAATGAAGAATCTCTTTGCTGCACTTACGGCTGGGGGTTGGGGGGGATGGTGTGTTTGTGTGGGTGGATGCATTGTTAGAAATTAATATGGAGTACAGAGGCCATCTTCTGCCCGCTATTCAGCTCATTAAATCTCGCTGCTCCATGCATATGCATTGCTCTTCAAAGGCACCATGGTCCAGCCCTGAGAGCAGTGTCCATTTCTAGAGCTCTTCCATGCGCTCCCACTGCTACAGCTGCTTCTGCTGTTATATTGGGCAGCAATATAAAAGGGCATGAGGGGCTAATGGGACTGGTGTCAGTGTATCCAACCTGATCTGGTTCCTCCTGGCTTTCTGACCCAGTCATATCTGATGAATCCTTTCATCAGTCATAGTGCTGCTTTAAGAGGGATCACAGGTGCTGATGGTGATCATTGTGCTGAACAGCGCAGCAGTCTCATGCATTGAGGTTAAGCATGTAGAGGCTGTGGCTCTCTCTTTATGTTGTCTCCAGCAAAAAAGAGTTATATGGCCATATTGAAATGAGCCTTAATCATGGCTATACACACCTGTTACCCAATTCCTCAAACATGTCTTAAAGGATTTGTTTGATGGAATGCAACTAATTGTATCCTGAAATTATATGAGCTATGTAAGTGTATATGATACTATTTTTATATCTGTAAATTGTTATATTTTAATGTAGTTAAAAATAACTACATTCAAGTAGTAGAAGTCAAGTATGATTATTAGATTTTTTTTTTTATTTTATCAAAAGTTAATGTTTTACTGGGGCATGTTTTGTGTTTTCCTCCTGTTGTCTGATTTCCTTTTAAAGAATTTGAGTGCAGAGCATTACTTCTTTAAAACATTTCATAGCAAACCTACATTGGAAACTGTTCTGAAATTTGACATGATTGATACTGTAAAAAGGTCTAGAAGTTTTAAGTAGCTCATAGTTTAGTATTTGTTTAGAAATAAAATTATTCACCTGTTGTTTTTGTCAGCAGATGGGGGTCATTCTAGGATTCAAGCTATATACAGGTGCATCTCAATAAATTAGAATGTCGTGGAAAAGTTCGTTTATTTCAGTAATTCAACTCAAATTGTGAAACTCGTGTATTAAATAAATTCAATGCCACAGACTGAAGTAGTTTAAGTCTTTGTTTCTTTTAATTGTGATGATTTTGGCTCACATTTAACAAAAACCCACCAATTCACTATCTCAACAAATTAGAATATGTTGACATGCCAATCAGCTAATCAACTCAAAACACTTGCAAAGGTTTCCTGAGCCTTCAAAATGGTCTCTCAGTTTGGTTCACTAGGTAAGCCACAAACATTCATTGCCAAAGAAGCTGGCTGTTCACAGAGTGCTGTATCCAAGCATGTTAACAGAAAGTTGAGTGGAAGGAAAAAGTGTGGAAGAAAAAGATGCACAACCAACCGAGAGAACCGCAGCCTTATGAGGATTGTCAAGCAAAATCGATTCAAGAATTTGAGTGAACTTCACAAGGAATGGACTGAGGCTGGGGTCAAGGCATCAAGAGCCACCACTCACAGACGTGCCAAGGAATTTGGCTACAGTTGTCGTATTCCTCTTGTTAAGCCACTCCTGAACCACAGACAACGTCAGAGGCATCTTACATGGGCTAACGAGAAGAAGAACTGGACTGTTGACCAGTGGTCCAATATCCTCTTTTCAGATGGGAGCAAGTTTTGTATTTCATTTGGAAACCAAGGTCCTAGAGTCTGGAGGAAGGGTGGAGAAGCTCATAACCCAAGTTGCTTGAAGTCCAGTGTTCAGTTTCCACAGTCTGTGATGATTTGGGGTGCAATGTCATCTGCTGATGTTGGTCCATTGTGTTTTTTGAAAACCAAAGTCACTGCACCCATTTACCATGAAATTTTGGAGCACTTCATGCTTCCTTCTGCTGACCAGCATTTTGAAGATGCTGATTTCATTTTCCAGCAGGATTTGGCACCTGCCCACTCTGCCAAAAGTACCAAAAGTTGGTTAAATGACCATGGTGTTGGTGTGCTTGACTGGCCAGCAAACTCACCAGACCTGAACCCCATAGAGAATCTATGGGGTATTGTCAAGAGGAAAATGAGAAACAAGAGACCAAAAAATGCAGATGAGCTGAAGGCCACTGTCAAAGATACCTGGGCTTCCATACCACCACAGCAGTGCCACAAACTGATCACCTCCATGCCATGCCGAATTGAGGCAGCAATTAAAGCAAAAGGAGCCCCTACCAAGTATTGAGTACATGTACAGTAAATGAACATACTTTCCAGAAGACCAACAATTCACTAAAAATGTTTTTTTTATTGGTCTTATGAAGTATTCTAATTTGTTGAGATAGTGAATTGGTGGGTTTTTGTTAAATGTGAGCCAAAATCATCACAATTAAAAGAATCAAAGACTTAAACTACTTCAGTCTGTGGCATTGAATTTATTTAATACACGAGTTTCACAATTTGAGTTGAATTACTGAAATAAATGACCTTTTCCATGACATTCTAATTTATTGAGATGCACCTGTATATATTCACAATCTAATATAATTTCATGTCACAACAGCTAGATGGACCAGATGACTTATATACCACATTGCATACTAATTTGAACACAGCTTAAACCCTAAATATGAAAAACAGCATCTTTGAAGTCTGTATCTAATCAAATGGGTCATCTTGTATATTATCAAACACTTGTTATTCTTTACAGTCTTCCTAGAATTTTCAGTGACCCATACCAGGAAACCATGCCTTAAACCATAATACTGTCTAATACTGTAGTGCCTATAAATGGATTTTTTTTAGGTCAGATAAACCCAGTCAGTTGAAACAGTCCAGTAAAGGCCCTTCGAGGTGTGATCTCTACTACACCCATTACACAGAGACAGTCTGTAAGAGACAAAGCCGCTTTGAACGCAGAATCTTTTTGAGTTGGTCAATCAATCAATCAATCAACTAATAAATAATTAAATGAATGAATGAATGGGGAGATTTATGAATTATTTTAAAATGTCTTAATGTATTTAATCTGAGAAAAACACATACAGATATACAATCCCCTCCAAAAGTATCAGATCATCAAGGCCAGTTCTTTTGCTTTTGCTATACTGTACGTTGAAGTAATTTGTGTTATGTGTATATGTAACGATATATCAGAATTTCAGATTTCATTTGATATGACACCTTTGGTGTCAGACCACCCAATGTTTTAGGTGAGCAAAAGTAGTGGAACAGATCATCTTAATAAATACTTAATAGATATTAAGTAAATAACACTTAATATTTGGTTGCATATCCCTTGCTTGCAATTACTACATCAAGCCAGCAACCCACAGGCATCACTAAACTGCTGCATTCTTCTTTTGTGATGCTTTTCCAGGCATGTACTGCAGCTTCTTTCAGTTGTTGTTTGTTTTGAGGGTTTCTCCCTTCAGTCTAATCTTTAGGAGGTGAAATGCATGCTCAATAGGGTCTGGTGATTGACTTGGCCAGTCTAAATCCTTCCACTTTTTCCCATTGATGAAGCCCTTTGTTGAGTTGGCATTGTGTTTTGGGTCATTGTCTTGCTGCATGATGAATTTCCTCCCAATTAAATTTGATTGTATTTCCCAATTAAATCAGATGTAAATTGGCAGACTTCTTGGAATTCTTTGGAAATTCCTGTCAACTTCTGAATTCATTCTGCTTCTACCATCAGGAGTTACATCATCAATAAAGATTAGTAAGCCTGTTCAGAAGTAGCCATGCAAGCCCAAGCCATGACACTACATCCACCATGCTTGACCTATGAGCTCGTATGTTTCGTTTAATCTTGGTTCCAGAACTTTTGTGGCTCATCTCTGTATTTCTTTGTAAATTCCAATCTGGTCTTCTGATTCTTACTGCTCATGGGTGGTTTGCATCTTGTGGTATGACCTCTATATTTCTGCTCTCAAAGTCTTTTTCGAACAGTGATTTGTGATACCTTCACCCCTGCCCTATGAAGGTTGTTGGTGACTAATTGTTGTTTTGGTGTCATCAACTGCTCTTGTTTTCCTTGGCCAACCTGTTCCATGTCTGGTTATTAGTACACCAGTGGTTTCTTTCATTCCAAATAGTTTTATTGGGCATGCCCAATGTTTGTGCATTGTCTCTAATAATTCCCCCCCCCCCCCCCCCCCTTTTCTCAGCTTCAAAATAGCTTGTTTTTTTCCCTCATAGACAGCTTTCTGGTCTTCATGTTGGTTTATCCTTTTTAAGAACAAATGCAGTCTTCAAAGGCAAAACCCAGGGCTCAAACCAAGAGTAGACATTAATTGTTTAAACAATTGATCTAACCGTGCACAGCTGGGCAACAAGAAATACCTTTCAGTCACATGTTCCTGTATTTTTTGATCAATTGAAAAATGGGTGAGTTCAAACAAAAGGTGCCATGTTCTAAGTTGTTTAACACATCTAGATGTAAATATCAGGTAGTGAAAGCTGAGATTTGCATGTATTGTCTCATATCCATCTTTTCATCTCAAACCCAAACGTCTTCAGTGTATAGCAAAAACAAAAGAATTGGCCTTGCCATTCCAATACTTGCAGAGGGGATTGTAAATATATATCAACTATATATGTCAAAGTATTCTGTATTTGTTTTTGTTTTATATTAGCATTAGTCAAGTGGGTGTTTTGGTGTAATTTGGAATGTGGAAGATATATGTAATGGACATTTTTTTCCCGGAATGCATCAAGTCCCTGTTGTTTTCTATGCCTAGACATGTGCGTCGCTATCCACGGTCCTGAAAAAGAAAAGGACATAAAGCTGCTTGTTGAAAGCGACGCCTTTAACAGTTTATATTGCTCAAAATATTTGTAAGAACCAGAAAAATAACTAGGGCTCCGATGCTATTTATAGCCATAAACTGTGAAATCTGGTGTCGTACCAATTGCCTACGTCAGCTCGTCTCTCTGACGTAAGCTTCTTCCTTAATTAACAGCCAAACAAAATGACGACAAAGTGGACTGATCGAAGATATATTTATACAAAACAAATAGGCCTAGACAATAGACTATACCAGATGATTACCCCCCCCCCAACCCCCCTCCCCCCAACTGTCAGGTAAAATGTACTACTTTACATAATTTTCATTCTTTTGTACTCTTTTGTACAAAAACTGTTGTGTTTGTTTTTGTGTTTTGATTGGCGATCTTGTGCAAACTTAGCTACATTCCATCACTTGCAACATTACATTCATTATCTAAAGTGCAACAAGCCTGTTTCATAGCTTTTAGAACCGCACTAGCAGTGAATTTTCACCTCATCCGCATTGTTTATTCAGGCACAGTGTAAACTGGAACAGCAATAAATATGCGGTCTAAATATAGGACACCTGAAAATCAGCAGCAGCCCTGCGCTTCGGGAGAAAGACAGATAGCTCTAAAAACATCTCTACAAAACCTGACTGCCTTTTCTCTAACTTCCAAAATTAGCGACTCTGCCTCAGCCAGCCTGCGACATGAGCTCATGATCAGTTATACACCTGACTGAAATACTGAAATCAAAAGAAACGCCAAGAAGTCGTGGTTATTGCATATATATATATATATATATATATATATATATATATATATATATATATATATATATATATATATATATATATATATATATATATATATATAAACCCATGCCCGAAAGCATCGACTGGCTTGGAGATGTTACTCTTAAAGTGCTTTGAAGTCATATAGAATCAAGGAACTGTAATGTAAACAATAGGAAATGGCAGCATAATTTAATCCAGTGTAATTGAATGTGATTCTAAACGCTATGTTCATTATTACATTTAACACAATCTCGAAAACGTCCCTTCAAGTCAGTGTGCGCACTAGATTAAGCACTATGTAAACTTATAAATATATATGTAGGATCCACTATATAAATTATGTAGGATCCGCATCGCAGTGTCACTTTTTCCCCCTGCAGTTGTGCGGGCGGACGGTGTGGTTGTGCGGCTCTTACCGCGGCTGCGCTGCGTTGCCTAGATGAATTCCATCGGCGCGCCGACTTTTTTTTCCGCCCAAATCCGCTCGATGTGTGCGCTTCGACCACCAATCCTCCCGTGCCTCTGTGTGCTGGGCGTTAAAAGGGTGCCCCGTTTCCCCACATTTCTCCCGCTATCTCGTCTGTGTCTGGAGCTGCGGGGGCGGCCGGTGGGCAGCGGAGCTCCGAGTGATTTCCGAGCAGAACGGCGACCAAACGGACGCAGCCTATGCGGAGGGGGCGACACACTTCCTCAGTCTCATCATCATCATCACAGCCTATCTAATGCTGCCGCGGACTTCACACGATGGGCTTCCTCCTGTGGTGTAGATGCGCCTCTGCGCGTGTTTTTAGTTCTCGAGTCCTTCTTTCTTTATTTATTTATTTGTTTCCCCCAGGACTTGATTCCCAGTCTGTTATTGGATAGCTCATAACCTGCTTGATGTGGCTCTTCGTTTCTTAATCACTTTAATAGAGCTTTTTTTTTCTTCTTCTTCTTCTGAGCACCTTGTGATAGAAATATTTTAAGCACAGGCAGGGCTGAGACTTAACGCGTGTACTCTAGTCCTCATGGCCATGCAAAAATACATCATCATATCTCCTTTTCTTTTTTAAATCTCAGTTGCTATCTTTCTTGACCTTTTCGTCTAAACACACACACACACACACACACACACACACACACACACACACCCTGCAATGGCAGTGTCATATTGATTCAGTCCTGCCACTTTCCTCTGAGGTGCAGGTGTTGGGAGTTTTTGGGGTGCAGAGAAAATGCAGCATTTTGTTTTGCAGATGTTGCTGAAATTCTGTCACTCCTGACACATCTTGCTGAAAAACATGTCTTCCCTCGACATAAATGTTAAACATTTTGGTTTTTATAATTTGTGGCCTAAATGAATATTGAGGTGCCCTTTACAGAAAGTAAGGGTGTGATACAATTCCCAGACTGCATAAATACTAACTCAGTGACTGTAGCTATTATAGAACACAGTTTCTATGGTAACAGATTCTGTGGATTCCGACAGAAGCGTTCCCACGGTGACATGCACACGCCGAGAAATGAAGAGAGAAAGAGAGAGAGAGAAAGAGAGAGAGAGAGAGAGAGAGAGAGAGAGAGAGAGAGAGAGAGAGAGAGCACTGATCTACCAGCTGAAAAAAGACGCTAAATCTGTGCTTTTTATAGCAGACCCTGGGAGCTATGTACACATACATTTATTTTTGACATATTTGTATTAAGAGGACTTATAGTTTTAGATTTTACAAAATGGCTAATTTTTTTTTCACATTTCTGAGCAACAAGAGAAGCTTCTGGCTGCAAAAGCAATGTAAATTACAAACACACACTGTACCTGACCACTTTTAATGCTTCTCCTAGTGACTGCATACAGGACAACAATCCATGTAGCTCATCATATTAGCATCATTAATTAGCATCATTAAACTCTTAAATTATTGTCTTTTTGTTCAGCTATTCAGCTTAAACTATAATATTCAGTAATACTATGAATTATATAATAACTACAATGAAACTTATGAGGTATGAAAAATGCTAGTTAGTTGATGGGTTTAGCTTGCTGGGTCACAGTGACCCAAAGTCAAGATTCATTTTCTGGAAATTTCTGTGTGGGTTTCCTCCAGGCTCTCTGGTTTCCTTGCACCTCTTAAATAAGTAGGTGGATAGGTGGTATTGATAACTCTGGTAGGTGGCATTGATAACTCTGAATGAATGTGTGAAGATGTGTGCTTTGAGATGAACATGGTGTATTCCATCTTTTGCGCCCATGCAGCATTCCAGGGATAGGCTCTGGATCCACCACAACTCCGACCATGTTGAAGCAGTTACTGATAATGAATGACTGAATGAATGAGCAAATGACTATAAATATTTTAAATGGTGCATGTATGTACAGTGGCAAGCACAATAAGATACAGTGGGCATGGAAAAGAATCACCCCCCTTTAAAATAATCACATTTTGTTGCTTATCAGCCTGAAATGAAAACAGACACAGTTTTTGTTTTATCCAGCTTTGCACATCTGGATCCTGATATTTTTATCCATTCTTGTTGACAAAATTGCCCAAACTTTGTTAGATTGGATGGAGACCATAGGTAAGTAGTAATTTCAAGTCTTGATTCAGATTCTCAGTCAGAGTGAGGTCTGGGCTTTGATTCTGCCATTCTAACACATTTACATGCCTAGGTTTGAAGCACTCCGGTGTAACTTTGGCAGTGGGTTTAGGGTTATTGTCCTGTGGGAAGGTAAGCCTCCACCTCAGTTTCAAGTCTCTTGCAGACTGGAACAGGTTTTCTTATGGGATTGCCCTGTATTTGACTCCATCTATATTGCCCTTATCCCTAACCAGTTTCTCAGTCCCTGCTGATGAAAAGCATCCCCACAACATGATGCTACCACTTCCATGCTTCATTATTGGGATGGTGTTCTCTGGCTGATGAGCAGTGCTGGGTTTCTGCCAAACAAAATGTCAATTTTGGTCTCATCAGACAAGAGAACCTTTTTCCACAAGTTTGCTGATGGGATTTCAAATGGGATTTCATGTGATACTACAAAATGTAGAAGAATAGGAATACTTATGCAAGACAATGCATATTATATGCATGCAAGCTCAATTTGTAAGTAGAAGCCTTGACACTAGATTAATAGGTTTTGACCCTTTCTTTTGCACGTCCTTTGCAAATGTGATCATAAGCATTATTTTCTACTAAAAGACAAATTAACAGTTATGATACTGATACATATGAAATTGTCAGCCTACCAAGGAGAAACTTAGGCTGAGGCTGCTGTCTATAATGCTTCTACCTCCTGCATTTTAAAAAATAAAAATAGTACCTGTAAATCTTTTAAATACATTTATTACCCAAGTGTATTTTATTATTTACTTTGAGTGCTAGGTAACACACATGTTAATAAAAGGTTTATAATATTTTTATATAATTTTGTAATTTTTATTTTAATTATTGTTGATTAACAGTAGAGGTTTCTTTGGTCTGTATTTAACATTGTATTTATTGCATGTATGCCTTGCATGTCCCAATCAAAAATGTATTTAGATGTAGAGCTAAATACAGTATCTCACAAAAGTGAGTACACCCCTCACATTTTTGTAAATATTTTATTATATCTTTTCATGCGACAACACTGACGAAATGACACTTTGAGTACACCCCTAAGTGAAAATGAGCTTCACAGGTTGCCACTGGAGTCCTCTTCCACTCCTCCATGACGACATCACAGAGCTGGTGGATGTTAGAGACCTTGCACTCCCCTACCTTCCGTTTGAGGATGCCCCACAGATGCTCAATAGGGTTTAGGTCTGGAGACATGCTTGGCCAATCCATCACCTTTACCCTCAGCTTCTGTAGCAAGGCAGTGGTCATCTTGGAGGTGTGTTTGGGGGTGTTTTCATGTTGGAATACTGCCCTGCGGCCCAGTGTCCGAAGGGAGGGGATCATGCTCTGCTTTAGTATGTCACAGTACATGTTGGCATTCATGGTTCCCTCAATGAACTGTAGCTCCCCAGTGCCGGCAACACTCATGCAGCCGCAGACCATGACACTCCCACCACCATGCTTGACTGTAGGCAAGACACACTTGTCTTTGTACTGCTCACCTGGTTGCCGCCACACACGCTTGACACCATCTGAACCAAATAAGTTTATCTCGGTCTCAGCAGACCACAGGACATGGTTCCAGTAATCCATGTCCCTAGTCTGCTTGTCTTCAGCAAACTGTTTGCTGGTTTTCTTGTACATCATCTTTAGAAGAGGCTTCCTTCTGTCACGACAGCCATGAAGACCAATTTGATGCAGTGTGCGGCGTATGGTCTGAGCACTGACAGGCTGACCCCCCACCCCTTCAACCTCTGCAGCAATGCTGGCAGCACTCATACGTCTATTCTGCAAAGCCAACCTCTGGATATGATGCTGAGCACGTGCACTCAACTTCTTTGGTTGACCATGGCGAGGCCTGTTCTGAGTGGAACCTGTCCTGTTAAAACACTGTATGGTCTTGGCCACTGTGCTGCAGCTCAGTTTCAGGGTGTTGGCAATCTTCTTATAGCCTAGGCCATCTTTATGTAGAGCAACAATTCTT
Organism: Cranoglanis bouderius; assembly: GCA_023630585.1. Lineage (NCBI taxonomy): Eukaryota > Metazoa > Chordata > Actinopteri > Siluriformes > Cranoglanididae > Cranoglanis > Cranoglanis bouderius. Next base: position 18,859,084 of record CM042544.1, read on the forward strand.
TTTTTCAGATCCTCAGAGCCTTCTTTGCCATGAGGTGCCATGTTGAACTTCCAGTGACCAGTATGTCACTGTGTGAGAGCGATAACACCAAACTTAACACACCTGCTCCCCATTCATACCTGAGACCTTGTAACACTAACGAGTCACATGACACCGGGGAGGGAAAATGGTTAATTGGGCCCAATTTGGACATTTTCACTTAGGGATGTACTCACTTTTGTTGCCAGCGGTTTAGACATTAATGGCTGTGTGTTGAGTTATTTTGAGGAGACAGCAAATTTACTCTGTTATACAAGCTGTACACTCACTACTTTACATTGTAGCAAAGTGTCATTTCGTCAGTGTTGTCCCATGAAAAGATATAATAAAATATTTACAAAAATGTGAGGGGTGTACTCACTTTTGTGAGATACAGTATATGTCATTGACTTATCTGTTAGCCTTTTGATGTATATTAAATCACATTTATACAGGTACTACTGTAAGCATCATTATAACCCATAATAATAATAATAATAATAATAATAATAATAATAATAATAATAATAATAATAATAATAATAATGAGTTTGCTTGAAATGTGAAATGAGAAAACACCACCATTCTGTCTGGCTGATCAGTATCCAAATGTGCTCCTTACTGTACAGGAACCTTGTTCATCTGATATGTTGTAAGGACTGCATGCACCTGGCCTCTGGGGCCGCTTAAATAACATTTAATCCCATAAACTCCCAGCTTATTAGTCAGTTATTTATCTTATTATTCAGTAGTTATATGAATGATTCAGTAACTGCAGTGAAACTAATGATGTTGGTGTGTGGTTACAAGTGTGAGGAGTCTGGGTGTGCCGAATAGCCCTAAGAGTTTAAGAGCTGAAAGGCCTCCTAATAGCTCTTAATGGAGTGCATTTGTATCATTTGGAGCCCCACTAGTGACATCCATTCTTAATAAAAATAAATAAATAATGTGTCCACAATATATTAATGCTCATGTCTTAGCAACGAGAGGGAAGGTGATAAAGTTGTGACCACAGCTTAATAAGGCTTTCTTTTTGGTTTCTTTTTGGTTTCATCTTGGAGCCACTATGCCTTATGTTACTAAGCTATGGCCACGACTTAATTAACTCGTTCCAGTGGTTTACTAAATCATGACCACGAGTTGGTAAGTTATGGCCATGCATTGTTTTTTTATTAAGAAGTCATGGCACCAGCGGGCCTCTGAAGTATCATGTTTGGAAGCATAACAGAAAACGTTCGACCGTTAGTTATTTACATGCTTTTGCTTGCAGAAGTTGAAGACTATTGGATTAAGACTGACATTCCCATGCAGGGGCACGCACACTGTTCGCAAGAAACGCAGCGACACGCGGCTTCTGATTGGCTGTGGTGTTTGGGGGCGGGGCGCAACCTGACTGGCTGAGCGGCCTCTCTGTCCACTTCCATTTTGCGTTTTGTTTACGTTGTTTGGCGCGGAACTTCGTACCAGAGTAATGCGTGCGTTATTATTGTGCCTCAGCTGTTCGCGCATATTTTAGTTATAACTATGTAATTAGCACAAGGTAATTTGCATGCATTATTAAAACCACCCGCTGAAGTGGTGCTGCTGCAGTGCCGTCACAGTAAAGTTAGCATGCTTAGCTAGCCGGGCTAACATTTTGTATAGTTTCTTTCGGTTTTTCTGTTTCGTTTTTGTACTTAAAGGCGAGCTTGTACAAGTCAGACTCTAGGAGCCTCAGGTACTGAAATCAACAGTAAGTTCAGACGTGTATTTGACCTACACATAATTGTTCTGCTCCTTTTATCTGTACACATTACGCAGCTAATAGCTATAGCTACTGTTCTGTGATAAGTGATAAAGTCACCTGCAGAAGTATTGGCACCCTTCGTTAAGACAAGGGGAAATACAGTAGATGCATAAAAGAAATAACATGCAATTAGTGATATTTTAAGCTGAAACATATGGGAAAGCTGTATAAATTTTAACATTTCTTTAAAAAAGAAAAATTAAAATAGTTCACCTTTTCCTGCAAAACACTCGTTTCCAAAATTATTTGCACCCCCGCAAATAGTATTTGGTGAAGGCTTCCATGGAGGGAATAAAAGCACTGAGCCCCTTCCTGTAACGTTTAACAGGGCTGTAGACACTTGTAGCAGGATCTTGGACTTTCCTCCACACAGAAAATTTTATGAGCTTTTATTTTCCTAGATTTGTGCATGTAGAGATTGCCCTGTTTAATTCAGACCACAGGTTTAAATTCAGAGAACGTTGAGAAGCATAAACTTTGTGTCCCACAACCATTTGTGTGTTGTTATGGATTTACATTTGGGAGTATTATCTTGTACAGAGGCAACAAAAAGGGTTTGGGCCACAATATCCTGGAATTCATCAGGATGCCATCAGCCTTCACTTGAACTCCAGGACCACTACAAACAAGCATCAGTGATCCACTACATTTTACCCTGGGGTGTAAAGTGCTTTTTAATGTACGCAGTCCCTTTGTTTCTGGCCAAAATGTCAGTGGAGTGTATGAGCAGAAAGCTTGATTTTGTTCTTATCTGATCACATCATCTAGCTGTAGTTCTAATGATGACTAATGAAGTTCAGGCGCTGCATTTTGTGGCTTGCTATCAAAAACAGCTTCTTGACGTGATGACGTCACATGACACGTCTTGGCTCAAATCTGCAGAAAATCTGCTGTAATTTTGAAATTGCAAGCTCCTCTGAATATTGCGGAGTTTCCTTGATTTTGCGTTACTTTCTGTGATAAAAAAAAAATGGTGGAGGAATGATAGGAATATTATATTATATATTATATTAATATTATATGTTTATATAAGTAATTATTTTGCCCATTTTTTAAAGGGTGCCAATAATTCTGAAATTGGTCTTTCTACCTTTTCATCCAATGTTAATGACATTTTTCGCCTGTACAGAAAAAAGTCATATAAAATAAGAATAAATAAATAAGTAGGTAAATAATAAATACAAAATCACATATATGTAGTTTAACTCTCATTGTTTCCTGGCTTTTTGGACACCCTGTAATATTTCTTGAGTTACACTCTCACGACATCTTTGGTCCATTTTCAGAAGCTGCACGTAGATATTGGCTGAATATGAGCTAAGAATGGCAGGACGAGGGCGCGGCAGAGGACGAGCTCAGCTCAGTTTTCCTGTGGAGGCCGTGGGAATAGGCAAAGGAGAGAATCTTCCACCTTCCACTGTCCAGCCTACACCACTGTTTCCTGTGAGTTACATGTCATGCACAATGCTGCATCTACATACACATATGTCTTAATTTATTTCAGTCTGCAGTTGAGTGTGACTCTGGAGTACCCAGGAACACCAGCATTGCATTTCACCGAATCTTGATTATGGTTTTGAGTTGAGCTGTATCTGGCAAATACAAAAAGTGTGACACTCTAGGACTGGGAGTGAGGATCATATCTCTGGTTGAAGCCCATGAAATGGTTTTATATGCACTGGAATTAGATTATGAGATATATAACCATGCAGCTGTGACTTCATTATGAAAGACATATGCTGCATCCCAATTTGCCTACTAGCCGTCCTTAATAGTATCCAAGATTAGAATTATTAGATCTATTTTCGGTAGATTTTCTAAATGTGGATCGGTGGACATTTTTTCAGCTAATATTACCCACAGCGCCTTGCGTGAGGGAGGAGGAGTTTTGTGAAGGTTTGCTTCACCAAATTCAACCTACAAACATGGTAGACGAGTGTAGTGTCGGTGATGCATCTTCAGTATTTAAGTGTAAGAACTTAAATGTTAAGCACTAAATATAACTATAAATAAAAATAAATCAAGGGAGTGTTAAATTATATAGTATAAATTATATAAGGAATAATGAATGAAGAAAATCTGAAATGCCACGAGGAGTTTGTTTACAGTGACAGTGTGCATAACTAGGCAACAACGTTCTCTTCCATTGCATGACGTGTTAGTCAGTACAGCTAAAACGTCTCATTTACCAACAAATATCACTGCGAAAGACACTTTCACAAACAATTTTGTGCAATTGCAATTTCGCCAACTCAAGTAGTTTTCCACAAAAACGTACAAAAAACGCTTTTTGAAAATTTTATGAAAAAAAGCCACAGCAAAATAACACATTTTTGGATGCAGCAATCACAAAAAAAACTCCATGAGTTTTTTCTTTCTTCACAAAAAAGTGTACATACTTTTAGTGCACAGCATAAGTAGGCAAATTAGAATACAGCAATAATATGGTGTGGATCAACACATAAGAATTAAGGAAATAAAGATACAGTTTGTGGCAAAACACATAATTTTTTTTTTGTTTGTTTTTGTTTTTATAAACCTGTTTCATTTTATACATTTCTTTAAAATGCGTATTTATTTATTTTGAAGTACATTAAGCAGGATAAACTGCACAATGTAATTTCAGTTATATATCAGATAAAACAACTATACTATGCTTATAAAGTAAGCAAAGTAAGTCGTAAAAAAATAATGTGAGAAATACAAATAATTAAATATGTTAAACACAACATATTACAACACTTAAAAATAATAACTATTTAATAAGCATATCAATAAATCATCACCTAAACACCACAAAATTAGATATACCACTGATAGTAATAAAATGCAAACTACTAAGCAAATACCAAGGCAATACATTTCTCTCAGTAGTCTTGGTGACTGGATCTGTTATTCCGTCATGAAGACGTTTCCCCACTGATGAGAGGCTTCCTGACCTCCACCTGATGATGGGAATATTCTCACCATTTAATCACTACATGACTCACATCTGTGGCATCACGAGACTGACATGACACCAGGGTCTTGAGATGTCATTTCATGTAATTGCTTCTTTCTCCTGTTCAGAGTCTCTGTGGTTTAAATTGCTAATTTGTTTATATTTTAGGAAATAGAACCAATTAACTTAATTAGAAAATTGTGCAGGCAGGTACAAACAAATAATAACAGAAGGTCAGAATTCCTTTGGGGACGGGTGAGGGGGGATTTAAAAAAAAAAAAAACTGTTCTGTGCTGATGCAGGCTAACTAACATAATCAAACTCCTGTAAATTCAAGTGACATTTCTAGCTAAAAATAAATTACATCAATGCTCACTGCTATAAGGAGTCAGAAAACAAGTAACCTGACTAGCTAACTAGTGCTGTTAGAAAACAAAACTGACTAATGTTGGACTAAAGCTCACTCTAACACAATATTAACTATCCATATATAGTTTGGGACCAACTTACTGTATGTCACACATTAAATCCGAAAACACCAAGGATAAACATGAGTAATAAGGTACTTAGTAATTTTTTTTCACCTCTCTCCTGCCTCCTGAGAATTCTCAACTGCTCTGTGTTGTCTCCAGTGACATAGCAGCAGAAAAAGCTGACCCAAATGCTGGGTTGTTATCATGTTCTAGCAGAAATAAACTCAGCTCTGGGTTCTCATGGCAACTGTGTTAAATACCCAAAAGTTAACTTAAACATAATATAAAGTAACTCAGCAAAATTAGCCAACTCGCTCAACCCAGGTATTTTAAATAACCCAGCATTTTTAGAGCATGGACTGTACACTTTGCCCATTGGCTGGTAGGTTGTTCCAAGCTTCTTAGAGAACTGAATGATAATGTTTCTTTCCTTTTCTTTTCTTTTTTTTCAGAAATGTGGTCTATTACTTGATCAAATCAGTTGTATTCATTTTTTTTTCTTTTTTACTGAAAGGCGTAAAATAAACAGGCAAGACAGAATTTATGTAAAAATGTAGGGTGCATAAAACTTTTGTACAGTACTGTATGTATTTTTACTAAAATAACTGCAATGTTTTTGCTAATATGAATGTTTGGAGCCCCTCCACCTCCCTAACAGATACTGGTCTCATGTATCTGTGTAACTCTAAATCATATACTATATAGGCCATGAGTCAGTGTCTGGTTTAAGTCCATAAATAGTTACACAATGACACAATTTCTGGTTTGTCTCAGTCCTCCAGCACACTGAATTTGAAAGCAAAGAGAATGAGGTTTTCTGGATTGCATGCTGAAAAGTAGGGCTGCACAATGATGATGCTGTATGATGCTGTAAGATGTGATAAATGTGTCTGACTGGATGTGATACAGAACCTGAAATAGAATGTTTTTGCACAATATAAAACAATTATCCTGATATTTATCATCTTAAAATGACTTTTGTGCAAAGTGCACAATAAAATCAACCAACATCCAGACACCATCCTCATCGACAATCTTCATGGATGAATATTGTTTCTTTAATGTATGCCACACCAACACACAGTCAGATCGAATCCCAGTTTACTTCTTATTCAGTACTTATGGCATTGTACACAGTAAGTAGTGCACTACATGTAGGCCATTTGAGATTCAGCAACAGAAGAAAATGCCATGGAAGAACAGAGACAAATGTAACACTGCAGAAGTAAATGTCTGCCTTTACATAAGACTCAAAGCTATTCTTGCAAGTACTTTAGTATTGTAAGAGTAGTTTTTTTTACTCTTGCTTGTATAGATTATAGTGTAACATATCTATTATCTGACATTTTACAGCAAACTTGAGATTCAGTCATCTTGTTTAAAATCAAACTACAGACATGTCTTCACTTTTCCTTACCACTTCCTTCTCATATACAGTATATTCACCCTGCTTGTTGCTTTTGTTTGCATTTGATCTGGCAGCATGAATCACAGCCCTCCATGATCTGGTCAAGCGCAGAAGCTAACATCAGGATAACAATAAAATACTATTAATTGGGCAGCCTGCTGCCAGAAAACAAGATACGAATCACAGCCCTTAAATATTGTCCTTCCAGTTCAAAGAAACAAAATGTATTTACCTTAATTTGCTTTTCATTTACAGCTTGTTTCTGGGTAGTCTAGTTGTTGCCCTCAGCCGTGTCTTTATTAAGTAAAATGTTTGAAATGATCCCTAATGATTCATTATCCATTATTATGTTACAGGTGGCTTTCATCTCATCTGGCCACAGCATTATAATAAATACATGGGATGTACCCTATACTAGACACCTGATTACTATTTATTATGTACAGTTTTATTTTATTTAGTATTATTTACACCAGAATTACATTTTTTAAATTTTCTAGTGAATTGTTGTGTTTGTTTGTTGTGACGATGCTGCTATTGTGTGAATGTGTATGAATATTGCTACTATTTGTAACAGCTATAGTCACTGTTATGGTTAACTGCATAACTTTAAGTAACTATGTTTTTTTTTCTGTCATGTTGTTTTAAATGGAAAGCCCTTGGAGCACAAGCCAGTGCCATTACAGACAGGAGAAGAAGCAGAATATATGCTAGCTCTGAAGCAGGAGTTTAGAGGAGCCATGAAGACTCTGCCTTTCTACATACGACCTGCTGCACCCAAGAAAGGTCACTGATTCTCCTCACTCAACAATATATCATAGATAATTACATCAGTTATCATTTTATCATTTAAGTATTAGGCAGAAATGAGGTCACAGGGGTATGAATATGAGGTAACACATAGGCCAAATACCCTTAGTCATTCATAACAATGGGTAAGACCAAGGAATATAGCTGTGCGGCAAATGGTTGTTGAGCTTCACAAAATGGGAAGTGGCTATAAGAAAATAGCACAAGCATTCAAAATGCCCATTTCCACCATCAGGGCAATAATTAAGAAGTTCCAGTCAACTGGAAATGTTATGAATCAACCTGGAATTGGACGTGTGTCTATATCGTCTCAACGCACTGTGAAGAGGACGGTTCGAGTGGCCAAAAAATCTCCAAGGTTCACAGTTGGAGAATTGCATGAAGTTTGGAGTTTGTTGCGTCTTGGGGTCAGAAAGTCTCCAGAACTACAATCTGAAGTCACCTACATCACCACAAGTTGTTTGGAAAGGTTTCATCCAAAAACAAACTCAAGCGTCTTCAGTTTGTCAGACACTACTGGAACTTCAAATGGGATTGTGTTCTATGGTCAGATGAAACCAAAATAGAGCTTTTTGGCAATAAACACCAGAGGTGGTTTTGGTGCACACAGAGAGGTAGCCATATGGAAAAGTACCTCATGCCCACGGTTCAATATGGTGGCGGCTCTTTAATGTTTTGAGGCTGTTTTTCTGCCAGAGGACCTGGACATTTTGTTAGGATACGTGGCATCATGGACTCTATCAAATATCAACAGATATTAAATGAAAACCTGACTGCCTCTGCCAGAAAGCTTAAAATGGGCCATGGTTGGATCTTCCAGCAGGACAATGATCCAAAACATACATCAAAATCAACACAAAAATGGTTTACTGACCACAAAATCAAGATCCCACCATGGCCATCCCAGTCCCCTGACTTGAAACCCATAGAAAAGAAGAGTCCACCAGCGTGGACCTCAAAATTTGAAGGATCTGGAGAGATTCTGTATGGAGGAATGGTCTCAGATCCCTTGCCATGTATTCTCCAACCTCATCAGGCATTATAGGAGAAGAGAAAGGGAGGTAGCACAAAGTATTGACTAAAAGGGTGCCAATAATTGTTGCACACCTATATTTAACAAAGATATTTTTTTGATAAACCTGTGGGGTTTTTTTGCAATTGTTTGATATCCATGAGAGCAGAGTATTTTTGTGAATGTTTTTAACAAAAGATCAAAAGATTAAACAATAAAGACAATTTTTCACAGCCTTCTTTGCTCATGTTTACCAAAGGTGCCAATATTAGTGGAGGGCACTGTATGTTATACACAGAAAATTGTCATGTTGTATAGTGTACATTACAAATATGTTTTATTCAGTGTTATCCTGTCTATATTTTTTTATATTTATTTTTAAAGGCAGATGGTTTAATGGTTTAATTTTGGTTTAATTTTATTTCTTTTGGCAGATGTGGAGCGTTACTCTGACAAATACCAGAATATGGAACCGTCTGACAACACCATTGAATGGAGTCCAGGTACAGGTTTTACAGTACAGTACAGGCACATGCAAAGAAATGCTGTAGAGCAAAGGTGCCTTCAAAATAATGAAATTAAATGTTTCTACATTTTAAAAAAATATATACCGTAAAGAGCAGTAAACAGTAGTAAATGAAACAAAGTCAATATTTGGTGTGACAAAAAAATAAAAATAGTCTCTGGTACAATTTGTGCAGTTTTATAAGGAAATGAGCTGGTAAGTTCTATTGAGCATCTTGCAGAATCAGCCACAGTTCTTCTGGAGACTTTTGCACTTGCTTCTTATTTTTGCAGCAAAACCCAGCAGCCTTCATTGTGTTTTTTGTCTGAAAAGTGGTCTCTTACGTAATATGCTGCTTTCTTTAATGACATACAAACATTTTTCCGTTTAATTTTCTGTTAAATTTAATTTTGTGCTAGAAAACTAATGTTTGGGAATCTAAAATGTTTTTTGTACTGACTTGATAATGTAGAAGTCATAAAATAAAAAATCTATAACAAATTTTGTACTAAAAAAAATAGAGTGCCTAAAACTTTTGCACAGTACTGTATTTCAGAATGCTCTTTACGTAACATGATAGAGCTGGATGTTCAACTGGAACTTAGTCTGCAGTGTTATTAAAGGATGTCACTGAGGTTTGTTCCATTAGATCATCACTCCCATGGAGACTGAATTGACACCGTTAATTGAATGACAAATTATCATGATGCGAGGATTGGTTCTCTGCACACTAATTAAAGGCCTTGTCTTCAGCAAAACTCTGGATGCTGGAAACTGCACTGCAATACAGGCACATTCAGACCTGCATATTCGTTTATGTACTGTCTTAATATTCGAGTCAAGTCAAGGCTATATTTCGATTTCTCTCATCACAGTCAGATGTAATAATTAGGAATAAAATATTGTTCCCTGTAATCACAGGGCTACACTTAACATGAAACAGTGACAAACTGGAGAAGTGACTATAAATACAATAAACTATAAACAATTTAGCAAACATCATGCACTACAAAATCTTGAGCATGTAAAGATCACAGATCAGATGTTTTCCCCTTAAATCACTGTTCCTATTGTTTTTGCTCACATCAGTTTACTAAAATGAAAAAATGTGTATTTCTTGCTGTTTTTGTTTTCTTTGTTTTGTTTTTGTAATACCCCAAATGTTTTTTTCTTCTCTTACAGACTGGAAGCGCTTGCCGAAGGAGCTGCGTGTGCGGGTGAAAAGGCCTCCGAGCGAGAGTTAGTGAGCTGCATTGTGCACAACATCTTGAATAAACACTTTCACACATGCAGAATCAGGCTGATTAGCAGCTCTACTTACTGCTCTTCAGAGAGAATTCCTAATCTATAGCCACACCACAGTAACACTGCACACTGGATGTGTGACAAAGTTAAGCCTCTGCTTCATTCTAACAGGCCGCAGAGGATATAATACACACAGAGCTTTCAGAGAGAAATGATGTCAGTCTTTAAATACATTTCCTTTGAAAAAGTGAAGTGCCTCTGCTTGTTAGCAGTGTGAATTTATAAGTTGCTTTCCACTGCAGCTGTGTGTCCTTTTGCAGCACTCAGGCCTTTCTGTAGCCACGCATCTTAAAAGAGGGTAAATGGCATAAATTAGAGCACATGGAAGAGGCGGCCTTGTCTTCTTGTCTTTAAGTGTGGAAGGTAGGCTCTGACTCATTGCTGTCTCGGGGGAAATCAGGAAGACAGCACTCTGTGCCATTACACACACCTCCAAAATGAAAGGCTGCAGACAGAGCGATGAACGATGCAGAAAACAAGAGATGTAGAGAACAATGTTTTCTCAGAACAGTGTGAGAGTAGCAAGCATTTAGCTCATTTGTTATCCGCCTTTGCTACGTACCTTATTGCTTTATAACATTTTCAAGAAGATTTTCGCACACATGATACAGCACATACAACACCTCTATAAACATAAATATACAATCTAACCTGGTGTGTCTCTGTTTACATGGTATTCAGAAAAGGAGCATTTAACAGACAAAATGTTTACACAGATTGGTTATTTACAGTCTATAAATGCCTGTAATTTTTCCCATTTCTTCCAGTGTTTTTTAGTGTCAGTATTCATGTTTGCTTTTCCAACCTATATTCACTTCTGTTTGATGCTAACTGAAGCTATTTACACATTATTGTTCTGTCCTCTGTCTTGAACTAAGCACGGATGGTTTTACTTTTGGGAATTGTGTATTTCAGGAAGCGCAGTCATTCCCAAAAGCAGCAAACAGCCACGAGTGGACAAAGAGATCATCCGCAAACTGGAGGTAGTATCCTATTTTCCTATCATGCGAACAGCTTGCATATTATTTATTGTTCCATGGATAAATCGCATTAAATCTGTCCTCACATCAGAGAAAAATCATTTTAAATGGCCATTCATTTTCACTGCTAAATAGCAATTAGTTACTGAATCACCAATTAGTTTTCACTAATTCTCTGCCACATGTAATTCTTCAGACGCTGGAGAAAAAAGAGGAGGAGGTGAGTTCTGATGAAGAAGAGGGTGAGAAGAAAAAAACAGAGGAAGAAGAAGCAGAGGGGGAGGAGGAGTATGATGAGGAAGAGTTTGAAGAGGTAAGGTTTCCATAGTGGCAGACAGGATAATGATCATGTATGTGATGTGTGTTCCAGTCTAGTGTATGTGTGTGTTTTGTGTGTATTCAAACAGGAGACAGACTACATCATGTCATACTTTGACAATGGTGAGGATTTCGGTGCAGACAGTGATGACAATATGGATGAGGCTGTTTACTGATGCCGAACTGCAAAGCCACAAATGATAAGCTGAGTGAATCTGAATCCTCCATGCATTCAGGACTGGCTTTACTTAAATGCCCACTTGAAAACTTAAATGCCACTTGAAGATTATAAATGTAATTAGCCAGTTTCATGAAAATGTAAAAGAATTCTACATTGTTAATGTAAGGTAAGAAAACAGTTTATTCAGTACCACAGATTTGACCAATCATATTTCAGACTGAGATTTTGCAATGTATGAAAATACATACAGTACATTACTGATGTTCTTAAAGCGAATTATAGCCAGGTAGGCTGATGTCTGTATATTTTGTTTCTCGTTAATAGCGACATTTTGGACTAGTTTTTATCATTTTTTATTGTAATTGTAATTGTTGCACAGAAAACAAGGAGCACAATTTGTACACATTTTAAGGTTTTATACAACGTAGTTATTTGAATATTAAATGTAGTATTTTGCTAACATCTGAGTTGATTACTGAGTACAATCAGTAGCTGATTCCAATACAACACTTACTATAAGTAAGTTGGAGACAATGTGATTGTTCTCTCTTGCTGTATTAGTAATAAACACCTGTGTATCAATTGTATCTTGTATCTTAAATAAGTGATTTTGAGTCTGGTTATTTAGGTTTGATTTAACAATGAATGTGAAATAATTTAAACTAACACAGATTTATTGCTGAATCCTGTATTAAGTTTGAATCCTGATACAGAAGCAGTTATTTTGAACACAGTGATTCAGTTGATTAGAAGTGGCCTATATGTTTCCATAACACTTAACACAGCACCCTAATGAACTAGAGCTTTGAAACCAAATCTGAATACAGAGCAAGCTGCCATTTCCAGCTCATCTCCACTCATTGCAGTATTGACCTCCACTAGACATTGCCTTCACAAATCATACATCATGCACTTAACTATATACTGCATGGCATATGCAATATTTTTGGGCTTTACTATGTCTAACAGAACATTGGTTATAACAAATTATAAAGATTTTTTTAATGATCATTTAATCACTCCAGTTTGAGGTGACCTCAATGCATATTATTCAAAAATTCAGCATGAAAACAGTTATATTGTTTTATGAAGCCTGAGGAGCCACAGCAGAATACCAATAATACACATACCTACATAATATTAATTAACTTTAATACTGGGGTGTGAACTGTGGTCTCACGAGGACGTGCCTTTTATTCATAACCACAAGGTTGCCAGTTCAATTTATTTTATGTTAGGGAGCTGTTCGATGAAATCTTACAACATCTCACACTCTGAACAAATGTGGTATGAATTACATATTATATATTGAATAATATTATACACTATATGGCCAAAAATCTATGGACACCTGACCATCACACTCATATATGTGGTTCTTCCCCAAACTGTTGCCACTAGTTGAAAGTAGCATTACAATTTCCCTTCACTGGAACTAAGAGGCCCAAACCTGTTCCAGCATGACAATGCGAGCTCAAAGCACAAAGCGAGCTCCATGAAGACATGGTTTGCCAAGGTTGGAGTGAACACAAATCTCCACAGCCACACTCCTTTCCAGAATAGTGGAGGTTATTATAACAGCAAAGAGGGACTAAATCTGGAATGGGATGTTTAAAAAGCACATATGGGTGTGATGGTCAGGTGTCCACATACTTTTGGCCATAGAGTGTATTATATATTTTAGAATGAATAATTACTCAATTTATATAAAAGGTTCTAAAATCAATATAAAAACATCAGTTCAGTTTAGGGTTGAAAATAAAGGAATGGTTGTACCTTCTTTCATGAATTCATTTGTAACAAATTCAAATCCATTCAGCCTCACTTGTCCAAATGTGTATTTTAAAAAATAAGATTAAGTTATTAATATTCTTGTCTCTCAACTGCCTCATGCCATTGAGTCCTTGAACGAAGCAAGTCTATAAATTAATATCTACCATGTAATATCTGACCTGAAAAAGCCTTCCAATGAACATAAGCTGAAATCCTCAACAGTTCAACATGAACACTTCTTTAATAGTGGGAGCTCTTCCAAGAATGGGCTAGAGGCTTCTATTCAGAGAACTACTGAAACATATTCAGTGGAAGATTCCCAAAGTGAAACTTTAGCCAGGACAGGCCAGGTCAGTGCTGGATGATGAGGTATGAATCAGTGCATGTCTGCAGAATCTCACAAGCTTGCTCATCACAACCTGACAGAATGATTAGAGGCCGAACTGGACACCAACTTCTCTGCTATTCAGTAGGCAGTCTAGTTTTGCACATATTTCTATTAAACTTCACTGGCTCTCTAGCCTTTTATCAGAATGGTTCTTGCCTGTGCAATTCTAACACTGTGTGTCCAGTATTGTTGATACCACTACTTCTAAAGCCCATGTCATGGGGTCTCTGACAACTATAGGATAATGACTATCGTTACTGACCCAGTATGTTTTTTTTTTTCTAAACTAGAACCTTCTTCACTCTTAATACGTATAACTCTTTTTAAATAAGTCCCAGAATATCTGAGTGTTATGCATAATTTTAGTAGTGCCTTGTCTTTTTGAGAAAAAAACATAGATAAATAGATCTGGGACACTATGGTAATTTGGCCACGGTGCTTTCTCAGCAGCTGGTTTAAATCCCCATCCTAAATACTCATACACGAGCCTGTGATTGGTACAGCAAGTGCTAACCCGGAGCTCAAGTATAACACGTAGACATCTAAAGCTGTCTCCTAGCAGGTCTTCCAGTATGACTCTGACTACTGCAAATGCTGCTAAAGTGTTTCAAATATCAGTGCACCATTCTGCACTTTCAGTTCACCTTATGACAGTGCAGTTCAGTATAAGTGGATATATGCTGACATTTAATACAACCAGCAATTGTTATATATTCAGTTAGTACTTGGCCAAGGCCCACCATGAAATTGAAAACATGAAATATACAAGCTATATGTATATTGCAGTTAAATCCACAGAGACATACTGCATTTGTTGATTGGCAAGAAGATCTTCACAGGACTGAGGTAAATACGCAAAAACACATGCACACAAAGCAGTTTGCTAATTCCAGCTGAGGGGAGAAAGTGTGGCTCTGTCTTTCATCCTCTATAATTAAGATTCAGCTCTTGGCATGTCTGTGAGAGGAACACTGGTCGTGTGTTGAAAACAAAAGCAGTCCTTCATGACACTCTCCACTCCAGTCCATTTGTTCCCCTCAAGCAACATGTTTTTTCAGTAATTGATGTTTGCTCTTGAACACTGTTTATAACTCCTGCACTTGGACACACACACACACACACACCTATATGCAGGAACATCATTTATTTTCATACTTTATACATAGATTCCTTTTTGTGATATGCAAAAGTAGGTGTATAATTTTATGTCTTTAATTTCATTCATGTCTGGTCCAGGCAAGAAATTCAAGAAACTAAACTGGTCACATCAGAGCTGACAGTATAGAATTAACATTGTGCACTGAGCCTCAAAGGTTAAAGAGTCTCACCTGGCAAATTTCAGTGAATCCAGTGCACACTTCCCAGTATAGTTGGGCTCTCCTATGATGCGCAAAAAGGACCATGCTACAATTGGTGTTACACTTTTTATTTATGACACTGAAAACCAGCAAAACACCATAAGAAACTGCATGGATACCATTAGCCCTGCAAGCTTCACAGTATACAAACATTCTGTGCATAGTATACTAATGCAGTGGTTCTCAAACGTTTTCAGCGTGAGGCCTCCTTGTGTAGCATGCATCCCTTTATAGCCCCCTAGAGTCGTCAAAATTTCATTTTATTTTTCACACTAGGCTCTTCCGTATTAACTTTCTCAGCTAAGAGACTATGTTCTCCATCTAAAATCTTTTCCATTTTAAATAGTCTTAGGTTTTATCAGCGTGTGGCTAACAGTACTGTACACTGGTATATCAATGGATGTCTCTGTTTGGTGTGTGTCTTAGTGTGCTGTGTATAATTGATTTAATTTATTAAGATTTATCATTTATGTACATCATAGTTCAAAGGTTGACAATCCCGACTTACATACAGGTAAAATTATTTTTTTTAAAAATAAGGATTCCTGTGCCTCTCTCTCAATTAGTGGGTCATGGCATCCTCAGAGACAGTGGCTTGCAAGAACAGTTTGTTCTCATGCCTGACACTATAGGAGACTAGACTAGATGCACAACAAGCTTGGATTATTTTCAGCACCAAACCCTCAGCTGTTAGCCATATCTAACAAGCCCATCCTCCCTGACCACTACAGACAGAGTGAGTCATAAAAAACAAGACTCTTAAAAATCATCTGGTCAAATGTCAAAAAAATATGTAGTTTTGTTTACTACCCAAACATCTTTATTAGAGCCAAATAAAAGAATATAATAACTCTAATCCCTTTGGCATGCTACTAAAACACAGTATTCATGACCTGGATAATCCAAATTGTTCACAAGCATGTTGTTTTTAGACTGAAGGCCAACCCTTGCATTCGTCTATAATGATCAAGAGTGTGAAGTAAAGAAACAACTTACTTGAAATCCACCTGTTTATGGCAGAGCTTATCAAGGGACACACTACCCTGCCCAACTGTGGGGTTTCTTTCTTCCAAAACTCCTAACCCAACTCATGAAAAGCTTAATCATTAGCTGGTGAGCTGAATCAGCTGTGTTTAGAATTAGAGAACTCTGAAACTGTGTAGGTTTCCAGTACTAGGATTCAGGACTGCTGGCTTCTAGAAAGATTATTAGCATGGAATCTCCAAACCCGACCTGAAATGTTGGTGTATGAAAATAAAACCAAAAGTGGAATAGGCTATGACATTTCCTAGATGCAGATTAACAATAGATGCGAAACAGTTAAAGCCCTATGAAAAGGTATTCATATTTAAATTAAGTCATATTACAAAGTCGGTATGTACTTACTTGCCAATAGCTGCAAGTTCACTAAGCTTCCATTTTCCACAGCAACCAAGATGCTTGTGCATTAGATCATGCACTGAGCACATGAAACAAGACATTAACCAATCATTGCCTAACCCTGTTGTGTGATTCTAGCTCTGAGCCAATCACATGCAAGGAAAACCCTGCGTGCCATCTCAAAGGGCTTGTTCAGTGAAGGATGGGCCAAATATACAATACACTGTAGTTCCTATGGAATTGCTAATATTTTATTTTATTTGTCGATATTTAAGTCTTATTATTAATCTTAATACATGTTGAGAAATTATAAGGTTTTTTTTTGTTTGTTTGTTTGTTTTTTACAATTATAGTAAACACAGCACATTTTGCAAGTCACACAATGTGATTTCAACATGTAGGTGTTTTTGTGCATGAGTGCATGTGTGTGTGTGTGTGTGTGTGTGTGTGTGGGTGCGTTCGTGCGTGCGTGCATGCATGCATGCATGTGTGTGCGTGCATGTGTCTGCAGAATGTGTGTAGAGTGTGCTTCAGCATACAGGGTGCCTGTTTGACATTTTGGTTTGAATGGTTCAGCAAACATAGTGGCCTCAGTGCATCAAATGTCACTACAAATTCAGAGCTGCTTCCAAGCATGCACAAGGGCCTATGTAGACCCACCACTGGCTCCTTTTTAACCCCTTCAGCTGGTCCATTTGTCTTTCTTGTAACTACATGTAAAGTGTCTTAGTAAATGGTTAGACCACTATGAGCTGAACAGTTTCAGTGCACTTTGGCATAGATTCTCTGTCTCTGAATCTGTGCTGGAGGGATGAACACCAAACGATATTCCCTCAGTTGGAACCCTGTCCAACTGTCATTGTCATTTATAACAATGATATTTATAAAAATAAAAAAAGCCAGGTTAATTAAGTACATACAGGTTTATTGCTGGGCATTTTGGTGGTCATCTCACGCTGACCAGCAGCAATCAGCCAAGTCTGTTCCCCTGAGTGAGTGCAGTCATAGACCAGTTCCATGACGGATAGTTGCTCCCACCCCCTATAAAAATGTTTCCAAATCAAATATCAAAAAACAGGGCTCAGCATCTGAAATATAATCTTCTCAATTGGGAGAATTTAAAAAAAAAAAAAAAAAAAAAAAAAGGAAAAAAAAAAAGAAAAAAAAAAAAAGGGCAGTGCAAAATGGCTAAGGTTAAATATCCCACACACTGCATTCACTATTGCTCTAAAATTCTCACACAATTGAACAGCACTAGTAATCTTGTGCACCGAGTTCCCTGGGATTGGCTCCAGGTTCCCCTGTGACCCTTTGTAGGATAAGCGTTATGGAAAATGGATGGATGGATGGATGGATGGATGGATGGATATTCCCTCAATTAGTGTTTTGATGATGGTGGTGGAGAGTGCTCTCTAACATGTCAGTACAAAATCTCTCATAGCCATTTATTTAGGTTGAGATCTGGTGACTATAAGGGCCATGATTTACATAAATTTCATCCTCATCAAACCATTCAGTGAGCCCTCTTGCCCTGTGGATGAGGACACTGTCATCTTGGAAGAGGGCACAGCTATCAGGATAGAAATGTTTTCTCATAGGTGTCATAAGTTTTGTCATGGTAATCAGTCAGAAGAACTTTTTGTTAATTTGGAGTGACCCTTCTCTCTAAGGCATAGGTTCCATACCCTGGTCCTGGAGTACCCCCTATTCTACACATTTTAGTGTTTTTCAGTTAATCAGTTAAATAAACAGCCATTTTTGAGTTGAAGTTTGTGATAGAGCAAGGAAAACACCCAAATGTGTAGGACAGGTGGTACTCCATGACCAGGTTGTGACAACCTGTGAAATATATGGGGAAAATTGGACCCACACCACTCCAGCTAAATGCCTCCCATAACAGAACCACCAATTCATATTATTAATTCATAATAATAATATGCTGAATAATATGCTGGGACTTAAAAGGGTTAACTGAACAGCATTTAGTGGAGTTACATGTTTGTGATTAACTTCACGAAAGGCCATGAAAGCAACAAGGCGATTTTAGGAGGTGAAAAAGTCCTACTTGGCTTGGTTATGGCTACTGCTAAAGTTGGATGGAGCTGCAGGTTGAGGACAGCTAGAAAAGGAGAAAGCGAGCAAGGGAGCATGGACAGAAAGTGATCCTGCTCCTTTTTTCAGAAGGTTCACTGTATGAGGACAGCTGCAGTGGGAGTAAACAACAGCATCAGATTTCTGCTTTGATGGCTGCAGACATGCTGAGCTCGCCCTTGACAAGATTCACACATGCTGTAATGCATACATTTGCACGTATGCCTTTTGTAGCCTATTATGCAACGTGGTACTCTGCACGTTCAGTGGAGAAATCCTGGCATTTCTTCGCTTTATTAGTTATCCACCATCAAAGTTAGTTACTGGAGCTGAACTAGTGTGTCATATGCTAGGATGTGCCAGGATGACATTTTACATTAATAATGACAGTAAAACAAATTAGATTTAATAACATTGATATTGGCAAGAAAGAATAACACATCACAACTATTTATTTAGTTGTGTATTATTGCAACCGTTATATTAATGATCAATTAAGTAGTGATAAAGTTTCTTTCACTAACAGAAATGATGCTTTATTACAAGTGGAGAAATGCACAATTTTAGCTGTAATCTAAGTGATTAAGAAATTTGAGCTTCATATTTTTTTTTTTCATTGACAGGTATTGCGTTAAGGGTTTAGTTGTTGTAACACTCTTGGAATGTGCCCAGCTGGGTTAAAAGCACAGAGGAGCTCGTCAATCACTAGGTAGTTCCTGAATAGTTTCCAGCTAAACATATACTGTAATTAATACCTCCTCTGATACCCAACAGGTGGTATTTAATAATATTGTGCTCCCCTGACTTTGTGCCATTGGTTCTTGCTCATATCCTGCTGCCAACCTTTCCTCTACATTGCAAGAATAACATCCAATAGCTCAAGTGTGACGTGATACATGTACCATCAGGGAATGCAGAATCTCATTTCTGACATCATCTCCTATAAAATAGTGTATGTACATAACAAGCTTAGCACAATTACAGGTAGGTGAAATAGAATTAGCATTGAAACTACTGGAATGCATGTTTCTTTCTTATAATTAGTATGTATTGTCTAATGTTAGAGAACTCCCAGGGTTAGGTAAGTAATACTAAAAAATTATTAAGTATAAAAAGTCATTTATATTATGGAGGACATACTGAGACAACGTTTTCATTATAGTTTTATTTGCAAATTTGCCCTTAGGGCACATGTGCATATATGTACAAATATAGCTGTATGTATAAAATATGCATATAGAAAATTTACATAAATTAAATAATTCTCAAATTCCCAAAGCAAAACCTAATTACAGGTAATCTGCACTGTTTCAATATTATTGAGTGTAATGTCTATAATAAAAGTAAATAAACTGCTAATATGTTAATGATTAAAATAAAGTTCAATTTCTCATAGCAAAATAAAAACAAACCATTAACTCTGATACAAAGTTGTATACTATCTTCAAAAGTGCTTTCTGAAATCATGCCCTATCAACATATCAACATATTACAGTAAAAAGGCACTGTATTCCCACTGTTACATTGATTTTTACCAGTCCTAATGATCTTTTTTAGATTGTGAGCTGGAATGACTATAAAGGCAGGATTATCATTACGCCAATATGGCAAAGCTCAACTTCCATCTGAAAAAAAAAAAAAAAAAACCCTTTCAGGTCTAAATACTGAGGATACCCCAGAAATAATCAAGAAACACAAATCAGGCACTATAGTCTAATGCTGTTCTCAAGAAGATAATTCTAATATAAGTGAAAGCATCATTTGTTATTACATTACATACAGAAACTTAAATAGGTTTCCCAACTTGCAACAACATTTGCACAAATTAACAGAGATGTTAATTTCTCAGGAAACTAATCTCTTTTGAAGATTTTTGCAGCTACAGCTGTTTAACATAACTGGAGGGTAGTGCCACTGCTATTGCATCCCTCTTGCACCTGCAACACAAGAGGACAAGAAGAAAAGTGTTAGGCTTAACCTCTTGCCAATTTATTTTAGTAACTGTCCACACTTGTGTTTCAGACGTGTACATGTTTGCATACCTCGGAATAGGCTGGAGGAGGTGTCTGATAGTACTCTCTAGCATGCATGAAGATAGGACTGTCATCATCATTGTAGTCATCTAGCAATGGTGTGATGAATGGGCCCAAGCAGCCATGCAGAGGTATTTCGCTGTAGCTAGGTGGAGCAGAGGGCATGGACACCAGGCTGCTGGAGGCTGCTGAGCTCCCTTCTTGACTGCTCATGCTGCTGGTACGACTGGCAAGGCCAGTAAAGGGGATTGTTCCAATGACCAAAGGAAGCTCTAGGGTTAGCTTCTCACTTCCTGGGATGTGCACGTAAATCTGAACACACATACAAGACAAATAAATTAAGA
The DNA here is from genome assembly GCA_023630585.1 of Cranoglanis bouderius. NCBI lineage: Eukaryota > Metazoa > Chordata > Actinopteri > Siluriformes > Cranoglanididae > Cranoglanis > Cranoglanis bouderius. Next base: position 18,880,188 of record CM042544.1, read on the forward strand.
TCTATGCTGGTGCAATTGGAGTCACTTACATAAATTCATAAGATGATATGAATATGATATGGCTTTTAATGGTGTGTGCTGAGCTCACCATCAGAGTGTAGTTCATGTGGATGATGTTGCAGCCCAAGATGGTGGGTCTTAGTTTGGGCACTCGGAAGGGTTTACCCTGCCATATGTCATACATGCCAGAGATGATATGATTGCCCCTGACAGCTGAGATCTTTTCACGGAGCACCTTAGTGCGGCCATTTGCCCGATAGGTGTGCGTGGCAATAATGGCAGCTTTGGGGATGATGATGCGAGAGCAGGTGTTCTCAAATTTGGCATCAATGCAGATGTTCTCTCCTTCACAATAGCCCTTACGGTCAATCTTTGCTGTGACTGACACGCTGCCATCAGGAATGAACATGCAGGTCAGCTTTTTTTCCTTCACCCCAGCGGCAGGAGACTGGAGAAAAAAAAGGATCAGGAATAATAAGATGTTAGTACTTTCATTTATCATTTGAATAAAGTGTTGGTGACCACAGGGGAATTTTATAAACGTGAGCTGAACTGTCGAGGCTGACTCACTGTAAGGTCAGGAGTGTTGACGTCAATCGGTTCCTCCACCTCAAAGTACTTTTTGCACTCGACATCCGACTGGCAGGGCCTCTCCATCACCGCTTTCACATAGTACTCAACAGAGCCAAATTTGCCTTTATATGAGGACACCAGCTGCCTGTGAAAACAGAAACATCTGCTTTCAGGTAGCTGAACAACAAGCAGGCATATTTTCTTGACAAACTCAGCATGTAGAGATGCTTACCCTGACTGGGGAAGCTCGAACCCAAAGGTGTACTCATATCTATTTCCAGGTCTGAGAGTAACAGAGCCATCTGAGTCTGAAAAACAAGACAGACAGTGTCAGACTGTTTAAATGATGATGACAGTGACTATTATTATTATTATTATTATTATTATTATTATTATTATTACTATATTTATTTATTTATTTTAGATTCTTAAAATCATCATGGCCAACATAAATTGCATGTCATATCAGCATCACTTGCTTTACCGGTAGGTTGCTGGTCCAAGTGAAGAACATCTTGATATTGGAGGTAATCTATGGCATCCTTACAGCGCTGCTTTCCTTTGCTGTACTCCACCTTGGCGCAGCCGATTCCATACAGTCTCATGGCCGTTACTCGGGTAATCTCCGACACCTCCACCACCACTCGCCCAGCCACTTTATCCCCACTGGAATAAAAAGCCTTGCTGGAAACGCCGAACTCAATCTTGAAAATCTTTGTTTTTTTAGACAAAACAACCATTTTCGCACTCTTTGAAAGACTAACACGAGTCAAAACACGGAATTTAAGGAGGCGCTCAGTTTCACCGCTCTCTTTGTTTAAATTAAGCCTCTGTACTGCTCATTTATTTAAAACACACTCCGGCGTGCAACTCTTTCAACTTCAACAGGTTTGAATATTTGTTTGTTTGTTTTGTCTCTGTTAGTTCCGTGGAAGTGTTGTGACTAGAGGATGGGCTGACTGTTTTATATTTACCAATATGTGAAACCGCTCACTTAGCCGAGCCTCCTTAGAATATGATGTGGCTACCTGACATGTCTACACGTGAACAACGCGTGCATGCTGTGAATTACTTCTTGCACTGCGCTCTGATTGGCCAGGCGTTTTGTTTGCGTATCTTTTAACCAATCAACGTACATCGGCGGCGCGTGCACACCGCATGGACATTCCCACATAGTGAGAAAGGGAGGCGGGGACAGTTGGAAGGTACTGTACAAGTAGGTGGGGCGTGTAAGGGAAACCCTACATGGACAACCTATCAGATACTGTTTATTACTCACACTTCCAGTGCATTGTACACACGAGGTCAATAAATACTCGCCTTTAATAGCTCTTTCTGGAATATAGGGCTAAGCTTCACCAGGGTTACGAATTTTACTTCTGAGCCATATTAAATGACAGATCACTGTTTATCCAGTGTTTATTATGAATGTGTCCACTAATTCCTAATTCTTGACCTTATTTTATATGGTTCTGTCTGTATTTCATTCTTAACCCAGATAACCCAAATTTTCTGCATGAATTTTCTTCAGTGTTGAAGAATCACACACACACACACACACACACACACACACACACACACACACACACACACACACTTTTCTTCTTAAAAATTATTATCCTAATCTCAGAAATAAAGGTACCAAACTGTACTTTTCCTTGTCGCAACCTTTAATATGCATCTATTACCTGGGAAGATAGCAAACATAGTCCCCTATGTATGGAGACTTTTGGGACACCCCTTATATTCACATTTCCAGGTGAAGGATACATAAGGTTCAAAAGTGTACCCTTCAAGGTACCACCCTACTGACAAAGAAAAGTATAGCCTGGTGACTTTATTTCTGAGCCTGTACACATTGCTCCAATTACATGGATCCCCACTGCTGAAAAAGTGTTGCTTGATTTAGTAGTCTTTGATGTCAACACATTCAGTCATGGGCTGTGCTTTAACAGTGTTGTACTTTTATAAACAACAGCATTCCCCAAAGGGAAGACTAGGCGACATATATTTCCTCATATCCAAAATGTGCACATGTCCTTGATACTGAAATATTTACTGTATATTGACATATACACTGTATGTCCAAGGTTTTTGAACACATAGAATTTCTTAGGTTTTATTACAGTTTAATCACTATTATTGCCACAGACCAAACAAAATTTTATATATATATATATATATATATATATATATATATATATATATATATATATATATATATATATATATATATATATATATAATATTTTAAAATTGTATAATTTTATATAGAATAGCAATTAAATAAGCAAACCTTTGCAGTGCCCATTTCATCTGTAGCTATCAGTGAAGCTATATCAGTGAAGTTGGCTTGCTAACTAAGAATTTAACAGGCTTAGATTACTAGTTAGCTAACATGCCTAATTTACACTCACTGAGCACTTTATTAGGAACACTTGTACACCTACAGGCCAGAAATGCCTGGTTGATGAGAGGTTAACGGAAAATGGCTAGACTGGTTCAGGCTGACAGAAAGGCTACAGTAACTCATATAACCACTCTGTACAACTGTGGTGAGCAGAAAAGCATCTCAGAACGCACAACACATCAAACTTAGAGGCTGGTGGGCTACAACAGCAGAAGACCACATCGAGTTCCACTTCTGTCAGCAAAGAACAGAAAGCTGAGACTGCAGTGGGCACAGACTCACCTATAATATGAGTGATAATGCACCATGTCACCAAGCAAAAATCATCTCAAACTGGTTTGATGAACATGACAATGAGTTCAGTGCTCTTCAGTGGCCTTCCCAGTCACCGTATCTGAATCCAATATAACACCTTTGGGATGTGGTAGAACGGGGGATTCACAGCATGAAAGTGCACCTGAAAAATCTGCAGGAATTGCATGATGCAATCATGTCAACATGAACCAGAATCTCAAAGGAATGTTTCAAACATCTTGTGGAATCCATGCCATGAAGAATTGAGGCTGTTATGAGAGCAAAGGGAGGCCCTACCCAGTATTAGTACAGTGTTCCTAATAAATTGTTCAGTGAGTTTATATACTATGTAGCCTTTCCTACTGCTCATATTGGCATATTAATCATTGGATCTGTATATAACCACATTACCACATATGTAATCTGTCATTCCATTTATGACACAATTCCACTGATTAGATGCTAAACTGCAAAAATATATGCAGGAATTGTATGATGAAATAATGTCAGCATGGACCAGAATCTCAAAGGACTGTTTCCAACATCTTGTGGAATCAATGCCATGATGAATCTAGATTATTCAAGTAAAATAAAGTAATTTCTCAATTCACAAATCGTTTAATAATAAAATATATTTTTTAAAAACTGTTGTGTAGGCAACAGTTTTTCAACAACCTTTATCCCATCTTGTATCTTCATGCAAGTGGTTTCTTCCAGGATGACAATGTCCCTGTCCACAGGGAACGAGGGCTCACTAAATGGTTTGATAAGGATTAAATTATGTAAATCATATGCAGTGACCTTCATACTCACAAGATCTCAACCCAGTTACAGTATGTAGACAGAATGCCTTCCATTGTGATATAAACAAATATGCAAAAATATCATACCATTACAAACCTGAAACCTGTAATATATTCTGAGGTCTTTTTTGCCTAAGCCCAGTCTTTTGACACTCATTTCTTTGCATCAGTATCTATCAGTATAGGGAACCAGGTTAAAAGATGAGGCTGATACTTTGAACTCACATTTTCAGTGAGATATCTACATTAGTGATAGATGTGCCTAAGTCTTGAAGCGCTTTGATCTTTTTGCAGTGTGCGCACTGGAGATGGTATACTCAGCCGGGGTATACGTCTTCCTCAGCCAGAATAATGTGGGCAGTGATCAAATGCTGGCACAAAGTCACTCATATCAGATGAGTGAGCATTTTCATCTCCCACTCTCTGTTGGTGGTAGCTGTACTGCCATCTATTGAGTGATCCTTGCAAACCGCTCTCAAATGCCTTGCTCCAGAATGACTCTTCCTTACAGCGAGCAGGTCCAATATATTGGATGTATAAAAAGAATGCTATTATTGCTGAGAATATTAAGAATACAGTTTCATTAATATGTGGGTTTGTTATTAGTGATGCAGCCCATACATTTATAATAAATTCATCTACAAACTACCACAATAGTGTACTGTTAAACTATGAACATAACAAAATAACAGAATAATTGTACTTATCTAGCAAAATGTGCTTTTTTAATTTTGCGTATACAAATACTGTGTCAGGCACTAGGCTACTGAATATGTATGCAAGTAAAACAAGGTATACATTTAAGGGTTGACATGGATGTCCATAAAACATATGTGGTGGATGTGTGTGTGTACAGGTGCATCTCAATAAATTAGAATGTTGTGGAAAAGTTCATTTATTTCAGTAATTCAACTCAAATTGTGAAACTCGTGTATTAAATAAATTCAATGCACACAGACTGAAGTAGTTTAAGTCTTTGGTTCTTTTAATTGTGATGATTTTGGCTCACATTTAACAAAAACCCACCAATTCACTATCTCAACAAATTAGAATACTTCATAAGACCAATAAAAAAAAACATTTTTAGTGAATTGTTGGCCTTCTGGAAAGTATGTTCATTTACTATACATGTACTCAATACTTGGTAGGGGCTCCTTTTGCTTTAATTGCTGCCTCAATTCGGCGTGGCATGGAGGTGATCAGTTTGTGGCACTGCTGAGGTGGTATGGAAGCCCAGGTTTCTTTGACAGTGGCCTTCAGCTCATCTGCATTTTTTGGTCTCTTGTTTCTCATTTTCCTCTTGACAATACCCCATAGATTCTCTATGGGGTTCAGGTCTGGTGAGTTTGCTGGCCAGTCAAGCACACCAACACCATGGTCATTTAACCAACTTTTGGTGCTTTTGGCAGAGTGGGCAGGTGCCAAATCCTGCTGGAAAATGAAATCAGCATCTTCAAAATGCTGGTCAGCTGAAGGAAGCATGAAGTGCTCCAAAATTTCTTGGTAAACGGGTGCAGTGACTTTGGTTTTCAAAAAACACAATGGACCAACACCAGCAGATGACATTGCACCCCAAATCATCACAGACTGTGGAAACTGAACACTGGACTTCAAGCAACTTGGGTTATGAGCTTCTCCACCCTTCCTCCAGACTCTAGGACCTTGGTTTCCAAATGAAATACAAAACTTGCTCTCATCTGAAAAGAGGATATTGGACCACTGGTCAACAGTCCAGTTCTTCTTCTTGTTAGCCCAGGTAAGACGCCTCTGATGTTGTCTGTGGCTCAGGAGTGGCTTAACAAGAGGAATACGACAACTGTAGCCAAATTCCTTGGCACGTCTGTGTGTGGTGGCTCTTGATGCCTTGACCCCAGCCTCAGTCCATTCCTTGTGAAGTTCACTCAAATTCTTGAATCGATTTTGCTTGACAATCCTCATAAGGCTGCGGTTCTCTCGGTTGGTTGTGCATCTTTTTCTTCCACAATTTTTCCTTCCACTCAACTTTCTGTTAACATGCTTGGATACAGCACTCTGTGAACAGCCAGCTTCTTTGGCAATGAATGTTTGTGGCTTACCTAGTGAACCAAACTGAGAGACCATTTTGAAGGCTCAGGAAACCTTTGCAAGTGTTTTGAGTTGATTAGCTGATTGGCATGTCACCATATTCTAATTTGTTGAGATAGTGAATTGGTGGGTTTTTGTTAAATGTGAGGCAAAATCATCACAATTAAAAGAACCAAAGACTTAAACTACTTCAGTCTGTGTGCATTGAATTTATTTAATACACGAGTTTCACAATTTGAGTTGAATTACTGAAATAAATGAACTTTTCCACAACATTCTAATTTATTGAGATGCACCTGTATGTGTGGATTACAATATGTCAAGACTCAAATCCACAGTCACCGTGCTCCCATCCATGATTAGCCTTTAACACTACATGAGCAAAAGCAAATTACCTTCCTAAAATTCATACAAATCTGAATGAAAGTACCAAAAATATGCACTGGAAAGCTTTAAATGTTTTTTTTCTGTTTGTAACTGAGTAAAACTATTTAAAATATTAGAATAAGCATTTTAAGTATGAAAAATCAACAGTTTGCCATCACATTCACCATTATTGCTGAGGTACTGGATATTAGGGGCCTTTGGCCTCTAATGATTCTTTCTGCACTTTCTAATGACTTTCTGTACCCATCACTAATGGAAGTGCTCTGACTACAATTTGTCTGTATGGTCTCTTTTTTTTTTAATGTAGCTTCTTTTTCATTCATCCCTTTATCTTGAATAATCTCCTTATCCTGATCAGGTTCGCAATCGATCCGGAGCCTATCCCAGAAACACTGGGCATGAGGCGGAAAGACACCCAGGAAGGGTACCATTCACGCAGTCATTCACACCTAGGGGCTATTTATAGTAGTCAATCCACCTACCAGTGTGGGAGGAAACCAGAGAACCCAGAAGAAACCCACACAGACACAGGGAGAACATGCAGAGAAATTAAGCACAGACAGTAATCTGAGCTCAGGGTTGAATTGAGAACCTTGGAGATGTCAGGCAGCAATGCTATCTGCTGTGCCACCATGCTACCTCATATATAGCTTCTTCGTTTAATAATATACAAAGTAATAAATAGCTAACCAAAAATATTATTTTTTCCCCAGGGGTGCTGTCAACAGGCTACTTACTCACTTTCAATACCTGCATTTTCTTGCTCAGTGTTGTGGTGGATCTGGAGCCCATCACAGGACACTATGCACACACTCATTCACACCTAGGAGCAAGTTATCCAATCTACCAACTGACATGGTTTTATGGGAGATGAGAGGAAACTGATGTGGACTTGAAGAGAACATGCACAGTAACTCCACACAGTAACCCAAGCTCAGGACTGAACTGGGGACCATGGAGCTGTGTGGCAGTAGCGCTACCTGCTGCAACACTGTGCTTCCATAAACAGGCAACTTGCAAAATTAAATAAATAAATAAGCAAGTGTATAACATTTTACTCATGTATTGGTATTCATGTGTGTGCACATTTTTAAAAGGACATTTGACAGTTGAAAACAGTAGCTGGTTTTAAAATTAGGAGCCATTGTCATTGTTTCTGGTAACAGAAGGCTTACATTCTAATACTTTTTGATGTTTTTAACATGAAATGAAAAAGATCGTACCAAATTTAACCAAGATTTCACTAACATAGTTAACATATGTTTAAATAACATAATACTGAATTTCCCAAGGGACAGTTCCAGACTGTCTTCTCGAGTACATCCCACTGGACAGTCATTACAGTTATAAATCTTTCAAAGTAGTCATAATAACAAAGATGCATAGATTAAATAATATTCTAATATTGAAATATTTCATCACTTTAACTTGGATCTGAAAATAAAAATAACATCCCACATTACTAGAGAATATTACAGGTCACATATAATCATATATCAGGACATATTAACCCCTTTTTGATAGATCTTACAAAAAAATCTGTTTGATTGTTCAGTCACCAAGGTTCTGAGAAAATGTGACATGAAAGAGGTAATCTCAAAATAAGAAATAGCTGCCATTTGATTGATATCAGCATGATCACATTCAAAATATGAGTCTAAATGTAAGCAGAGTCATGAATACTGCTATGAGCCATGATGGTTGCCTGCTTACTGCAGCTGCCACTAGATGCACCTTTTGTGGGTCAGCAATCATGGCTCGGGCATCTTCCAAAGCCTCGAGCGCAGATGAGCTGGAGTTCATGTCCCCAGTGGCCAGCAGATCAAATAGGCATGCCTGGAAGTAGACGTCCTGGGCTGGCAGTAGAGATGAGCAGTGTATGTATGCAAGAGTGGTGGGCCACACAGGCGGTGTGTATAAGCGCTGAGAGGCTGGACATCCCCAAAGGCACAGCTGCAGGTCCTGTTCAGGGGTATATGACTCGATAATAGCACGTGGAGAGCGCACAGCCAGCCCCAGCGAGTGGCCGCTCTGACGTACCACTACTGTGGTGCCGATGTGTGCCGCCCAGATCTCAGCATGGCGTCCCAGGGCCTGGGAACGCACCTGCAGGCTGTGCTGACCTCGCCGCTCACCACTGCTTGTAGAACCATCTACAAATGCTGCAGGGACATTGTCTACCTCTGCCTGGTAAATCTGCTGCTCAGCACACTCCCGCCAGTTTTTAAAGATTATAGTGATCTGTGGAGGGAAAATGGAGATGGATAGGTTAACTGTAATTGTATAAACATTTTTTATAAAATTATTATAAACTGTCCAGTTTATAAAATGTACCTCTATCATTTTACATACTGACCATGAAATACACTATATTCCCAAAAGTATGTGGACACCTGACCAACACAACCATATTTGGGCCTTCCCCAAACTGTTGCCACAAGGTTGGAAGCACACAATCGTCTAGAATGTCTTTGCATGCTGTAGCATTACAATTTACCTTCACTGGAACTAAGAAGCCCAAACATATTCCAGCATGACACTGCCCCCGTGAGGTCCATGACATGGTTACATATACAATAGTGTATTTGTCTGTTCTAACCTTGGTGAGTGCAGTGGCATAGGAGCTCTCTCTAGTGTGTGAGCTGGTGGCCTGTATGTAGAGAAACTGGTTGTCAATGAGGGGCCAGGCTCCAGGTACAGCGCACGTCTGAAACTCATTGTTGAAGGTGCGGATATGAGGGTCTCCGAACACACCGCAGTGCAGGTACTCTGGTGCACGGCCTTCACGCTGCACATAGCTTTTCTCGTAAAAGCAGACATCCCCAGATACTGGGGCCTGGGGTAGAGGCCGGGGTTGAGCTGTGGGCCCTGACTTAGGACAGCGGTGCTGGATAAGCAAGTCCTCAATGCCCTGCACTGCAGAGTGGTAAGCCAGGTCACCACGGCAGGCACGGGCAGTGCGCCGGGTGCAGGTGGCGTAGGAGCGCAGGGCACTGCAGTAACCTACATTGCCTGGATCTTTCCCACCACCACCACTGCCTCCCAGGTCTAATGTTGCAGCAACAAATTCTGAGTTACACCTCAGGATCTTACACTGGGCCCAGGCTGCAGCAAAAGGGAGTCACAAAGATGTAACAACATCCAATGTCACATAACTGTTTCACATCATGCTAGTCTTGACATGACAAAAAGAGAGAACAGATAAAAAGTCATACCTTGTGAAGCTAAAAGGAGAACAAACACCAGTATGATGAAAATGTGATGTTTCCATGTAACTTGTACATGGTTATTGCAGGCAGCCCGTGTTCCCATTCCCATCCATACAGACACAGCCTTAGTAGACTGCTGGAGCTCTTTACACTGCGACTTTGGCTTGGAAGACAGAGGTTCACTGCACACAACAGCCACATGATGGAGACATGTGCAAGCACAAATAACATAAATGCTCTGCTCCGCTTTTAATCTATCAGCAATGACATGTTTGGCGATTCATCCATTAACAAAAGCTGTGATTTTTACTGTATTGTCCTTTTTAAGCAATAGGCTATATTATGATATACAAACAGTTCTGAATTAATTAAGTCAAAAGCAATTATGTCACATGTGGTTCATTATCATAATATGTACTGTAAGCTATTCTTACCTCAAGTGTCAGACTGATGTTCTTGCTCTGGAAAAAAATTAATAAACAAAGGTGCAAAACCCACCCACTGAATGGCAACATCATTAGCACATTGTCCAACCTTAGAAAGAAAGAAGCACATAAAAACGAGAGCAATGAGTATCATCCAGGACATGAGGGGTAACATTTTGTATGAGTGGACATTTGAAAATAACTTTGCTTCATGGTGCAATCCAAATTTTAAAAAAATAATAATAATGCTGCGGTTCACGACTGTAGTGACTAGCCTGTCCTACCAACATGGAAGTACTGCAGTTTGGACCTTGGCTACAGTTTTGTTATTTGCAGAGTAGAGAGCAAACATCAAAAGAAAAGCATGCAAACTCATGGACATTCGTGCATATTTGCATTGAGATCACAAGCTCTAATTTGAAGTGGTTGTCCAAACTAAGTTTAAGCAAATCAGGCCATTCAAAATATAATCATATTATGATAAAGGAGAGAAAGATAGAAACCTTTTGGCGTATGTGCACAATAATGCTAAAGATCATATTTCAGTTAAAATGTTTATTATTGACCCATTCCATTGATCCTGTTTGGTAAATTCTATTGACTGCACAGGGACATTTAGGCTTAGGTTTATGGGTAATTACAATTTCAGTTAATTTTTTTAACTAATGTCTAGAAACTCTCGCAGTAGTTTGTTTACAGAATGCTTTTCTAACTGCAGGCTGAGTCAGGCATGACATTCCAGTTGATGGAATCCTAAATGGGGCAAGAGGAACAGGGGCAGTTGCAGGACAGAAATACAGGGTGCTAAATAAACCCTGTGATGGTAGCCGGCTGCCCACAACACCCCACCCCTATCCCATCTAAAAAAGCATGGACAGAAACGCTGGGTGAGGATGCCAGGTGTTTTAAACACAGTCGAGCTTCCAGCATTCTGGCCCACATGGGCTATCTTCTTCCCTCGGCAATCTAATTTCATCTGGTGTCTCAATGAGCAGAATAGCTGAGCTATTTCTGACATCTGCCGCTGCAGAGGGCCTCTATGCTAGTAAAGACCACGCATTTGTCCAGTTTGGTTGACCATTTGTTGTGCAAGTATGTGTCTATCGAATGTTACTGATTTCGATTCAGCTGCATTTCTAAGCACAGAAATGACACTTGAATGTGATAAAAAGAAAGCAAACAACATAAGAATTCCCGGAAGAGCACTGGGATCCATCCCCCACCAGTTACAGGAACCTCCAATTCACAGGTGCACATTCACACATATGTACGCACACACACATGAACTACTGTAAACTGATCCCTTCCCGAAACCAGTCTTTATTAGAAGTAACTGTAAATTGTAGCGTTATCACCACACACACACACACACACACACACACGTCTGAGTTTTGAAGGAATGGCAGACCCATGCTGTATCTCTGTGTAGTAATATAATTCCTGTGCACATTTCTTTTCATTTTTTTCTGATTATCTCTAGATTGTATGCTAAAAATAAATCACTCAAATAATATCAACAATACACAATATATACTCCTTCATCTTCTACTGTCAGATGGACTGGAATGTGAATTATGCATGCTATATTAGGGATATTAATACAAACAGAATAGATAGATAGATTAAATCGAATAAAAACCCTCAAATGCCACAGATCTGCTGGTGGCATTTAAAGGTTTTATTTTATATAGCCTATATAAACCTCATTACAGCCTATCTGTCAGTAGAACATGGAGTTGAAGAAATATGTTGTGTTGGTATTATTTGAGAGATTTCTGTTTACCTCTAGGTTGCTTGCTGGGGGAAAAGATCTCTCAAATAATAATAATAATAATAATAATAATAATAATAATAATAATAATAACACACCATGTTTCTTTCATGTTCTACTCTCAGAGAGGATGTAATGTGAAATATGTATGTTAGGGACATTAATAAAAACATTCAAATGCCAACCGTGGATCTGTGACAGCTACAGTTATCTAGATAAAGGCTCTCCTTCAAACTCTTCAAATCTTATGTTTTTAAAGATACATATAAATACACACTTGTCCAAAACAATCACCAGTAACCAGTTGCAGCCAACTGCAACCACAAAGTTTCAATTTATCCAAATACCACAGTATTCATTTGGCCTGTCTTTTTGACAGTGCAGTCAATCCCCGCATACCACACTGAGTCTCTTCTATTTAAACTTATTCTCCTTGTTAGAGAAGAATATAAGGTAGTTACCATCATCACGTGACGCTACAGACAGCAAGTTTGAAGCTTAATTGTTGATTGTTGTTATACAAGGGCTTTACGAGGATGACTTACCTCTGTCAACTCCGTTAAACGAGACGTGTAATCACCGCATATCCACCACAAAGGTTGATTAAAAGGGCGCCCAGAGCTGTAGAGCTAATTGTGCCAAGCTGTGCGGGTCAGTGTTGAATGAGTGGGAGAGCGCCTCGGTTGAATGCGTAAATCACCCGCAGAGCACACCTGCCGCTCTGCGCAACAACTGCGCCGCTCAGCACGGGTCCAGCGCACAGGGAGGCTATTTTAGACGGAGCCCACGCCATATAACGACCCTCAGTGAGTGCACTTCAGCGGGGGGTGTTTGACAACAAACCTTAATACAAGGTTTGTTAGGGTACGATGGAGTAAAAACTCACTTTGGTTAAGTGAACTACTCGAGTAAAACCCGTGCTTCTAAAGTTACTTCGTTGTCTTTATCTGTTTAGGCTATATAACATTTAGAAAGGTGCTATCAAAATGCCTTCTGTGAAACACGTGTGTCTGCTCATGTGCATATGAGAAAAGTGTCAGTTTGGTGTGAGCTGTGATTGGATATCCGTGTGTACAACCAGTTTGTTTATTAAAGCCGTCTGTATTACTCTCATCTTTACTAAATAAAAAAAGCTTAACTTTCCAGAAAGAAGTGTTGCCTACTGAAATGAATTTTTAAAGGAGATTTAACTTAGGTATGGGACACCTAAGCTTTGTTGTGTTAATTTCTTCCTCTTAAGAAGGGTTGCACTTTGGATTTGGTACTGTCCTGGGTGTCCCGATGTGTGAGCTGGCTATAGAAAATACTGCTCTCAGATCATTTTTAAAATTATGTTTAATGTGACTTTCACTGGGCCTACTCCAGGACCCAAGTCAGTAGGCCGTCGTGCTCGGTGCATAAATGCCCTGTCGGCCTATACGTTTTCAGAGGTGTATAATTCCTATTGGCAGGCACTAGCCGTTGATTGTTCTCCATCTAGTCGGGCTTTAGATGAGTTGGTGGTCGCCTTTAACACTGCGTGTAATGATATTTTGGATTGTATAGCTCCATTTAAACAGGTAAAATCAAACGTAATATCACAGCCCTGGCTTAATGATGAGAGTCGGTTTCTTGGACAAAAATGGAGACAAACGGAGAGGAAATGGAAAAAAGACAGACTCCGGGTCTCGTATGAGATACTCATAGATTGTATGGTTTCATATCAACAGTTTGTTAAATTGGTCAAGGCAAGGTATTTTTCTGACTTAATCTCTCAGAACCATCATAGCCTGAAAGTTTTATTTCGGTAATAAATATCAAGGGGCATGCCCTGAAGTGATCCTCATCCTATTTATATGGGAGAACCTTTGCTGTGGGATTAGGGAGCTCTATTTCTTCCGCGTGGCTTATCTCTTCTGGGGTTCCTCAAGGTTTTCTCTATATATGCTCCCTGTGGGATTAATCTGTCAAAAACACAATGTGGCATATCATTGTTATGCAGACGATACCCAGTTTTATCTACCTCTGAAATGTAATGATAACTTACATCTCTGCTTGATTGTTGAGATGAAATAAAGGTGTGGATGGCATCCAGTTTCCTGCATCTTAATGAGCCTAAATCTGAAGAGGTGTTCTTTGGTCCATCAACATTAGCCAGGCTTTCTCTACATCTTGGCCCTTGGTGTGATTTCTGATTCTGAGCTGAAATTTGATAAACAAATTAATGCCGGTGTAAAAAGTAGCTTTTTTCAGTTGAAGGGCATTGCCAAATTGAAAAGCTTCTTATCTTTCAATGATACGGAAACTGTGATTCCTGCTTTTATTTCATCCAGACTGGATAACTGTAATTCTTTATATCTGGGGCTGTCTAAGAATATGCTTTCACTGATGCAGTTGGTGCAAAATGCAGAGGCTAGACTGTTGACCAGCACGAAAAATGCTCCAGTATATCTCCAGTGCTGGCTTCTTTGCACTGGCTTCCTGTTGATTTTAGAGTGCAATACACGGTCTTACTAATGGTTTTTAAAGGTTTACACAGACTTGCTCCAGAATATATTTCCAGCCTGTTACAGCATCATCGTGCTGCCAGACCTCTAAGATTGTCTCAAAGTTTCTTTTTATGTGCTATAGAAATAAATGTTGATTGTTGATTGATTGATTAAGAAGAGCAAGTCACTGCTTTTGATTGATAAACTTTAGTAATGACACTATGGGAACAAATTCACATACATTTACGGATATCATATACATAGATGGTGCAAACAGGCCAAAACGGGCTGTCTGAAAAAGCATACATGTAGTCTCTGCACTATAGGATATCCCAAAAGTCTCTATACATATGGGGAGTATGTGTGCCAGCACCACGTCAGTTGTGCCTTCGTCAGTAGATGTCCGTGGACGTCCACTTCTTGGTTGGTCCACAACTCTTCCAGTCTTTTTAAATTTGTTAATAAGTTTGGCAACAGTCTCGTGTGTGATGTGCTTGACATGTTTCGTGTCCATGGCAACCTTGCAACAGCTTCCCGATCCAGCCATGAGAATGATTTCAAGACGTTCTTCTTTTGTCAAATGCATTCTTAAAGGCTATCTGACAAAAAAATTACAATATAAACTAAGTATGAAAAATGGTGGAAGACATTTTGCTAAAAAGTCTTAATGCTCATTTGGTTTTTACGAAAACATTCCCCACACCATTATACCACCAGCAGCCTGGACTGTTGACACAAGGCAGGTTTGGTCTATGGATTCATGCTTTTGACACCAAATTCTGACCCTACCATCTGTGTGCCACAGCAGAAATTGATATTCATCAGACGAGGTGATGACATTTTTCCAATTTTCAACTGTCTTGTTTCTGTGAGCCTATACCCACTGTAGCCTCAGATTCCTGTTCTTGGCTGACAGGAGTGGAACCCAATGTGGTCTTCTGCTGTTGTAGTCCATCTGCCTCAAGGTTCGACATGTATGCTCTGAGATGCTTTTCTGCTCACCATGGTTGTAAAGTGTGGTGATTTCAGTTATTGTATCCTTCCTGTCAGCTCGACCCATTCTGGCAATTCTCTTCTGACCTCTCTCATAAAACAGGTGTACATGAAAATCACAGGAGATCAGCAGCATCTGAAATATGCAGACCAGTTCATCTGGCACCAACAACCATGTCACAGCCAAAGTCACTGATATATCATCAGATTACACATCTATCACATTTTGCCTTCGTATCAAAGTTAAGATTTTAAGAATGAATGAGCCATATTACTTTGTTAACATAAGCTCAATAAATAAAAACTAACGGAGTATAAGCTGTTTGGCTATTACTAGATAGAATTTACTTGTTCACATACAAGAAAGTTGGCATCCTCAGTGCTTTAGTATCCATGTATTCATAATAGCATCTTGTGTAATTTTCCAGCGTAAACACAGTTCTTGCACTAAAAGTTGTTTGGTCATTTTCATGACATCTACAGTTGCAATCAAAATTATTCAACCCCCATTGCAAATCAGGTTTATTGTCAAAATTGACAGACTTTCAGCTGTTTGCAGTGAACAAATCAAACAAAAGCAAATTAAATAATTCAACACAACGAATGCTTCAAGTGGTTTCCCCAAATTCAACTGAAAATGCAACTTATAATGACTTCTCCAGTCTCAAAATTATTCAACCTCCGGAATAGAATCCCTCAAAACAGCACAAATATGCAAAACAGCAGTTGTCTCAAGCACACTTGATGCAACTAATCAAGGGCTTCATTAGTGGCACCAGGTGTGCTTGAGCTGGAACACATGAAATACCTGAACTGGCTAGGGGTTTGTTGAGTGTCACATTTGACTGCATATTAGAAATATGGCTAGGTCAAAAGAATGGTCCAAAAAGGTAAGAGAAGAGATCATCACCCTTCACAAACAAGGAACAGGATACAAAAAGATAGCGAAGACACTGAATGTTCCTAGAGACACCATTGGAAGCATAGTTCGCAAGTTCAAAGTTAAGGGAACAGTGGTTACATTACCTAGACGGGGCAGAAAAAGGAAGCTGCAACCAGATTTCTGAGAAGGCAGGTTGTGAAAAACCCTCGAGTGATTGCAAAAGACCTGCAGCAAGACTTGGTGGCAACAAGCACTGAGGTTTCAGTGAGCACAGTAAGGCGCGTACTAAACGCAGCAGGTTTCCATGCCAGAACTCCAAGATGTACACCACTACTGACCCAAAAGCACAAGAAAAGGTGGCTCCAACATGTTCAAAATCATATAAAAAGCCACAGAAGTTTTGGAATTCTGTTCTGTGGAACTTTTCGCCACGATGGATCAGCGGTATGTCTGGGGGAAGAAAAATGAACCATACGCTGAAAAGAACACTCTATCCAAAGTCAAGCATGGTGGTGGCTCTGTGATGCTCTGGGGCTGCTTTGCATCCTCTGGCACTGGAAACCTGCAGCATGTGGAAGGCAAGATGGATTCATTGAAGTATCAGGAAATCCTAGGAGAAAATGTCATGCCGTTTGTGAGGAAGCTGAACCTTTGGCGTACTTGGACCTTCCAACAGGACAATTATCCCAAGCATACCTCAAATTCCACCAAGGCTTGGCTGCAGAAGAAGTCCTGGAAGATTCTACAGGGCCATCAGTGTCACCTGACTTGAACCCTAAAGAAAATCTCTCGTGGGATTTGAAGAAGGCAGTTGCAGCACACAAACCCAAGAATATTACTGAACTGGAGGCCATTGCTCTTGAGGAATGGGCTAAGATTCCTCAGGAACACTGCCAGAAGCTGGTGTCTGGCTGTGCATCTCGTTTGCAGCAGGTCATAACACCAAAACGGTGCTCTACAAAGTACTAAATATGCTTGCCATGAAGGGGATGAATAATTTTGAGACTGGAGAAGTCATTATAAGTTGCATTTTCAGTTGAATTTGGGGAAACCACTTGAAGCATTCTTTATGTTGAGCTATTTCAATTGCTTTTGTTTGATTTGTTCATTTCAAACAGCTGAAAGTCTGTAAATTTTGACAATAAACCTGATTTGCAATGGGGGTTAAATAATTTTGATTGCAGCTGTACATTTTAAAATCTGATATGATTATACAGCTTAGGTATTTTAGAAATCCACAGTGTCTTGTTCTTCAAATTACAAGTCCCTATGATAAGTTTACCCAGAACTACTTCTTTTTTTTAATTATTATTATTATTATTATTATTTTAAATTTATTTTTTATAAACAATGCAAATATAAACCTATATTTAAACAGGGTAAAAGTATTTTTGGTTTTTAATTTCAGATCAAACTCAAAGTGAAAAGTGGAGTGGCTCGCTGCTACTTCTTTATTATAAACATCCCTGTGTGTTTCATCCTATTTTATATATGTAGTAGCCTATTTTATTTTTGTTGGTGTCCTTATACAATATTTTGGCATATGTTGAAATAAAAGAAATGATCAGTCTAAAATTTTAATTGTGGGCGTATATTAACAGTGAGAGACAGAATAACACCAAAAAAAAAAAAAAAATCCACAAAAACGCATTACAAAAAAGTTATAAATTGATTTGCATTTTAATGAGAGAAATAAGTATTTGACCCCTTCAACTTAGTACTTGGTGGCAAAACCCTTGTTGGGAATCACAGAGGTCAGACATTTCTTGTAGTTGGTCACCAGGTTTGCTCACATCTCAGGAGGGATTTTGTCCCACTCCTCTTTGCAGATCCTCTCCAAGTCATTAAGGTCTCGAGGCTGACGTTTGGCAACTTGAACCTTCAGCTCCCTCCACAGATTTTCTATGCGATTAAGGTCTGGAGACTGGCTAGGCCACTCCAGGACCTTAATCTGCTTCTTCTTGAGCCACTCCTTTGTTGCCTTGGCTGTGTGTTTTGGGTCATTGTCATGCTGGAATACCCATCCACGACCCATTTTCAATGCCCTGGCTGAGGGAAGGAGATTCTCACCCAAGATTTGACGGTACATGGCCCCGTCCATCGTCCCTTCGATGCGGTGCAGTTCTCCTGTCCCCTTAGCAGAAAAACACCCCCAAAGCATAATGTTCCCACCTCCATGTTTGACGGTGGGGATGGTGTTATGACTTGGGGTCATAGGCAGCATTCCTCCTCCTCCAAACACGGCGAGTTGAGTTGATGCCAAAGAGCTTGATTTTGGTCTCATCTGACCACAACACTTTCACCCAGTTCTCCTCTGAATCATTCAGGCAAACTTCAGACGGGCCAGTACATGTGCTTTCTTGAGCAGGGGGAAGCTGCAGGATTTCAGTCCTTCACGGCGTAGTGTGTTACCAATTGTTTTCTTGGTGACTATGGTCCCAGCTGCCTTGAGATCATTAAAAAGATCCTCCCATGGAGTTCAGGGCTGATTCCTCACCGTTTTCATGATCACTGAAACTTCATAAGGTGAGATCTTGCATGGAGCCCCAGACCAAGGGAGACTGACAGTTTCTTCCATTTGCCAATAATCGCACCAACTGTTGTCACCTTCTCACCAAGCTGCTTGGCGATGGTCTTGTAGCCCATTCCAGCCTTGTGTAGGTCTACAATCTTGTCCCTGACATCCTTGGACAGCTCTTTGGTCTTGGCCATGGTGGAGAGTTTGGAATCTGATTGATTGATTGCTTCTGTGGACAGGTGTCTTTTTACAGGTAACAAACTGAGATTAGGAGCACTCCCTTTAAGAGAGTGCTCCTAATCTCAGCCCATTACCTGTGTAAAAGACACCTGGGAGCCAGAAATCTTGCTGACTGATAGGGGGTCAAATACTTATTTCACTCATTAAAACGCAAATCAATGTATAACTTGTTTGAAATGCGTTTTTCTGGATTTTTTTGTTGTTATTCTGTCTCTCACTGTTAAAATACACCTACCATTAAAATTATAGACTGATCACTTCTTTGTCAGTGGGCAAACGTACAAAATCAGTCGTGTGTGTGTGTGTGTGTGTGTGTGTGTGTGTGTGTGTGTGTGTGTGTGTATTACACATGACTGGTTAAACGCGTTGTTAATGGGTTTTGCATGTGTATATAATCGATTTTAAAAGTTTACGGCAATGTACTAGGACGAATCAGTCACCTGTTAGTGGATGGTGATATTGGCGGTCGGTCTGTTTCACTTCCCACCCTGAGAACACTCAGAAGTGTCGCTCTGCGTGTGTATCCGCGTGCACGCTTCACTGAGCAGGCCACACTGCGCTTTGTTGCCCGTGGAGGCGGAGCTCGGCACTGAGGTGAAGCTCCGCATGACGGCAGTCGCATTGTGCGCAGAGATTTTGAGGAAAAGGCATAAAAACGAAAACTCGACACCGAGGAAGCGGAAAAGACAAGGAAACGGACATACTGAAAGAAGAAACAAGTTCCTCGCTGTATTTAATTAAGTGCCTTTTTTTTAAAAAAAAATTATTTATAAAAATAGATTTGAAACTAGTATGGAAGGAAGGAAGGCGGCGACAACAACGACCGTTCTATTGTTATGGGTAAGTTACAATTTATTTATTTATTTAACTTGTGGTCGAATTTGTCATCTGCTATTTATGTGATCTGACATGCAAGTTTATTATGGAAAAGTTAACTTTTGTCACGCTCTTTAGCAGGCAATGAACTACAACGTTTCTAAGCAACCTGTTGTCTAGGAAACGCTCTCACGGCGTTATTCATTGGTGCTTCAAGCCCCGCTTTATATGAGCGCACGTGCTCGCTGTGTTTTTGAACGAAGGGCTCAGCAATGCATAGGAATGCAAAGGAAATAGCACATGCCGTATAAAATGTTAACCTATTAAAAAAAGTCTATTGGGACCATCCTATGACGGTTTCTGATGCTCCTCCTGTTGCTCGTTCTCTGTCCAAAACAGTGAATAAAAAACAACCAAAGTTCATTATGCTTTTAAATGTTGTGTCAGAAAGTCAAATATATTATTATATTACTCTAAAATTGAAGTTGTATACTTTATTCAAATTTATCATTTGAAAAGTGAAAAGTGTTATGGGCGCTCTCCTCCAACTCGTGTGTTTTTGTTGTGTTTAGCGCTGCTCTGCGGTTGGACGGCCTCGGTGTGGTGTGAACAGCGCATGCGCGAACATCATGTTTCCCGCCGGCCGGCAGGTGCGGGACGCGGTGCATTGTTGTAAGATTTCCCGCCAATATTGCACTCGTCCCGGCCTCCTGGAGCGCGAGGACACCGCGAGCCGGTCTGAACTAGCAGTGGCCGGATTCATTAAGGATGGCTGTGGAGGCGTGTGAGCCACAGCAGAGGAGCGGAGAAAATACTGACTGAAGTTTGGGGTTCTGACTACCTTTAATCCTCTTCCTCAAAAAAAAAAAAAAAAAAAAGATTGGGGACAACATTCTTAAAAATACACTAAATTTTCTATTAAATGAAAAGAACAAACATTGTTCCCTAGCCGAGTCAGAAAACACCTGTCAATTACAGATTCTGACACCCCTACATTAGACCATACCATTTCATAACTGAGAAAACAAATATAGCCTATAGACAAAACCTTATTTGTGTGTTAAATAGCCTGCTACTCTTGTGGCAGTCTATATTATTTTGCCTTAGTTATAATATGTGTTAGAATCACGTGGATGTCACTGTATCCTATAATCTGCACTGTGAGTAATTGTCACAATGAATGTAAAGACTCCTTGTATTGTTTCATATCTGAGACTATTCAGTTTTAATTATATGTATATTTAATCTGTAGCATATATTTAATGGTGGTCTATTAAAAGCTGCACATTTCCCATTTTACAATATGGACAGATATTACACAGTATGGCTCTTTAAGTGTTATTCTTGGCAAATCTGTTTCTTATATATTTTAAAGTTGGTTTAATTTGATATTTACAATAATGAGATGACAGATTTACTAGGAGAAGTTGCCAAGGAAATCTGTCTCAGATGTAAAAGTCAGTGATCATTAACACATGGTCATCTTTACACAGTTTCCCTTTCACTTGTTCCCTCACACATCACTACACACACACACACACACACACACACACAAAGCATACAGCTTTTTGCTTTTTACATTGACCTGAGGCACCTCCCTGCTACAACAGTCTCATTCATATAATAAAAAAAAAGTCAGTTGTTGATTTCGCTACTTTGATTTAGCCTCTTCAGATTTAGAGGGACGTTGTGTCATTTTCTCTCTTTTTGATCTTGTGTTCCCGTTCACACAAGAGCTCAAGAGTCTGACTGGTGCAGCACTGGTGGCTGGTTTGCAGACCCAGAGCAAATGTAGAGACTTTGTGAGTGTTTCTGTATGAAGAGGCAGTGCAGATCAGGGTGGCCAGCTTTGATTCTCCTGTTCCTCACACCTGAATGTGCATTAGTACTTGTTTATGCTGTGACTCAAAGTCCTCTGGTACAGTGTCTGTAAAAAGACAGATATAAATATTTTATAAATATTCAGCCATCCTGTAAAGCATCCATAATCCTTATTCGATTATTATTTTATCAGTAAAGATTTGCTTCTGATTCTACTTCTCAGTCACTGCAAATCATTACATAAAAATGGCATTGCACGATTCACCGGATGTTTATCTGAGAGTGTTAAGAGTGGGTTACCATTGCATCTGTAGCGTAAGTTGGACCAGATGATGTTCTCTTGAGAAAAGCAGAAAACTCCAAGCCGACCTCCTCTCATAGTCGTGTCAACTACTACATCAGAGTCAGCCACCAAGTCCATTCCCTCGTACAGTTTTACTCTGCCACACACACAAACACATACTTAAGTTATAGAATTCTTATTATAAGACATATCAGTATATTTCACTAACATGTCTGGACTTCATCTTGAGTTCTACAACAAACGTCTGGGTTTGATTTTGATAATGTTAATAATAATAATAATAATAACAATAACAACAATAATAATCATGGAAATTTACAAAGTGCTTTCCCGACCAATACACACAGCAAAGAGAGAAAACCACATACAACAGATTACTTAATGTAATCAAGCAGAAAATAAACAGCTAAGAAGACAATAAAATCTGAATAATTTAAAAATCCCCACCAAAAAATAAATAAAACCCAAAATAACCTCATGATACACGTGATACATGATTTACTATAAGGTATTAGGTGACAGTGGTAGGTAACTGGACATTAAAAACTATTTTATACATTATGGCATTATACACATTTTACATACTTTTTCCATAAAATGCTTACATTTATTATTATTATTTATTTTTTAAAATAAAAAAAAATCTCGGAACTTATAGTGACCGTTGTTGAGTCTTTGTTAGCCAAACCTTAGCATTGGCTATACTATATATATATATATATATATATATATATATATATATATATATATATATATATATATATATACACACACACACACACACACAGTATCTCACAAAAGTGAGTACACTTGTGAGTGAAATGACACTTGTGTACAGCTTGTATGACAGTATAAATTTGCTGTCCCCTCAAAATAACTCAACACACAGCCATTAATGTCTAAACCGCTGGCAACAAAGGTGAGTACACCCCTATGTATAAATGTCCAAATTGGACCCAAAGTGTCAATATTTTGTGTGGCCACCATTATTTTCCAGCACTGCCTTAACCCTGTTTGGCATGGAGTTCACCAGAGCTTCACAGGTTGCCACTGGAGTCCTCTTCCACTCCTCCATGATGACATCACAGAGCTGGTGGATGTTAGAGACCTTGCGCTCCTCCACCTTCCGTTTGAGGATGCCCCACAGATGCTCAATAGGGTTTAGGTCTGGAGACATGCTTGGCCAGTCCATCACCTTTACCCTCAGCTTCTTTAGCAAGGCAGTGGTCGTCTTGGAGGTGTGTTTGGGGTCGTTATCATGTTGGAATACTGCCCTGCAGCCCAGTTTCCGAAGGGAGGGGATCATGCTCTGCTTCAGTATGTCACAGTACATGTTGTCATTAGCTCCCCAGTTCCGGCAACACTCATGCAGCCCCAGACCATGACACTCCCACCACCATGCTTGACTGTAGGCAAGACACACTTGTCTCTTGTACTCTTCACCTGGTTGCCACCACACACGCTTGACACCATCTGAACCAAATAAGTTTATCTTGGTCTCATCAGACCACAGGACATGGTTCCAGTAATCCATGTCCTCAGTCTGCTTGTCTTCAGCAAACTGTTTGCGGGCTTTCTTGTGCATCATCTTTAGAAGAGGCTTCCTTCTGGGACGACAGCCATGCAGACCAATTTGATGCAGTGTGCGGGGTATCTGAGCACTGACAGGCTGACCCCCCACCCCTTCAACCTCTGCAGCAATGCTGGCAGCACTCATATGTCTATTCTGCAAAGCCAGCCTCTGGATATGATGCTGAGCACGTGCACTCAACTTCTTTGGTCGACCATGGCGAGGCCTGTTCTGAGTGGAACCTGTCCTGTTAAACCGTTGTATGGTCTTGGCCACCGTGCTGCAGCTCAGTTTCAGGGTGTTGGCAATCTTTTTATAGCCTAGGCCATCTTTATGTAGAGCAACAATTCTTTTTATCAGATCCTCAGAGAGTTCTTTGCCATGAGGTGCCATGTTAAACTTCCAGTGACCAGTATGAGAGAGTGTGAGAGCGATAACACCAAACTTAACACACCTGCTCCCCATTCACACCTGAGACCTTGTAACACTAACGAGTCACATGACACCGGGGAGGGAAAATGGCTAATTGGGCCCAATTTGGACATTTTCACTTAGGGGTGTACTCACTTTTGTTGCCAGCGGTTTAGACATTAATGGCTGTGTGTTGAGTTATTTTGAGGGGACAGTAAATTTACACTGTTATACAAGCTGTACACTCACTGCTTTACATTGTAGCAAAGTGTCATTTCGTCAGTGTTGTCCCATGAAAAGATATAATAAAATATTTAGAAAAATGTGAGGGGTGTACTCACTTTTGTGAGATACTGATATATATATATATATATATATATATATATATATATATATATATATATATATATATATATATATATATATATATATATAGTGTATTGTAAAAATGTCGAATACTGTGACAATTTTTTTTTTTTGCAATATTGTCCACGCCTAATACCCAGTAATTACTGAGTAATAACAGATTTATATAAGAAATTAGATAATATTAAATACTAGTGGCATTAGACAGTGTGGGTATACAGGTAGTAAAAGAATAGGTCAATGAAAAGTGCCTGACAATTATTGCGGTATGGCATATCCATGCTAGGGTTTGGAGAGAGAAAAGCGGTTGGTGCTTAAGGACAGGAGAGAAGAGTCCTGTAGGAGTTTGGAGGATGACGTGATGTTTTAGCGACACTGGACTGAAGTGCAGTATAGGGTGTGTGTGTGTGTGTGTGTGTGTTAGTTCTATTCACCACTCTAACTGAATACAAAGCAGGTGTTTCTCTGTGTGCCTGAAAGAGCTTGGAATTTCACAGAGAACTGGCTATATACACACAGCAGTCTGACAGAGACCCCCCCCCCAACTCCCTACTCCCCCAACTGCTGTAAGTAGTAATGTGCAGAAAGAGGTGTCACAACTTCTCTAAATCTAAATCCAAATCCCAGCCCTTGCATGTTTTTGCCTTTAAATGTAATCAAATTGTTTGATGTTGATTAGAAAGTACCATTGCATATACATGCATTAATATATAGCTTGCTTATTAATCTCCTATGTCAGGTTTGGCAAACTGTTATTTTCTGAAACACTTGTACTTGGTCAAACTTTATGCGCTCGAATGAAAAATATATGACATACAAGTGTGTATTGTATATGTATATAATACATTGAATCACACATGTTCCTTGTTCTGTGTCCTCCCTTTTCCTCACTGTCTCTCCAGCCTGTCCACTACAGTAGTTTCCGTTGGATCTGCATATCAACAGGCACCAAGGAAATTCTTGCCAAGGATTTCATTGGCATGGCAACCACAACAATAGAAGGCCAGGAGGCCCAACCACTCACTAAAGTCACAGAGGTTTTGGAGGGCTAGGGCTTTAGGAAAAGAGGGGAGCGGAACAAAAAAAAAAATACAAAGACAAGCATCCAGACCCCCATCTTCGTGCCCACCAGTGAGGATTTTGTTCACCTCATGTTGGGATCAATGAATCTATTAACTGTATACAGAAGGGCGCCCTCTAATGTTTAAAGAAATGTTTTATAGAAAGTGAAGTAAAGACAAAATATTTCTGTAAACTGAACAAGTACTAAATAGTAGAATTAAGACCCTGGTATTGTAGTTAAGATAAGCAATTTTACAACATGGAGAAATTGCAATGGAAATTTAGGTCAAGCTTTTTCTATGGGGTGCTAGTTTTTACCATTGCCAGCTTTACACACACTCACCTGATGTAGCCAACCTGGGGCCGGTGACTGAGCTGCCAGCGATAGGACGTTTTGTCTTTCCAGCCGACGTTGCGTGGGTCTTTCCACAATAACTTCGCCTCACCTTCTGTGTCTCCAGTGTGCCACAAAGCGTTACGGAGAAATTCGCCAGGCCCTGTACGAGACTTTACTGCCTATAGAGGGAGCAAGGAAGCCAAGTGTAAGCCCTTTCCTATAATAATATGAGGTTACATGGCTCTGTATAATGGGGTCCCTAATCTACAAACACAATACAACACATTGATAATACAGAAACACATGGGAGAAGCTTGTTAGGTAAAATAAATAAAGCTATTTCAATTAAACACTTCCAAACCAATAGTTGTGCTCAGCTGCATAGAATTTGATGTATGGCTACCTTGAGCTGTAGGCCAGGCTCAGCCATGGCTCTAAATGGCACAGACTGCCAATATGTCTGCTCTGTCTGTTTCCACATCACTACATAGAAGCTGGATGAATCCTGGTAGCCGAAGATGAAGCCAGCATAGTCATCATCAGTCACTGTGTTTACATGGAAAGTGCCTTCGAAGTCCACACCGTTAAATGCTGTATAGCCTGCAAATGAAAAGGAGGAGGGTTAGAAGAGAACAGACAGAGGGTAAGAGAGTGCTGAAATGCCTAACCTGGTTAAACTCACATTATTAATAACATTTATAAATGCATGACTGTGGCTAAATCTATCAGCACTAAAACTACTAATGTTAGCAATCAACTGGTGTCTAAATGCTGAGATTTGAAAAGGGACCTACCGACTGCTAATCCAGGGTCGCTGTTCATCGTCTGAACAATCTCCATACCCTGAAATGTCAATAATCAACAAGGATTTTTTTCTCACATTAGCAACTATCCGAGTATTCTTTACTAAAGTGAAATTCATACAGTTAATTCATGTACATTTCAAATTCATGTGCTTTTGCAAACTAGTTAAAATGCATTAGTTAAAATTTGCATTATGCAAATCCTACTGTTAGTTTCAAGTTAATCAAAATTACACGCATTGGTTGAATTAACTATGTATTTTACATGTCAAATGGTTATAAATTTATAATTCTCCAAGAAATTAGATCAGCACAAGAGTTCTACAGAAATTGTCATCTGCCAGGCTGACCTGGTTAAGCACCACCCAGTTAGGATCAATTTGGGCATCACCCTCAGGATCCAGTATGACAGTCTGATAGGCTCTGAAGTCTGTAAGTGTGACCTCAGAACTCTCTGGACACACGTCAATCATATCCAGTACTGCATCATTGTCGAAGTCATTCTCACACACATCTCCAACACCATTACCTGCAGAGATGGGGAGAAAAAAAAACAAAATCTTGATTGGGTTAAATGGGGATGGACTTGTATATTAATATTTTAATGAGAGTGCAAAATGTTAAAACCTTATTATATTATTATTGTATCTCACTTATTTTGGTGTTGCAAAAATGACTTAATGTTTAATCCTACTGACATTCTCCTTAATATATGTGATACATTTTACACCAAAATATTGCTTTAAGTTATAAAAAAAAATAAAGAATTGACATTATCAACCAGAGAACTCTCAGATAGAACTGTATAATTTAAAGGTTTCAATTTGTAATCTTATCCCTGGTCATAAACAGGTAACTAAGTGTTTCTCAGCCCTGTATACAGGTAAAAAAAACAAAACAACGACATATAATCGACGACAAAGTTGCTGACTATGCTAGCCATTTACTTAAAGATGAAGAGTACCAGCAGCACAGAAAACAGGCTGTCTGGAATGTTAATCTGTGATGATCATAATCATAATACCAGTGCAAATAACCAGGAGATGAGTTCATTACCATCTGAGTCTTTCTGGTTGGGATTGGGAATAAGCCGGCAGTTATCAGGACCGAGACCTTCCGCAGTCTCAGTGTCAGGAATTCCATCATTGTCATCGTCATCATCACAGTCGTCTCCAATACCATCGTTATCCGAGTCAAGTTGAGAGCTGTTGGGGATGTCGGGGCAGTTGTCTCGACTGTCTTGGTGCCCATCCCCATCACTGTCCAAACAACCATACAAGCTTAAATCACATGTACATCCCCAATTCCAAAACAGTTGGGACGCTGTGTAAAATGTAAATAAAAACAGAATGCAATGATTTGCAAATCTCATAAACCCATATGTTATTCACAATAGAACATAGAAAACATATAAAATGTTTAAACTGAGGAAATGTACCATTTTAAGAAAAAAAATAAAGTAATTTTGAATTTCATGGCCGCAACACGTCGTAAAAGTTGGGACAGGGGCAACAAAAGGCTGAAAAAGTAAGTGTTACACAAAAGAACAGCTGGGAGAACATTTTGCAACTAATTAGGTTAATTGGCAACAGCTCAGTAACATGATTGGGTATAAAAAGAGTATCTTAGAGAGGCAGAGTTTCTCAGAAGTAAAGATGGGATGGAATCTGGATGGAAGCATATGTTGCTCTAAAACCTGTATATACCTTTCAGCATTGATGTTGCCTTTCCAGCTGTGTAAGCTGCCCACTAATGCACCGCCATACCATCAGAGATGCAGGCTTTTGAACGGAGCGCTGATAAAAAGCCGGATGGTCCCTCTTCTCTTTAGTCCAGAAGACACGGCATCCATTGTTTCCAAAAAGAATTTAAAATTTCGATTCGTCTGACCACAGAACAGTTTTCCACTTTGCCTCAGTCCATTTAAATGAGCTTTGGCCCAAGAGAAGATGGTGGTGTTTCTGGATCATGTTCACATATGGATTCTTCTTTGCATGCTAAAGCTTTAACCAGCATTTGTGGATGGCACGGCGAACTGTGTTCACAGACAATGAGTTCTGGAGGTGTTTCTGAGCCCATGCAGTGATTTCCATTACAGAATCATGCCTGTTTTTAATGCAGATCACGGGCATGCAATATTGTTTTTCACCCTTGTCTCTTGTGCACAGAGATTTCTCCAGATTCTCAGAATCTTTTGATGATATTATGTACTGTAGCTGAAGAGATATTCATAGTCTTCGCAATTTTACGTTGAGGAACATTATTCTGAAATTGTTCCACAATTTGTAGATGCAGTTTTTTGCAGATTGGTGAACCTCTGCCCATCTTTACTTCTGTGAGACTCTGCCTCTCTAAGATACTCTTTTTATACCCAATCATGTTACTGACCTGTTGCCAATTAACCTCCAGCTGTTTCTTTTTAGTAACACTTACTTTTCCAGCCTTTTGTTGCCCCGTCCCAACTTTTTTGAGACGTGTTACGGCCATCAAATTAAAAATTACCTTTTTTTTTTTTCTTAAAATGGTACATTTATTCAGTTTAAACATTTGATATATTTTCTATGTTCTATTGTGAGTAACATTTGGGTTTATGAGATTTGCAAATCATTGCATTCTGTTTTTATTTACATTTTACACAGCATCCCAACTTTTTTGGAATTGGGGTTGCACAATAGGAATGTAACCAAATATGAATACATTATGTGGAAAGGTTCATATGGCATCTGGTTGAGATTAGAGACATGCATCTATACTGGGATCCTGCAGAAAGCAACAAAAATGTCACACAAGCAGGAAGGTTTTTACTTTCATGTATGTTAGAGGTCAGACATGAAGCTTACAGGACAAAAAAAGACCACATTAATTAATGTGACCATTAGCAATGTATTTACAGCATTCATTCATTCATTAATCTTTAGTAACTGCCTGGTCAGGGTGGTTTAAATTAGGCTACTACATTGTTTAAGGCTATATTTTCGGAAATAGAACCAACTAAATTTGTTATAAAACGTAACAGGCAGGTGCAAACAAAATGAATAACTGCACAGACCAGATTTAAAATAAATAAATAAACAAATAAACAAACAAACAAACAAATAATAATAATAATAATCATAATAAAAGCAGCTATACAGATAGTAATGTGTTATACCCCTAATATACAGTTCAAGGAAAATGTTTGTATCTATTATGGTTTTTGAATTCTTCTTCTTTTCCTTTCGGCTGTTCCCTTCAGGGGTCGCCACAGCGAATCATCTGCCTCCATCTAGCCCTATCCCCTGCATCCTCTTCTCTCAGACCGACTACCTTCATGTCCTCCTTCACTACATCCATAAACCTCCTCTTTGCTCTTCCTCTCGGCCTCCAGCCTGGCAGCTCTAACCTCAGCATCCTTTTACCGATATATTCACTCTCCCTCCTCTGAACATGTCCAAACCATCTCAACCTGGCCTCTCTAACTTTGTCTCAAAAACATCTCACATGTGCTGTCCCTCTGATGTACTCATTCCTGATCTTATCCATCCTCGTCACTCTTATGGTGACCACTCTTATGGTCATCCTCTAATGGTTTTTGAATTGTAAAACAAAAAAAGAAAATGCACTTATTTCACAAATTATCTAAAATAAAAAAAAAAGATTTACAAAATGTTACAAATTAAATGTGAGTGCAACATACCAAAATATAAATCAAAATCAACAGACAAATACTTTGAAAATGAAATTCACCAAATCCTCAGTTTTCAGACCTGATGTGAAGATGACATTGTAAGACTGTGTATATATACATTTGGCAGATTTATTTTGTTTTTGATAAAAAGGTCAAGAACAATGGGCAAAGAAGCTTGGCCAAGCAATCTGACAGAGTTATAATAGAGATACACTCACTGAGCACTTTATTAGGAACACTATATTAATACTGGGTAGGGACTCCCTTTGCTTCGTGGCATAAATTCCACAAGATATTGGAAACATTCCTTTGAGATTCTGGTCCATGTTGACATGATTGCATTATGCAATTTCTGCAGATTTTTCAGGTGCACTTTCATGCTGTGAATCTCCCGTTCTACCACATCCCAAAGGTATTCTATTGGATTCAGATCCGGTGACTGGGAAGGCCACTGAAGAAGACTGAACTCACTGTCATGTTCATGAAACCAGTTTGAGACGACTTTTGCTTGTGACATGGTGCATTCTCATGCTGGAAGTAGCCATTAGAAGATGGTAAATTGTGGCCATGAAGGGATGCACATGGTCAGCAACAATGAGGCAGCAATGCCTCAAATAGGCTGAGGCATTCAAGTGATGATTGATTGGTTTTAATGGGCCCAAAGTGTACCAAGAAAACATTCCCCACACCATTACATCACCTCCACCAGCCTGGTGACACAAGGCAGTTTGGGTCCATGGATTCATGCTGTTGGTGCCAAATTCTGACCCTACCATCTGTGCGCCTCAGCAGAAATCTTCCAATCTTCAACTCTCCAGTTTTGGTGAGTCTGTGCCCATTGTAGTCTCAGCTTTCTGTTCTTGACTGACAGAAATGGAACCCGACATGGTCTTCTGCTGTTGCAGCCCATCCGCCTCAAAGTTTGATGTGTTGTGCATTCTGAGATGGTTTTCTGCTCACTACAATTGTACAAAGTGGTTATCTAAGCTACTGTAACCATTCTAACAGCCTGACCCAGTCTGGCCATTCCCTGCTGATCTCTCTCATCAACAAGGAGTTTCCATCTGCAGAACTGCTGCTCACTGGAGGTTTGTTCTTTATTGCACCATTCTGAGTAAATTCTAGAGACTGCTGTGTGTGAAAATCCCAGGAAATCAACAGTTATAGAAATACTCAAACCAGCCCATCTGGCACCAACAATCATGCCACAGTCAAAATAACTGAAATCACATTTTTCCACATTCTGATGGTTGATGTGAACATTACCCAAGGCTGCTGGCCTGTAACTGCATGACTTTATGCATTGCACTGCTGCCACACGAGTGGCCGATTAGATATTTGCATGAATGAGTAGGTGTATAGATGTTCCCAATAAAATGCTCAGTGAGTGTAGATGAGAGCGGATACAAAAGAGGTTGGATGCAGTTATAAAGTTGCAAATGATGGGCATAAAAATGATCAGAACGTATTTATTCCACATTAAAATAGGAGAACCTAACTTTTAAGAGAACTTTTGAGAGGATTTTACTATTTCTACTTTAATATTCACTACTTAACCATTTTTGTTACAGTTGATTAGGAACATGATGGCACAGTGGCACAGTAAGTAGCTGTTGCCACCTCACAGCTCCAGGGTCCCAGGTTTGATCCTGAGCTTGGGTTACTGTTTGTTTGGAGTTTCTCCACAAACAGAGAAACTGTCCTCCCCATGTCTGTGTGGGTTTCCTCCCACCTCTGACAAATATACCAGTAGGTTAATTGCCTACACTAAATTGCCCCTAGGTGTGAATGAGCATATGGATGTGTGTGTGTGGTGCCCTGTGGTGGATTGTCTTTTTATTCTGGGTGTATTACAGTTTCACACCCAGAATACCCAGTATAGGTCCTGCATCCACTGCGACCCTGACCAGCTAAAACAGTGAAGATGAATGAAAGAATGATAAGAAACATCTGTGAAATCTAACACACCAATTGTGTTATTGATATAGATTACATTTGTCTTCTTCAGTATGCCCTAGGGGTATGCAAACAAGCTCTG
This sequence comes from Cranoglanis bouderius, assembly GCA_023630585.1. Taxonomy (NCBI): domain Eukaryota; kingdom Metazoa; phylum Chordata; class Actinopteri; order Siluriformes; family Cranoglanididae; genus Cranoglanis; species Cranoglanis bouderius. The sequence continues at coordinate 18,912,421 of CM042544.1, forward strand.
GGTTACTGATCAGAAGGTCAGGGGTTCAAGCCCCAGCACCACCAAGCTGCCACTGTTGGGTTCTTGAGCAAGGCCCTTAAACCTCTCTGCTCCAGGGGCACCCTATCATGTCTGACTCTGCACACTGACCCCAACTAACTAACAAGCGGGGACATGTGCTATAAAAGTATATGTGACAAATAAATGCTGCTGCTTCTAACAGTATTACCATCAAAGCACATTACAGAAATATCTGACAAACGGCACAGCAGTTAAAAAAGTCTGAGGTCTAGGTGGCGCCAGAGTAAAACATAATGTTCATACATTGCACATGAATTAAAGCTTGTGTGTGTGTGTGTGTTTAAACTTACAAGTCCTGATTGGTGTCACACACATCTCCTACCAGGTCATTATCTATGTCAGTCTGCAAGGATATAAGTAGCATTATGTTAGAATTTTCTTAGCACTTGAATTGGACTCAAATTACAAACAGCGAATAATTCCAGTGAGTGAAGATTATTCACTGATAAAAAACTAAAATAAGTCCTTGAAAAGTTAAAATTCTAGATTTTTCAAGAGTAGTGTTTTTTTTTTAATGTAAAGGTAAAATGCATACAAAGCGGTTCCTGTCAACTTATGCACAGAAATAAAACAGAGGGACATGGAAAAATTCAAATAAGTTTTGGATTATGATGCAATCTGTTTGGTACAAACTAGAGGTCGACCGATGTATCGGTTGATTCCCGGAACTATCGGTTATCGGCAAAAATCCATGCCGATAGTTTTTTCGGGTTGCATCCGCTGCTGGAGCGGCTGTGAAGGGTCCGTTATCATTACACAGTGCAAGAGCTAACATCTATGGCGAGAGCGGCCTCTAGAGGCGAAAATCACTAAAAACACTTGCATTTGTTTTGACACGTGATACTGCGCGCTACCTGGAGAGAGCGCAGTGCACGGACAGCGCTGACATTGCAGATGCACGTTTAAAACACAGACAGCGAAAAGGTATGTATACAGTACGCTCCAGTACATGTTTTCATGTCAATATAAAGTAATTAATTTGTTGACTAGATGCTGCATTGGGGAAAGAACAGCAGTATGTTTGCCGACCAGGCTGAGAGGACGCTAACATTAGCAGTACCTCAAGCGGTTAAATTAATGTGGCAAAAATACACGCAAGTCCGACAGAGGCATGTCATTGAAAGAAGTGATGCAGTGGTGGCAGAAAAATGAAACAAGATTTAAAACCCTTGCACATCTGGCAGAGAAATTCCTGCGCACACCAGCTCTGCTTTCTCCATTATAATTTGAGGCTTCTTAACTTTGAATATTAAAATAGATCTAGAACTAGAAATGGACCATGTTACACCTGAATCTCTTGCAGTTCTTTAACAGGACTAGTTAAGTTTCTCCTGTGCCTTTTTTTATTCATTTTGGATGTTACTTTTTGTTTCAGTTTGAATGCATGTCTTTAATTTACCTCAATATTTCTTAATATAATTAATATATTCATATTTATTTCATATAGCACATTTTCATGATTCAGTTCGGGGTTTGTTTGTTTTTTTGTTTGTTTGTTTTGTGTTTTTTTGTAATAAAAAGTTCAGTACTATTTTATATGGAGTGTTATGTTTAAAAAAAAAAAAATTATCCAGTATCCATTTTAAAAACTATCGGTTAATTAATCGGTTATCGGCAAGTACGGTCATACCTAGCTATCGGTATCGGTAAAATTCAATATCGGTCGACCTCTAGTACGAACAAACCAAACATTACCCACCCAGTGCGTACTAGACCACTTTCATGACTACTGGAATTTTTAAAATCCAACAAAGAACTAAAATAGTCCTGTGATGGCATTTTTAATTGCTTAAACTGAGACATTAGACCTTAGGATGGTGCTTTGTAAACTGTGAGGACCTGCATGGGGTTGTTCATCTCAGGACAGCTGTCACAGGCATCTCCAACTCCATCCCGATCCCGGTCTGTCTGCATGGGGTTCGGCACTTTGGGACAGTTATCCAGCACATTCTGAACACCTGCAATGCATGCAGACACACACATCAGATACGCAGTCTCAAACACATTACAGCTGAACGACATGTATAGACACCAAAGTAGCATGAATAATTTCTTGAAAACTAATCATATGCTTACTTTGGCCTAAAAACTAATGTTATCCACTACCTTGACCTAACGCTAACCCCACTTTTAAACAACGAAACAAAAAAAGTACTTTCCTTTAAGGATTTTCTATAATAGGACAATAAAAACAGCCCTTGAAAACATTTTTTAATATTCCTTATTTAAAGGCATTTGGTCCTAGATGAGGAAAAAGCACAAGATCAAGCACAAATAATGTCTTGTTAATAGGGAATTAAAGGAAAAATCCACCGTGAATTACTTACATATTAATTTTTATAATTAACATTTCCCTCAGTGGCGTCATTATTTTGTAATGAAATTTGACTGTTTTCGTTTTAAACTTCAATTACTGCCATGCTGAAATATTTTTACTTTGGTTAAAAGTTTCCTACATTACCCACAATGCCATTCAACTACCTGCTGATACTGGTGCCAGTGGGAATTAGCGCTCCTTTCATCTCTAGCTAAAGACAGCAATTAAGCAATGTATTTTAGTCCTTTAGTCTGTCCAGCTCTCTTACCTCCTCATCTGTACGCTCAAACAGATCAGGTTCCGAAGCTTCAACTTTCATGCTAATATAATCAACACTATCACACTCGTCAACCTGGAGATCACTAACTAGCTGAACCAAGTCTCTGCTGTAGCTTAACTGCATCATATAACTTTGAGTAAACTGGAACCCTGAGTTTATCAGTTACTTACTTTTACACTGGATTTATTATTAATATGACACTGAACATTGCTGGAAAATGGTGAGTGAGAAAAGAAACTTAACGGTTATTATGTGTGAGATTGGTTAAATCTTTTCTCCTATTAAACACCATGGTAACTATTGCTAACAATGTCCTCCTGTGACGTCAGAGCAGCAGAAAATTGCTAATTTGAAATACAGCACCAACCAACAAATTAGCACCAGAATCCCTAAGCACATCATACAAATTTAAATGTAAACATATTTAATGTGTTTCATGGTGGTGTTTTCCTTTAATGGAGAAGAGATGTGTGAAACACAGGAATTGTACTGACCGTCTCCATCAATGTCTTGGTCACAAGCATCGCCCTCTCCATTGTTGTCTGTGTCTTTCTGGTCAATGTTGGGCACATTGGGACAGTTGTCACATGCATCACCAAAGGAGTCTGTGTCAGAATTCTGTTGGTCTTTATTAGGTACCAGCCGGCAGTTGTCCTAAAAATAAGGTGATTAGGGGAAAAAAAAGCATTTATGCATAACCTATGCATGGACTCGTTACACTGTATTTCACACAGTCAGTAAGTAAACTTGGCACAGATAAATGTAGAGGTGTTTCAATGACAGAATAGTCATATAATAAGCTCCATCCTTATACCTCCACATTCTTAATGCCATCCCCATCAGCATCTTCATCACACTGGTCACCTATGCCATCATTATCTGCGTCTTCCTGGCCCGAGTTTGGTGTGTGTATACAGTTATCCTGTACAAGAATGTTTAATGAATATACCAAAACAGACACATAAATAGGTGAGAAATCAACAAGACAGATGTTGTGAAATATATGAGAACTTATAGTGAGTGTTCTTTTTATTATGACAAAATATGAACTGTTTAAAAATGTTACAATGAATCCTCTGTGGTTAAAAAAAGGTTAACAGTTGCTAAATACTTAAAAACAAATAGTTAGAATCAGAGATGTACACTTCTGGGTAGGGTTGTCAAAAGTACCGGTACTTCGGTACCAAGTCGGTACTAAAAAAAAACAAAAAAAAAAAACAGATTTTCACAAGTACCATTACTGATGTGCTGTCTGACACGTAGTCAGTCGGGAACTTTTCATAGGTGTACCATGCAACAAGAAGACATGGCGACCGGAGGTGCTGCGGCTCCAAATCCACAAAAGCATGGGCGTAGAATCCGCGGGGGATTTTTAATAAAACGTGAATTCGTCCCCCGCACTTTTTCACTGGCCATGGCCAATTTGTGTATCTATGATTTCTATACGTGTACGTGTCTATAAGTCTTTACGTGACCTGACGTTTCCATGACAATTGGTCACTCATGTCACGTGTCACGCCCATGCTCACACCCGCGTTGAGCGCTGAGGTCGCAATGAGCTCAAAGCGGGAAAAAAAACAAAAACAAAAGCAAAAACCCATTCACTCCTTTTTTTTTACTAACTCGTGCAGTGTAAGTTCTTTTGGCATGTGGTATTCACATTGCACAATGCTGAATAATTTGCTACGTATTTATTTTTAAACGCTGCCTATTTCCACTGATGAATAATTAGCCAGATTTGATGGTAATATTAGCTTACCCGCAGTCCTGCACAAACCTGCACTTATTTTCAAACTCTTTTGTAACATCTTTTATTTTTTTTATTACAGATGTGTTATCTGAGTCCTTCACATTAGAATAAGATGGTGAATTGTTAATGTTCAATTCGGATTTGCATGGAGTCTGGATCAGGCAGCGTTGCATGTTACATAACGGTTTATTTTACCATGTTGACGCTAAATATTAATAGAAATGTTATAGAATAGAACACATTTTCATTTTATAAATACAATGACTGAGTCATAACAGGCTGCTATAATAACTTAAATCGTTATGCAGCAGTTTAAGTTAGTAGTAGGTTAGTAGTATGGGGGGGGGGGGGAGTGTAACCCTGCCATTTTTACATTACTGTATATAATTCAATAGAAAAGGGAGAGAACTGAAACAAAATCATCCATAATATATAAGCATATATTATACTGTGTATATGCTATATGTATATTGCTATGTATATACAGTACAATGTACACTAAACACAATTTGCAATATTTATATAATACAGTGCAATATACAATATAACATGCAAGTACAGAATCATAAATTGCATATTAAGCCAATTAAGAGCCAGAAGAGATAAAACCCATCAATTAGACAAAGGTCAGAAAAAAAAGAGTACCCTTGACATTTTGAAATGATGGCTACGCCCCTGCACAAAAGGTTTTGGACAAGAAAGGTGCCACGTATGGAAATACTTTGGATTTGAGGCAGATCACAAAGGAAACATAAACGATAACCAAAAACCAAAAAAATTTGCAAACGGTGTATTTGAAGTTTTGTGACGAAAGGAGGAAACACATTAAACCTGTTAAAGCACCTTAAAGACCGACACCCGGATTTATTCAAGGAGTTCAAGCTGAGTTCAATTATGGATGTTGTAGCATAGTTTAATTCAGGTGTAGGATTGCAAAAAACATCCTCGTTTTTGCTTACTTAATGTTTAGCGTGTAAGGCCAATACGGTCATGTGTCCTTATTAACCATTTAATTCTTTTAAAAACATCCACAGCCCGCCGGCGGACCTCCGCGTTGTTAAGTGTAAAACTATGCTATGTACACAGCTGCTGTGTGTACGTAGGCACTCATGCGATATATCTTTGGAAAGCTAAGATTCTTGTGCTCCGATTGATATAAACCAACACTTACAAAACTGAGGCAACTCACGTATGAAGCCTCACAGTTATCCACTGATCCATAAACTCCCCAAAAAACCGTCTTATTACACTGGCAAAGGTCCAAACGATCCAATTAAGGAAAATATTTAATCCAAAACACATTAGTACATCAATAAACACCCACGGACTACTGCTGAGTCATTTCAAATTATAGGCAGATGTGCCTAATCTTTCACGTTTCTCTGTTATAACTCACTTTCAGCACTTCAGTTTAAAAGTCCGTGCGTAAAGATGCCTAACGAGTGGCAAGTGTTTAGTTTCAGAAACTTTTTTACATAGTTTGTATTTTTTTTTTTTTGCTTGTAATTTATTTAGTTATTATTTACTTGAAGGGGGAAAAAAGGTTCAAGCCCAAAATGGCAAAATATTAAGCTTTTAATGGTCTTCACAACAAATCATTGGTCAGGAAATTAGCAAGAATTAAACAAATAGATAAAGTAACTTAGTATGGGATAGCTTTTCCTTTTGATTTCTTTAAATGTTTAAGCCTTGTGGTTAACTTGTGGACAGCTTTTTTTTCTTTTTTTTTTTTTTTAATTATATATAATTTTTTGTTTGTTTGTTTGTTTTTATTTATTTTTTCATTTATTTCAATGTTGTACATCCAGACATGTGTTACTTTGAGTTTTACATCAAGCATTTTAATCATTATCATGATTTTAACTTTGTGTACAAGAAGACTCTACAGTATAAGTGAATTTCCCTGTTTCTAGCTTTTCCCCAAATAGTTCAAAGGAGGTCTCAGGAGTGCATTTGTTTAATTCTTGCTAATTTCCTGACCAATGATTTGTTGTTAAGATTATTAAAAGCTTAATATTTTTGCCATTTTGGGCTTGGCCCTTTTTTTGCCCAGGAGTGTATATTAGGTTTGTTGGTCTGTTGTAGCACAACTTAAATTAAGCACTAAAAAAATAGATTTAAAAAAGTGTAATTAATCCCCATTAATGCTGTATAGAATTATAATCCATAATTCAAACACAGAGCTAAAATGTAAGACATTTAAATTGACCTATGTACACTACAAAATTTTATTTTTGTTTTACTTTATTTAACTTACAGAATAAGTTTCTTGTTTATTGTTTATGCAATTGTATGCCTCTCTTAGACAGTTTCTACATTCTATCTAATCTAAGACCATTGTTTTTGTTGTTAACCATTAAGAGCTTAAGACCATTAAAAGCTTAATATTTTGCTATTTTCTGCTTGGTCCATTTTTTTTGCCCAGGAGTGTATACCAACTATCCATGCTTAGAGGAAAGTGGATGGTTGGGCCATTCTTGGGAATTCTTGAGTCCCAGTTTGTGGATACTTCTTTGCAAATTGCACCACTTGCAAGCCAAGAGGAAACGAAATCGGCAACTTGCTGTAATATATAACCTAAATTTTGAACTATGATATTTTTTACACAAACTGGGACGCACTCTCTTACTTTTAGCTGCAAATATGAGAAATTCAAATATATTAAAAAAAACAACAACTATATACTGTAATACAGGCTATGTGATGACTTCAAACCTGTTTGCAGTGCTTGTTATTGTCCATGCAGGGCAGAGCACGGTCAGGGTAGCCATCAATATCTGTGTCTATACCACACGTTTTCCCGTTACCAGCCCAGCCAACATTACACTGGAAAAAAAAACAAAAACAGAACAGAAATAAGACATAAGAATAGTACACAAACATTCTCAATCACACCATATACTCAACTCAAAGTCCAAGTAAACATAATCATGAATTAAGAAGGCACAATAAAACTAGCACTTTCCTAGAATGAGGCCTCATTTGACACAAACATGATACCTTTATCTGTTTCTAAGGTTAAAGTGATATTAGCTGTTAGCATACCGCGCAGGACACATCCCCGTTCCTCTCAATGATGCAGTGAGCATGGGAGTGACATGGGTTGAAGTCAAGTGTAGCACAGGACTTTCGAGGAAAACAGCCTGCTGTCTGATTTCCCACATAGCCAGCTTTGCACTGCCCACATTTAAATGACCCCTGAGAGAAAATGAGGAAGAGAGAGTGTGTGAAGTGAATTGGAAGTTTCTTGGCATTTCACTGTATTCCAACTGACTTCATCAAAGCTTCCTATGTGTTATTAGGAAATTGGACTGCTGAGGTCTAAACAAGAGCCTTAATACTTACAATGGTGTTTATGCAGACAGAATTGGCTGTGCATGCATTGGCAACTTCCACACATTCATCTATGTCTAGACATTCCTGTGAAGGAAAAACCCATCAGAGAAAACAGCAGTGTGACAGGTATCACTTAAGTACAATAATAGGGTTTTGTTTTGGTTTTTTTACCCCATTTTTAGTCATTGTCAGTTCCCAGTTCTCCCTATTGCATGACAACTACTGGGAGGGAGAAGTCTAACTTGATGAAGCCACCAGATTTTTTTCAAACTGCTGATGACACGATGTTAGTAACTGCCCTTTTCCATATACATAAGCTCACAAATCCCTATGATTAGCTAGTATTGTAGGGATTGACAGGAAATTAATGACATTCCTCCCTCCCAGAAAGCAGGGGAAATTATGCTTTCTTGGACCCCCAGTCATGGATGGTTGTAGCATCATAAGGATTCAAACTGACAATCTCTCTATTATAGGATGAATACTTTTCTGCCACTCTGGGGCCCAAGACAGATTACGTAATAATGTAGTATAGACGCCCTATGCTCTAACATTCAAGGTCAAAATTCCATTAGACACACCCCTAATGTTTCTTCCAACTGTAATTTGGATTTGACCATGCCACTGCCATCAGCAGTGTCTTGTTCTTCTAAACAATTTCATAGAATTCAGCACACAAGAATCCAAAATTATATCAAATGCAGATTTCTTCCTTGACAAGACTTTTTATTTCTTTTCGCTTCTTTTTGGTGATTTCTTCCTTGAGCATTTTTGCACTTCTTCTGCACATTTGAGACAGGCACTGTGACTTGTAGCAGCTCTCTGTAATTGGCTGTTGCTTTAAAATAAACACCAATTATGTGAACTGGCACAATTGGCATAAAAATTTTCTGTGTGACAAAAGAACTGACCAATATGATTTTATTGCTTGTTTTTTTCCTACAGGACACCAGCCTGAAAACCCTACTGTATATATAAGTGTGATTGTGTGTCCTAGTGAGCACCTGTTTGTGGTTCTTGGTGTATTCTAGACCAACCCCCAAGATAGGTTTCCCCCAATATCCAGGAGGGCAAGGCTCACATCTGAAGCCGTTCACTGTGTTTACACATGCAGTTGGAGAGTAGCAGGGCTGAGCCAGTAAACACTGAGAAAAAGGCAGAAACAAAACACCAGTATATGCATGCCTTGCATTTTTATATTCCAATGTTTGTTTTAATTATAGCAACAGTCTCACTTCGTCAATGTCTTGACAGTGGGTGCCATTGCCAGTCATTCCTTCGGGACACGGCCCACAGCGGTATCCTGGGAACTCAGAAGTCTCCATGCAGGGAACACCCTTAAAGCAGGGGTTGGGCTGACAGCGGGAGCGAGGCTCATGGAACCCTATACAACACATTACAAAAAAAATATAAATAAACAAAAAATCTAATGCTACAATACTCCAATGTTTTTTTTTTCTTCTGATTGCTTAACTTTGCCGTTTCTACTAACCCCATAAGGCCTTTCACTATCTACAGTACATAATATTGTGAAAAGATTCAGGGACATCGAGTTCTCCTTGCCAAAGATGAAAAAGACCAACCAGACTATTATAAGCAAAAGGTGCAAAAGCCAGCATCTGTGATGGTATGGGGGTGCATCAGTGCCCATGGCATGGGTCACTTGCATATGTGTGGCGGTACCATTGATGCGGAGGCGTATATTGTGATTTTAGAGAGACGTGCTGTCATCAAGGCAACGTCTTTTCCCAGGAAGTCCATGGTTATTTCGCAGGACAGTGCCAGGCCTCACTGTGCATGTGCTACAACAGTGTGGCTTCATAGACACAGAGTGCGTGTGCTTGACTGGCCTGCCAGCGGTCCAGATCTGTCTCCTATTGCACATCATGAAGAGGAGAATCAGACAATGGCGACCAAGGACTGTTGAGCAGCTGAAGTCTTGTATCAAGCAAGAATGGGCAAAAATTCCACTTGCAAAACTGCAATCAGTTCCCAAACAATTAAAAAGTGTAATTAAAAGGAAGGGTGATGTAACACTAGGGCTACAACAACTAATCAATAAAATTGATCATTAAAATAATCGCCAACGAATTTCATTATTGATTAGTTGGGTCTGTGACGTAGATAACCCCCGTCACTTCACAATGGTGAAAAATGCATTTCTATGAATAAAACACATCTGAAAAACAGTCACAGAAAATGTTACAGTCACAGAAATGTTAGAAATTCACGCCAGTATTTCCATTTTACATAAAGGCTCGTCCTGACAGCAAGTGAGTCTAAAATATCCATTTTGATCAAATATGTTGTTTGATGCTATATTAAGCTATATTTAGAAACAAAAGTAATTGTGTTTTTTTATGAGAGCAGTAACTGTAATGGGTTTATAACATGTAATTGTATATAAATGTAAGACGTGTCATACATTTACAGAATAAAGTAACATGTTACTGTGTTCAAATGAGTGAATGTGTGTGTTACTGCAGAACATTCAACCTCTTACCAGTTAACACTTAGTTTGTGCTTTTGTTTTTCTTTTTTAGCATTTTTAATATAGTGATTTAACTTCTGCTTTAGAGCTTATGGACAATCAGTTGTTTTTTTGTTTTCAAAATATAATGTTTTTTTTTATTTAAAATCCTTTGAACAATGTACAGCATAGCCCACATAGATACATTTAATACCTTTTTCATAGCCTTAAATTTGCACAATGTTTGAAGGACAACATTGAAATAAAGTTTTTTCGAAAAAATACAGAAAATAAAAATCGGCCTTTTAACCCAACTAACTGATTAATCGAAGAAAAAATCGACAGATTAATCGATTATCAAAATAATCGTTAGTTGCAGCCCTATGTAACACAGTGGTAAACATGCCTCTGTCCCAAGTTGAAGGCATCAAATTCTAAATTTGTTTATATTCACAAAATACAATTACGTTGGTCAGTGAAAACACTGAATATGTTTTCTTTGTACTTTTGTCAGTTAAAGTTTCAAGAGACTTGACAAGTCACAGATTTTTGTTTTTATTGCATTTTAGAAAAAGATCCCAACTATTCTGGAAATGGGATTAGTAGTTGGTTTAAAATGGTACATTTATTAGCATGTTATATTACTGCAAGCAGCACTCACTAATATAGGTGTGACATGGTTGTCACTTCAGAATTAAAATGTCCTCACATTTAACTGTCTACTATTCACACTGATAGCGCCATGGCAGTTACAGGCTAATTAACATGAGAGCTTTTGCAGTATTAGGTGTAGACTTTTAGGACTACTGCTGAAGATTGCAATGATCTCATCGTAGTCTAGCCACGCAAGAATGACACTTTTCTTTTTAAATGTAAGGTCAGACTACTTGTCTACCTACACTCTTGGTGTTGAAAATCTAGCTTCATGCAGTTTCAAATATATTGGTCTTTCTTTCCTCACTGATAGAAGGTACAGATAAAAGTAAAAAGCTACCTACGAAAATAAGTTGCCATGTTATAAACTAGTTTTAGTTTATTGCTTTAGAAATGGACTTTTCCCAGTCGCTCGATTCAGAACAGAGAGCTGGATCAAATCAAGTAACTCAAAATAAATCTAGTTTCATTGGTTCCCCATAGGAAGCTGGGCAGAGAAGACTTACCGCACACTTGGCACTCCAGTATGGTATTCCTAATGAGAGACATCTCCTTCACCTACAGTAGGCAGACAGATATGCACATTCACACACAGTCAAAACACAGCAAAAATAACTAAAAATATCATGATCCACTCTTAAACACACACACACACACACACACACACACACACACACACACACACACCTGTTCTCTGATATCTTGTCGAAGCTCACCCAGGATCTGATTAAAGATAATGAGTTGTCCAATCAGAACTTTGGTGTGATCACCTGTGACCAACAAACATAATTCTTTATTATATGCACCAACAAATACATATGTTCTATAGTTGGTTTATAGAACTCACCGAGAATGGAGTTCACTTCTCCATTTACTATGAATGGAAGCAAAGACAGAGACGCAAATTCATAAAAAACAAAATACCCCTAGAATTCACTACAGACATTCAGTAATACTCTGAGATTATCTTAGAATACACTGACATAATCAAAATCAATATTATTGTACGTTTCATTGTCCAGCTGAGCATCTGGTGGTGTGTTACCTATGTTGTATGAGGAGGAGTCACCCTGAAAAGGGCAGTCAGTAAGAGCACCTGCATTAGCTACAGTCCCCCCAAGAGCTAGTTTTAGGCTCTCCACTGATCCCTGTAACCAAACACAAACATTCTCATACAAATAATAATAATATCCCTAATTTACTCACTCAAGCTGCCCTTCTCCCACAGGTTCAATTCAAAAATAGAAATGTGGGCCAAATTACGTAACTTTAACCAACCTAGTCAAAACTCTCTGCTGTATCATGTTTTTATGTGTGCTAAGAGAGAACAAGTAAAGCGGTGTCTGAGCAAAGTTACTATACCTGAAGCCGAGCATATGCCTTGTAGCCATTTCTTATCTCCACCAACTCCGCCTCCGCAGGCAGGGCGACCAGTGGAGGCAGGCGCTGGGCGGAGTCAGCCAGGCGGCAGTTGACATAAAGCTCAAGGCTGAGGTTTTCTCTTTGCAGACCTCCTATGCGGAGGATGATGGACTGAGCACGCCCGTCTGCCAAGTTAGAGCTTTGCAGATTTACTGTGTGCAGCTTGCCGTCCTCACGAACATAACGCACAAGAGCTGTCAGAACAGTAATGTCATTATTCCAAACTTTACTAACAGTGACCTTAAATGTTGATATTACCACTTATAAAGTAGTTAGTAATAATCCAAACATTATAGTGCAGTCAACACACTTAAGTATATAAAGGGTGATTTATGCAATGCAGTGGGGCCTTTGTGGAAGGTAAAAGAACATCAGTGTGTGTATTTGTATGTGTATAGTAACAAAGTATTAAGACTACCCTCTGGTGACCTCAGTATTGTTTTTTTTTTAATTTTTTTTTTTTTTTATTGGAACAGTTCGAGCATTGTTCTCATAGCCTGGCTGTCTTAGTAATGTATTGTTCTGGTCTCTCCCGCCTTCATGCAGCACTATACAGACAGCAGCACCCTGCTCAATACTGCCAGCACATCACGTTTAGATTTACTCTTATGTCTATAAGTACCTTTGTTGATTTTGCCCATGATGGCAAGCTCCAGGTACTTTTTATTGTCCTGCTTATTGTAGAAGCCAAGTAGCACTCCTCCAAGTTTGGGTGGCAGGCGGAAGGTGGAGACGATGTAGAGATCACTAAGAGTCTTCAGTGCTCCCGACATCTTTTCCACTGCAGCCACATTCTGCTTGACATCCTGCAGAGCCAACATGTCTATCACTGAAATACAGGACGCATGGATTTTAGTGCTTAAGCAGGCATTTGCAGCTAATACACAATTATGATAAATGTTTCAATGAATATTCCAGGACTTTTCCGAATTTAATCTGCATGTTTCAGTGTTTTGGTGTCCCCCCCCCCCCCTTCTACTTTTGAGCCCCATATACACACTCATCCTAGAATAAAAAGTTGTTTTTTCTTTTGCAAATACTGAATTGCATTTCCATGCATGTTTTGATCTGTATCCTGTAAAAGCTTAGGATATATTATTTGCTTGTCTGGTTTTTAACTCCTTAATTCCTTGCAATGCAAGAAAAATAATTAAATATGAAGGGTGTTGTGAGACTATAAGAATATAATTGCATTCTTTCCACTCAAAATACAATAGTAGGTTTGCCATCTAGCAAGTAGTAATACCCCCTTACAACGTAGGTGCTCCCCCCCCCGTCCGAACCACCGTCCTTGAGTATGGGCCTGTTGTGGAAAGTGCAGAGTTTATTTTTTATTTTTTTTAACCCAGAGCCTAGACATTTCCAAGCCCAATGCCCAAAGAATCTATAAACAACACATCCTCCCAACTGCAGAATAAACTAATGAGAAAGGTGGGAAAATATTTCCTTCGTATAGCACCATGAATATATCAGTGCACTTTTAACAACAAATGTGCACACAAATATTATATACATACTATTTATTTCACCATCTCCTCCTGGGGAAACCAAGTACTTTTTACTTTTATTTTATTTACAGCAATATTTAGGTATTTGCAAGTATTAATCAATTGCCTCCACTTTGACACAAGCATTAAGCATTATCAACCATATAAGCACTAATCTGAGTATATAATCTCTGACAAGTGTCACATTTACACCATTTGGGACACTCAGTGCCTTCTAAAGAACCCTGCTGTCTACCAATTGCTCTCCCTCTTAGTCATTTCTCACATATTGACTCACTTACTATCAAAATGTTTATGCAACGGCCTGTGGCAGGCCAGCAGTACTGCAGCCATGACAAGGCTCTGTGTGTGTGTGTGTGTGTGTGTGTGTGTGTGTGTGTGTGTGTGTGTGTGTGTGAGTGTGTGTGTGTGTGTGTGTGTGTGTCTGAGGTAAAGACAGAAGGAAAGAATGAACCAAGGAGACAGTACACAGATCCAGGGTAGTGGGAAATCTTAACCCCTGTGTTGTCTCTCTCTGTGTTCATGCTGCTTTAGGTCACCACACAGATACAGATGGGTGACAAATCAAAGGAAAAGCCACCCTGTTATCCATCTCTTGAGAAAGATGCAAAGGACTTCAAAGGTAGATGAGCTAAGATATCTAGAATATGTCAAAGACATATGTGTTGAGATGCATAAAGTATTCTTGAAATGCATGTGTACTACTACTACTACTATTAATAATAATAATAATAATAATAATAATAATAATAATAATAATAATGCTTACCTATAAAACATATAAATACACACTTTGAAATGTTCTTGCTTTCTCAAAGGGTACTATATGGAAACGTTTCGGAAAGGGAAACCCTCTGTTGTAGGCTATAACCTACAGTAACCTTTTACAATAATTGGTGTATAAACAAAACGGAATATTGTTTCTGTTATTTTATGAAGTTTATTTTGTAAGCATGACATGATTCATTGGAACAACCACAGCAAAATTCAGCTGTAATGTCTGAGGTTGTTGAAGATGCTCAATGCATACAAAGGAAATGGGGTTTTTAAGGTTTTTTTTTGTTTGTTTGTTTGTTTTTGCTTGTTTGTTTTTGCATAGTTTCATATTACAGTCTTCTGTAATGTCAGTATATATTGTGTACCCCTAATGTATTTGTCACATGCATTCAGTTCTGTTTGGTGGAGAGCTTAGTCTTTTGAACAAACTTGTTCAACGTGTGAATCGCTCCTTCCATTTTAATCAACTTGAAATTTAAATTATACAACTTAAATTATAAAGAAGTCCTATGTCTGTCTAATGTGCTTGTTATAGCAAACAGCTAGACATACCTGTTAAACTGATTTTTAAAAAACCTTTTAACCTTTTTTTAAATTATTTTTTTATTTTTTTAAACAAATCTAAAGAGAAAGGCAGTTTTTGTTTAAATCATTTAAGCATGTAATAAAACAGAACATAAGACAGGTTGGGGGAGTAATAATGATACCTTGGTTGTCTTGTTTCTCCAGAGGTTCACACAAGCAGGAGATCTGCATCATGGTCAATACAATCCAGACTGACACAGATCGCATTGCACCCATGTTCTTGGATAAAGCGAGACAAGAAGAACAGGTTGATCTCTCTAGTGGAAGAAAAAAAAAAAGAATTATAAAACTGAGAAGTTTTCCTTATCAAACCAATGCGGGTGAAGTTGTGGGTGCCACGTTCAGAGCGCGCTTCTTCCGACCAACTGGCTCGTGCGCGCAGAGAGAGAGAGAGAGAGAGAGAGAGAGAGAGAGAGAGAGAGCGAGAGAGAGGGGGTGGGGGATATCCAATTAAGCGCGCGCGGCGGTGGGTGTGTATCGGGTAATTAACAGCGGTGGACTTTATGACTCTTTATGATTCGGCTCTTTCGAGCTACCCGTTTAACTGAGCCTTTTTTGGCATCCCAACACATACAGTGCTGTGAAAAAGTGCCCCATCCTGATTTCTTCTGTTTTGTGTATATCTCATACTAAATGGTTTTAGATCTTCAAACGAAATACAACATAAAACAAAGGCAACCTGAGTAAACACACAATACAGTTTTTATTTATTAATTTTTTATTGGAAAAAAAAAAAGTTATCCAACACCTATCACCCACATAAAAAAATGAGTTGTGCCACCTTTAGCAGCAATAACTACAACCAAACGCTTCCAATAACTGGAGATCAGTCTTTCACAGTGCTGTGGTGGAATTTTGGCCCACTCTTCTTTGCAGAACAACTTTAGTTTAGCCACATTGGAGGGTTTTTGAGAATTAACTGAACGTTTAAGGTTCTGCCACAGCATCTTAACTGGTTCAAGTCAGGACTTTGACTAGGCCACACCAAACATGAATTCATGTTTCCCTCAATTATTGCAAGTTGCCCAGACCCTGAAGCAGCAAAGCATCCCCACACCATCACACTTCCACCACCATGCTTGACCGTAGGTATGGTGTTCTTTTTGTGGAATTCAGTGTTTGGTTTATGCCAGATGTAATGGGACCCCTGTCTTCTAAACAGTTCTACTTTCGACTCATCAATCCACAGAACATTCTCCCAAAAGGTTTGAGGATCATCAAGGTGTGTTTTGGCAAAATTCAGATGAGCCTTAATGTTCTTCTGGATTAGCAGTGGTTTTCGCCTCGCCACTCTTCCATGGATGCCATTTTTGCCCAGTGTCTTTCTGATAGTGGAGTCATGAACAAGAGAGGCCTGTAGATCCTTTGATGTTGTCCTTGGCTCTTTTGTTAGTTCCTGGATGAGTCGTTGCTGTGCTCTTGGAGGAATTTTGGAAGGCCGACCACTTCTGGGAAGGTTCATTACTGTGCTGAGTTTTTCCATTTGGAGATATTGGCTCTCACTGTGGTCCTTTGGCGTCCCAGAGCCTTTGAAATAGCTTTGTAACCCTTTCCAGACTGATGTATTTCAATCACCTTCTTCCTCATCATTTCTGGAATTTCTTTCAACTTTGGCATAGTGTGTTACTGGGTAAGACCTTTTAACCAACTTTTAATCACCACAGCCATGCTCCAAAATCTAGTGGAAAGCCTTCCCAGAAGAATGGAGGTTGTTTCAATAGCAAAGGGGGAGCAATTTTGGAATGGAATGTTCAACCTTGTAACATTTCATTAACAGCTACTGCTTTCACAATTCACAGTTTGCTAACAACACGTCGTAGGGTGAATTCAGGTATGTTGGGACTTAAGTTAAATCTGGACTGTTTAACTGAGCAGTATTTATTTTCCAGCCTAAACATCTAAATTTATGTTACTGAGCCTTTGCAGTGGCTCACTGATAGATGTAACATGACTTATTACATCTGGACTACCAATATACAGTATATGGTCCACCAAACATGGTTTGATAATTGGTTCAGGTTAACTGAGACAGACGGACATTTCCAATGCACTAAACATGTTATTGCTGTAAGAAATAAATTATAGCATGTCACTCAGGCCAGCAGCTTAAGGTAATAAGTTTTGCTTAGTCTAATGTGTTCATTCAGTATTAGATAATGGTGGTGATGATTTGGAGAATTTTTTTTTAGAGAAGAGGCCTGTTGCTGTAATGTGATTTTTAAACATGTCATCAAGGATGACAGTAAAGGACTAAACCAAAGAATATATGCATCCCAAATTATGAAACATTTCCCCTACAAAAATAATAGTCAACATCTTGAAGATTTCAGAAATGTAATGTGTTGGGTATGTTATTTTAATGATGGCAAGAAAGCTTAGATAATGTAGAAATTCAAAAACTGCCCCAATATATCTGGATTCACCATATAAACTGCATCTCTGACAGTCAGCAGATTAAAATAGTCAATAGTGGACATTATATGGCCTTGAATAAGTTAAAAAAGAAGTTATTTAAATGAATAGTTCCTGGTGAATACAAGGAATATACTGTCTGATTATTCTGTACTCTTTTCCATTAGATGAGGAAATAAGGCATAATATGAAATTCAAATAAACCAGGTCTTGTAGCAGCGCTCCAAATTAGAGTCTGCCACTTGAAAAGGAAGCTCAAAGACCTGAAAACATGTTCATGTAGCAGCCTCTAAATTCAGTTTTAATGAAATGAAAAATGTCCAGAAAGTTAATTGAGATATTTGAGCTGCTGAGAAATTTGGTAAAACCCAGTACTATATTATGAACGAGTAGTTTAGCCTTTAAAAGTGTAATACTCCTTGAAACTTTTTTTTTAAACAATACTTCAAAAAACTGGCCTTCTCATAAATGTAATACAGCTAGCGAGATGCAGAAAAACAAGCAAGCGCATACAATACGATACTATAAATGACATCATTGTTGTTTCTGATTATTGGGAAGCAAAGCAATCTTATTGAAATACAACTGCGACAGCTTCTCTGGACTTCTATAGCACACTGATATAGTAGAAGGAACAAAAGAGAGGGACAGATGTTGAGGTTATGCACATAATGATCATACACATGTTCTGACACACCAGTGCTCTTTTCACACATCACCAGTAAAATCACTCCTGTGATGATTTGTGATGTTCAAATATTGTGATGGACAAATAGTCCAGTCACAAACCTCAGAAAATCTCTGTGTAGGGTGAATAAAGGCACTGTTGAAATGAAACAAGTACACTGGCATTTCTGAGACCTGGCAGTTGACCCCTTCAGACAAACACTTGACCCTTAATATGACCTCAAAATAATTTAAGAGCCCTTTAATACATAGAGCCTTGAAACCTCTTAGCTGCAATTCACTGTACACTGTTAAACAGAATGCTGTTCTTGGAATTATAAAACCTGCAGTTTATAATAATGATTCCAAGATGGGTTTAATAAAGACTCAAAAACTTTTTAGCCAGGTTTTAGTGAGAGCAGGCTTGACATCTCCCTCCCCTGCTCTGAGAAAATGTTTGTTTTTGATTGCTACTGTGTTGCCTCAGCAACCGCTTTTAACAGCCTGTGCCAAGGAAATATTTCCGTTCATGCTTCATTATTGCTGGAGATTTGGAAATGAATGGCTGGTTCTTGCCCTTTTCAAACATCATTACACAATTGGAAATTGTGTCTCCTAAAAAGGCATGCTAAACATGAAGTAACGTGCCTGTGTGGAATTGGTGGCTTGTTGAAATCATTCTCTTTCAGAGAGAAAAACTGAGTTTCCAGAAAAATGTTTGAATGTTTAACAGTAGTGAGTCTACAAGGATGACTCACACTTTTTAGTTCCTGAATTAAACTAAAAGCAGATACAATCATGACATGCATGTTCAGGCATTAAACTCCATCATTCCTGTTCTGTCTGAATTGGAATAGGAATCTCATACAGAACAAAGATGCAGAATATTTTTCCATACACACACACACACACACACACACACACACACACACACACACACACACACACACACACACACACACACACACACACACACACACACACACACACACACACACACACACACACACACACACACACACACACACACACACACACACACACACACACACACACACACACACACACACACACACACACACATTACATCCCACAACCCCTCCCTAAAAAGAAACAAACAAAAAACAAACAAACCCTGGACTGAACAGGAGCCAAGGTGGGATTCCTGAGTCGTGCTGTAATACACAGCTGTGTGTCCATAGGGTGCAGTGGAGAGACAGATCTCAGTTTGGCAGCCCCAGTAAGATGTTTACTGGCCTTCACAGAGAGGAAGAGAAATATAGAAATTAAACCCACTAGGATTCTCATCAGAGTTTTTATATTGTGTTGCAAATACAATGTCTACTATAAATCATCATACGATAATAGCTTGCCAGTAAGTATTGCACAAAACACCAAGACAAAATGATGAGCCAAAGATGTTTCTCAAATAACTTAAAAAAATTATTTGAGATGTTTCTCAAATAATTTATCACACATATGGGTTTACTAAATTTTCTTTAGTAAACTCTTGCATCTTTAGCAAGCTAGAGCCTGAGCCCTTCTCACTAAGACAATGGAGACACCACTGTTAGTGGTGTTTGGGGTCCTGTCATAATCTGATAAACCACTACTGAAGGCTAATAGCTCCAGCAAACCTAGAAGGATTTGTGGTTTGGCTGCCATTATCAATCTTCAACAGCAGCTGGTACCGCACATGGTGACCGAACTGAATCTGATTGGCAAGCATAATAATGTCTGCCACATGTTGAGTTAACAGGGTGGCTAGCAACTTCAGTGAATCCAGCTTCGTGAAAAACACCCATGATGCTAAGAAGAGGCTGCAGGGTAGAACTTTGAAATTCAGTGCCTGACCTTGGAAGGCAAACCTTAAACGTCATCTCTAAATTCAGATAAATTCACATCTATATCTGGATTTTTGTAGAGCTGCTTTGTGTGTAACAATATCCATGGTTAAAAGTGCTATATAAATCAAATTTAATTGAAGCAAATTGAATCTGTATTATCTTCAGACCCATCAAATTTAGAATTGGACAGAACACAGCATCCAAGAACCTAGAACCCAGAAGAATGTTGAGTAGAAGCCTTGTTTGAATGCTCCTTTGTCCAAAAGAGAACAAAGGTCTTGGGCCAGAGCAGCAACTTTGTTGGTAATGTTTTTGGCTGTAAAGTATCCCATTTCCAGCCTCTTCATGGTAATGCTTTGTGGTACGGCTTAGTGGATGAGTGCAATTAGAGGCCTTCTAGTGGTGTGGGGCCACTGACTGCTCAGCCTAAGGCTTGTATTAGGCAGATGGACCTTTGTGGGCTGTGGCACTGGGTTGTGGTGACCTAAAGTGCCACATAGATGGTTCCTTTTTTGTTGTGCTGGTGATTATGAAACCTGCACCCTCCTATCCAGGGCCAGGGTCAGGGCAGGGTCATTGCTGAGGCCAGAGTTCATTATCAGTCTGGAAGAATCTCTCAGACAAGTCTGTAGACTTACAAGTGCATCTCAAAAAAATTAGAATATCGTGGAAAAGTTCGTTTTTTCCGTAATTCAATTCAAAAAGTGGAACTTTCAAATATTCTAGATTCATTACACATTAAGTGAAACATTTCAGGCCTTTTTTGTTTTAATCTTGATGATTATGGCTTACAGCTCATGGAAATGAGATACTGGAAAAATCCAGTTTCTTAAAAATATTAGAATAAAGAATTTATAACACAGCAATGTTGACCTGAGAAGACTCTAATCACCTAATCAACTCAAAACACCTTTTTACTCAAAACACCGTTGCTCAGTGGTCCAAAGGCCTCTTTACAGATTAAAGTAAATTTTGCATTTCATTTGGAAATCAAGGTCCCAGAGTCTGGAGGAAGAGTGGAGAGGCACAGAATCCAAGTTGCTTGAAGTCCAATGTGAAGTTTCCATGATGATGATTTAGGGTGCCATGTCATCTGCTGGTGTTGGTCCACTGTGTTTTCTCAAGTCGAGAGTCAATGTAGCCATCAACCAGGAGATTTTAGAGCACTTCATGCTTCCATCTGCTGACAAGCTTTATGGAGATGCTGATTACCTTTTCCAGCAGGACTTGGCACCTGCCCACAGTGCCAAACCTACTAGTAATTGGTTTGCTGACCATGGTATTACTGTGATTGATTGGCCAGCCAACTCGCCTGACCTGAATTTTGTCAAGATGAAGATGAGAGACACCAGACCCAACAATACAGACGAGCTGAAGGCCGCTATCAAAGCAACCTGGACTTCCATAACACCTCAGCAGTGCCACAGGCTGATTGCCTCCATGCCACGCCGCATTGATGCAGTAATTCATGCAAAAGGAACCCCGACCAAGTATTGAGTGCATAAATTAACATACTTTTCAGGTCAACATTTCTGTATTATAAATTCTTTATTCTAATATTTTGACATACTGTACTTTGATTTCCATGAGTTGTAAGCCATAATCAAGATTAAAACAAAAAAGGCTTCAAATATTTCACTTTATGTGTAATAAATCTAGAATATATTAAAGTTCCACTTTTTGAATTAAATTACAGAGGGGAAAAAAAAAAAAACTTTTCCATGATATTCTAATTTTTTGAGATGCACCTGTAGTATCCTCATGCTCCTCAGATGATGAATGGGGAGACTAGACAGCAGCGGATGTGTAATACTCTGAGATGAACCAGACCAGCTGGATAGAATGAGAGACAAGTGCCACTACTGAGTAACCACATAAAGCAAATTTAAAAAGTCCATAGAGTATCAAGTATCACTAGAAAGGCATTTTTAAACCATAAGAAAATACACTCACTTTGGCAGAGTGGGTGAAAGGAGTCTATCACAAGTTTTGGAGGACAAGTGAGCTGTAGCTCCACATGGTACACGTGGTCTGATGTCTACAGAAAAAGATAACTGTTTTCAAGTCGTATTTAATACTGGGTCATACGTCACTATATGACTGTTGGAAGGTCTCAGTGTGTCTGTGCTGGCACACAGTAAAGTATCCAGGTGATTCTCACAATTCCTCGTGGTTAGAAGGGGTGAAATATCCAATGTATTTCCAAGAGGAACCTTGGAAGTAACCAAGAGGAGTTCCTTGTTTCAACCATCTGAAAACCCCAAAATAGCATCATCCAAAAAATATTAAAAACTAGTTAATCTGATACACATTCACCCTACTCATATTTTAGATTCAAATTAAATTAACCGTTACTGGTAAATCTGGTTTGTTTCTGTGCTAATGAAATTTATGGTGATGTCTTTGGTGCTCGATGGATTATATTAATTGATTTGAGCAGCCTGCCCATTTCTATTCTAATCAGTTTGTTTAGTAGGCCAAAGATTCAAAGATTCAACTTGCATGTTAATACTAGATGATCAATTCACACATACCAAACTGCCGCTGGACATATACTCTCTGAAACTTTAAGATCTTTTTTTTTTTTTTTTTTTTTGTTCTTGCTGATAGTGGACTGTGTGAAACGGCAGCTGGACATTATCATTTGAATTCTTAAGACCACTTAAGGATGTGCTAATGTCGTACCTTTTTTTACTTTCACAGCAGCAAAATCTAAAATCACAACTATTTGTTCTATTTTTGAGCATTTCAACCAGACAAGTGTGGAGTGGACCTGAAATAGATAGCAAATCTAACTCACTTGTGTAACTGTAACCATAGCTCATCAGCCAGGTCATCAACTGTTCGTTACACTTACTAAATAAAGGATGACCCCTTTCTGTAGACACCTACCCCAAATTACTACAGATAAGACAAGAGTCACAAAAAATAAACACACTTTTACTGCTGAATGTGATTTAGAATGGCATGCAGGTAAGGAAATGGATTATATATAAGAAATGCAGCAGGTCCCTGAAGTACACACATTAAAAAACTGTGATAAATGGTAAGACAGACAGGTTTTTAGTGCTGAGGGGAGGAAAGCTTTGCATACCAAACACCTATAGAGACATATAAACACTACTACAAACTTCTCATCTTGCAAGCAAGTACACACAGGCAAGTACACACACGCAAGTACACACACGCAAGTACACACACGCAAGTACACACACACACACACACACACACACACACACACACACGTACTCACATGCACACATATAAAGTACAGTATTACAGTTAAACCTGCATAAATATGATCATCAAGCCTGGTTCTCAAGGTAGAGACTCTAGTGCTAGATACTGTATGGATAAACTTTTTGGAATAATCACATTATCTGTATTATACACTAGACTTTTTGATGCAATTATTTTAAATACAAAAGAATATGCGATAAAAGTCTAATGTTTTGTCACAACCAGGCAAATATTTAATAGCTTTAATATCTTTATTAAAGCTCTTGTTTCAAATGTTGACTTACAATGTGTTTTTAAGCCTTTGGAACAAACCTAAAAATATCAGTTTAAAAAAAGAATAAATAAATCAGTGACTTAAGCATTAATGTCCCCTGGACATCATTACGGGTTTGAACATTGCAAAGATCAGCAGGAATGTGTGTCTCAGTGGACAAGGCAACAAAGCAAAAGAGCTTTTCATCTAAGTGCAATGAACAGAGACTACTGATCAAGCTGAGGTGTTACTAGTTGGTCCACCAATGGAATTTGACCAAAATGTTTACTAGATGAAACCAATATGTCAATTAAAATAAAAATACCACCTAGTCTATAACCCACAGAAATTAGACTCGAAGTACAGGCCATATCCAATTATCACTTTTAAGTCAGATCATAGGACATAGTACCTTTCATAGTACATTTCAGATGTTGTACAATGAAAAGCTCATGTCACTATGTAGAAGCTAGAAACCTTTATAGCACTTCAAAATTATCTAATTAGAAAAAGACAAATTGTAATCTTAACCGTCCTCATAGTGTGAATCTCCAGTGAAGAATTCTGTCCACCAGATAAATTAAATGTCCCCGTTTATTTCCCACTGCTCCATCCATCACTCGTCCTCTTCAATCTGAAGGTCAATGGAGGCGGTGTTTCCTGCTGACCCCTTCTCCTTCACATGCTCAATAGCAACAATGCCCGTGAGGAAAGCGTAGCCCAGCATGGCTGCTACAGCTACCAGGACGGACAGCAGCTGCTTGCGTCTCTTATAAGGTTCATGGTCAAAGTCACTCCCCTCCTGAACATTGGATGCCGACTGACCCATTCCTTCTGTCAACAAATAAATAAAAAATGAAATCACACATTTATTCATTCGTCTTCAGTAACTGCTTTATCCTGAGCTGGGTCACGGTCATTCTAGAGCTAATCCTGATAACACTGGGCACCAGGCACCAAATCATACATGACTTATAACACTTCATCTCATCTCAATCTCAAACTAGGATAAAGGATATATACATGCTATGTCACACAGTAGGCAGGATACTATTGG
Organism: Cranoglanis bouderius; assembly: GCA_023630585.1. Classification (NCBI taxonomy): domain Eukaryota; kingdom Metazoa; phylum Chordata; class Actinopteri; order Siluriformes; family Cranoglanididae; genus Cranoglanis; species Cranoglanis bouderius. Next base: position 18,937,055 of record CM042544.1, read on the forward strand.
TTCTTGTGCAGCAAACACTACTCTTCTTAATAGTGACTGGTACCTCACCTCGAATCTCATCAGGGAAGTACAAGGTTAGGATGTTAGAGCAGAAGTTGGTCAGGTTGTCAAGAGCCTTCAAGTGCTGCTGTAGTTTGCTGCTGGGCAGCCTGATCTTCAGTAGAGGTGCCAAGTGGCCAAACACATAGGCATCAAGGGAGGAGGGCCTGGAGGGTAAATCTCAAAGTGAGCTCTCTAGCGTCTGCTCTTTATAGCTAGGAGGAAGTTATCAAGCTTTACCAGTTATTGAAGCTTTTCTACAGTAGCACGTCGAAGATACACGCACTGAGCACTTTATTAGAAACACCTGTACACCTACCCATTCATGCAATTATCTAATCAGTCAATCACGTGGCAGCAGTGCAATTCATAAAATCATGCAGATACGGGCCAGCGGTTTTGGGTAATATTCACATCAGACATCAGAATGGGGAAAAAGTGATCTCAGTAATTTTGACCGTGGCATGATTGTTAGTGCCTGACAGGCTGGTTTGAGTATTTCTATAACTGCTGATCTCCTGGGATTTTCACACACAACATTCTCTAGAATTTTCTCAGAATGGTGCAATAAAGAAAAAACATCCAGTGAGCGGCAGTTTTGCGGACAGAAACACATTGTTGGTGAATGGCCAGACTAGTTTGAGATTCCTGTTCTTAGCTGACAGGAGTGAAACCCAATGTGGTCTTCTGCTGTTGTAGCCAATCCACCGCAAGGTTTGATGTTTTGTGCATGCTGAGATGCTTTTCTGCTCACCATGGTTATAAAGATTGATTATTTGAGTTACTATATCCTTCCTGGCAGCTCGATCCAATCTGGCCATTCCTCTGACCTCTCTTATCAACAAGGCACTCACTCAGTGTTTTTCTCATCATTCTGTGTAAACGCTAGAGACTGCTGTGTGTGAAAATCCCAGGAGATCAGCAATTTATGAAATATTCAATTCAGCCCATCTGGTACCAACATCCATGCCACGATCAAAGTCACAGAGATCACATTTTTCTTCAATCTGATTTTTGATGTGAAAATTACCCAAAGCTATTGACCTGTATCTGCATGATTTATTGCATTGCACTGCTGCCACATGATTGGCTGATTAGAGAACTAGATGAATGTGCAGGTTTACAGGTTTTCCTAAAAAAGTGGATGGTAAGTGTAGATATTATCTAATAACTTGTACGCATTTATATCGGCCTCGGAGGTCTTTCACGGCCTCCGAGCTTTTGGATCTTCCCTAACCCATTTTTGTACTGATGACATCTGTTACAAGTTTGCTAGAAGTCATATATATTCTTCTTCAAATTAGGTCTGGAGATAAATTTGCTTCAGTGACTTCTTGACAAATAGGGCCCTAGAACCACCTGGTTGTGAATCTGTTCAGACTCACTATTTAACAGATTTATGGGCTTACAAATAAAGTAGTCATCACTTTAGGAGCCAGTGATGTGACACAAAGGAGAGAAGCTCATTCAATTGAATGTTCAAAAGCTGTAATTTAGACTTTGTGCTTTGATGAACTTACGAGTCCCCGAAGAAAAATCTGTTTGAGCCAAGGCGTTGAGAGAGAAGATTCATGCACTCCAGAGCATCACTGTACAGCTTCAAAGAGGAAAAAAAGGGGGAGGTTTTTTTTTTCTATGCAGGAAAAACAATCCATGATATCATGATAAAATAAATCAAACTTGCAGGTGTATAAATGTATGTGTGTGTGTGTGTGTGTGTGTGTGTGTGTGTGTGTGTGTGTGTGTGTGTGTGTGTGTGCAGAAAGAATCTGTGGTACGCAGAGCAGCAGGACTTCTCTCAACACCTTTGCCTGTAATATTCTGATAATCATCAAGATCTTGTGTGGTTGGATTATGTTATTATATTAGCCGTGGAAACAAACTTGGCTGCAGGGTTGATCCCCCACACATTCCCACTCTCAAAGTCTCAGCCTCCAAACTCTCCTTCTCCAACCCATAATTCCATGCCTCTGCACCTCTTTCTCAGCCTCCTCGCCGGCCTCCAGAGTGCTGTTTTCCCGCATGAGTCGCACTCTCTCCAGCTGCTGAGACTGCATGCGGCTCGGCAGGAAAAAGTTCAGTGGAAAGGAGATGTTCTCTGCATGCCAGCGACGTGTCACCTCAACATAGTTCTTAGGATCAATCCACAGAGCATAAATCTAAAAGTGCATGTACAACAGACAAGAGTGGAAGAGAAGGGAGAGAAGGACATATGGTGAAAGACGCATGAGTGGATTTTCAGATCATTCTTCAAAAAAAAAAAAAAGAAAAAAAAAAGGCAAAATATATAAACAGCATTCTAATAACATTATCTACATAGTTAATAACACAAGCTTTATATGGAGGTCCCTTCACAACAGCAGTTCAGGCAATGCAAGAGTTAAAAACTGTCTCTCTCCAGCCCCACTGCCTCCAACTGAGAGGAAACTGTCTGGAATTGTTATACAGCAGCTATTAAATACCAGAGATAATAACCCAGTCACCATTTACTGGCTAATGAATCATAGGAGAAAGCATGGTAGGAGAGAGAGCTTGTAAGGACAAACTGCATATAATGAGAGGTAATGAATGGGGGCCAGTATTATACAACAATATCTTCTTCAACACTGAGGGAACACTGGGCCTCTTTGCTTCTGTCCGCTTTCTTATCACTTGCACAATTTTGTTCTTGCTAACAACAGGACTGAATCATGTATCTCTGCAAACTAGCTTCTGTGCTCCTCATGTGAATCTCACCAAAGCAGGCATCAGCTTTTCCTCCACCAGAGAGATAAAAGCGAGTGTGTCGGCTCCTTCTTTTGCGGACAGATCATAGTCTGCATTGTATTTCTGAAATAAATATGACAATCATCTCGCACATTAGCAGTCATTGAGGTTTCCAAATTGGATATGTCCAGTGTCATGACAATACAAAAGAAAGCACAAAGTTAGTACAGGCTATTTGAGAAATTAAATAGGAAAATAGACCACAACAATTTGGCAATGGTTACAATTACTTTATTAATGAATGACATGACATACTTTTTAAAAAAACATTTGTAGTTACATTTAATGTCGTGGAATGTCCACAAGACAAGTTAGTTCTTGTTATCATTCATATTATCGCATCTATAAACAATCGTTCCCACACTAGCTTCTCTTTTTCTCCCTCACTCTTTGAGGGAGTAGCTAGTCATCTTACCAAGAAACCAGAAAGTGCAAAAGCCTCTCCTATGGTGGAAAACTTACTGTCTCTTTACAGAAACCTTCACCATATGAACGGTTATGTTTTTCTTTGTTAAATAACAAGATGTTTTATAATCTGTTAATTATTCACCTTAAATTATTGTGAAGTGTCCTCAATACAAGTCCCTGATAAAGAAACGATAATATATTAAAACAAGTGAATTAATATAAACCTGTGGTTTGATTTACAGCTAGAACTAATGTCAGAGCTGTGCTGCTATAAAAAAAAAAAAATTAAAAAAAAAAATGCCTACTGACCAATTAGATCAATCTTATTTCTTAACATTGTAGTGTAACAAGCAACTGGTTCATGGCAAGTAGATAAAAAGATCATAATACAGTGCTGTGAAAAAGTATTTGCTGATTTCTTCTAATTTGTGTAAATCTCATACTAACTTGTTTCAGAAATTGAAACAAAATCTAAGATAAAACAAAGGCAACCCGAGTAAACACAAAATACAGTTTTTAAATGATAGTTATTTATTGAAGCAAAAAACTTATCCAATACCAACTGGGTCTGTGTGAAAATGTATTTGCCCCCGTAGTTACTAATTCCCCAAATCTGAACTGCATTCATAATGGGGTTCAGCTGAACTAGAAGCAACTCGGCCTGATTACTGCCAGTCCTGTTCAATCAAATCGACACTTAAATAGAACTTTTTCTACAGCATGAAGTTGGTTAAAAGGTCTTACACAGTAACACACTATGGCAAAATTGAATGAAGTTTCAGAAATGATGAGGAAGAAGGTGATTTAAATACATCAGTCTGGGAAGGGTTACAAAGCTATTCCAAAGGCTCTGGGACTCCAAAGGACCACAGTGAGAGCCATTGTCTCCAAATGGAAAAAGTAGTGAACCTTCCCAGAAGTGGCCGACTTTCCAAAATTCAAAATGTGGGGATGCTGCTTCAGGGCCTGGACAACTTGCAATAATTTTAGGGAAACATGAATTCTGCTCTCTACCAGAAAATCCTAAAGGAGAATGTCCCGTCTTCAGTCCCTAAGTTGAAACTCAAGCGCAACTGGATTATGCAGCAAGACAATGATCCAAAGCATAGGAGTAAATCCTAGTCCTAGAAGTAAGTGAAAGTCTGACCTCTAGTTATCGTAAGCGTTTGGTTGCCGTTATTGCTGCTAAAGGTGGCACAACCAGATTTTAAGTTTAAGTGGGCAGTTAGTTTTTCACATGGGTGATAGCTTTTGGATAACTTTTTTTTTTTGCATCAATAAAAAAAAATAATAAATAAAAACTCTATTTTGTGTTTACTCAGGTTGCCTTTGTTTTATGTTGTATTTCGTTTGAAGATCTAAAACTATTTAGTATGAGATATACACAAAAACAGCACTGCATGTGTCAAATGTCATGAAGTAAAATAAATATGCCACTATAATGGTTTGGCTAATTTCATTGGGAATAGAGGGGACTTTTTCTGGTAGAGCTACTGTCAAGAACCCACAACAAGAAAATGTTCAATAAGCAATTAGTCCATTCCACACAGATGAGAAAAGCATAGAAGGTGACAAAAATATTTACAAGATGATTTTGGCATTGTCTGGCTGTTTTACAATTTAGAGCTTTTGTTAAAATCTTACATGTGCCAAGCTAAAATGGGCCAACAGCTGTGGGTGAAGAGTCAAAGACAGTGGGTTACCTGTTTCCTGAGCTGGATGATAATTTTGCTGGGTTGAGAGAAGCTCCCATCCTCTTTGGTCTTCAGAGCAGGGAGTGAACCTGGGAGCATGCAGCCACAACACACCATTACCACAACACTGTACTCACATTACTGTACTGTAATACTACTAATTTGTAATTCTCATACCAAATACTGGTCTGTGTTACTATATTACTGATAGAAGTAGTAGAAGTAACTTATTACTATTATTGTTATCTAGTATTATATACTGCTAACTACCACTGATAGCACTAACCTGTAATCTGTACTAATGCTACTCATGCATCTAAAGGAAAAGCTTATCATGGCAGAAGAGTAATGTTGAGGCAGGTAAATAAAGCATGTGTTATATAGGATACAGTGAGCACTAAAATTCCTAATTCCCTTAGCTGCTATGTCCATTTCACCATCGTCGACCTCCAACACAAGATCCAGTTCAGATCAGTCTCAGTTTTCTAGGATTAGTGGCTTAGACACTTTCTGCCATTGGAGGTAACCTGATCAGCCTAAAAGCACCATACTTACATTAACGATGCATGCCTGCCCAGAAAACAACCATTAAAATCCCTTAAGAAAAATCTGCTTACCTGTGGGACTCCTCCAGGGGTTGGAGATCTTGTGAACTTTCAGTGGGGTTCCAGCAAATCGAGCATAAGCCTGGAAGCATAAAAGATCATTTAAGAAGCCAACAATGTTATGAGTAAAACTTGTGTTGTAATCCAGGATGGAGCGGCACCACATTGCAGAGGTAAGCATCCAGCTCATTTAACACACTCTATTCAACTAGCTAGACATTTATGGGCAGAATTTGTTGTATTAGTGAAAGAAAACCACAAAGGGATATGGCCCTCAAGGCCCTTTTTTTTTTTTTTTCTTTAATCCATTCATAAGGCACTGGTTAAAGCAGCATTATTGAACAGTTAGAAATTTGGCAAACTCTTCGGTAAAAATGATTTCGCATGCAACTCTCAGAAGAACATTTTGTAAAGTAGTTAAATAATTTCGTAGGAACAGCTGGACATACACCAGCCACTGAGGTAAAAGTGTAATTAGAGCAATAGACAGCAAGCAACTGTACAGTGATAATGTAGGCACAGCCTTCCACGACTCAGCCTGGAAAAGATCTAAATTTACACATTTAATCAAATTATAACCAGGCCAGACTAGAAGAGCACCATGGACATACTGACATAGAAAGCAATAACACTCTCTACAGGACATCTGTGGATGGGAGACACAGCCAGGACATTAAACAACCCAGGCACAGACACTGTGTGTCTTCCTCATGAGTTGGATAACAAGGTATAAAGCTTAAAAACCTAATAAATATCATAAACCATAAATAATAACAACCTGTTCTCATACAAGTCAGACACAAACACAGACGAATAACCATTTCAAAAGCTTTTTCCACTGGCAGGCTTATTTTTAGCATAGGAAATTTAGGACAGGATGTGAAGCAGTTCAACAGTTCAGCACATAAACCCACAGGTACTGAGCCTAATTTTTAGTTATGTTAGCAGTGGAGAAAATGTGCACATGTCCAGAGTGGTGTTAAAGGCATTTACTGAGGAGAAAGAAAAAGACAGACTGGGCCAAGAGCCTAAAACGAGCAGTGTATTAGACAAGCGGGAATGACCGCTTTAGAATTAGGTGACAATTCAAGGAGTTCTGTAATTATTAGCCAGAGTTTAGAGAATTCGGATATTCCAAAGCAGAGTGAGGTTGTGATTTAATGCAATTGGGATTTTGGGTTAAGTAGACTTGGAAGCAAAAGACAGGAAGCCATGCTCTGCTTATTTTATCTTGAGAAAGGAAGCAGTTCACAGCTCCTCTGGCAGAAAAGGAAACAGCCACTCAACACATCACTGCATGTGGACCAAACTTAAACTCAATAACTCGCTGAAGTTTAATTGCTGTCGAAGATGTTATGGCCAAAGAGCTGTGTTATTAACTACCTAATGCCAAAAGTTTAATACATCACTAATTACATGTCAAAAGCATCCAGCAAATGAATCTTTCTATTACTCATGTCCCAGCAAATCTCGGCTAAAAGGAAAATGTGGAATAACATTTCTTTTTTTCTTTTTTGGTAAGATTTCCAAGTTTGCAATCATGACAAGGGTATAAAGAGTACTCTCAGATGAATTATATTAAAACAGAGACAAGAGTGATATTCTTTATAGCTCGAGAATTCTTTATCACGTACATTAGAGTGGAACCATGGAATCCACTTGCATCTATGTGACATTTCTGCTGCAAGTCTCCTTTTTTAATGTGGACAGGAGAGTCACATAGACTCTCTAGCATAAAGGCTGGGCGGATGAGAGAGAAAGAGAGAGAAAAAAAAAGAGAGAGGGGGGGGGGTGCTTAGGGGAACGTCATGGAAAACACTGCTGAATTTCTTCCACAATGTCTGCAGGTCTTGAGGTCCTTCTTTTTAAAGCTGTTTGAGGAATTACAAAGAGAAGTGAACAGAGGAAAAAGCAGCAAGCCAGAAGGCAAAAAAAAAAAAAAATAATAAAAAAAAAAAAAAAAAAAAAAAAAAAAGTTAAGTGGTGGTCAAATTTCATATAGTTGCAATCAAAATTATTCAACCCCCATTGCAAATCAGGTTTATTGTCAAAATTTACAGACTTTCAGCTGTTTGCAATGAAGAAATCAAACAAAAGCAATTGAAATAGTTTAACACAACTAATGCTTCAAGTGGTTTCCCCAAATTAAACTGAAAATGCAACTTATAATGACTTCTCCAGTCTCAAAATTATTCAACCACTTCATGGCAAGCATCTTTAGTACTTAGCAGAGCACCCATTTGCTGTTATGACCTGCTGCAAACGAGATGCATAACCAGACACCAGCTTCTGGCAGCCTTCCTGAGGACTCTTAACCCATTCCTCATGAGCAATGGCCTCCAGTTCAGTAATATTCTTGGGTTTGCGTGCTGCAACCACCTTCTTCAAATCCCACCAGAGATTTTCTATGGGGTTCAAGTCAGGTGACTATGATGGCCCTGTAGAATCTTCCAGGACTTCTTCTGCAACCAAGCCTTGGTGGAATTTAAGGTATGCTTGGGATCATTGTCCTGTTGGAGGGTCCAATGACGCCCGAGCTTCAGCGTCCTCACAGACATGACATTTTCTCCTAGGATTTCCTGATACTTCAATGAATCCATCTTGCCTTCCACATGCTGCAGGTTTCCAGTGCCAGAAGACGCAAAACAGCCCCAGAGCATCACCAAGCCACCACCATGCTTGACTGTGGGCAGTGTGTTCTTTCTTCATTCTTCTTTCTCCAGACATACCGCTGATCCATCGTGCCAAAAAGTTCCAGTTTTGTTTCATCGCTCCACAGAACAGAATCCCAAAACTTCTGTGACTTATTTATACGATTTTGAGCGACATTTCTTGTGCTTTTGGGTCAGTAGTGGTGTACGTCTTGGAGTTCTGGCATGGAAACCTTCTGCGTTTAGTACGTGTCATACTGTGCTCACTGAAACCTCAGTGCCTGTTGCCACCAAGTCTTGCTGCAGGTCTTTTGCAGTCACTCGAGGGTTTTTCACAACCTACCTTCTCAGAAATCTGGTTGCAGCCGTTGATAGCTTCCTTTTTCTGCCCCGTCCAGGTATTTCATGTATTTTCTACCCTTAGCCAGTTCAGGTATTTCATGTGTTCCAGCTTAAGCACACCTGGTGTAACTAATAAAGTCCTTGATTAGTTGCATCAAGTGTGCTTGAAACAACTCCTGTTTTGCATGGTTGTGCTGTTGTGAGGGATTCTATTCAGGGGGTTTAATAATTTTGAGACTGGAGAAGTCATTAAGTTGCATTTTCAGTTGAATTTGGGGAAACCACTTGAAGCATTTGTTGTGTTGAACTATTTCAATTGCTTTTGTTTGATTTGTCCATTGCAAACAGCTGAAAGTTGTAAATTTTGACGATAAACCTGATTTGCAATGGGGGTTGAATAATTTTGATTGCAACTATATCTAGTACAACCACAAACAGAATATGAAAATCATTAGCTTTTATTTCACTTCAAATGTTAATGAAATTTTACTGCAAGATCACTGTGACAGTGAAACCACCCTAGAGTCTTGAGCACTAAAGCTTATAAATAGTCTATATTATACTAAAAATATAATACAGCAGCACAAACCTTTAAAGAACACCACCGTCTTTGAAGGGCTGAGAATTATTTTCAGTTTTCTACTGAAACCTCAGTTTATTTACTACAGAACACAATGAATCTGGCATAATAGCTATTACTTTTCTAAATGAATATAAACCCATTTCACCCAATTAAAAAGTTAAGAATAGTTTTAAATGGCCACTCAGAAAGTTACTGTCAGAAAGTCCAGGAAGTTTCAGGTTAGTTGAGACTGATTGTATTGTATACTCTACACTAAAGTTCTGTAACTTTCCATCTTTTTTGCAGTTTTATAATCCATAAATTAGAAGTCAAATGAAATCTAAGTGTCTTTACTGTCACTGTGCGGTTCAGCATTGCTGCCTAAAGGAGCAGAGCAGTGGAAATAGACCCAATGCGACACAGCCAGTTGGAATAGCACCATTACCATCAAAGACTGACATCATGCTTTCAGATTATTGGAGAATTCCTCCACAATTTTAAACTGCGTGTCGTAAAACCAGAGACATGAATGCCCATGTGCTGTCCAACAGAAACACGAACAGGAAAGTTGCTGCAGGCCAAACTGCTCCTGCTGACAGTTTAGTTTACAGCACAGCACTAGCTCGTATAAAAATGCCATAAGCACCATTCCAAATGGACTTTCTGCTATAAACCATGCTAAGGTGCAATTTCACCACAGTATAAAATGTGAGATTTAATAGTGAAAATAATTCATGCCTATTGAATATGGATGTACGATTTAGTACTGGGTGTAATATGCAATCTCTTAAAATACGATCATGAGGTGTCAATAAAATATTGAAACTGAAACTGGACGACACTGAAATTGGTCAACACAGGCCCTACAGTTAAGATCATTTTCAAATGGCAAAAGAGAAGTACGATAATAATTGAGCTTGCTGGCCTAGATTGAGAGATTAATATAACTAAAGTACTCAAACCCTCATAGGATTCAGTTAAAGGTAAGCCTTTACACAGATCACACATCATTTATGCTTTACACACTATCTATGAAGGAATTTCTAACATATCAGCATTGAAAAAAAAAAAAAAAAACATTGTTTGGATGTGAAACTAGAGTGCATTTGAACATTCGGCCTTCTGCTGCCTCTTCCATACTGTTGGTTTATTCATTGCAAGAACAACCCAGAAATCATGTGGAAAACTGAATGGAATTGTGCTATAATTTTCCAGACAGTCTGTGTGAGAGTATACTGATGTGTCACTAACTGTTTGCTGTATCAGGAATCAGCCTGTAGTTACAGACCCCACTACAGGGGAAAAAAACTGCCACAGGCATTTTCCCAACCACCAAGAAGAGGAAAGTTCTTCTGAACCCGCCTCCTGTAAATAAGCCACATAATTTGTAGGTTAAAAAAAAAACTTGGGGGATCCTGAAACAACGGAAATTAATTCCATGTGGCTACTATGGTGCTACAGAGATATGGACAGGGATTTCCTGGTGAGGCTGAGACGGAGTGGAAAAGTAAGAAACTGAAGAAACTCTTTCCATGATATGTTATTTCTCTGGAATTGAATAAGCCCCAGAGCCACAGAAAAGACCTCCTGCTGTTCATGGTTTTAATTATGAGTTCACTAAAACAATGCAAAGATCAGCCAACTGCAATCCTGTTTTTAATAGCTGTATTAATAATAAGATGTAAAAGTGTAATTACCAGTTACTTATTATTATTTTTTTTTTTTATAATTCCAAAACAAACATTAGTCTAAACACATTGCACAGTGAGCACAACAGCACTCTATTATGGACAAAAACATACTATAAATCAAAAGCATCCAGGAAATGAATTGTTCTATTATTTATGCTATATAAACCCTAAAAAGGGCCACAGTGAATGTTCTGAGTCAGGTATCAACTGTGGGTATATCAAACCAAAAAACCCAAACTTTGCCAAGCTAGGGTCAATAGCAAAAAAGAATGCATGACTAGAGTCATGTTCTTCTGGCAGATTCAGCAGGAGGACTAGCTTATTAACGTTTCAGGACACCCTGTTTTATAACAGCAGTATGTACATTAAGGATGTAGTGATACATGCCTGTCATATTTCGATTCATGATTCTGGGCTCAGCTTCTCTGACCTGGGAAAAAGATCGATTAAGAGATGTAGCAGTGCCTGGGATGTCATTTTAGCTGGAAATAGAGCTCCAAAGTTGGCTAAAATGCCAAACTTCCACGGGCATCTTTCTCAGGCACAGTAGACAACAGGGCTGGTGTCGGGTGAAAGCTACTGAAGAGATTTTTGTAATGGTTATAATGTGGTCATGTAACCTAATAACGTGTCGGTCAGTATAATCCAGAGCTATCGGTCACTTCACAAGTGCAGACAATTCCCGTTTTGGTAATGGCACAGGCACTCCATGAAAGAACACAATCATATGACCAGTGTGCTGTCTATATATTTTAACTCTATGGGATACATATTTTGCGACCTCTGGTGTGCAAACGGTGCAATTGCATTACATGCATAATTATTAGAATGCTGATATTGCACATTTCCATGATGCACATCATGTCACAACTGTTTTGTTACATCCCTAATGTACATACATACCAAAAAATTTACCAATTGGTTAGTGCGAGCTAACAAGCTACCACTACCTAGCTAAATGAACCTTCTAGTAAAAATGTTACAAAATTTGCAGACAAAACACTGTCTATCACTCACAAACAACTATCTACCAAGCTAGTTACCTGATCTGTGAACTGGTACGGTAACACCAGAAAATACAGTTTGTCCACGGCTTAATGCTAGCTAAATCACAAGACCTTGTTTTCATGGTTGAAATTTGAAGAACACAAAGAGTAAATACGAAACAAACAAGCATACTGCTGCAGTTATATCAAGTCTCAGAATCAGCACAGAATATTAATACATCAGTACTTTGTATCAGGCAGGGATTCTATATGTGTAAACTGTGTTAAAGTAGAAAACAACTGGAACAACTGCAACTTGGATGAAATTGTGGAATGAAAAATACTCCCCTCTATTTATGTGCCAGTGCAAAGGTCTGTTTACTGGTTTATACTGATGTTTGCTATTTTGATTGGGTGCAAGACATTTATTCCCTGTTTGCACTATCCTAGACATAACCTAATGAGCTGCACTGAAGTTTGTGCGACATTCAAAATCCACCAGTGCAGCATAATTTTTAAACCCATTTAGACCAAAATGTACAGTATGTTCCTTGCCACTTCCTGAATCCCCCTCTTGGCACAGATATCATGATAAGACAGGACTTTCCTGATTTCAAGTGCAGCCATCAAAGTCCTGTTCTTACAACCTGGTTTAATGCAACATTAAACTTTTATTTTAATCAGTGTTTAAATCCATACCAGCTGTTAGAAGCATCATAAAAACGCACACCCATGTGTTCAGCAGTGCAAGTCTCCATACTCCTACATGAATGAAACTGGAAGTTGGTTTGAAGTAGGTCATACAGAACTAATTTTTAAAACCATTAAAATGTGTGCTTGCATGGGATGCAATCATCCTTAATGAGAACATACAAGCTCCCTGAACGATAAAATACAGCAAAAGCAGCTCCTTATTGTACATTGTCAAAGGTTAATGTACCTGGACAAATGTAATTTAACATAAAAGTCAGTGGCTGGCCACACTATGAAGTTCCTTAACTGTGCTTCATGCCCAAGTAGAGCACAATACTGAGACATGACGGAAAGTGTACGGCCAAATCTGTGTGTGACTTCATAAGCATTACATAACTCGGGTGTTTCTCTGCATGTGTTCTTGTGTGTCCTCCCCTGACGTCATTTCTAAACGCCCAGGATTTATTTTAATGCTCAAGAGCCCAAGTCCAGTATTCTTGGTATTAAAGAAACACGTTTTTACATGCCAAAAATCAAGGTTAAACATATGCAAGAACAGATGGCCGCCTCACAGCTCCAGGGTCCCTGGTTTGATCCCGAGCTCTACTTAGTGTCTGTATGGGTTTCCTCCCACCTCCCAAATACATGCCAGTAGGTGGATTGACTAAGTTAAATCGCCCCAACGTGCGAATGAGTGTGTGAATGTGTGTGTATGGTGCCCTGCGATGGACTGGCATCCCATCCCGGGTGTATTCCTGCCTCATGCCCGGTGTTCCCGGGATAGACTCCGGATCCACCGCGACTCTAACCAGTAAAAGTGGTTACTGAAAGCGAGTAAGTGAGTGAGATAGACAAAAACACACAGCTGGGTCTGCTTTCGCATTATCATGAGTGACATTTTATGGCTTACTAAATTAAAAGTAAAGATTTATCATAACATTATAATATAATTCCCAGAACTTGAATAACTGCTTGTTCTGCAAATGGAAGTGTATTTTGAATAATGTGGGTCTAAAACATGTATTTGTCTTTTTGTGCTTCTCCCTTCCTATCAGTGTTTTTTATTATTATTATTATTATTATTATTATTATTATCGCTGTTCATATTAACTTTAGTGTGCGTGCTCAAACTACAAACTTATACATAACGTCAAACCTGCTGAAAAATATCGAGGTGTATGTGTCTGCCCCCAAACAGCCTAATCGCGTCGCTGAGCTGCTCAGATTTAACGACTGAATGTATTTTGGGGGGATTCGAATAGACAGTAAATTTGAGAAAGAGCAGCTCAGACACCATGTGACATCTCAACTCTCAAGCACTGCATTATATTTTAAGTCACTAATATATTTAACACACGAAGTCTAGTCTCTGAGCAAGACACGTGATTTCCTAAAAGTATCTAAATCCCAAATATATCTAAATCGTGTCAATCGACAGCACCTTTATTAAAACCATTCTGTTTCTATTCAACCTTAACGCGATGGAATTAAGATGATTAACACCCAGTCAGTGCTGGGTAACAAAACACCTGATAAAGTTGGGTCTCAAAAAGAATGAACGCGTACTGTTTTAGACAAATCCGGTCATACAGTAGTACGGAATAAAACAACATCAAAGCTCACCAAAACAATTAGACTGTCAGTATCAACAGAAGGTAAACCCCAACTCCCTTTCCAGCAAAACAACTCTAAGGGGGCCGCCATCTTGTTCAACTCAAATAACCTTTGACTCGGAAGTAATCTTTTACAGAGCTGCAGAAAACAACAAAATGTTTAGGATATTCTTTGGGAAAATGGCGTGGTGTAACATTCGCAGATTTTTTGTTTGTTTGTTTGTTTTTAATTATAAAAGAATTTAACATGTACATTAATTTTACTTGATTGTCTAATGCTCTACCTGACCAGGATAGGTTGCTGAAGATGATTGAATTCATGTCTACATGTTCTAATGAAAAGTCTCATCTGCATTTAGAGAAAACAGAAAGGGTGGAGCAGCAAATCATAAAAGTTTAATCATAAACAGAATCATACACAGTTACTGTATGAAACATGCCATGCTATGACAACAAATTCTAATCGTTTTGTTTACTGTAAAAATATATTCCAATAGCACAAGGGCATTTGCCCAACTGCCACTGTTCATATGCAATTCCTCTTTTTGTCGGAGAAAACGTAGAAATCTCTAGCCAAGATGCTAGTAGGCGACGTTTTATCTGTCGCTAACTATTAGTATACCAAAATCTGAAAACGATTTAGGCATGTTATGGTGTCATACATGAGGATATTGTTTTACAGATGCAGAGGGACCATAAGCTGGACATAAATTTTCATCTGTGTTGCAACAGTTCAACACTGCTGCTGGCAAGACATGGGCCAGAACATTCACAAGACATGACATCACGTGCTGTGTTCAGAGATAAAGGGTAGTTCTGTTTGTTCTTTTAGAGGCCAGAAAGGTCTCCATGTTTCCGGACTTCTTCTTGCAAAACTCATCTGAACGTGGTCTCTTTGACTGCTGAAATGTTGTTCTGTCTTGTTCTGAGTTTATTACAACGGTTCCATCATAAATAAATAAACCACATTCACAACCACTTCGTGTTCTCTTCTTTTAATAGAAGCCAAAAAACAAAATTCCAGCTCAAAAACAAGGACAATTACATAAGAGCAAAATCACAGATCAAAGGTAGCCAAAATATAAGTCTACTCTAGAGACAATGGCCTATGTATAAAAGAAAATCTGCTGCCTTCTAGTGGGGAACTGGCTGATAGACCATGTCTTGACAAATATGGCCAGTGTCCAGCACAGCTCTTGATTTCCTGCCCAAAACCAAATGATTCAACTTATTTGACTCAACTCATATTGTATGATATTGACAACAGTTCTCAAAGTGGGGTCTAGGGACCCCCAGGGGTGGGTGTGTGTGTGTGTGTGTATATATATATATATATATATATATATATATATATATATATATATATATATATATATATATATATATATATATATATATATGTACATCACCAGATAAAAATACATCCTAAGTGCATAAATGTTTTTGCAGTTCACAGCAGATCACTAAACTTTATTAGATTTAAATCACATATAGTACTGTAAATGAGCACTCCTGGTATAGGCTCCTGTAGCAGTGCTTCACAGGATATATGCTAAATTATGGTGCAAAAATAAACCAGAAGTATAGAATGTACATGACCTTTCAAATTTACATTTACGGCATTTGGCAGACACCTTTATCCAGAGCGACTTACAGAAGTGCTTTGAAGTCTTTATCACTAGGTCATGGACTAAGAATACCATCAGTCTTAGAACTCTGTTGGGGAGGTAATAGAGTAAGAAAAGCACACAGACAACACTTAAAAAAAAAAAAGTTAGATTCAAACAAATGTTATATTCTACCAAAATAATTGTTACCACTGATGATTTAGGCTCAGGATTTTGCAACACGCTCATGTCTCTCGGTTACAAACCTCAGGGTAGCATACTGGGTCTCACTTGAGGACTGTGGAGAATGATTGCAGACACATTAAAGCGTTTATTTTTGAAAGTAACATAAGAATTAGCAGAGCCAGGTAAGTATTTCTGTATTTTACACCAATTTTTTAATGCACCTTCTTCCTCTCTGACAAGTCCGTAAGATCTTGTTATTTATTAGCTTGCAAAATCAGCCACATAATTTGGTAAACAGACTCACAACACAATTTATACAAAATGTGGTGTTGACCTAATGACCATGAGTAAATAGCTATTATAGTTATATACTATTTACTAGTACAACATTCCTGTAAATATGTTTTTAAAAAGAAAGAAAGAAAGAGATTAATATATCTGTACTTCTTATTCTTACTTGTTGATGTTGCTGTGAGGCATTATTGTCCCTCCCAAGCATCAAAATAGCTGAAGAAAACAAACACCTCATTCTTAAAATATTTCATCAGTATACTGTATATTACAAACGCTCATATTTTTCCAGATTTCATACCTGAATACACATTTTTTCTATTTTAATATGGTATCTACAGTATACTCAGATGGCTTAATATTTATAGGCTAATGATAGTATCTTATTCCAGATATAATCATTTCTTCTTTTTTTACATTGAATATTCATGACATACCTCTTCTGTATATGCAGGCACATATGGCTAGGATTCCTAAGATGATCAGAAGTGAGATTCCTCCCAAAACAGCCAAGGGGACCAAACATTGATGTTCCTTAACTGCAATAAACCATTAAACAGATGGTTTATAGATTACAGAGATAACTTAATCATAGCCAATATGTAACACAGCGGGTGCTGAGTTACAATACTCAAACCTTGCACCTTTGAATAAAATCATAAGTTGTAAATAAAGGTAATATGACTCCAAAACTCTCATTTCTAAGTGAGAAAGAGAAATTCTTGAATGAGTCATTATAAATCTTGTCAGGAAAAAAAAATTTGTTCCACTGAAATTAATGGAAAAAACTTCAAACTTCATTTAAACTGAAAACCAAAAGAACTCCTATTAACAAAATATAAAAAATTAATAATAATAATAATAATAATAATAATACCTTGTTTTAAATCTGTCTTGTGGTCATGAGTGTTCACTTTCTTCTTGTTGGTTATATCTGGAGCTGAAATAAACAAAAACTGACATCAAACACAAACCACAGTAGAGACCAGAAAAACAAACATATTCAAATTAGTATAGATTTATTAAGGACATTTACCCAAAACTATCAGCGCTGTTCCATTACCCATATAATCCACACCTTCATTCAACAGTAAACAATAAAATGTGCCGTTATCTGAAGGACTGGCTCGGGAAATTTTCAGTGAACATAGTGTGTCTTGCTGAGCTTTTCTGGTAATGGTCCTGAAGCCTGGGTTGTAGATCCTAAGGCCATTTTCTTGTTGGTACAGGAGCCATCTGACAGAGGAGCACTGACCAAATGCATTTGCGATATCACATGTTAACGTGACATTTGTACCATCATCCACAGTCAAACTGGAAGACTGAAAGACCAGAGTCCCACCTATAACACATATTAAGAAAAAATATATAGTTTTTGTGAAGAAAATTTACACATCCACACTTTATTTATAGTAAATTTTTTTTTTTTTTAAACTGCCTTACCAGTATATATCAGCTGAAAGAGAAAAATCAGAAAGAAACTATAAAGCATTGTGTTGTCTTGACTAACCACTTCTACTGATACTTAAGAAAAACGAAAACTGCTAACATTAGCATGTTACCTTCATTCAATTTGTCAACAAAGCTTCACATGTTTTGTGACCTCAATATAAAAACCGCAAATAGGCTACCTACTTTTGAATTTTCCATAACTGTCTTTGATTGTTAATTATATCACACACAGCTATCTTGCTTGTGCTACGCATGTTCACGTGTTTCAACTGAGCCCTATCTGAGAGGCTTTTCCCTATGAATAGCCTAAGCTGGCCCATCATAAAAGGAAAATCTATTTCAGGTTTCGAACCTCGATTCAAAATTAACAGCCATATGATTCTCAATGAAGCTCCTATATGAATCACTAGTGGGCAGTAAGGAGCATCATATCAGGACGAACACCTACTGTAGTTGAGGAGGTTTGACTTATCTTATTTATGACATCTTCATGACCTTTTAAAACAATAAAGGAATCTTCCACAGTCATAGAAAATGTTACTCAGTCAAACCTAGTCTATGTTTTTGTGTCCTTTTCATACAGAGACACGGTTCCATATATCTTCCTGTGTAAAATAAAGTATCCATGTGGATGTGGCCCACTGATTAAGCAGATGGGTCCCACCCCAGTGCCTGCTCAGGTGCTCAAACAATAAAGGGACTGTTCACTCTCATAGTGAGGCACTGCATCTAAAGCACTGTTTCATTAGGACAAAAGCTGAGGAGAAGAGTTTACAGGCTGAAGGATTAGCACTAATGTGCATTATCATCAAAGAGATGTCTCTTTATTGGATTATTGGGTTCCTAATGCTTTGGTCAGGTAAGGTGTTAATATATTTTTTAATGTACAAGGATGAATATCCTCCACGATAACAGGTGGAGAATGATCAATTTACAATATTTACAATTATGAGCAACAACTCATGTGAAACCAATGAATAACTATGAATTACATTAAACAAAAATGTTCCCCTTAGAAAGTCATCACACAATTTTGCATAAGTATATGGTACATTGTATATAGTATGGTGATGTAAGCCAACCTGTTCACAAAAATGCATAAGATCTATAAAATGTTTTCATATATTGTGTTTTATTTTCGTCAAGGACCACTAGAAAATATGTATGGAATAAGCAGTATTGCACTACTATGGAATTTACAATTGTTCAAATTTCTAAGAATCTAAGACAACAACAACAACAAGAACAACAACAACAATAATAATGAAGGAGATATCATGTAGCTTTTGTGAAATATTCTCTGGTGTCATTGTCACAAGTTTTATCCACAATCCAGTTGTCTCCAAATACTTTTGAATTACATTTCCTTAATTTAAAGACAATGCAGCATAACATTAATGTCTCTATCTCATATACGTATGTGTATATGTTGAAATACAACTGGCCATTGGCCATTTGGCAGATCGCTGATTATCTTGAGTAAATATTTTCCATGGATCTGTGTTTGTGCAGGTGTTATTACAGCTGGCAATGTTACAGCAGCCCCTGGAATTGGCACAACAACTTCAAATGAAATCTCTGCCTTTATCATTAGCATAAAAATAACTAACCGCATTTACAACGACTCACTTGAAGACCACCAATCACAGTACTATAAAACACTACGAGAGGAAGTTGAGAATGTGGTAAGATGCCTTATTCTTAACCAACAGAAAGAAAGTCTCAGAGTAAAAATCTTCATTAATGAGTAATCATACACTCAAAGAAAAAAAGCTTTACAATGTAATTGTCTTATACTAAAATTTTTATTAATATACTTTTTCATGGATTTTGGATCATGGATTTTAAACCTAGCAAACTTCTTATTTTTCCCCATTTGTTCAGTTTTTTGAGATGTATAAATTTACACCATCAGCTCAGTATCAAGAGATTGCTGACATGACTTTCAGGTAAAAAAAAAAAAAAAAAATTACATAATATTTTTGTAAGCCATGGCCTGGAGTAATGTGTAAATGTAATGTGTAATTTTATTTTCCTCAGCAATGGATCTGTGATTGCCAATTCCACAGTGTTATTTGGAACTAAGCAAATAAGTGGAAAGAATATGAAAAGCATCTTTGTTACCAATTATCAACATCACCCCACGATGATACTGCATCTAAACATCAACTATACTGCAGGTAAAAACATCTCTCATATTGTCTGAGTTTTTATTGCAATGCATCAAGACAGTGAGTGACTGAAGCATTAGGGGTACACACAGAATTAGACAATAGTCTGAAGCTATTACATGCTTTAACATTAATACAGTGGGTATAGATAAGAATCACCCCCCTTTAAAATAATCACATTTTGTTGCTTTTCAGCCTGAAATGAAGACGGACACAGTTTTTGTTTTATCCAGCTGTATTTACTCAGTGCAACTTATAACATCCAAGTGAAAGATATAACAACAACATGTCAGGAAAAAAAAAAAAAAAAACCCAGAACAACTGAGTTGGAAAAAGGATCACCCCCCTCCTAAAAATGACTTGTAAACTCAATAAGGTGCAGCTAATCACCTTCTCAATGGCACGCAAAACCATTTGACTTTCAACTGTGATCAGCTGTGGTCATTATGTTTAGCTCAGCATAAAAAGAGCTTTCCTGGAGCATTTTGTAGTGCAACTGAAGCAAACAATCAACTATGGGTGGCAAGGCACTGTCAAAAGATCCCCGGGATAAATTTGTGGACAGGCACAAGTCAGGAGATGGATACAAAAAAATTTCAAAGGCTTTATCAATGCCTAGAAGCACAGTGAAGTCTATTATTAAGAAGTGGAAGGTATTTGGTACAACTCAGACCCTCCCTGGATCAGGACGCTCCAAACTGGATGAAAGAGCCAGGAGGAAACTGGTCAGAGAGGTTACCAAGAGGCCTACAGCAACTCTGAAGCAGTTGCAGGAATTTATGACAAGAGTGGTCATTGTGTGCATGGGACAATAATATCACAAATTCTCCACAAATGTGGCTTGTTTTGGGAGGGTTGCAAGAAAAAAGCCACTCTTCAAGAAAGGCCACATGCAGTCACGACTGAGTTTTGCCAAAACGCACCTTGAAGATTCAGGTCAGATGAGAATAAAATTGAATTATTTGGCCTCAACACCAAACGATATGTCTGGCAGAAATCCAATACAGCTCACCATCCAAATAACACCATTCCTACATTAAAGCATGGAGGTGGTAATATCCTGTTATGGGGGTGTTTCTCTGCAGCAGGGACTGGAGCACTTATCAGGATAGAAGGAAAAATGGATGGGGCAAAATACCGTCAAATTCTTAAGAAACATCTGCTGCCCTCTGCCAGAAAGCTGTCAGTGGGAAGAAGGTAGTTCAACATAATGCGGGTGATCCTTTTTCCCAACTCAGAGATTCTGTTATTTATTTATTTATATTTTTTTCTGACATGTTGGCGTTATATCTTTCACTTGGATGTTATAAGTTGCACTGAGTAAATACAGCTGGATAAAACAAAAACTGTATCCGTCTTCATTTCAGGCTGAAAAGCAACAAAATGTGATTATTTTATAGGGGCGTGATTCTTTTCTATACCCACCGTACATGTTCAGTAGATTGTAGACAATACATTATAGATTAGAAATAAATCATGAATGATTGTAAAACCTTAACTATCTGTATGATTCGGTCTTCCCCTTGCAGACCAAGAACCCATTCCTGTCTTGTCAAACATTTCTCCTTCTATCTCCTCTATGACTACATCCATCACCAGCCCTAAAAGCCACACCACCACAGAGTTATCTGACCACACATCTGGAAATGAAAGTTCTACAGCATCTACATCCTCTGCCTTGACCATCAGTGGCCCAAAAGAATCAACAGACAGCATTAATGACCCAACTGCAACCACACAAACTCATTCCACCACTAACGACACTAACGTCACCCATTCTGCTTCTGAGACTACTTCAAATAGTATCTCAAACAACAGCACTACAGCACTGCATCCAAGCACCATCACCTCAACCATGTCAGCTTCCGGTCCTTCAACCATGACACTGCATCCAAGCTTCAACATTTCAAACATCTCTGGTTCCAGTCCTTTAACCACAACAGTACATCCAAGCAGCAACATTTCAAACATCTCTGGTTCCAGTCCTTTAACTACGACAGTACATGCAAACAGCAACATTTCAAACATCTCTGGTTCCAGTCCTTTAACCACGACAGTACATCCAAGCAGCAACATTTCAAACATCTCTGGTTCCAGTCCTTTAACTACGACAGTACATGCAAACAGCAACATTTCAAACATCTCTGGTTCCAGTCCTTTAACCACGACAGTACATGCAAACAGCAACATTTCAAACATCTCTGGTTCCAGTCCTTTAACTACGACAGTACATCCAAGCAGCAACATTTCAAACATCTCTGGTTCCAGTCCTTTAACCGCAACAGTACATGCAAGCAGCAACATTTCAGCCACGTCTGCTTCCAGTTCTTCAACAACAGCAGTACATGCAAGCAGCAACATTTCAGCCACGTCTGCTTCCAGTTCTACAGTCAGTCCAGGGAAAACCGTAACCCAAAAGCCCACAGGACCTGAAGTGTCAGACACAGTGGCAACAGAGCAGGGTGTGCCCGGTTGGGGCATTGCCATCCTGGTGCTGGCAGCCATCATACTTTTCTTCATGCTTGTCCTCCTCATACTGCTGGTGAGCCTCAAATAGACTACCAATCAAATCATTTAAAAAATGTACCTAAGCAGTATCATACTGCAACGTTTATGTTTCTTCTTCTTTTCTTTCCCATAAATATATTGTTAAATAGTGGAGATCTTGTGATATTTCTGCATCGAAACCTTGATGGCCATAGAAAACCATTTTTTTACTTGGGTGTAATGCATGATTCTGTTGTTCACACCAGTGTGCCCCTGCTGTGAATGGAACATGGCTGTTGTGTCACTATTGTTTTACCGAAACATAAAATAAAGCATGCTCCTCCTCACAGCTGCTGTTTTGGTGCTGTTGGTGGAGACAGCGTGGCTTCATGAATGTGTCTGATCCAGACCCAATGGGCTATTATAACCCCGACATTCCTATGTACTCCACTCACAGCACGTATGACTCACACAACGGCAAGTCACTGGTGAGTGATTCTCCATCTATACCTTCATCTAATTTTTGTCTCTACACACTTTAGATAACATAGTTTAAGGGAGCACTCACACCAATCAGAACATCTTCATTTGCTGATTTGTAGCAATTTAGTGAAGCAAGAAACTAAGAGTTTTATTACCACAGAGTGATGATGATATTTTTTACATACTGGCAAAAAAGATAAAAGAAAAAGAAGACGGCTGGGTGCTGGGTACCGAGTGAATGTATTCTGGCACTAATTACAAATGAATAAGGGTGTCATCAGTAATGTCATTTCTTTAGACAACTTCAAAATTATAATCTAATCTAACTACCTTTGGATTACATTTGGGACTACAGATTTATATTTTATATTTGGAAAACAGATGCAGTAAGAAACCACAACTGATTGTATATAAGTCAAATAATTATGTCATTTATGACCACACTCAAATTAATTAAAGACTCAAATTTATTGATGTAATCTGGAAAAAGGGACTCGTTTATTATTCAGGCTTCCAAATTCATTCAGCTCTGGCTACTTGTAGTTGACTTTTGGAATCTGATTCTGTAATCCAGATTACCCAGAACCTCCTTTAGTTACACACATTCACACTTGCATCATATATACACGACTACATATCCTACATACTTATCCTTTGGCAATCAGATGTAGAGATGTGGAGGTAACAGTAGACTTTTGCATGGACTCCCCATGCATCCCCCATCTCCATGTTCATCCAGGCAAAACTGGCTGCAGTTACTAAACAGCCCCCAGTCCCACTTCCCTCCCACTTGTATAGGGCTCTCTTTGTGCCCAACCAGCTTTGACAGGGAAACCTGAGGCGTGGGAAACTCTACTCCTGCTCTGTGTTTCTCTTTCCCGCAACTGCCCTGGAGCTAGCGCTTTATCAGACCTCACACTGCACTGTCTTCATCTACGCATACAACACTGCCTTCACACACACACACACACACACACACGTTTGTACCATTTAAGATCCAGTTGTTTTCATCGTTGAAAATTTCACAGTCTCACTAACATTTCTGTAGTCTCATTTCCATAAATGCCCTATAACTGATCTCACTCTATCAAAACCTTTTACGTTTTAAGAGATTAGTAACTGCCATTAAGAGGCAGGAGTGTGTTATACACAGTGATATATGTTCATGGGACCACAAGTTACATATTCGTTAAAGAAATTCATTAAAGAATATTTATTTATCCTTCATTATACATATGATATTACAATGTCTAAATGATTATGCTAGGACTCTGTTTGAAGTCAGTGAAAACTGTTGCTCCATTTCCCTCACACAAAGAGGCCATTGATAGGCCATAAATAAGCCTGCATGCTGTCCACACTACAACAAACTCACACACAGCAGCTCCCAGAAAAGGAGTTTTGCTCTTTTTCTACTCACTGGAACCTAATTCAGTGAACTATGAAACCATGGGAAAATGTCAGTGAAATTATTGCAAATATTAGTCATTTCAGTAACCAAACAGTACTAATACTTTAACAGAATCTTAATTAATAGGATTCAGGCACAGAGAGACCTCCTGAAAAACGGACTGGAATGTACGCAGTGAACAAGTGATACGACACCCAGGGCTTCAAGTCAAATGGTACAACTTTTGGATCAAACAATGAAAGCCACATCATAATTTACTCACCACTACTCAGCAACAACACTCAGGTGCTGTTTGGCTCCGCTGCTCTACCTTCCACCTGCCTGTCCAGCGATCGAAGAGGCACCACATAAAAGCTGTCCACAGACTGTAATACCAAATAACCATCGGGGATAATATTGCATGATATTCAGAATATATAATGCTGATTTCAGAGCAATCACCAACCACTACATATTACTGTCACTTTGGACAATGTTCTATGAGACAGTATCTGTTTGCTTAAAAATGGTTTACTGACAGTGATAGCAAATACATTTCGATGACATAAATAAACAGTACTGCTTCCAAATTGCTAATATTATTGCAAATGTCATTTCAGATTGATCTCTGATGCTTTGTAATAAAGAAGGATCTATTACAATATATATTCTTTTGTGAAAAAAATTAAAGAAAAATGTGTAATTTTATTTTTAAAAAGAATACATTTGATACAAAGGTACAAATACATTTTTTTTTTTGTTAATTTAACCAGGGATGTCTCGGGTTAAACAGTGTTGAATGGGGGCAGGTTTAGGGATAATAAGCTGTGCCAGTGTCCAGATCACCTCAGCCTCCAGGGTCATTGCTTCCTGGGGCTATTGTGCTCATAAAAAGGTTTCTTTGTGTGGATGGGACCAGCTCAAAGATTCTTCTGCAGGTCTCAAAGGGAGGAAGAGGGGAAAAAGAGGGAATGGTGATAGACAGACTTTCAGTACTCTTAGAAAAGTGGAACCCTTCTCCTGAAGAGCTGTTCTTCATAAAAGAAAAGAAAAAACACACACACAGAAGTGAATCAAATGTTAGCCCAAAACTAGATCAAAAGTATGAGTGTGCGGATCAATATTCAAATCGGAATTCCATTGAATCTATGTAGAAACGTAGTCTTACATGTTTTGTACAGTCAAAATTTCTTTTGTGACTTATTCCATATCGCTGCTTATATCCTGTTACACCCAGGTATTTCCAGGACAGGTGGGGCTAAAACTGATAAACATTCACCCGTAACACTGATTGCACAGGTAGATGTTGGCCTGCTATGGCACTGCTGCCTACCGCACCTCCTCTGGTGCGCATAGGATTACCGCTCTTCCTTGTCACCATGCAACCAAAACACAGCCAAAACCATACAGGCCTACCCAGTGACTAAGGCTGTAGCAAGCCCCACTGGCACCATTAAGGCATCCTACTTCCACCGGGTAGATGATGGTTCTCCAGCCAGCCTCCTTACACTCAGCGATGAGATCGTACTACAGCCTCTTCCTCTCAAAGGCATCTTCTATTCCTTCCTCCCAAGGGACAGGTGAGGCAGAGTGATTGAACACAATTGTATGGCATGATATCGAAGTAATCAAAAGTCATTTTGTAGTCATTGGTTGCAGCCACGGTGGAACAGGGTGGAATTTTCCAGCACTTGTGGCCAAAATACGTCCTGAATTACAACTGAATGTCTCCCTATTAATTAATTAATTCCAATTAGAATTAGGATCTAACTATCCAAAGAAGAACCATTTATTTTTGTGTTTATTTTAAAGAGAAATGGCATTTAAAGGCAGTAAAATGCACACAGGTACAGGGTATCATGCTCTGCTGTTACTGTCTCTCTTCAATTCAAACTGAGGTGTTAGGAAAAATGACTAAATATAACATAATGCATTGTCATAAGAACTCATGGTGTGCTTATATGTATGGAGTCTTTTTTCTGAGGCTATTCTGTTAAACCTTTTAGTTTCTTATAAATGCTCAGCATACAAATGACTATGATGAATCTGCTAGCTATTGTTTTAGCATTAGTTTCACTTTCTGAAAAATAAATGCTGCACAACTGTGACTCATAGTCTATAAAAGTCTGTCATTGTCTTTATAAGACCAGGAAAGTCAGCATAGTCTGTGCCACTGTTAGTGTTCTACAAGAAACAAGACCACACCTATTAAGACAACCAGCCAGCATGGCCTTTGTAACACTGTGTGACACGCTCTATGTTTTGATCCTGCTGTATTCACAGGTTATACAAGGTTCATAGTGCTGTTGAATGAGTTTAAGATGAGTTGTGTAATATGTACTGAATAAAACATAGAAGGACAAATTACTATTTGAACATAATAATATATTAATAAATCAACAGAGTAAATGAACTACACTACTTGATTAGTGGGCTAAGTGTCTATCTGAGTGAAAACTTCACATTTCATGTAACTGTAGTACTGTATATTGCCCCCTTGTGGCTGGCAAACATGTCATGTTTAATTTGATTAATTAAAATCTTTAGGAAAAGAGCAGACACGCTTATCATCTTTTCGATGGTGCTTAAAAAAAAACAACCTTAGTGCATCATGAAAGTAAATATCAGGTGCTTATTTGGGTTCCACACATCAGGCCTGAGAGTGAGAAAGTGTCTGCTGCAGTTAGCCCTTCTCACAGCTAGCTGCCTGAGTACTTAGCCAGAGCTCTAAGGCGTACTTGGTCCCTGTGCTGACCCGCTCCACATCCTCGCCCTCAGCCGAGGCCCGGTTACAGAACACTGACACGGGCAGTGCGGACTCGCTCAGCTCACCCTCAGGAGACACCTCAGTAACGCTACCACAGAGAACACCACAGCATCACAAGTATTAGGGTAGAGCTAAGAGCATTCAATACTAAGACATTTTAATTGTGAGCTGCATTTAGAGAAGCTCAGCTATGAATGATGTTCACGGGCGGTTCTACAGCTAATTTACCGATTCCCTTGTTAGTAAAACTACAGTTCTACATTTGATTTTAAACAGTTCTACAGTTGAGACAGCCCGGAAACTGTGAAAATGTGTCCAGAGTGACTGTTTTGGGAGTAAAACAATTATCTATGCATTTGACAAAACATGAGATGATCAGAATGTTTACAAAAGATGGTAAAAATGTTTGTTGGACAGATCATTTGCATGCTGTGGGTTTCTGTAATATTAATACTCTGTAGCCCTAGTCCAAATTTAATTAGATGTGTTCTTAAACTATGCTTACTGCAAAGCACATTTCTAATTAGGAACAGAACTATATACCTGACAGCTTGAGGAAGATCAGCAGGTATATGAAAAGACTTTTCCTCCCCATCCACAGCAGATACGATAGCCCTGACCAGTCCTGCATCAACCCACACACACGCACTGACCTCAGCAGGCTCTGGTCTCATACAGGACTAATAAGAAAAGAAGGAACGGGTTCACAGATAATAAAGATACGCACATACAGTCCAGTTACATGTTTCTTCCATCACCAATTAAATGGCAATTTTGCTGCATATAGCTGAGCTTAGATGACATAGGCTGGCATTACCTGTAGCTGCAGGTGTGTATGGTTACTGCAAAGCAGCATGTAGGTGACAATATGATGTCTCTGGGGCAGTCCTCGGGACAGCATGGGTGGGTATACAGACTGTGGAAGAGACAGGTTGTGAGAAGAGTCTTATTATAAGGTTTCTCTTGATAGATAAAACCCCCACTGAAAATGACCACTTTGGATATTATATACTGAATGAAAATCCTGGATCAGAAAGGCAAAAACTAATTAAAACGATACCAGGCCTAATATGTGGAGATGTTTTGAAAGTTATGAGCCCTGGTTTCAGTGTAGCCTTTTACAGCATTAGTATTTTTGTAGTATTTTACAAAGCTGCTTTTTATTTCGTGCTGCAAACATACAGACCGTTTGCCTTGGCCCAGTGTGTCTACACATCAGCACTCTGAGCTCACCTCCCAGAGGCCCAGCAGCTGAGAGGAGGAGATGTCCTCAGGGTCCAGTTTAAGTCCAGTTTCCTCCCTCAGCTCCCGCAGGCCTGCATCCAACAGCTATTGCAAAACAAGTGAACAGAAAGAGGCCATACTGAATGTCTACAAGATGCAAAACATGGTCTGATCTTTGTTTGATTAATGAGCCTCTGGTTAATCTGCACAAGTAATACATTAGTAATGGTTGATTTAAGTAAAAACATAAGAAAACAAACAAACAAACAAACAAAAAAAAAACATTTTTACAGTTAGCTCCTAAATTTTTGCCACTCTTCATGAACCAGTGATTAATACATGCAATAAGATTTTTTATTTTTTATTTTATTTTTTTTTTTTAAACACAACAAATGGGCGTATGTAAATATTTTTTTCAAACATAACTTTTTTTTAAGTCATGCAAAACACTGGTTTCAAAATTATCGACACCCTTACAATTAATATTTTGTGGCAGCTTCCCTGGACTAGGTTCCTTCCTGAAGAGTCCAGAATTAACCATGTTTGATGCTATAATATCCTGGTACTGGCGGACTTCATGATGCTGATCAGCTAATTGCCAATTCTCTTGTTAGTAAAACTGTTACAACAGAGTCAGCACTACACTCTACAGTTCTCTAGTTGAGTTAAACAGTTCTACAGTTGAGACAGCCCCCAAATTGACCATGTGTTCAGAGTGACTGTTTTGGGAGTGAAACACTAATCGGGCAGACAAATCTATGCATTTCAGACAATCAGAATGTTTACAAAAGACAGTAAAAGTGTTGTTTGCTGAACAGCTCCTTTCATGACGCAGGTTTCTGTAATATTAATACAGTGCAGCCCTAGTTCAAATTTAAGTAGATGTGTTATTAAGGAATGATTTTTACAAAGAACACTTTTCACACAATATTCTGACACGTGTCATTTATGAAAAATAAAGCACTAGCTATTCCGCTATTAACACCATCACAGGCTCCAGTAGAGCAGGGAATCAGCTACCTTGACTGATTACATTATCATTTTTTAGTGTAACGTTTTGCATAAAAATGCGTGAGGCTTTTGTGCTAGAGGGAGCCATGGTTCACACAAAAGAACACTTCTCGTGGAGGTGGTGTTTTTTTTTTTTTATTTTGGGTCGCTTTTTAAAACCTGGTCAGCTCTGTTTTTTGACAAGTCTCACTGATATTCATTAGCTTTTCAGTGTGTGCTTATGTATTTACAGACGCTGGAGTGTTTTTTTGTTGTTGTTGTTTTTTTAACTATTGATTAGTTCCCTATAACAGCAGCTCTGACAGTACTGAGAACCCTTGAAGAACCTCAAAAACCTTACGTCTAGCACCCTAAAGGATCCTTGGTTGGCTCTCTGGAGCATGCAAAAATACACAAGATTTTGTGTGAAAAAGGTTTCCTTTTCTAAAGAGGTTCCAGGAATGAAAGCTGGAACCTTTGAAGAACCCCTTTCTTCCACTCAAATCTAGCATCCTTAAGTGGTCTTAGTTCTTCTGGGTAACTCTTTAAAGTTCTTACAACCGTTAACCATCTAACAAACCATTTTTCCTGAAACTTTTAGAACATAAGTAGCCTAAAGTGTTCTGCAGTTGTCCTGCTAGGGGACGTTTTTCTGTACATTCCTCCAACAGAACCTCTGGACCACCAGCCACAAAACAGCCCCAACACATTGATAATCCACTACCCTGTTTTACTATGGGTATCAGGTGCTTTTCCTTAGATGCAGCCCCCATATTCACTAAACATGCTGATGCTGTGCACTGCCAAAAGGTTATTGTGGTCTAACCAACGGTAAATGATTCCAATAGCAGTTTCAGTGAGCACTTAATTTTCTGGGTTGTTCTCATGAAGGGCTTCTTTCATGCAAATAGTTTGATGTCATGGATGATTGGTTGGTTTAATAGTTGATTTTAAAGCTTGACAACCCAAAGCATACTGTGGAATGTTAAAACTATGAACTTTGTGTTCTTTTTTGCTTGTCTAAAAATAACTTTATTCAATACAAATCTTTATTCAATGGTTATACTTTTTAACCGTGGGTTGACTGTAGCTCAAATTGTACCTTTTCGTCCAGTTCCACATGGCCACCTGCAGAATACGAGAACAGCATTTAGTCCACAATAAGGACTGCTTAGCTATGTCAGCAATCTGAAGTGAAGGTGAAAGCATCATGGCTCCTTAGGTATTAAGACATATTAAGCATCTCAGAGTAACACTCTGCCCTACTGGTCATATGATTGCAAAAATGGCTCAACAGTCAGCAGATTTTTACTTCACAGGTTAGCTTATAAAGCCTGAGCCTGCACAAACAGGACATTCTATTTGTTCTCTCCTAAAGCTGCAGTTTAGTGTGACACTTAGGACGAAAAAAAAAAAAGAAAGAAGAAGAAACACTCTGTAGTCTGGGCAGCATCATACTCACCAGGTGGGACCCATACATTAGGAAAAATCCTCAGGGCATGAGCTCGCCTGGTCAGCAACAGCCTCTGATTGGCTGACTGGAGCAGTATGGCCACGCCCACATCTACCCCTCTCCGGAGAGTGTCTGGAGGAAGCGCCGCCGCCTCTGAGGGAGAGAGCAATTTGATTGGGCAGAACGGCGCCCTCTAGAGGCAGAAAGTGAGTTTCATCCACAAGCAAAATAAATGTTGGTACACAACCGCACACTATCATACTAATCAGTATGTCTAAATATTATTCTACATATCGTGTTCAATAAATAATTTAACATGCGACCCTGAAAACCTTTAAAGGGATGTTTAATGATCCGTTTGATTGAACGCTGACGTAATGATGTAGTCAGTAATGACGCAACCCGTGTTGAAGTCTAACCTTAAGAGGCACGCCCCTCTCGTGACTTCCCCGACACAAAATAAAGCGGTTGTTTTCCAGGGAACAATTCACAGTTGTTTGGTCGTCAAGCTGTCCAGTAAAGTGTCCAGTAATGCTCTAGGAAAATAAAAACACCAGTCAAACAATTTGTATACGTGTTGAGAGTGACAGCAGCTCTTGTTTAACTGACCTGAACAAACTGGGCACAGTGTGGAGCTGCGCTTTCTTTGGATAAATGCACCAAGATTCGTCGTACTTTCTCCATTATTAGCAATATAGTTAAACAGCATTTAACATTAAGTTATAATAACTCGTGAAGAGGGGTTAGGGAACGCCAAACCACTACAATAACAGACCTGACATAACCCCCAAATGTAAATTAGCTATCATACATTTAGTGTAGAAAATTTGTCCAAAATGACGTTTCAGTTGGTCAAAATCAACAACCAAAAAATAAAACTATATACGAATCCAGTGTCGCGGTAGCGATTAGACTCTCTTCCAAAATGGCTGCCGAGTTTTCAAAATAAAAGTCACGCACAGCCCACTAACTCGCTGTGCTTGAAATGGTATCCTACTCACTACACTGGAAAATACATAGAACACTACAGGGTGTCCCAGAAGTCTCCATACATAGGGGAAGTTAACACTTTATAGCAAAATGTAACTTTAATTATTTACAAAACATCCTCTACATTTTCCATTTCTTTGTAAACATACACATAGTCGTGTCTCCCATCTTTGGCTTCCAGGTTGGCAGCATTGTCACGTGTGATGTGCTTGCCATGTTTACCGTTAAAGGTCATCACAACCTTGCGACAGCTTCCCGATCCAGCCATGAGAATGATTTCAATGCGTTCTTCTTCTTTTTTTCAAACGCATTCTTAAAGGCTATCTGAAAAAATATAATATAAACTTTTTGCTAAAAAAAATTCATTTCCCCTATGTATGGAGACATTTGGGACACCATGTATTATAGGAACAAAAAAGGTTATTGAAGAAAATGATTTTATACACTACGTTACATGGGTTTGAGACACTTGTCATATATCAAGCCTACGGTCAGTAAAGTAACCAAGCGTAAGCCAAGCATGTGTGACTATACAAAACAGTTAATCTACTCCTTACATTTATAAGAAGCCTGAGGAGAAGTCAGAAGGAGCAGTGCCTTCTTAGCTCGCTGTATTTCTCATCAACATTGTGAACTACTAAATATGCAATGCAATATGGGTGCAGCATTTGTACACATTTGTGCATTATGGGATTAACTGTACACAGCTTTCAAAACCTCTAATTGATACCCCCTTGATTCCTCAATCCTTCTTCAGCTCACCTCATCCAGAAAATCAATGAATGTCTGCCATCTTTAAGGAGGTACCAGTTCTTAAAATGCAGTAGAAGAGAAGAAAAAGTAGGCTGTTAGAATTTGGGTACATACTTTTCCTATGTGGAAGTGTTTTGTTGCTGTGGCGCATAATATAAGCCTACAGTATCCCACCACCTCTCCCAGAAAACAAGTTATAATGAAACAATAATAAGAACCACAAATACAAAATTAATAATTTTAATATAAAAAAATGGGTACAAATTAAATCTTTAGATTAAACATGCATTGCATTGCGGCCATATAAAAAAAAGTCAGGTGCCGAGTAGAATCTTGCTTATGCTCTCCTTGTGTACAGATGGGTTTCCTCCCAAAAATACATAACTAAAGGTGGATTGGAGTGAGCATGAATATGTGTGTGCATGCTGCCCTGCAATGGAGTGGTGTCTCATACAGTATTCCCACCTTACAGCCAGCATTCCCTGGATAGACTCCAAACCCTCCATGACCCTGCCCACGATAAAGTAGTTACTTAAGACGAATGAAAAAAAAATCACTGTTTTGTATATGCAGATACATCTGTTATAAAGTTAGCTGAATACAACTAGGCAACTTGTTATCAATAGGTGAATTCACTTGCAGTCCCGTCTGAAACTACTGAAATGGCAAGGCCAATTCATTTGTTTGTGCTATACACCTTTGGGTTTGAGATCAAAGGTGGATATGAGATGAGAGTTTAAGATTTCAGCTTTTATTTCCTGGTATTTACATCTAGATGTGTTAAACAACTTAAAACATAGAACCTTTTGTATCAGACCACCCAATTTTTAGGTGAGCAAAAGTATAGGAACAGATAAGTCTTGAAGTAAATGAAAGTAAATAACACTTAATATTTGGTTGCAAATCCCTAGCCTCACTGACATCACCAAATTGTTGGTTTCTTCTTTTTTGATGCTTTTTCAGGCTTTTACAGCAGCCTCTTTCAGTTGTTGTTTGTTTCAGGGGGTTTCTCCCTTCAGTCTCCACTTCAGGATTTGAAATGCTGCTCAATTGGGTTAAGGTCTGGTGATTGACTTGGCCAGTCTAAAACCTTCCACTTTTCCCCCCTGATGAAGTCCTTTGTTGAGTTGGCAGTCTGTCTTGCTGCATTATGAAGTTCCTCCCAATTAATTTGGATGCATTTCTCTGTAAATTGGTAGAAAAAATGTTCCTGTAAACTTCTTTATTCATTCTGCTGCTACCATCATGAGTTCCATCATCAATAAAGATTAGTGATCCTGTTCCAGAAGCAGCTATGCAAGCCCAAGACATGACACTAACTCAACCATGGTTCACAGAGGAGCTTGTATGTTTTGGATCATGAGCAGATAATTTCTTTCTCCACACTTTGGCCTTTCCATCACTTTGGTAGAGGTCAATCTTAGTTCCAGAACTTTTTTGGCTCATCTCTGTATTTCTTTGCAGATACCAATGTGACCTTCTGATTCTTACTGCTGATGAGTGGTTTGCATCTTGTGGTATGGCCTCTATATATTTCCGCACTTGAAGTCTTCGAACGGTGGATACGGTGATACCTTCACCTCTGCCCTGTGGAGGTTGTTGGTGATGTCACTGACTGTTGTCTTTGGTTTTTTTCTTCACAGCACTCACAATGTTTCTGTCATCAGCTGTTGTTGTTTTCCTTGACCGACCCATTCGGTGTCTATTGCTCAGTACACCAGTGGTTTCTTCCTTTTTCAGGACATTCCAAATTGTTGTACTGGCTATACCCAATGCTTGTGCAATGCCTCTGATTGATTTTCCCTCTTTTCTCAGCTTCAAAATGGCTTGCTTTTCTCCCAAAGACAGCTCTCTGATCTTCATGTTGGCTTATCCTTTTTAACAACAAATGTAGTCTTCACGGGTGAAACTGAAGGCTAAAACCATGAGTAGATGTTCAGAGCTATTTATTGTTTAAACAATCAATCTAACAGGACACACCTGGGTAATATGAAACATCTGTCAGTCACATGTTCCAATATTTTTGCTCACCTACAAATTGGGTAGTCTGACACAAAATGTGCTATGTTCTATGTTGTTTTACACATCTACATATAAATACCAGGAAATAAAAGCTGAAATTCTAAACTTTCTTCTCATATTCATCTTTTGATCTCAAACCCAAATGTCTTCAGTCTACAGCCAAAAAAAAAAAAAAAAAAAAAGACTCAGCCTTCTGTTCCAATAGTTTGGGAGGGGACTGTAGAACCGTATGAAGTTGGAGCAGGCGTGCAGGACAATGCAACTATTTAAAAAGAATCAACAAGAGTGTTACTTTAAGACCTCGCTGGGGTACTATTTTGGTGCTTTTTAAATGAAAAAATGAATTAACATACATTTTTACGTATACTGAATATTTATTTTACTTTGTGGGTGTGACATTTTCCTTTATTTTCATTTTTTAATGCAGAAAATATTCCATTGCTGTTTGTCTAGCAAATCATGTTTATTTTAAACATCAATCATACATAAACACGCATGAAACTGTCTATGATTTTTCCATCACTACATGTAAAGAAGTCGAAGAGTACAGGCAAAATGTAAATCTGACATGCTGTTGTAAAGGCAATGACACACTGACACAGACAGTACTGTGAACTGATAACATGCTTCCACAAGAGGAGATTACACCGGCTGAGCCCTTGAGTGAGGCTTCAACCTCTTACTTTTTGTTCTTAGTGTCCATTAATTTTGGTCACAAGTGGTGGCACTTACAGAGTTGGCAGTCATCATAGCTTTCCTGAAGTATCAGTAAATATAAAACAAGATGACAAAAAAAGCCAAGCAATGCCAATCATTTGTTAACACTTAGATGATCTTGACACAATTCTCCCACATTAGAAACATCCTCACTTTCATGTATACACTGGGCAATATTTATCAAGCTTTCATTCTTTTGTAAAGTCTGTCAACTCTGGTTGCCTAAAAATGTAAATGCAAATATACTTACAAATACATTGACATTACTAGTATTCATTAACTATTGCTAGTGTGTAATCTTAAGGTTTTTCTTTGAGTTAGCCAGATAGATTCCTTGGTAGATTGTTTTGAACCCAATGTTTTTTTGAGGAAAAGCTTAATAAATGTTGGTCAGTATTTTCCCTCATGACTAGCCTTATAATTTGACTGATGTTTCATGCAAATGATGTTCTACAGCACCCCAGCACAGACTTGCATTAATAATATACTATATTATATATCTTCACTCATATTTCTTTCTTTGTTTTTAAAGCAGTTGTAGTCCAGTACAAACATGGATTTTTGTGACTAATAATCTGTCTTATTTGCAAATTGGTTAGCATTTTAAAAAAAAGAATTGCTACCTACATTTCTATACAATCTTACAGCATTCACGTCTATGGCCTGCTCATTACTGATACTACAAAAGCATTTTCATGCAAACAAACTTGTTTATTAGTGCAAAATGAATGAGGTCCTAGCAACTATTTAGCCATCAAAATTCATTGCAGAGAGAGAAAACAGCCAAATAACAGGAGCTAACAATTTTACAAATTATTTACATTGTCACGAAAGTTTTTGTTTGAAGTGTGTGTGATTTATAGGTGAAACAGTTGTTTCTTTTGATTGGTATGAAACTGTGCTAAAATCATTGATCTTATCCTGTGAGATATTTTGTTCTGTCAGTTCCCATTACGCACATTAGTCCTGGCCTGTCCTCCAGCACCATACTGTGCGTTTGCAGTGGAGTTAGGAATAGGTGTCATCTCCTGGAGGCAAATGGTGAGGAGAAATGTAAACTTCACATGCAATAGCTCTAAGCAAGGTAAATTATAATCAACATTTAATTATAACAGCTCATTTAGACCATAGATAGTCATGATGAATATAGCCTGCCATGGGATGTTAAACTTCCATGCTTATAGTTATAGT
This sequence comes from Cranoglanis bouderius, assembly GCA_023630585.1. Classification (NCBI taxonomy): domain Eukaryota; kingdom Metazoa; phylum Chordata; class Actinopteri; order Siluriformes; family Cranoglanididae; genus Cranoglanis; species Cranoglanis bouderius. The sequence goes on from CM042544.1 coordinate 18,973,279, forward strand.
TTTTAACTGAATATTTTGCCTTGTACTATGGTACAAAGCAGCCATGACAACTTATGTACATGAAATTGCATTTTATAGCAGCAATCTTACCTTAATAGCACTAACAGATAGGGCATACACTCCGAAAAGTGCCACAACCAAACCGATAATACACACCAATACCAAAGAGCCAATCAAGGTGCCCAAAATGCCATTCACCAGGAACTGCAAAAAAGTTAGAAAAGTATTTGAGTACACATGATATCAGAAATAGCATAATAGTATCCAGAGCTCAAATCATGTATGTAAGCAATGTAAATATTAAGACACATGCACTCACTGAACACTTTATTAGGAACATTATATTAATACTGGGTAGGGCCTCCCATTGCTCTCAAAACAGCCTCAATTCTTCATGGCTTCGATTCCACAAGATGTTGGAAACATTCCTTTGAGATTTTGGTTCATGTTGACATGATTGTATGACACAATTCCTGCAGTTTCTTCAGGTGCACTTTCATGCTGTGAATCTCCCGTTCTACCACATCCCAAAGGTGTTCTATTGGATTCAGATCCGGTGACTGGGAAGGCCACTGAAGAACACTGAACTCATTGTCACGTTCATGAAACCAGTTTGAGACGCCTTTTGCTTTGTGACATGGTGCATTATCATGCTGGAAGTAGCCATTAGGAGATGGTAAATTGTGGCCATGAAGGGATGCAGATGGTCAGCAACAATACTCAAATAGGCTGTGGCATTCAAGCGATTATTGATTGGTTTTAACGGGCCCAAAGTGTACCAAGAAAACATTCCCCACACTATTACACCACCTCCACCAGCCTGGTGACACAAGGCAGTTTGGGTCTATGGATTCATGCTGTTGGTGCCAAATTCTGACCCATCTCAGCAGAAATTGAGATTCATCAGACCAGGCTACGTTTTTCCAGTCTTCTCCTTTCCAGTTTTGGTGAGCCTGTACCTACTGCAGCCTCAGCTTTCTGTTCTTGGCTGACAGAAGTGGAACCTGACATGGTCTTCTGCTGTTGTAGCCCATCCTCCTCAAAGTTTGATGTGTTGTGCATTCTGAGATGCTTTTCTGCTCACCACAATTGTACAGAGTGGTTATCTGAGTTACTGTAGCCTTTCTGGCAGCTCAAATCAGTCTGGCCATTCCCTGTTGACCTCTCTCATCAACAAGAGCGTTTCCATCTACAGAACTGCCGCTCACTGGATGTTTGTTCTTTATTGCACCATTCTGAGTAAACTCTAGAGACTGCTGTGTGTATAAATCCCAGGAGATCAGCAGTTATAGAAATACTCAAACCAGCCCATCTGGCACCAACAATCATGCCACGGTCAAAATCACTGCGATCAAAGGTTTTCCCCATTCTGATGGCTGATGTAAACATTACCCGAAGCTGCTGGCCCGTATCTGCATGATTTTATGCACTGCACTGCTGCCACACCATTGCTGGTTAGATAATTGCATGAATGTATGGGTGTACAAGTGTTCCTAATAAAGTGTTTGGTGATTGTATAAAATACAATACTGTTTCAGATGCTCAAAGGCCACATTGGAAAATGTTATACTTTGTTTAAAAATACAATCTTAAAGCTCTGTATTGGAAAAAAAAAAAAAAAGATGTTTTTTAGTGGTTAAAAAAAAAACCTTGTCATGGTCCAATCAACTTTTTCAGAAAACCAAAGGAAGTCATAGACAAAAATATAGTTGTAGAGGAACTACTGTATTAAACAATCTGGTCGGTGGTACATGTAACAAAGCACAGAATATAACTCACCTCCTTCTGTCCCGCTTTATCTCCTTCTCCACAGCAAGCCCACACTGAATGGAGTGGGTCACAACACCACTGAAACGAGCAGGGCAGAGCCTGGAGTCACACCTTTCTCAGAGGTGATACACACCTTCCTAGATATCCTTTATCTATTTATTCAGTTTGGTATGTGGAACATCCAACTGAGAATTTCTTCACATTATATCTGATGCTTTCTATTCCTACTATACACTATAATGTATTATGTAAAGCATGAACTAACCAGGGGCCTCAATCTAAGGGATAAATATATTCCTGTATTAGACATTAAATATCATAATTAAAAAACAGATTCCATATTTGCAATAAAATAAGGAAAGTTGTAAGGAAAGGAAAGTAATGTTTGTCAAAACAAAACAAAACAAAAATACTTCTGATTATATATTTTGGTTTGTGAGTGACGGTACATGAGTAAATATCAGGAAGTATAACATTTTCCAATTCGAGCATCACACAGTTGTATATAAGGAAAATTTAACTGATCATACACAAATGTATATAACTGCAACACAATGACTGGTGCACAAAACATACAATATTTTTTTCCCCCAGAACATTAAATTCTAAAATTATGTTGCAGGTGTTTTATTGGCATTGGCATATTAAATGATGGGAACAGTCTGAGGTGTGTAATGTTGCAGATGTTTACCTCAGTGTCTCTGTAATAGTAGGATTCCCCACGAAAGGGTACATGTCGGGCTATGAGACCAAATCCGACAATATCAAATGCTGCGGTTAGCAACTGCAAAACAATGGTTGTACCCACCTGTGAAAATAACAAATAAAAAAGACAAATGTGAAGTCTCTGTACAAACAAATGCAAATCTGCTTGTAACTTTCAGGCATACTGTATACTGCAGAGATGAGTACAACAGAGATCTGCCCAGAGTGAATGAAACTGGATAAATTCCCAGAAGAGAGAGACTGAGCAGCAGAATGACAAATGTGTTGTACACAGGTAGTATTGATGCTGGCATGAGCCGGAAGGATCGGATAACAAGAATGTATAACAAAAGTAAAAAGTACAGAGACAATGAAGCAATTTAAGACACAATCTTACAACTGCAACTGCCATAAAGCTTTGAGCGAGAACATTCAACAATAAATCAGCCTTTCAGCTGAACTGTTACATCCAAGTCAAGCAAAGTGTAATGAAAGTTGAACCTTTGAGCAGAGAAAATCTAAGTGAACGACTGACTGCACTGAACTGGCATTTCAGTCACAGTGCTAACTCTGCTAATCATCATCATTATCATCATCATCCAAAAAAAAAAAAAAATCTTAAGCAATAGTCATTTGCCTATTTACCTTTTTGCCAAAAAAAGAGAGGATAAAAACACAGACGTCTAGGGTGCTGAAGAAGCAAGATTCCAGCTATCAGTCAGCACTGGGTGCTGTCCAAGGGGCTAGATTGCACTTGCCCAGCATTTTCTAAAATACTTAAAGTGCTTAACAGATTGAATAAATTTATTATACTCATTATATGGAGAATTTATTTTACGTTAGGGGATACAAAATATCATACCAGACATTTTGATGGTCTCCTACCAGTATGCACCAAGACAATTCCAGTGATAATGAGCTGCAGGAAAGAGCAATACAAAACACTGCATCACTTCAGTAAGTCGAACTAAAACAAGTAAATTGTTTAACAACCCTAAATATGTTATTACATGACATGCAAAGCAGACCAATGAATTCCAGTGTAACTAGTGCAGTTATTTATTATTGTACCTCCTTTCATTGCAGATCTCTCAGGTATTTAAACTGAATGTATTTATTCTGGAAAATAAACTCTAAATTTACCTCAGCCATTGACTCAATACATCGCATACAATAAATTTGAAACCCTAAACAACAAGACCCAACCCACCCCACCCCGACTGATTAACTGACCGTTAATTACTTCACTCCTTACTCCACTGATAGGTCAGTAGGTATTGCTTGAGTTATTTGGACGTTGTCACGACTGTATGTTGTAGTGAACGAGATTTTCAATGAGTTCATACGTTGATAAGAGCCAGGCCTTACTTGAGCACCATTCAGGATGAGGATGATGACCTCCCGCTGGATGTGATAGTGTAGTTTATACACAATCGTGCTCAGAGTGACCGTCAGCAAGCCAATGATGATCTCCACTGCCTTTTAAACAGAAAGCCGCTTACACATCAGCATATACACTAGTGAATTGCTGTCAACTGCAGTACAATTATTAAAATCACAGTTATGGATTGCTGAACTATTAGGGCAGCAGAACATATAAGATTAACTACTATATTACATTTAAATGAAAATAAATGCAATTTGTATTTTGACAGACAAGTAAATTGACAGCGGACACCCCATATCCCCCCCCCCCTCCCTTTAACACTGTATAATGCACTCTATTAGTGTATAGTGTACTATAAACGTGCAAAAGAATGAAGTCTGGCTAATGGATCTGCTCCAAAGCACTGCTGCATCTCTTCGCTTGCGTGTTTGTTTATGTGCGTGCGTGTCAGAGAGAGAGAGAGAGAGAGAGAGAATGTTGATATGGGCGTTTCCTTGTATTATCAGTGGCAATTTAATCATAGAGGTGAATTTTGATTAGTGATACTGATTACTGACACAATCAGGTGCAAAAGCTATATTTAAGGCACTGAATTTAGGTATTGCTGTTGTCCGTGGCGTATAGTCTATATCGCAGTCTCTTCAAAAAAAAAAAGAAAAAAAAAAAAAAACTCACCCCGAGGGTTTTGGGCTCGCTGCTCTTGAAAGCCTTAATCTGAGACGGGTACAGCGACATGGTGCTCTGTGTGTGAGCCAAACACAGTCAGCGACACGACATTAATCAGCACAGCAAGATGACAGCATCCCAGTCTGGGACTGAACCGCATCACACACACGCGCACTCGTTCCATCTTAAAGTTAAAACAATCGCAATATTAAAAATGCTCCGACCGCCTTTGCATGCGCAAGAGTCTGAATAAACCATACCTTGAGTTGTGCAGAGACGGTGTTGACAAACCGAGGAGGGGTCCAGACCGCTGCAGCACTCAGTGTAATGAGGCGAGGCAATCCGGACACAGCCAAATGAGGGCGAGCTCACCACCTCCTTATTCTAGAGCAATACCGACTCAAAGAGCGGTGTTGGCTGGTATTTTAAAGCTGGGTATGAATTATGTAAAACGCTTTAAGGGGCTGAAGAGCGCAGTTGAGAATTTGGCGCGGCGAACTGCAGCAAGTAGTGAAGCTCCACTGCTGTAGAGTATTTACACTAGCGTGCTACGTCGTGGGTGTGGGAGGAGAAGGAGAAGGTAGTATGATGTTAAAGAGCCGACACTGTTTCAGTCTGTGTGTGAAAAAGACATGCGCTGAATGCAGACACAGCAAGTGAGCAGAGGTATTGCCTCACCCCACTACTATGCTGTGAAGATCAATCTATGGCTCAGTTTCACTGGGAATTGTGTCACTAAATCGTACAATGACAAAAGGAACACGCAGGTAATGCACTTTAGCATTTATTGAAGAATACAGGCATGCAAATTAACTGCACGTGCTTTCAAAGGTGATACAAATTTGCGCAAAGGTGCCAAAACAAAAATGACAGATGACAGACAAATGTCAAAAGCAGAATACATGAAATTTAAGTGTTATATCTGGGACTCTTACATTATTGTCCAAAAAGGTGCAAGTACTACTGTAAACTATGTGATACTATACTCTAAACCATAAAGTGCTTTCATATGATGGGTTCACTCAGGGCTCATAGGCTGGAGGTGTAGCCACTTCTCTGTTCAGCAGAGCTTCTTGGCTGCTGCAGCTCCCCTGCACCACCATCGCCGCCTGCGATCAAAACAACAGTAATGTGGCCCCTATAATGCATGTCAACTCTGTATTTCTATGACGCGTAATACAAGGGTTAGAAATGGAATGATTATTGACTGGATAAACCACTTTTACTGACAAGGATTAGATTTCTACTGACACTATTTACACAAAACTCATGAAATATTTAAATGCAATTATTAAACTAAAATTTGAGCTTTAATAGAGTATTACTATCAATATGTAATCTGATCTAATGTGTGTGATGGAGTAATGCATAGCCCTGGATGCTTAACCCTCTATAGCACCCTCTGTAGAATGGTACATTTCCTCAGTTTAAACATTTGATATGTTTTCTGTGTTCTATTGTGAATAACATATGGGTTTATGAGATTTGCAAATCATTGCAATCTGTTTTTATTTCCATTTTACACAGTGGCCCAACTTTTTTGGAATTGGGGTCGTACAAGGAATGGCATGATTATTGACTGGATAAACCACTTTTTGTCATGGCCCTCCAGGGGTTATTCACCCATGGACCACTAGAGGGCACCCTTGTCCCCCATGTAGAACTACTTCTGTTGTTTCCCCCGGTATTCCTGTTAATCATTCCCAGGTGTGTTTCATTTCCCTGATTTGATTAGTGCTCTGTTTAAGTTCCTTGTGTTTTTCCTTCAGTTGCTGGAGCATTACGCCAAGTCAGGTTATGTTTGCGTTTGGTTCTTTGTTATTATTGTGTCTTCCGTTTTGCACAGTGTTTTGGTTATTTAGTACATGTTTGTCTTAAGGTTTATTTTTTTCTAGTTTTTCTTAGTTTCTGTATATACCGGCTCCTAGTGTGTTTCCCTAGTGTTTTTTTCCCCCTTGTGCCTGTTTCCCTGAGCCTACTTCCCTGTGTCTGTGCTAATAAAGAAGTTCTGCATTTTGCATCCGTCTCTGTGACCCTCCCCTCATAACACTTTTACTGACATGGATTACATTTCTACTGACCACACTATTTACACCAAACTCATGAAATATTTAAATACAATTATTAAACTAAAATTTGAGCTTTAATAGAGTATTATCAATATGTAATCTGATCTAATGTATAATGTAGTGCTCTATTAAAGCACTTTTATAAAGTTACATGAACCTTCTTTTATCCAATCCAAACTTTTTTTTCCTTGCCAGATAAGTAAACTCTTTGATTACTGAAGCAGCATGTACAACAACTGCTAGCTTTTGCAACACATGGTCAAATCACAGCATGGTAAGCACATACTTAAATACCATACCATGTCATTTAGTAAAAATAATTTCTGATTCTTAATGATGTTTAAGACAAAAATTTATTACATGTTGAATAATAAGTGATTTCCAAATTGATTAAAAATTGATTAAAAACTAATACTCAATTAAAGTGCTTTTATAAAGTTACATGAACTTTCTTTTATCCAATTCAATTGAAACTTTTTTCCCTGCCAGTGCACTCTGAGTACTGAAGCAACATGTACAACAACAGCTAGCATTTTACAGTGTCCCAACTTTTTTGGAATTGGGGTTGCACGTATGTGCCTACCACGCTGTGATTTAAAAAATGCTTAAATATCTGGAAAAATATCAGTAAAACCGATTATCAGTATATCTCTACCCATGATGGCATCCATGGAAGAGTGGCGAGGCGAAAACCACTGCTAACCCAGAAGAACATTAAGGTTCGTTTGCATTTTGCCAAAATGTTTACATGTATGGCATATGCTCTTATCCAGAGCGACTTACAATTATCTTTTTTTTTTTTTTTTTTTAAACAGCTGAGCAGTTGAGGGTTAAGGGCCTTGCTCAAGAGCCCAACACCTTGGAGGTTCTGGGATTTGAACTCATGACCTTCCAATCAGAAGGCCAATGTCCTAACCACTGAGCTACCACTTCCCAAGACACACCTTGATGAGCCTCAAACATTCTGGAGAATGTTCTGTGGATTGAGGAGTCGAAAGTGGAACTGTTTGGAAGACAGGGGTCCGTTACATCTGGCATAAACCAAACACCGAATTCCACAAAAAGAACATCATATCTACAGTCAAGCATGGTTGTGGAAGTGTGATAGTGTGGGGATGCTTTGCTTCTTCAGGGCCTGGGCAACTTAATTGTGGGATAAAATAATTGAGGGAAACATGAATTCTGCTCTCTACCAGAAACTCCTGAAGGAGAATGTCCAGTCTTCAATCCATAAGTTGAAACTCAAGCACAACTGGATTATGCAGCTAGACAATGATCCAAACCCTAGGAGTAAGTCCACCTCTGAATACCTTAAAAAAGCTAAATTAAAGTTTTGGAGTGGCCTAGTCAAAGTCCTGAACCAGTTGAGACGCTGAACCTTAAACAAACAGTTCATGCTCGAAAACCTTCCAGTGTGGCTGAACTAAAGCTGTTCTGCAAAGAAGAGTGGGCCAAAATTCCTCCACTTTCATGCTGTGAAAGTCTGATCTCCAGATATTGAAAGAATTTGGTTGCAGTTATTGCTGCTAAAAGGTGGCACAACCAGATTTTAAGTTTAACGGGGCAACTAGTTTTCACATAAGTGATAGGTGTTGGATAACATTTTTTTTTTTTTTTGCTTCAATAAAAAAAATATATAGAATAAAAACTGTATAGTGTGTTTACTCAGGTTGCCTTTATGTTGTATTTTGTTGTATTTTGAAGACCTAAAACTATTTAGTATATCTATGATATACACAAAAACATCATAGATCTTTTTCACAGCACTGTATATGATCAGTATATCAACATATATAATCATACTAATCCATGCAAAAGGAATTTTAAAAATTTTAAATTCATGTTTCTGAGTACAGAATATATCTTTAGAGAATATCACGTGAAGAAATTTACTACAATCATAATTTTAAAAAATTATATTACACATTACAAGAGAGTCAGACTGCTGAGTGACAGAAGAGGTAAGATAAACCATCAGCTAGCCTTCTGAAAGTCTTACCATTTTGGTCCCAGATGCATGTACGTTGGCCTTGCAGGAAAAGACAATAGTTGTGGTACACACGCACACCTCCAGCACGGACAAAATCAATAGTATGCCCTTTATTCCACTTATTAAATTCTGAAGAATGTCAGAAAAAAGTAGGAATGACAAGTATAAGTCAACTAATCCAAGCAAAATTACATAAGAGGTATAGTTGTGGACAATAAACCAGAACAATCATACTGAAAAACATTAAAATATTTTTGTAAAGACGAAAATGCAGATACCAGCAAGAACACTTACTTGCAGACACCGAGCTATAAATTGGCAGTCGTAGTCGTAGTACTGTTCCTTTTCCGCATCATTATTACAAGCACTCAGATTAGCTTTTATGGCAAGTGCAAAGCAGAAGTAGCAGATGCCGGACATGGCCAGTAGAGCACTGATGATGTTCAGGGCAATTGCGCTTTTAATCTAACCAAAGAGAAAAAGCTAGACAGATTGTAACCTATCATAGTGTAACATCTTTCATTCAGAACTGAACAAAGCATTCTGGAGTGATATATGGATTTCAAATACACACTTGTTTATGTACACTACAATGAAATGGCACAAAAGACATTTGAAGCACTGCAGTAATGCTTGTTGAATTCTGTCACATGGATTACTTACAATTGGAGGACAGGTTCCTTTGTGTGCACCCAAGGTTACAGATCCAGAGAAGATAAACTAGGAAATATTAGTGATTTGTTTATTTATTTAAAACTTGTGAATAGGTTTTAATGTTCACTATTTGCCTCTGGTCACTAAAGTAACAATATTCGGGATGAAGACCTCTCTGGTAAAAATGTGTTATAGCAAGTAACATGAGTGAAAACATTTCACAAGGTGTTGTAACAGTAGCAGTTTAAAAAGAAAAAGAAAGAAATGAGCACAAGTGGCATAACAGTCACTGGATAGCCAGGCTTACAATCAGTAATTAATAAAAAATTGCATTTTGTTTATATTACACCCTCATCAATACAAATACACCGAATAATGAAGGAATTGACTCCTAATACTGTTACTGTGCTTTGTAGTTAGATATGTTACAGAATAATATATGTTTTATCAGCTTCTTTTTTCATTCTAGACTTGCTTTCAGCAGTTGTGTGTAAGGATGTTGTTGGAGCTGAAGCTGTTAATACTCACTGATAGTCCAAGGCCCAGAGGGATTTCACCATACAGGATTTGTGTGAACCAAGTAACTGCTCCCAAAGCCATCATGACGATCCCAATCAAGATCTGCACAGTCTAAGAAAGGCCAAAACCCAAAATCAATCAACTCAGAATTATACACAAGTGATTAAAAAGAATACTCAAGGGATTTTATCACCTAATCTCTATCTGCCACATCTGTAGCATTTTTTGGGTCAAGAAATGAAATGGAATTGATTCAAGAAATGGATTCAAGTTTAATACTCTAGAATTAGAAAATAAGTAAGAGATAGATATAAGTGAACTGAGAAATGTGGAAAGTGGGGGGAAAAAAATCTAGATCTAATCAGTTACTTGTGGTACCCGACATACAGTATCTCAACATTATACAGTTACATATCAACAAATCTAGGCTGAACTGGTTTACCAGACAAGTGCACTAGAATCTGAGAGTTATTTTTTCCTTATTCCATTTCCAAGAGTAGGTATTGTATTGTAAAAACCCACCTATTTAAAACCTTTTGACTCAATGTGTGTGTGTGAGATTACACTGACAATATTTTTTTTCCTTGTCAGTAACAATTTTGCTTGTTATGGTGTATAGAAAGCAGAGTTTGTTGTTATTTTGTGACTTACTATAAAGGAACTATATCAGTTAGTAGGATAGCTATTCTTACCCCTAATGCTACAGGCTCTCCCTTCAGGAACATCCTGGTCATGTACGGTGCTTCAGGTAGTTTAGTCTGGATGTCTTTCTTCTCACTGAGACACTGGTCAGGCACTGGAATCGTCATAGGGATGATCTGGGTCACCACCCTGACTCCTTGAGCTTCTGTGGTCACTGAGGAGGCCATTTCTCAAACATATAGAGAGTTAAGCATGAATGTTTATAAAGCATGCTTCCGGTATCTACTGACTGACTGACTGAGTGTTATTAGATTTTGACAGATATGTACATATTACAAATTGATTAGTATGCCTTTGCTATGTGAGTAGGGTACTGCAGCCAAACACATCGCAGTTATGCTTATGTTCAGTCAGTAGCTGTAAGTATAGCAAGACAAAAAGGAAAAACAAGCGGAAATGGAGAGGAAATTAGGCCCAAGGATACAAAACCGCTACAACAACAACTACGTCAGTGCTTTTTGACGCCGTCTTTTGACTCCCAATTTGCGTCTCGGTCTATGTATGTTTGTAAACGTCTTAACTACCATTAGACCACTGATATTTAGATAAATAAAAATCCGAAACTTGTAGAGGTTTTAAACTTACCAAATTAGTCGGGTGTACAAAGGTTCTCAGCGCGACGTGAACGTGATTGTGTACCGATAAGTTTCGGTTTCATTTAATCGGGGTTGCCATGGCGTGCTACCCAACCTGTAGGCAAAATTTAAAAACCCGTCCGATTTACGATAAACTATCCCAAATTATAACAACCAAATGAAGTCTAGACGAAATGATCAACCATAAAATTTGTCTCATTCCAATATTTTTTTATCAACACCGAAATCAAGTAAGCTCAATTTGGCAACCATGTCTGGACTGATGTACGGTGGGACAGCTACTCTCCTCCCTCTTCCCTGCTGAAAAACAACAACAATAGAAACCCTCATAGAATTTGTAATGGGTTTAATGATTATAATGGAAATTGTATTGGTTTTAATGGAAACTGTAATGGTCCATGTGGGTCTCTGCTAATTAAGTAATTTGTTGCCTTCTGGTGGCATGTTATGTCTGTAGTGGATACCATTAAAGACCTATGTCCTTAATGCGTCCTAGTGCGTAATGGAAACCATTTGGTCATGGTTTTAATGGATAAGAGCCGATGGTCTCTAATGGTATTTGTAGTGGAAACCATTAGAAATTCTGTGATGGTTTCTATTGTTTTGTTTTTTTTGTGTTTTTTTTTTTTTTCAGTAGGGTTCTAACTCTTCTGGTGATCTTTGAGTTTAGAACAGAGGTTCACAGCCCTGGCTCATGTTTTAGTGGTTAGTATTGCTTTAAGACTACATGGGTCACCCAGTCTCCCCTTAACATTTCATTAAAATGTGGCAATGAAATATTTCTATATTAAATGTAGAAATGTGCCTATATTATTCATCACTCGAGGTGAAATTGAATATTTCTGCAAATCCAATGATCAAATATCTCATTACAATATTGCACTGTTCGTTCATTTAATGCAATCTCTTTTCATTGGACAGAGCAGCCTGCATAAAAATCTTCATATCCTCTATGGGATCCTATAGCAGATGCAAGTACACTGTGTTTTAATGGGAGCAAAGGTTAATGTTCATGGGACATTAATGACCATGGGACACCAGGCTTTTTATACATCATTTTGAGATGACTGGGAGTCAGTGAGTGTATGGGCAGGTGGGTTTTATATAGAAAAATTTATCTCAACATTGATTGGACGGTGCACTCTTCGCTTGGACCGCCAGGATGCACGACTTTTCCATATGATGATTGAGAGACATCTCAAAGGGGCTGGACCTTGGACCCAACTGCCACTCATTAAAATAGTAATGAACATGAACATATTGAGTGCTCGGAGCTGCTGTAGTGGTTAGTAGCCTAATCTATAACAATAGCTTGTTAGTATAATCTTTGAAGTTGGTAAATATTGTAAATAAATTCTAAGTACAAACATGTTTGATTATTTGTGTTTGTTTCAGAATTTGTTTTTGTTTATTCATAGGTCTAGCTAGCTGGCACTACCTTCTTCAGTCGATCTTTACCACAACATGGCAGACACTACTAATTTTGTCGACCTGATTCTGGAAACATTTACATTTATGGCATTAAGCAGATGCCCTTATCCAAAGCGACTTACAGAAGTGCTTTGAAGTCTCTATCAATAAATACATCCTGACACTGGTTCACTAGGTCATGGACTAATACTAATACTATTATAATACTAATTCTAATACTGGTATAGTACTAATACTATCAGTCTAAAAACTCTGTTGGGGAAGTAATATAGTAAGAAAAGCATGCGGACAACACAAGGATTTTTTTTTTTTTAAATAAGGTGCTAATTTAAACATGAAGATGTAGGTCTTTAGTTGTAGTTTGAAGTCTACCAGTGACTCTAGGGGGACAGCTAGAGGAAGTTCAATTCACCACCTAGGTGCCAAAACAGAGAGGAGTCTTGATGCATGCCTTCCTTGTACCCTGAGAGATGGTGGGACCAGTCAAGCAGTGCTAGAGGATCAGAGGGCACATGGTGCAGTCCAGGGTGTGATAAGGACTTAAGGTAAGTGGGTGCTGGTCCATTTTTGGCTTTGTAGGCAAGCATCATTGCCAGTGGAGGGAGCGTAGCAATGGGGTGGTGTGGGAGAACGGAGTGAGTTGCAGTAGTCCAGTCTTGAAATGACAAGTGACTGAACGAGCACCTGAGTAGCCTGTGTGGATACAAATGAACAAATGGACAAATTAGGAATGCAAGAGGAAAAGTGCAGCTGATTGTTCATGGTTACCCTAAAGACCTCAAAGTATTTTGATGCTCTTACTGATGAGGAGGGGCTGAGAATTAAACAGGAGGCCAGACCAACAGATAAACCAGAGCACACACAGGTATATACAGTACTTCAGTAACAGGCACCTGTGCTTTTGTTTAATTTTTTTTTATTTTTTTTAAATACACCAGTCAGCACTGCCATGGGTAAATCTAAGGGGTGTCCAGTGTCAACAAGTATAATGTTGTGCATGAACAAACAAGTTTAGCAAGCTAACAAGGAAGCAAACTATTCTTTGGACCCACCGGCCTCATTATTTGGAGGCATTGGATTTCTTTAGTTTCTTCAGAGGGTACTCCAGGACCAGGAACCTGTGGTTAAGACCATAGATCATATATAACAGGAATCACCAATCGTATGCCTAAAGGGCAGGTGTCCCACCTTGGATAGGCTCACTAACAATTTCAAAAGACTTCAGAAACTTTGATGAAACATATTTGGAGGCATATATATTTCTTAAATGATGAGAGCCTTTCATTAAATTCACAGCTTGCTAATTTAACTGATTCTTAAAGACAATTTATTTGTGAGGAGCAACTTTGAGAATGCCTATGTACCCTCTCCACAAAAGGACTGTGGACCATATCAGAATGCAAATGTTTTCAGTTTAAATTTTTTTTTTTTTTTATAAATACAGTTTAAACATTTCTGCTCTTCTTGCACACTTCAACAACTTGCAACTGAAATTTGGACAATAGTTAGTATTGTTGGTCTGTATGATGGTGTCAAATAAATCAGTTAAAAAAAAAAAAAAAAAAAAAAGGTATAAATGTCTAAGTTTCAGATGCTTTAGAATAGCCTTTTTGTAGTACATCCAGTTGCTCAATAAAAAAAAAACACTATGTATGAATGCAAATAATACAAAAGACTCCATTTTTAAAAACAGGTTCCAGGTTTATTGCATAAAAATACTGTATTTTGCAAAATAAACAATAATATCCCGTCACACTTTTACTATTTACAAAAGGCAAAGAGTCCAGACCAGCAGCATCTAATTTTTTTCCTGCTTCGACAGTTAACGGCCATCATCTCTCGAGTGATAGACATGTGAGATTTATACACTGAGATAAGTGCCACATGAAATAGCCTGGGCTCCACAGTACAATCAGTTCAATCCTCTTTACATCTCCTGCTTAAACATTACAAAATTAACAGAATTATAATTTCCTAAGACAAACACATATTAAGTAGCTTTCTCAAGGTCATCCTGGTGCTTCAAGACAGTAACAACAAACCTTTCGGATCATTTCTGAATCAGTAGTGCATAGCTACTGCCAAATCAACTGGAGTTACAAAATTCTTAGTTACTGGCTGGAAGTTCAGGGTAAATTTCTAGCCCTTTAACTGTAGAACATTTGTTCTTAACCTATGTTCAACCTACAGACACTTATCAACAATGTAGCCGGTGATGGCACACAGAAATACAGAACTCTGTTTAGCACATGAAAGATGACATGTTCAGTCAACATCTAAAGTGTCTGAGCCTTTCATTATCAACGCATTGACTGGATAATCATTTTGTGTTTGTCCAGGTGTTAAAATGAACTTGCTGACTCCATTTAGATAAATTTGTTCAGGTGCATGGCATTGGTTCAGCTGTGCCGAGTCTCTCATGGTCAGTGCAATTAGAAGTGTGTCAATCCTCAGCACAATACCGGGCCACAGCACACAGAACCTGCACTGCCGCGCTCACTGCTTACACTTGGGGAGGTGTGTGGAACTTCCTGGGCTGGTGTGCCGCCCTAATGGGGGGCACCAGGGGACGTCTAGATAAAAGAGAGAAAATTTTAAATCTGGGTTGTTGTTTTTTTTGCTGCATTTTCCACATTCACTGTGCTGATCTATTAGCATTTTAACATTTACAAAACAAGCTTCCCAGGGTCCACATTAAACAAATGATCAAATTACACTTTTTAACTTGTAAGCCTCCTGCAACACATAGGCAGGCTATATTCCAAATGGCTTCCTGTTCACTATATGCTGTTAAAGAGTGTAGCGTTTGAGCTATACTATAAAGCCATTTAAGTACTGATTACTATCCGTTTGCAAACACCATAGAATGTCCGGTTAGAACAAATTATTTATGAAGAGGAGATATATTCGTGCACCACTCACAGTCCAGTCTTTATAGAAAAATGAACATTCTTTATTCTGGCCCTCACTTTAATACATACACTCACCGTCCACTTTAATAGGAACACCGGTACATCTGCATATTCATGCAGTTATCTAATCAGCCAATCATGTGGCAGCAGCGCAATGCATAAATTCATGCAGATACAGGTCAAGAGTTTCAGTTAATGTTCACATCAAACATCAGAATGGGGAAAAATGTGATCTCAGTGACTTTAACCGTGGCATGGTTGTTGGTGCCAGATGGGCTTGTTTGAGTATTTCAGAAACTGCTGATCTCCTGGGATTTTCACACACATCACAACAGTCTCTAGTGTTTACACAGAATGGTGTAAGAAAAAAAACAAAACATCCTGTGTGTGGAGGGTCTGCAGGCTGAAATATCTTGTTGATGAGAGAGATCAGAGCAGAATGACCAGACTGGCCCAAGCTGACAGAGTCTATAGTAACTCAAATTAGCACTCTTTACAACCATGGTGAGCAGAACAGCATCTCAGAACACATATCAAACCTTGAGGTTGATGGGCTATAACAGCAGAAGACCACAT